>JAJJWW010004982.1:0-647008 GCA_023531295.1 Papaver armeniacum
TATGAAATTATCATTTTGATGGTGGTATAATTTCCGACTGGAACAGTTTTAAAGATTTCGAAGCATTATTGGTTTGGTATTTTTGTGTAATAACATAATACATAGAGGTATGGCCGTGTGATCGAGACAGTAAGGTTAACAAACACCAAGAAATTACAACAATGAGGAGTGGACTCTTCACCCACCTCCTTGTATTTTGGAAGATCTTTGTAACGATCTAATGGGGATGGCTCTACCCCGTCTTGTTAGAGTCACTTAGTTTTTGTATAAAGTCTGCTGGTTATCAAAAAAAAAAAAAAAAAAAAAATTACAACAATGAGAAGTGTTTAATTTCATTACTTATAGGACTACCGAATAGAAAAATGAACAGCCAAGAGCTTCATAATACCTGTGGATCACAACTAAATCTAAGAGATTATAACAATAACAATTGATTTTGGCATTACCCATAAAACTGAGGTAGCCAAATATGCATCTATCACGACCTGTTAACAGTGAAAGAACACAATCTAATTCTTCTTCTTCTTACAATCGATACGATGATATCACAAATTATATGCAGCCCTTCATGAATCAACTGGGGCTTTTGACTGAAAGTTCCTTCTTAGAAACTCTGACAACTTTGAACATGCAGATCGTCCTCCTTGTAGGCAGTTCAGGTAGTCATCCACTTGACATAAAATAAGATAAATCAGTGAATAACACAAACTACTATGAAAATGGTATTTTGTAGTACCAGCAAATGGAAGAGGACTTTGTTGGCATGCACTGTACCTGACATTGCACCGTGGGTAACAGATGTGATGATCCCGTGTTCCATAGGTTCACCTTCAGCCTGTTTTGATTCCTCAGAAAGGACTGATTGAGCAGAGTTAGGGAAGACCAAATAACTGAAGGCCTGTAGTTTCTGTAAATCAACCCAACGAAACATTTCAAGATCAGTTCATTTTTAAGCAAATCAATTGCACTAGATAAACTATGAAACGCAAACAAGTGGAAAGATTGTAATAAAATATAAAAAGGTATATCTGGCGACTGAGAGTTACATAAAATAGAAGGGAGAACAAGGTAACTATGAACCGAACAAGTACTCCTGTAAAATAAATGAAAGATCGCACAAAATGGGTCTCTTTTTCAGGGGTATCTATAAATTCCAACAATATATGAAAAAGACGGCAGAACACTTGTGGTTTGATAGTCTAAAGTCTCAGGAACATCTTTGGTCATTCAGGAAGCTGCATTAGAACATCATGTCCTCGGGAAACAAAACAAAGGATGAAAACAAAAAAGATCTTAATAGTGAAAGAGCTGCACTCGGGATCATCTTTGAACTGTAAAACATAAGTTGCAAACGAAATATGAGGAGATTGAGAGCCGTCAAGTTGTGATAAGATACTAACCTGCTCTTCTGCCTTGGTGGGATCCAGAACTAAGGATCCCGCTTCTGACACACCACAACAGATAGAGACTACGAAAACAGCAGCAAAGCAGTAATTAGGTTTGGAATACAAAGACCAGTAACTAAAAAGGAAAGACACCATGCTTACCAGCAAGATGTTTTAAAGGAATCCCAGCATCCACAAGAGCTGCACAAGCAGCATTAACGGCACAAGGAAGAAGCTAGGAAAAATCTGTGTCAAGGAAGTGTTCAACACCCTAAATAACTTAACGAACAGATATCACATCCATTACCTAACAGAAGGAACTCATATGACAAACTGACCCAGGAACTTTAGGTATATAACAAGAAGATATCAGAAAAAGCTGCCTACTTTTACACGTATTGCCTTACTGGTGGTTCAAACTACCAGATGCATGAATTCACGACTCTTCTACAGATTACGTGGAAAAAAATAATCTATGTACGAAGGATACAGCGCCGTCATCATTAACAACCTGAAGTATAACAGAAGTTGTGGTATTCGGATTAATAGTCAAATGACAAATACTTAGCAAGGTCCTTCTTAGTATCATTTCATACTCCCTTTCTGCTTTGCCTGGAAAAGGTGAGAGAACTTGTTAAACATGAAGTCGTGCAAACTAAGAATGAACTTAAAACATTTGTTGGGATCAGTCCATTTGTATAGATTAAAGACAAATAAAGCCAGTGTTTCTGATATGATATCAAAATCTCACCAATCTGCCCCGTTTTAGGCTTCCAAACGACCTCTATCGAAGCTTTTTCGGGGTTCTCATTCTTTTTTGTTCCCGCTTTTGGCCCGTAAACCGCAGCAAGCACTATGGTATCACCTATGTATGAGAAAGAAAACATGACAATAAAAGTCAAAACTTATCATGTTAGCAATATTAGAATTTCAACACAGAATGATGTTAACCTGCAAAGGCAAATTCAGGTAAGAGCGAACAAAAAAACATCATCCTTCCATTTTCAGTTTTAACATTATTGCGTTTACAGAATACCTTGAGACCAACGTGCTGAACCATGAGCTCGATTGAGAAGATTACGAGAACAAGCAAGCGGTCTTAACTGATATGGTGTACGGCCATCCACTCTATCTACCTCCATTTTCCAGCACTAGTTTTATCTAGTTTCAAACAAAAGTAAACAAAATCAGATAACTTAACCGTATACACTTTATCAACTAACATGGGTGAAGCAATAGTTTAACAAGATAGCCTGTTACAACTTTACAAGTATGAGCTACACAGGAACTTGCTTCTGAGGGTCTGAGGCAAATTCACAAAATCACTAATAAACACATAAGTTCTAATAACCCAATTTATAATATTTCTCCAAAATACTACAAAACTCATGTTATAATTTCATAGTCAGAAGATGTTGGCATAAAAAAGAAAGAGATTTTTTACATTCAAGCTTGAAAACAGATCACTACCGACAGTACTTGTACAACCAAACAAAACGCTCAAGTATATAACAAAAAAAAAACATTACACCTTGATCTCAAATTTGTTTTTGAATGTAAATCATGTATAACACAATCTACCAGTCAGGAGTCAGCAATGTTGAAATGCAAGAAAAATGCAACAGTTTCATGGCACCTACGGCCGATAAAGGATACTAAAAGTGCTTTGGAAGGGACTATTAAACTTTCACATTTTATCTGTCTCTGAATAAAGGGCTTAATATCTTGTGTGTGGAGGAATCTGACGGCAAATATTCTGCAGTTTAAGAAATTTAAGGTCTTCTAGTTCAAGAACCAAGAACGTGGATAAACATCAACTTGGTATGTCTTACTTGTTACCAGGATGTCTCATTCGATGTTTAGATCGAAACTTGAAGGACCCATGTTTTGTCTGTTTAGATGAATTTCATACCAAGGCAAAACAAACTGCCTAGTTAAGATATGCAACATCCATACTTGAGAGAGCTGATAAGGGTTGGAAGCTAGAGGGCAGTCAGCTCTTAGATCCAGCAGTATTAACTTCTAATTCAAATCGTAGTCCCCTTTCTACACTATATAGTAGTGATCAGGCAGGTAAATTCATAACTATGTAACCAAGTTATAACCATAAGATGAGCTCTCAAAACCCAACAGTAGAAGTCCCTAGTGAAGTTGTGAAAACACAGGCCCCAGCAACTATCCAGACAGACCGTTCTGTAATCAGAACAAATCCCTCGAGCCTCTTCCCCGAACATATAAGATTTGAAGGGGAAGACATTCATTTAAGGTTTGCAGTGGCTCTAACATTTCCATACCTCCACCTCATCACATAACATTCCTATTTTGTGTGTGACATTTATTTAAATAAAAATAAAACCTAAACTTATTTTGTCGCTTTCCCATTTATGTAGTTGAATTGAACCACATCAAAAACATTTCTATGCCTCTACCTCATCCCAAAATTATAAATACACATGCTAACCACCATAACTACCAAAACCCCATTTTACATTTCAAAAATCTCAGAAGAATGGACGATGACAAAGAATGGCACAAGATAACAAATCCAGCAAGTACTGACTCTTCCTGACAATCGACATATATGGGGACACGGAATACTTAATTAAAAGGTGTATATTGGCACCAACAAGTGGAGTGTAGATGAAAACAGACTAAAATATTTCAATTATTCCCAGAAAACAGATAATTACTCAAGTTCATACAGTACTATCCTGATGAAAAGATTCATCCAATATCAAGATATTCTGTATCCTAACGGATTTCTGAATTCGTTCAATTTCCTGGAATACCGAACCGTCAGTTACAATCTTAAAATCGGAGTACCAGTAGGCTAATATGGAAAATAAACCAGAGCATGGGTCTTTGCAATGAAACACGGTTAATTGTAAAGTAAATTGGTAAAAGATAAGTTACTTAAGCAATATCATAATAATATTCCGAGAATAATAATGTCTCCCACCTGTAAACTTACCTTTCATATTAAGAAGAAGGCAATTTCGGGTTAAAGTATGCTTTGGCATGATAATCAACAACAGCGAAGGTCAAACTGAACATGATGTGGGAATTATTTGCCAAGACCACTTTTTATTCATGGACAGTTGTATTGAGAATGGCATCAGGTGAAGGTTTGAAGGTTCTGATAAAGAAAAGTGATAAAGAACCAACGGGTTTCACACGGAATTGTGTACAAAGAATACTTCAATAGCTTACACTCAGGTAGCAGTCCTTTTAATACACGATTTCATTTGGCAAAATCTATAATATTAGTACATGACAATATCTATAATATTAGAGCTACTTTCTATTATCCATCTATCAATCGATAACAAAGAAAATATCATGGAGTCATATACCATCTCTTATACATAGTGGAGGTTCCGTTACAAACGCTATCTACAATCACACTGAATATTTACTATGGGAGACGGTTCTACGACTCGCATTACAGGGCTAAGATAATACATATTTTAGCAGACAAACATTATGATAGAATACTCCACACTGTTAGCCGGTGATGGATAAAGGCTACAGAAAGAGGTGGTCCACATCAACCAACCGACTTCCTCAGCTATAAAAACAGGGAAGCTACTCTAGAAAAAAACCATCTTCCTCCTTATTCTTACAACTGCCAGTTTAGTATAATCAAATTTCTTAGCTACACTACTCGGTCAAATGTCAAACCCACTTTGAATTTCATGAGTCAGACAAAGTGGAAGCATTTTAAAACTAAGTATGGTGGTGCGGACAAATTATCAGAAACGAAACACACTTACTAGTGGCTTTCACAGATTGAGGCTACACTTACTATCGCCAGAATTTTCTTATGCTTATATGTAATACTATTGTTGGAACCACAAAACAAACACATTGTTGCAACACAGAAAGAATGCCAGACAAAATACCTATATCAAAAATTACTTAGCTCTACAGAAACTTCCGCAGCGGTAAGATGCTTGTATACAAAACAAGTCTACAATTACACCCAAACTAATTTTTAACTTCAAGAACCCTAAGAATACCATAACATTGTTTTACAAACCTAAATCCTCTCAAATCGGCAGTAATTTCATACCAATCCTACATTAATCAGAGTTCCTTAACAACCAGAGATTAAAAAACTTCAAAGCAACCAATTACTTTTGATACAGATTCTAAGTAAAACCAGAAACCCATTTTCAGGGAAATCAAATTGCAAAGATGAAAGACACAGTCATGGAAGAAGAGAAATTGACAGAGAAAGAGATGATTGAGGACATACTTCTTGTTGCAGAGAAAGAAACCTGATTCAGAGAAAATCCCAGAAATTGATACAAGAGTTTTCACAGAGATGAAGAAAGACTGATGAGAGAGACTGAGGGTTTAGTTTTCTAGGCTTGAAAAGGGTTTATGAGGTTATGTTTTGTCAAATAGCTTTCATTATATGGGATATTAATGTCCAAACATAATATTCACCGACTAATCTTAGTGACATTTATGTAATAAGTCGAAAATTAAGGGGTAAGTTAAACAAAATTTGTCTTAATAGCATCTTTTAAGCTGAGTGTTTACACTTGGCGGAAAAACAAAAATAAGAAACTTCTTTCAAATCTGACAGCAGCAGAGAAAGAAAAACACAAACTCAACAGTTGAATGGAAAAAATCACAAGAATGGCAAAATGGGATTTATGAAGAAATCAACATTCAAACTATCTCAAGGTCATAATCAAATCCTTAATATCTTGTTTTTGATTTCATTTGTGTCAATTTTCTCATTTTTTATTATAATAATTAATTTTAGATTGAAGTTTAGTAGATCTTAATACTGAAAATCATAGTTAAAAATCTGATAAAGAATTTGATTCGAGTTAGTTTGATTATCGGTTCGTCTCGATGATTCATAATAGTTAAGCAATTTGAATGTTTGGTGTAGTTCTAATGATGTATGAATGGGTTTGGATTTCACTGATTTGAATTTCCTTGAGAGACTCATTTGATGGAAATTTTGGAAATTCTTACTTCAAAGTGATTTGATCTTTATGTATTTACCACCATGCTTTAGCTACGGCGAAGGTTCGTCTAATATGCTTAGTTTTGTGGAATTTGGGTGATTTTTTTTTGCAGGTTTTAAAGATGTTGTAGAAGTTTAAGCTTGAGGCTTATTTAGTTCTGCTACTACTGTGTCTATAGGTTACTGGGAAGTTGTTGTCTTGGTTTTATTTAATGGATTTCTTGTATCATTTTCAAAAGTTATGTCACGTTGAAACGAGAAGATCGATTTTAGCTGTAGGGATTGTACTAGCTATTGTTTTAGTATATCAATCTTCAACTCTCCCTGATGGGAATGCTTTATTCTCATTGTTTTCTTTTGGTAAGAATCCATTGTCACTTGGGAGAAATAGTTCATTGGTTGAAAATTCTTCCATGGTTGGTAATAACTCAATGTCGATGAATTCTTTGATAGTGTTGAAGGGGTTAAATAATACTGAGGTTTCTGTATTGGGGAACAATGAACATCTCACAAATGGAACTAAAGGAATGGATGAAAGCCTAAATAATGAACAGCCAATTAGAGGTAATAGTTCAGGTAATTATACTTCAAGTGAGAATGTTGTAGCTGTAGATAATAACGGTGCCGGTTTGGGGAATGCCACAACTCAAGATACTGGTTATAGTCTAGATAAAGCAAGAGAACCTGAAGCCGCCCTTGCTCCGATGCAAGTTAACGGATTAGATGAAAATTCTTGGATGGGAAGTGGTCAAATATCAGATTCTGGTTTTACAGAAGGGAATGTTGGAGCTCCAGAAGTTAGTGTTTTATCTATACCACCTGCAGTATCGCCGACATTGTCTTTGAATAACATGACTCTGCCGAATTCTTCAGTGGGAAGTGGTCAAAGTGCAGATTCTGGTTTTACATTAGGGAATGCTGGAGCTCCTGAAGTTAGTGTTTTATCAATACCACCTGCAGTATCGCCGACATTGTCTTTGAATAGCATAACTCTGCCAAATTCTTCAGTGGGAAGTGGTCAAAAATCAGATTCTGGTTTTACATTAGCGAATGTTGGAGCTCCCGAAGTTAGTGTTTTATCTATACCACCTGCAGTATCGCCGACATTGTCTTTGAATAGCATGACTTTGCCGACAGATTCAGAAGGAAATTTAAGCACTTCAGAGGAGAAACAGGCAACTCCAATGCCTTCTGCTAATGAAAATTCATTGCAATCAAGTACTAGTTCGGTTACTTCAGATATTAACCTTACAAAGATTCATCAAGCCAACATCAATAAAGGATGGGCACCGCGGACATCTTTGTCTAAGATGTACAGTTTATTGCTTCAGAGTCGTAATTCTTCTCACTCAGTGGTATGGATTTTTGAACTTCGGCACTGATTTGAACGAAGGGGTTAAGTTGAACTTCTATTGAGAAAACTGTTTTCTAACCCTGGTCTTTTGCAGTAGAAACCACAATGGCCTTCAAAATGTGATGATGAACTTCTCTATGCAAAAACCCAAATCGAGAATTCTCCAATTATAAAGGAAGATAAAGATCTTTACCCCTTCATTTATCGAAATTTTTCGAGATTCAAAAGGTGAGTTACTAGCATAGATTGTAAAAATTGGTCCTGTCGGTAAATTTTTCGTATATAATTTTTCTGTGATCACATTTACAGAAGCTATGAAATGATGGAACACACATTAAAAGTCTACATTTATAAAGAAGGAAAAAGCCTATCTTCCATGAGAAAACACAACCGATTCTAAAGGAATTTATGCTTCAGAGGGATGGTTTATGAAAGTCATGGAGGACAACAAGAAGTGCAGTGAGTAACCCAAAAGCTCATTTATTCTACATGCCCTTTTAGTTCGCGCATGCTACAGCTAACATTATAAATGACGTGACTCGCACAAACGGAACAACCTAGCTGAATATTTGAAGAAATATGTGGATATGCTTGCAACAAAACATCCCTTCTGGAACAGAACTGGTGGTAGAGATCACTTTTAGTTGCTTGCCATGATTGGGTATGATTTTATTTATCTTATAAAAGGTTTATTAGATCTCACTTTTGACAGGATTAGATGTTGTTTCTTTAATGTGCAATCTTCAAATGAGAGCTCAAAGTTTGATTAGCTCATTATATGCAGATTTGTTCTTATACAATGACTCTCTTCAGGCACCCTTCGAGACAAGGCACCACATGGATAATTGCATCAAAGTTCTTTGCAATGCAAATGCTGCTAGAGACTTCAAAATTGGGAAAGATTTGACTCTTCCGGAAGCACAAATACGCAAAGTGGAGGACCCTCTTAGAGACCTTGGAGGAAAACCTTCTTCAAAGAGATCCATTCTTGCTTTTCTTTGCAGGAGGAATGCACGGATATCTCCGACCTATCTTACTCCAGCACTGGAAAAATGACCCTGACATGAAAATCTATGGAGAACTTCCTCGTTTGAATAACAGAAAGAATTATGCTCAGCACATGAAGAGTAGCTTAAAGTATTGCATCTGCGCGAGGGGTTATGAAGTTAACAGCCCACGGGTGGTGGAAGCCATTTTCTACGAATGTGCCTGTTATCATTTCAGACAACTATGTTCCTCCTTTCTTTGAGGTTTTGATTGGGAGGCATTTGCCGTATTTGTCGCTGAAGATGATATTCCAAAATTGAAGGATATACTCCTTGCAATCCCTGAGAAGAAATATCGTGAGATGCACAAGAGGGTGAAGAAGGTGCAACAGCATTTTCTTTGGCACAGTAAGCCTGTCAAGTATGATATCTTTCACATGATTCTTCACTCTGTTTGGCTCAGCAGGTTAAATCAAATTCAGTTATAACTCAAGACTAGTAGTAATTGGCAAAACTTCGGTGATTATAGTCTTTTTCGATTGAGTCTGTCATTATAGTTGGTGACACAAAGGTAACCCAATGGCCTATAGAGCTGAGTTTGCTACAAGCTTTCTTTTATAATGAGGGCTTAAGCTAGTCGAGCTCTCGAGGTTTCTCCCAGATCGGTTCAATCCAGGTACAGTTTGTAAACCAACCTTCTGTGTCATAATAATTATCAGCAGAATGTCTAGTCCCAAATGAGTGATAACCACCTGTTTCAAGCGAATAGAACAGAACACCTTCGCCGTTCAAACATAATCTAGGGAAATATATTTTGTTCTCCATGCGCCTATTCGGAGCAATCGCTGAGAAACACGAAGTGTAGCTGATGAACAACATGTGCTTTCCCAGATCCCGAACTTCATCCCATACCATTTTGGAGAAATCCAATCTATATACTCTAACAGATGCGCCAAGGTGTCTAATTTTACTAATAAAATCTGTCCTGCGCACTCTACCAAGAAACTTGGATATATACCACTAAATTGTTGCAGGGGGCTTCTCCAGAACTTTCCAACTATTATCTTCTAAATTAAATACTCCCAAAGTGCCGTTGTAATCTACACAATAGACAAAACCAAATTTATCATTTGATTCTGAATTTGAAAGAACTTTTAATCTTTTGTTTGCGCTTTTACTCTTCCATCGAATCGTCTATATACGGTTTAGATCTTCGAACCATTTATTTTCTTGCCCTAATTTTGAGTCTTTTGCCTTCACATATTAACTTGATCATATTAAGCTAGATATCTATCAGAACTTGAGAAAACATCTCATATTTTTCGCAGAGGTAAGTTTTTCATAGATTAACAATTCTTCTTCAGAGGTTAACAGTCCTCTTATATTAACCGAAAATTTCTTAAATCAACCAAGAAGCCAATGCAATTCAAATCATAAGCTATTTCAAGTAAATAAAACACATCCTGATTATGCAATGGAGTTTCAATAAACAAATCAATTTAGTGTGGATTGGGTCTAATTAAACCTTTGAGGTAAAATATAATCATCAGGGAAGAAAAAGGAAGACGGTGGAAATCAGTTTGATTCATAGTTTTTACTGAGCAAAATTTTATTCATAGACAACTCCATTATAGAAAAGTGGAGTGTTATGTGAAGGCATGAACTTTTCCACATTCGTATTTTGGAAGTTAAAGACGCTCCATGCTCCTCCTCTTCTAATTAAGTAAATGTTGATTTCACTGGCAGGCATTTGTTCAATAGCAAAAATGGTACTGTCTGACGAAGTTGGTGGGGAGGAACATGCGATGCCGGAAAAGCTGTACATGTCGACTGGGTCTGGCAAGTCTGCAACTTTCCAGATTTCTTTCGTGAAGGGATTGTAAAAGAACATACTGGTTAACCCCTCGGACCCCTCGGACATAAGTAGCCAACCGCCCTTCTGAGACCGCACAGTAGCACCTACTAGTTCATCAGCGACGTTCATGAAATAGTTCTCGTTATTATGCATCGGGTTTACAAAATTGTAGACGTTGCGGCATTTATCCCGAGAGAAAACCAACCATGGACATAAATTCGTGCATCTAGTAGTACTAGTGGATGTCAGCTTTGTTATAGGCATCACTGCTCGATTCGCTTTACAGACAAGACGAAAATGTAAACAATCCAATCGGTGAAGATAGTTATTTGCTATTGACTCCACCATGTCCTCATTCAGAATATCCCAAGGGATTGCTTCTTGTAGTTCTCCTCTATTGTGTGTATCCTCATTGACAGTTCTACTTGTTTTGTTATACAGTACTGCCTTCCGTTCTCCGTCTTTACCAAACATAGCTTGATGTTTATCATGTATCATGATCCAGCCAGAAGTATACCACGTCGTTGGTAGCTTTAGACATGGCAAGATAACACTATTGCCATTACTTTCTACTTCAAACTTGTACAAACTTTGATCGTCATCGAGTACATAGTACAAACAACCCTTAGAGAGTCCCAGCTCAGCCGCTGAGCAACTAACAGAGTTGATATCACTTACAAATAAAACATGATCACCAAAACTGTTCACCTCCTTGAACTGCATTACAGAGAAATCAACCTTTGCCACTGACAGTGCGAACTCTACTCTCTTGTATCCTCGTGCAGGATAAGTTATTTCAATCCTGTAAAGTTCATCACCACACTCCACAAATCTCGTAGAACAAAGAGTAGTTTCTCTTCCTCCTACTGATGTCCACAAAATGGTGTCAGCTACCTCAATTGGCCTTATAGAGAAGGTAATAAGATCCCCGAGTATTTGTCTTTCAATCTCTAGGTGCTAATCGCGCAAACACATAACATAGAATTTATCTTTGAAACACCAGATCGATAAAGCATCCTCGAAATCTACCATATCTCGAGCCACCCTTTGTGTTCTCCATTGTTTGTCCCCAGGAAAGCAATATAAAAGTACATGGTCGTGCCGTTTATCTTTGCATTCAAACAGAAATAAAACCATTGAATTATTATTATACGTATCCTCAGTGTCGCCGCAATGAGTAGGAGGCGACGACAAAACACAGTCCACACAGACATATTCATTCTTGGGTTCCAGCCAAAATTGTATATTAGGCAATTGAATAGTCTCTAATGTTGCAGGATTCCAAAGAAAACAATCACCACGATTCCAAACTTGTGTTTTGTAATCATAATTTCTCTCATCACATATAATAATACACCAACCTTGATGACATGTTTTCTGCTTGTAAGTTTTCGCATTCAATTCTGGTATACATCTTCTAAGAGTTTTGTTATTGGGTTCACAAATATTATATAAAGCTTGGTTTTTCCTCATACCTTTGCCATATGGAATCACAAGCCATGGTGCTGGTTTTGGTTGGGGTGGACTCTTACGTTCACTTCTTTTCTCAACTGATACAGCATCACTTGCTTCACCCATGGAGAACACTAATCTACACAGAGGTCTGTCTGTATCTCCAAAACTAGGAGAAGCAGGTGTGACAGTCTGACAGAGTGTATGTATTTCAAAGTCTGAATCAAAGTCTGTTATAAAACTGGAAACTGCATGGGTTTCCTTGTTCAGTGATGATTTCTATTCCTTTCACTACCCACTTATTTTTGGAATTCAGTTACTTAAGAAAGGCTTATTTATTTTGTAATTTATGTCAACTGTGGGGACATATATGGTTATGTAAAATTTGGTAAAATGACCCCACCTAGAGTTATGACTTACCACTAGTTAATTTTGGTTCTACCCTTGGTAATTTTTAACCCACATCCAACAGTGGGTGTAAAAATCATATGTGGAAGTCTAATTAAGACTTTTATTTAGGAGATTATACACATATAGTAAATATAGGACCTCATGGGTAAAAAAATATCTCCAATAGTGAAAGGTTTAATCTTTAGAATATTTAGTATGATAAAATCTTAACCGTTTATCTTTTAGCTAATTTCTAAAATAATAAAATAATTAAAAATATGACGCGGAGGTGCAAGTGGAGGTGTAAATAATACTTTCTTTAACACATTCATATTTATTTTCCCATCCCTCCTAATTTATAGGATCCAACTATTGGATATGGATTCATGTAATCTAAAATCCTACATATCATTAAAAACAAAAAACTTGACCCTCTATTAGAGATGCTCTAAGAAAATTGAAACATAAATATTGTTCCCGTAAAATTGATAACATTCTCCTTTTCATTTCTCCTACTTTTCTTTCTCTTATCACTTGAAGTTATTAAGCTGAGCATTATTTAAAGGTTTGCTAGGCTGCCTTGCCCATCAATAACATTTCTGTCTTATCGAAGGAAAAATTGTGAATCTATTCTCGTAGGTTGCTTTAAATTCATTTTAGGAGGAAAAGAAAAGTGTAACAATCCGTTATAATGGTCTAAAAGACTGAAACACTGATTTTCATAGGTTTCCTTTGGCAATGAATCTGATTTACATATTATTTTTATACTGTTATACTGATCGTCTTGGTTTCGAATGCTTTATATTTGACAATATTGTGGCTCTCAGCTCTACTTAAAATGGAACCACATTTTCAGTAATGTCTGGAGGACTCCCAAGCTTCCTAAAAACTGTGCAACTTATAAAAAAAAAAAAACGCAAGATTGGGGTATAACAAATGAGACAAAACAGGGTTATTAGGAAGTAAAATGCCCTTACCCATATAATTTCAAAAATGGCTAAATTTCCCTTGTTTAAGTAGCACTCATAAACGTGTTTAGTTAATTAATTTAGTTAGATTAATTAGTAGAATTAAAAGTTAAAAAGTTACGAAATTATGTTTTAGTTTTAGTTGGATTGAATTTATTGATTTTGTTGGAAGATTTTTGAGAAGAAAAATTGTTTTGAGAATTTTATTTGTAACGGAAATGAAACAACACTAGCCAAATACTTCTAAAAAGCTATTTAATGGTTTCATTCTCCAAATTTTAAAAGAATCAACACTTTCAGAACTAAAAGTATGAAAAGTTAGCGTGATTGACAAAACTAAAAGATAACGACATAGCTTAGCCGGCAAGTTGTTAATAAACCATGACGCCGGCCAGATGAGTTTTGACATATAGAGGAAGGTGCTATAAATATATAATTAGTCAGCAAGGTATTAATTTCATAACTTGAAGTCGTCATTGTTCTAATATAAGAAAATGACGGCCTTGGTCATTGTATTATATTTTTGTCACAGTCGTTATTCTTTCAAAACAACAAAATGACGACCCTGGATTAGTCGGCAGGATGTGCAGCGTGAAATATTGCCGATTTTATTTATACCCAACAAAAAAACAGGATCTTAAAGATGTTATCTACTTTACGCATGTACTATTGCTTAGTACATTGATTGAAACATAAAATGTAACTTACTTTTCTAGGAAACACAGATGCATTTAACGTGTGCACCAATCCTTTTAACCCCTAGGCGTCCATAGTGGACGAGTTATAGTCTCGTGAGGGTTTACATAGAGATTTATCCACAAAATCTACACAAAAACTTCTAAAACTATCAATCTTCATCGTAGAAATCGGAGGTGCGATTCATTCTCCGGAATTTCGGATATCATGAAATGATAGCTTTTATCAAATGTGAATGCTTCTCCCTTTTCCTCCTAGTAGCCTTGTATTATGATTTCCTCTTACAAAAACACAACACAAACTTACTTTGTTAGTCTTGTTTAATTAGAAGATCAAATAACTTAGCTTATGTGAAAGAAACTCTAAAAATAATTACAAATAGTTGAGGGGACAAGCTTAGATAGCTATAAAATCACAGATGCATTTTTGGGTAATTTGGTACCTATCATGAATTTGTTGAAGACTTCTTCTCTTTGGGTTCCCATAATCTCGCCTATATTGGTTATATATCTTCTCCCAAAAGTTTTCGGTTATACGGTTACGGGAGAGAGATCTAGAAACTCGACTTTCGGCGTACCATTTTTTGATTATGGCTAAATCTTCACTTGAATCAAATGATGTCATGGTTGTATGTAGAGGTGTGAAGAGAGTTAGAAAGAATAGATAATAAATTGAGCTTTGTAAAGTATATGAAACAAGGTGTGTGTTTTTTTGTAGAGAAAACTAGTGTATTTATAGGATAAAGCCCAAATCCGGCCGTTGGAATAACAAATAAATGCAATTGTATTCACAAAATTTTGAATTTTGAACTCGCAGTTATTATTTTCTTTTCCTTACAATGCCAATTAAATGTATTCTCCGGGATAGTAATTTTGTTACCTGACGATTAATAGCATATTTGCACATAGGAATAGTTGAATTCATCTGACTTTAGTCGGCATGGTAGTGGTTTAAAAAGATGACGACTAAGACATGGTCGTAACGTTCTTAACATGACGAATATTAATAATTTTTCACACGGGAAAAGAGTCACATCCATCAACATTTAGTAGAAAATATAGTGGCTTAAAAGGATGACGACTAAGGTCTTTATGTTCTTAGCATGCCGACCTTGGTAAATACACAATTTCTGGTGCCATGGTCTTCAGTCTGCTAAAAAAAGGGTGCCGACCTGATTTGGTCGTCACTTTATAAGTATTACAACCTTGACGACTAAACTATTATTGAAACTTAACATAACTAAGCAAACCATTTATTCAACAACTAGAAATACAACATTTGTCTAGAAACATTTGTCCAACCAACCATAAAGAAACGTTTGTCCAACTGTTTGATGGTGGTTTTTAGCTTAGGGATAAAATCGTAAAACCGTACATCTGACATGATGTCACTATGACCAATAACGCATTTATTAAATCAATCAGCGTATTTACGTAAGAATTACCAGGGTATCGTTTTTTTTATACATGTGTCATGTTCCACGACAGAACCCTTAGTATTAACTGATATCACCTCTGTATACACCTAACCCTAATTCTCCCACCGTGCCAATGGCAAACCATGCCAGCCACGTCTTTGCAACAAGGCATGCCAACCATGCCAGCTGCACCGCCGTGCCAATGGCAAACCATACCAGCCACCTCTCTACGCCAAGGCATGCCAACCATGCCACCCGCACCACCGTGCCAATGGAAAACCATGCCAGCCACGTCTCTGCGCCAATGCATGCCAACCATGCCAGCCGCACCACCGTGCCAATGGCAAACCATGCCAGCCACATATCTGCGCCAAGGCATGCCAACCATGCCAGCCGCACCACCGTGCCAATGGAAAACCATTCCAGCCACATCTCTGCGCCAAGGCATGACAACCATGCCAGCCGCACCACCGTGCCAATGTCAAACCATGCAAGCCACATCTCTGTGCCAAGGCATGCCAACCATGCCAGCCACGTCTCTGCGCCAAGGCATGCCAACCATGCCATCCGCACCACCGTGCTGATGGAAAACCATGCCAGCCACGTCTCTGCGCCAAGGCATGCCAACCATACCAGCCGCATCACCGTGCCAATGGAAAACCATGCCAACCACGTCTATGCGCCAAGGCATGCCAACCATGCCAGCCACGTCCCTGCGCCAAGGCATGCCTTTAGGATCATAATATCGCAACACCAAGACCCTTGCGAAATCCATAAACGACACACTGCGAAGATATCGCAGATAAGTAATATAAATGACGCAACGGATGACGACAGCCTGAACACGAGAATGATGTGAAGATCTAGCGAGATTTAGGAGCGTTGCGAGATTTAACATTTGAATATTTGCTAGAGTGTCGCAAGTCAGATCCGAAAATAAAGGACAGCTTAGCTGTCACCCACTATGTAATGTCCTATATAAAGAGCCGAATAGGCTTATGAGAGGGAGAGATCTTTTTCGAGTGTCGGGCAAGTTATTAAGAGAGATAAGTTTAGAGCGGTTGTAAATTCTTTAGCTTATTTCCTTTCCATCTTGTAACATTTGTGAGTTTAATCAATAAAGACTATAATTGTTCATCTTAAAATGACTTGATTGTGTGAATTCTTGTGAGGGGTGTAGTGTGGGATTTCTGCTACTACATATGGCGCGTAAACGAGGACTCGATTGAAGATTGATATTGTGATTTGAAAGAATTTGGAGTAATAGGGAAGGAATTTCATATAATTTTCAACAATTCATTAAGATTGAAAAATGGCTAGAAGAAGACATGCATCAAAACAACCAACAACTTTTAGAAGGAGTAGGAGACTTGCTGGATAAAGGAGAGACGAGATGAGGGAATCTTCAAGAATGAATACAAGGAACAATAGAGAAAATCAAATTCAACCGCCAATTCAACGTACACCACCAATACAAAATAGAGCTGTGGATTATGACAGAGTGAGTGTACATACTTGGCGATCAGATTCTGTAGATGAAATGGGAGAAGAGCAGCAATTAGGAGGCAATGGACAAGAGGAGAGAGACCAAGAAGTAATTGGAGGAATAATTCATGAAAATGAAGAGATTGCAGCATTAGAGGCATTGAGGCAAACAATACATGAAGAAAGGTGGTTAGAAGCAGAAGAACGTGCGAATTTGACAAGGCAAAATCATGAATTGAGGATGGAAAATATAAGATTACAAAATAGAAGGTCAAGAAGCACTACAAGATCAAGTTCAAGATCAATTAGAGAAGAAATAAGACAAAATTTTCCTATGGAAAATGTTAATGAATAAACTCGAGAAGGAATACAAAGTCCAGGCGAAGAACGTCGCGAAGGAAGAGAAATATTGGAAGATCGTTATATTCAACATGCTGAAATTCTTCAAAACGGGCAAAATGATAGAATTCAGGGAAATAGACACCGTCAGGGGAGAAATAATCAAGATGGCGAAGAAAATCAGGAAGAATGAAGGAGAATATTACATGGGAGAGAAATACAAAGAAATGAACGAGTAATTGAAGATGAAATTGAAAGACACTATACTGAACAAACACATTTAGCTCGCGAGAGAGAAAGACTAAGAGCAGAAGTGGAAGAACAAGAGCTACAAGAGGAAATTCGACAGAATAACCATGATAATCGAGAAATGAGGCGTGCGCGAAATCGCAATAATGCTAATATCAATGAAGAATATGATAGAGTACAAAGGAGAACTGAAAGGCGGCAAAGAGGAGAAAATGAGAGATATAACGGTGTGCGAATTAATGAAAGAAGTGAAAGAGAAGATTACAGAGAAAGACGAGAGGAAAATGATGAACAAGAAAGTCAAAACAGAGATGAACGCAGGAGAATAGAGGCGGAGTTGAAAAGACCAATGGATCCAAATTCTGGTATAAATGAACAAATTTTGAGAGAGTTAGCGAAAATGAGAGGAATGATAAATAATAAAAGAGAAGGAGGTAAGAGACAATTGGATGAAGCCATAGAGGAAGCTGCGAAAACTCCATTCACACAAGAAGTACAATTAGGAGGAATACCCCCAAAATGCAATTTACCAGCATTTTTGATGGAACATCTTGTGCAGTCCAACACATCAAAGCTTATGTGAGATGTATGCTACAATGGGAGAACCATGATGCAATATTATGCAAGTATTTCGCATCAAGTTTAACAGGAGAGGCGTTAAAATGGTTTGAAGGTTTGCCAAAGAATATTATAACATCTTTCAACCACCTACAAGCTATATTTTTAGGGGCATATATAAGTAACAATTCCTCGCGACCTGGCATTGAAGATGTATTTGGGTTGAAGCAAAGGGTTGGAGAAAGTTTGAAGCATCTAACTTTGAGGTGGAAGACAATGTGTAGTGATATGGATGGTCGTGTGGACGAAAGATGTCTCATTCTGTCATTCATCAATGCTATGTTCGCAACCAACCTGTTATACATTCAAATTTTCAGAATCAAGAATACAATCACAATGACTGAGTTGCGAGAACTTCAGGAGGAATATATTGCTCTTGAGGAAAAGCAAAATGAGATGGAATCATACCCCATTGCGAACACAAGTTCAAGAGCAGCGAATGCAAGCTTGTTACCCAAGTTAATAAATACAGTAGCGAGCACCTCGCAAGGGCAATAAGAGAGGATAATGGGAGATAGTCAGCAAAAACTAGTAGCTATGGGGAGTCGTGATCAAGAAGAATTCGAGAGAGAGAGAAACTTCTATAGCCGTGGTGGAAATAACAAAATCCAAAGACTTGATCAGCCGCAAGGAACTTATGGAGGTCAAAGGCAAAACTATCACAGAGGACAGCGAAGTCATAAGATAATATGGGAAGAAATCAAAATGCCACCTTTGAATGCTAGTGTGGAGAAGATATGGGAAGCTATAATCCTAATGAAAAACATACCCGCACCATGGAACATGGGAGTGAACCACCTCCAAGCTACGAAGTAATGAATTTTGCTCTTATCATCATTTCCATGGACATACAACAAATGACTGCAGAAATATAAAGAGAATCATTCTCAGGATGATAGATCAGGGAAAATTAGATCACTTTTTAGTAGGACAGACGCAAACTCAAGCATTACCACCTCCTCCAGATCATTCTCAGCACCAGATATTCTCAGCACCAGATATTCACAAGCCAAACACAGCAAAAGAAAGAGAAACATTTGTTATTGAAGTTGGCACAAAGGCAAAGAATCTGTTTTGTAACTCTATCGTACACTCATACAAGACGATTGAAGATTTTCACGATAACACTCTCAGCATGGTTTTCGCAAGAGATGCCAATGATACAGAAATAATGAACATTGCGAAGACATCGCCACTGGAAGAATGGCAAAAGCATACTATCTCTTTTACCACAGAAGAAGTACCTGAGGGTGGAGAAATGCATGACAACCCATTGGTGGTAATATTGGAGATTAACCCAAAACCTAGTGAGGATGAAGATGATGAAGCCGAGAATTCATGGGCAATCAACAGAATTTTGATCGATACTGGAAGTTCCGTGAATATTCTTTTTTATCATACTTATAAAACTATGGGAGGGAAAGATGAAGATCTAATACATTCAACGTACAAAATCTATGGTTTTAACGGTACTGCAAATAAGCCAAAAGGAGAAGTTCATATGCGAATTCCACTGAAAGGATTATCTTCTGAAATTTTATTCTGTGTAGTTGATGTGGAATCACCATACAACGCACTGATTGGACGACCTTGGTTACATGAGATTTTAGGTGTGGCATCGACTTTCCATCAATGTATCAAGTTCCTTCATCCCACTGGTGTTGGCATCATAAAGGGAGATTGGGTTGAAGGAAAGAAGTGTTATGAAATTGATATAGAATCTTGCGAAGAAAGAGCTGCGAAGAAGAAGAATTGGAAACACAACATCAAAGAAAAAAAAAAGGTGAAAGATTGATGGTAGATGTAATACAACAGAGAGAGGAAGAAATGCTGCGAAACCAATATATGATGAAGATAAGAAGTGGCGAAGGCTTCGCAACAGACAAGAAAATGACAGGAAAATTCAAAAATGCAGAGGCAGAAAGTAGCAGAAATAAGAGACTTAAAGAATGAATGTACTTGTTGACTGCCGAAGAAGAAATTGGGAGGTGAAAGAAAAATGTATGATGGGTTTGATCTTTAAAAAAAAAAAAAAAAAAAAAAAATCTTTCTTATGAATAGCAGAGATGAGGTTGCGAAAGGAAGTTGATATGCAGAAGAAGAGAATATATTTTATGAAATATAAAGATGCGATTGCGAAATTACAAAAGAATTTATATGCAGAAGAATCAACAAATTAATCAGACAGAGGCGAACCAACTATGGCGTACACCCTAGTTCGCGAAATCAAAATTTTGCAAGAGGCAAATGTAGGACCTAAAGTGCGTCATAGAAGGGGGTACCTATTGCATGGCTCAAAGGTTACACCGCCCCTGGAACCTGAGTCATGGAGAATTGGGGTCAATAAAGCCCATCCAGGGGAGGTACCTTGGATTTTCAATCTAAGCTTATGACTTAGATTGGACGACCGAGGGTCTCTTCTAAGGAGTCAGCGTTTGACCAAGGCGCCGAGGTACACGGTTGAACCAAGAGTGCCTGGGGAATTTGAAGTGTCTCGGCCATTCTTGGCAAGTCTTGGCTTATGTTGCACTCGGACCGAAGAAAACTCCACTTAGGGTGCAGTCTCGTAACCATTAGCCCTATAAGCAAAAGGGATAAGAGGCTGCGAAAACAACTAGTTGTTGTCAAGACCAGAGCTAGCCTTGTATGGCAGAAGTACGTCTCCTTGAAGGGGCAACCAGGGGGAAGATAAGGGCGGCACCCTCCATTAGGGAGCTGATAAGTGTCTTAAGACGCAAATGTCATGAGGCTTTATTTTCGCAAGGAAATTTAGGCTTGTCATATTTGTGCGACAATCTCAAGAGGAAATAATACAAAAGACAAAGATAAGACGAGATCAATGGGTCAGTACATGAAAGTGTAAGGACGTCCTGCGATTTCGTCGCAAGACGGCAATGTCATGGGGCTTTATTTTCGCAAGAATTTTTAGGCCTATCATATTGTCGCAACAAAAATTTCAAAGAAAAGGTTAAGGCAAGATCAATGGGTTTTTGCATTCAAATGCAAAGACGTCCTGCGATTTTGTCGCAAGGACAAGAGGTGGCGCAATAAGACCTTTAACTAGGAAGGAAAAATAAGACCACATAAGAGAAAAAGAAAAAAGGAAATCTTGGAAGAAACCAAGATTTCCTTACTTGCGAAAATTCAGCAGCAATAGCTGCGAGATTGAGGCATGAATACATATCACTATTCGAAAGTAACTCGCTTAATCTCTCATGTGAATGCAAATAACAGAGGAAAGTACGGGAATGTATAGAATAAAAACATGTTATTTGTCTTCATATGATAGAATAAAAACATGTTATTTGTCTTCATATGATAGATTTACGCGCTTATAAAATGAAAAGTTGATAATATATTGATTAATTATGTTGCAAAAAAAAAAAATTGCTCTTTTAACATGTGCAGAAAGGAACAACAAAGTTAGAACTTAAAGATCCAAGAAATTCGCAGGAAAAGACTACAAAAATAGAAGATTAAAGGAATGGATATACAAATATTACAAAAAGAGAAGGAAAAAGACATAACTATTTCTTGATTGATTCTTGTTCTTCATTTTCTTCATCTTCATCAGATCCTTCTATTTCTTCATCTTTATTAGATTCCTCTTCTTCGCTAGCATCGCGTCAGAGATATCCAAAGAAGGCACATTCTCAGGGATTTCATCAAGGAGGCAAGGGTATGAAGAATGAGGAATGTTGTTGTCATCACAGACCATCTTAATAGTATGATTGCGAAAAAGAATAGCATCATTCTTGAAATTCACTACAGTAATTTTTAGTTGCTTCTTCAATTTGGAATATTTGTCATCTCGAGAAGAAAAGTCCTTTTAAATTTTTGCTCCTTCTCGATTCAAGTTCTTCAATTCTTTTGTGAAATCTCTCCTCAGCCTCTGCGAGCATATGACAATGAATCAACAACTTAATGACAACTTCATAAAAAACAAACAATTAAATAAAGAAGAATGATAAACAACCTTCTTTGTCAGAAATCATATCCTTAATCAAGGCCGTATTCTCAGCTTGAAGACTAACGTTAACACCTAAATTATTTCTGGCTAGAACCTTCGCAGCCCAAGCGAATTCATCGTCATTGTTTATGAGAATAAGAGAGCGAATTTGATTCTCTCTTTCTCTAAGAATAGCATTTTTGCGGATGGATTCATCCCGTTCAATTTGAACCTCAAGAAGAGTTTTTTGGAATTTCGCTAATGCTTGAGCACCTTGACTAGCAATGCGATCTTTGTCATCTATGAGATCACTGATTTTCTTCCTTAAAGTATTAATTTTCTTTTTAGAACTAAGATATAGACGTTTAAATTGGTTGGCTAAGCCTAAACTAGATCTATGATCAATTTCTAAGAGGCGAAATTTAGATTGAAGTTCGTTTAGAGGAAGAGATTTAATCTTGTTATTTGAAAAACTATTCAAAGAATCGTTGAGGTGATCAAGAAGGGCATTGTTATCCATAGGATCAGGGAATGAGTGAAGAAGAATGGCTTCATCAGAAAGGTTATAAACATCTGCGAAAATGGTAAATCAGATGAGGGAAGATAATGAGAGAATAAACCAAAGGAAAAAAGAAAAGTCGCATACCATAAAGTTGTTGGTTGGCACTCTGAAGACTAGAAATCTTATTCTTCTAATTGGAAGAATTAGCTTCTAATTGCTCGGTTTTCTCGCGAAGAGTAGCAGCTTCAGTTTCGAATTCTTCATTTCTCTTGCGAAGAGCAGCAGCTTCAGCTTCCAATTCTTCATTTTTCTTGCGAAATTGAAGACTCTTATTTTCGAGAATACTGCGCGTTTTCTCAAGATCTGAGGCAACAGCAAAGGAAGCTCTCCCGGACTATAAAGGAAAGTAAAGAAATTATCAAGATATAACTTAAAATCGAAATTATGAAGAAATAAGGGAACAAAGACATACCAAGACACCAAGAGAATTTAGAAAGCTAGGAGTCACTGATCTGGAGACCCCATGAAGAGAATCATCACCCTCTAGTAAAGGAGCATCACAGATACTCGCGAGAGCTTTGCACGTGCTAGAGAGACGATCATCTCCAATTCCTTGCATGGAGTTAGAGAAGATGCTAGACAATTGTGCCATAGAAGATTCAGTTGGATAATTCTCCTTTGCGAGAGAAGTATCAATATCATCATTATCTTCATCAGAGCTTTCGCTGGATTGAGGATTTGAAGGACAAGGGGAATGAATATTTCGCTTCTTTGAAGGTGGGGCAGTAGACTTTTCCATGCGAATAGAACCTTTACTCTTGCTTTTGGTCTTCGCAACCTTAGAACTTTCTTCTTCTTCAGTAACTTCAGTACCAACCTTCGCACACGAATGAAGATAAGAAACAGATGTAACAATATTGTTTAAAATAATAAAGAAAAGTATTTCTTACTTTATCCTTGATCGAACGGAGTGCTGCTAGGGTACTTTCCTTAGCATTTCTTTTGTAGCTCTTTCTCAACTTGATAATCTGAAAATTTCGCAAGATTAATAGGTATAAAAAGGAGTGAAGATTATAAATTGAGCGAAATTTAGGAAGTATACCTCTTTTGCCTTTTTAGGCCAGTTAAAAAACCAAGGTTGATAGTTGGAGAGATTCGCAGGGAGCACATGTGAACATGAAATGTAAGGTCCTTTCAAAACCAACGGAAAGACGCACCATCTTTCGTCTTTAGAATGACGAGGAACATTGTTCTTGCCAGAATGCCAGTCGATATCCTGCATGAGTATTTTATCGCTGGCGACATTCTCTCTTCTCTTCAAGCGAGCACCCCAGCGAGTTTTATCATTCTTCATATTTATTGCTTCATAGTTTTCGAAGAATCTTTCCACCGTATATTTTTCGGCGAATATTTCTAAGTCCACAAATTTAGGATCTCTGACTTCTTTTGGGTAAAGAGATCCCTTACCAGCACCACGGTTGGCGAACTCAAGCATTAAGCGGATACAATCTCCGCTCAGTTGGTAGATGGCTCGCGAGAATTTCACATGAGCAAGAATTTCATAAAATAAGGGAAGATCAGGGTCATAGAGAGGAATGGGAAGACCAACGAGAATCTGACCTAGCGAAATTATGATTTCCGATCATCACAACGATGATCGAAAAAAGCGGTTTGGCAGAAAGAGTGGATTTAGATTCTTGATTGGGAATGGTGGTCAACGTGAAACCTTTATCTTCGAAATCCTTTTGCACTTTGTCCAGAGAAGCTTCATATTTACGACCAACTGGAGGCATTTTCAAAGTATGGGAATGAAGAGAAACTGAAGATCAAAAGAAGTGAAAATGAAAAGATTTACAGTAGCAGAAACGGAAGTTACGGAGAGATGTTGAAGAAAAGTTGCAGAAACAACAAGAAGGAAAGTAAAAAAGAAGAAGAGATGAGTAAGAAAAGTATATATAGAGAGAAGGTTTCTCGAAAAGGCAAACACATTTAATGCGAAGAGTAGACATGAACGGTTGAGAAAAAACAGTTAAAAAAGACGTGTCAAGAAATAGATGGAGGAAGAGATATGTGTAATAAATTCTGCGTAAAAGTACAGAATCATGTCAATACAGAAAAAATATGAAAAAATGAACAGCTGCTGATGAGTGCCAAATATTGCATATTTATACACCTTTTTATTGGCATTTAACTCATTTTTTGTGCTCAAAAATCAGATATTAACCCAGATTCTGTATTTTCTCTGTTTTCAAGAATAAATATTTGTACTAATTAATTTTGTGTTTTTAGATAATAAAAAAAAAGCTTGGAGAAATTAAGGAGCCAAAAGAGCAGAAAATTGGAGGCAAGAGTCTATGGAGCAAAAAGCCAAAGCCCGCGCGCGCATCAGTTGCAACCCAACAAGGAGCAACCCATTTACAAGATATGGGCTTGGGCAGTCCAAGACCCGACCCACGACCCGGATCCGAGCCCGTCCCTTCCAAACCGTTAGATTCGATTCAATTTCATCCTACGGTCGCATCGTCTCTCGCATCATTCTACCCCGAATCCGATGGTCGCTCCATCCTTCTCATCAAACTTCGCTGCTCCCGCTCCACACCAAAACCATCTATACCTACACCCATCGACCAAACACCATTTCCCATTTTATTTCTCTTTCTCCCTCTCCCGACCCGCCTGCAGACCACCTTACCTCCTCCCTCTCCCCGACAAAACCAGAGCCATCACCACCATCTCCATCTCCCCGGCACCACAAAGAGCAGCCACATCCACCCTAGTTCTACCCATCTTTACCTTTAGCTTCTTCCATAACCTAGAAGCTATGGTTGAGATAGCTAGAATTCTAGGGTTTTCTCCAACAGCTCAGGCATGATTACCAGAGCCAAATTAGCAGAGGGAACAGGTCTGGGTTTTGCTTTAATTGCATTTTGGAGCGATTGTGAGGTATAAATTGTTGTTCTTCATGTGAGAGAAAACTCAGTCTGTTTTAGGTTTTAATTTTGTAATTTAATTTCAAGTGTTTGAACCTTGCATAATGTTCTAAGCGATTTAACTAGGGTGTAGATGAAACCCTTTAATTCAATGTGAAAGTAAGTGGATTCTCATTTTGTTCTTGAATGTGTATAAAGTTTAGGGTCATATTTAGCTAGTGAACCAATCTCACCTGTGATCAATGGTACTGTAAGAAGACCATTGATACTAGGGGTAAGCAAGGAGAGATAGCTAACCAAATACCCAATTAAGGCCTTCAAGGGAAGGCACTAGAACACAGTGAGATTCTACATTACCTTAACTTAGGATTAGAGGGTGGAATTGACCATCCTAGTAACCTTCCAACCTGATACAACACCTTGTGCTTATTTAATGCCTTAGATTAGAGTCACAACAACTCCATTCAGTCGTATCGACACCAAACCAACTTACAATTGTGTTAACTTTCTTAGAAAATTAGTAGTAAGCTTTAGATCAACTACACAACACCCCATTTCCCTGTGGATCGACCTGTACTTTCCACGCCTCCAACAGGCGCTGTGCACTTGCAGGTTAACGTAGGTGAGACACTTTTATCATCCTACCAAGTTTTTGGCGCCGCTGCCGGGGATTTGGTAGTGTGCTGTGTTGCTCATTAGTGCATACTTCACCGTTTTTCCAACCCACCATTGTATATATTTGCTTTGAATCTTTGTTTTTAGTTTTTCTTAGCGTAATTTAGCTGTAATTTTATTATTGCTGCATCTTTCATTGTGTGATGTCACTAAAGTTTAGCTAACTTATCCTTGCTTTCATAAGTCCTGCCATCTATAGCATATCTTTTAACTTTTGTTTTGTTTTCTTTCTCAGGCATCTCATGCTGTAACTTAGTGCCATCAATCTGGCATTGCATTCTGTTCATATTGCATCTCACCTTGTAGCTTTTAGTTTGCTATTGTCCTGTAGTTTAGGTTAGAAATCTGTAGGAAGTAATAGTCTGTTAGATTTTTGCATCTATTGTCTTGTAGTGTAACTGATTGTATCCTGCTCCATTTCAAATATTAGTGATTAAGTACCTTTATTTTCATCTTTTAATTATCAAGTATTCCTGCATATAGCATTCTGTTCTTGCCATTTGCATTCCTGAGATTTGTCTCTAATTGAATCTGTGGTGTTGGAGCAGCATATGCTAGCTGAAATTGGTTAGGAGCATATCTCAATCACTAAGAATCATTGTATCTGTGAACATAAGTTACCACTCCCATAAGCATTGCCTCCCTGATTGCATATTGTTGCTTGTCCGATTGAAAGACTTGTGCTTAATTCCAAGAAGTTAACTTTTGTGGCATCATTTCCCAATCTTCATATTGCAGAATCCCTGTTCTGAAATTTCAGCATTAATGTTTTGATATTCTTGCTTCAGCTGTGTAATTTTTGAGAACTGAAACTCTCTCTTGAGTAGCAAGTACTTGTGGTGCAGCTGAGCAAACTCAAGGAAGACAAGGGAGCAGCAAAACCAATTGGTGGAATTGCCTAAACCCAGTTTTATACCGGTGGTATTGTGTCTCAAACCCTGCTTACATGAATGAATGATATAGCATGCTTGCTGGTATAATGACCTTTGAAGATTACCTGTGAGCCATTACTCCCTGGATGCATGATAAGTTAGATACTTGCAACACCCTGAGCCCATGCAATTGCTGATTTCCACCTGAATGCATGATAAACCAGCTGACTTAATCTGTGCCTTCCCACTTTAACCCCTTAGCTTCCATCTGCCCTATGTTCAGCTCCAGCCCCTGTAGCTGTTGAGTGTGAGCTACAACTTGTTGAGCCAAGTTACTGCAGACCCCATTGAACCATCTACATCCTTGTGTGAGTTGTTGAGCCAAGTTGTTGCCAGACCCCTGCATCTGCTGCAACTTGTGTGTAACCCTGTTGACCCTGTCAACCATTTGCATAATCTGTGAAAATTGTAACATCAACCAACACAGTTGACACTTTGTTTCATAGCAAGTGTGCGGTGAGAATATTGAACCCTTGCAACATCTTGGATCCATTGCTCAGTCCCCTGTGATATTATATCCATAGTTGTTGATTGTTGCTCTGCCTTGGCAAATTTCCCTGAGAGCTTGACTCTGAAGTAGTGTTGTGATCATAAAACTCTGCTGAAACTTTGTATCTAAACTGCTGGGATACCCTGTGCTGTAAAATATTCAATTGTTGCGTCTGTTGATACCCTGTGACCACACAACCCTGTGAATATCTGCATATCTTGTGCCTAATCTCTGAATTTTGAGGTCAACTGACCTTATTGACATTCTGTGGTATGTTGTAAAGTGCAAGCTTTGTTTATTCTGCAATCTGTGTGTAACCCTGTGGTGCCTGGAGTGAATGTTGAGTGTCTAAGTTTGTATTAGCATCTCACTTGTATGCCACGCACTAACCCAGCACATGCTTCACCTTGAGTGAGCACAACCATTACCCTGTGCACATCACATAATTTTTGATTCTCTTTTGCACCTGACAACAACAAGGCAGTGCATAAACTGTGCTGTGCTGTGAAAACCTGCCAACTTGTGCTGTGCACAAGTTGTGTGGATCTGTGCACATAACCAATGATGTGCTGTGTACAAACTTTGCTTAAGCTGCCAACCTCCACATAAGCTGTGCTGTGCAATTCTTAAAGCACTCCTGTGTGCTGAAATTTGAGTGTCATTTTGTGAAATCAGTGCATAAGCCGAGCTGAGTCTTAATTTGCACATAAACTGAACCCATAACAACTGGGATCTCGCTCCCCGCCAACAACTGGGCTGGAACCCATATGATCAGCTAGGCCTTACAGCATCAAAAAGCACTCTTTTGGGCTTGAGTCTGGAATTAGTGTATCATTGTAGTAGTTTTTGCTTATCTGTGTTGAACTTGATTGTATGTTAACATGCTAGATGCGCTAGCTAGGCTATGATTGTGTCTTTTAGAGACCAAACGAATCGACTAGTTAGAATCCGCCCGGACGAAATCGTCAGCATACCCAGCTCTTCCACTGAAAGCCCAGACCCATCAGAAAGCCCAAACCCATCAGAAACTATGGGTGATGAACAAAACCAACCCCGTAGTCCCAAGGACTACATGTACCCAACTAGGGCAACCCATCCCTCTTGCATCATTCTTCCAGCCGATGCTTGTCAGTTTGAACTGAAAGCAAGCACCATTCACATGTTACCCGTGTTTAGAGGGGTCGATGCTGAAAACCCCTACCATCACGTGAGAGATTTTGAGGATATTTGTGGGACTGCGATTTAACCAAATGCCGAAGAGTCCCTCAAACCGAGATTG
Source organism: Papaver armeniacum (assembly GCA_023531295.1). Classification (NCBI taxonomy): domain Eukaryota; kingdom Viridiplantae; phylum Streptophyta; class Magnoliopsida; order Ranunculales; family Papaveraceae; genus Papaver; species Papaver armeniacum. The sequence goes on from JAJJWW010004982.1 coordinate 28,939, forward strand.
TTTCCTTTTCTCGAAAGACAAAGCCAAGTCATGGCTTCATGCCCTACAACCACAGTCCATTAGAACATGGGATGACCTCACAAAAGAGTTTTTCAAAAAGTTTTTCCCCAACCATAAGACGGCGACAATTCGCCAAAGTCTAAATGGTTTTGTGCAATTAGAAGACGAAACTCTAGCAAAATATTTGGAGAGATTCAATGAATTATTGCTCCAATGTCCCCACCATGGTTTTGAAAAATGGAGACTCGTGCAAATATTGTATGAGGGTCTAGATGTTAGACCCCGAACTATAGTCGAGTCAATGTGCAATGGTGCATTTATTGACAAAAGTGCTGATGACGCTTGGACTTTCTTAATCGAAGTCGCTGAAAAGACTCAACAGTGGGAGTCCATACGTGAACCAAAAAGGACTACTCATGCAAATAATATTCATAGAATCGAGTCTGACTTTGAGGGAAATGCAAAAATGGCATCTTTGGCCCGGAGAATAGAAGTGCTTGAGTTGCAGAAGAATGTAAAATCTAATGCCCCTACTCTCCGTGACCAAATTGAAATGGCCACTTGTGCCGCATGCCATAGCTCCGACCACTTAGTGGACAGGTGTCCAGACTTGCATGCATTTCAAGAGTCCAAAACCGAGCAAGCCAATGCATTGTACCATAGGCAAGAGAACAATCCTTATTCTCAAACCTACAACCCCGGGGTGGAGGAATCACCCTAACTTCTCATGGTCCAAAGGGCCAGTACAAGGGGACCAACAAATAACAACCAAGGATACTCATATCCTAGAAACCCCCAAGTACAACCACACCCTCAAGTACCTGAGAGAAAAAGCCTAGCTTTGAAGACTGTGTCGGTCTCGTTAACCCAAAATCTTTCACAACTTCATAAAACCACCGACCAACGTTTCACAAGTCTAGAACTTAAAATGGGTCAAATCTGTGATGCATTGAATGAGAGAGAAAAAGGCAAACTTCCTAGTCAACCCCAACAAAATCCAAAGAATGTGTTTCAGGCAGGTTCTTCAAACTGCAATGAACCTTCACATAGTCAGGCGAATGCTATCACCACTCTCCGTAGTGGTAGAGTTGTTGAGAACAATGTAGGTGTACCACAGTCAAGCGAGTCTAAATCAGACTCACCAGTACACACAACACCACGTAAAAACATCTACCGTAGAAAAAGAATCTGAGCATGTTGATAAATCTAAGAGTCTTACCAATATAGATGTTTCTTTTCCAAGTCATGCACCTGTTGCTCCATTCCCACAAAGGTTGGTACAACAGAAAGGGGGTAACCAATACAATGAGATTTTGGAAATGTTCAAAAGAGTTAACATAAACATTCCATTTCTCGAAGCAATCAGACAAATACCCACCTATACTAAGTTTTTGAAGGACTTGTGCACACAAAAGCGAAAGCTTCATGTGCATAAGCGTGCTTTTCTCACTGAGCAAGTGAGCTCCATAATCCAACACAAGATTCCAACTAAGTTTAGAGACCCAGGTAGTCTAAAAATTACATGCACCATCGGTGACCATGTGGTCGAAAAGGCGTTACTAGACTTAGGAGCAAGTGTGAATCTATTGCCATACTGTGTATGTGCAATTGGGCCTTGGGAGCTGAAGCCCCACATTGTTACGCTACGGTTAGCGGACAGATCCGTGAAAATCCCCCGTGGTATTGTTGAAGATGTGTTAATCAAGGTTGATAAATTTTTATTTCATGTGGACTTCATCGTCTTAGATACTCAACCCGTGCAAAACCCAAGTAATCACATTCATGTGATTTTAGGACGTCCTTTCCTGGCGACGTCCAATGCCATCATCAACTGTCGTAATGGTGTGTTAAAATTATCTTTTGGTAACATGACTGTAGAGCTGAATGTTTTTAACACTAGTCAACAACCCATTGATTGTGATGATACTGATTTGCATGAGATTAACATGATCGAGAGTCTGATCCAAGACTCTTTGCCCGACATTTTGTCAGTGGACCCTTTGCAAGCATGTTTAGATAACTTTGACTTAGATCTCTTTGAGTCTAAGTACATTGGTGAAATTCACTCTTTGCTTGAATCTGTTCCACCCATGGATATTGCTAAATGGCAGAATGCACTGGAACCACCTCCACTCTCTAATACCAAATCTGCCCCACCTCTTGATGTACCACCTAAGCTTGATTTGAAACCATTACCTGATACCTTGAAGTATGCTTTCTTAGGTCCTTTTGATACTTTACCTGTGATTATTTCATCATGTTTAGACACAGAACAGGAAAGTCAACTTTTAGAAGTACTCAAAGAACATAAAGGAGCCTTAGGTTGGACCATCTCCGATCTTAAGGGTATAAGTCCCACAATTTGCATGCATCACATAAACCTTGAAGAGAACACTAAACCATCTAGGGAAATGCAAAGGAGACTTAACCCCAACATGAGAGATGTTGTCAAGGGTGAGATCTTGAAATTGCTTGATGCGGGTATCATTTACAGTGGTTCCAGATAGCCGTGGGTCAGTCCCATTCGGTGGTACCCAAAAAGTCTGGCATTATCTGTAGTTCAAAATGAGATGAACGAACTTGTCCCCACCCGTGTGACCACAGGGTGGCGAGTTTGTATTGATTATAGGAAACTGAACACAGTAACAAAGAAAGACCATTTTACCCTTCCCTTCATTGACCAAATGCTGGAAAGGTTGGCGAAGCATAGTCACTATTGCTTCTTAGATGGCTATTCGGGCTACAACCAAATTCACATAGCACCCGAAGACCAACAAAAGACCATATTTACATGTCCTTACGGAACATTTGCTTACCGTCGTATGCCTTTTGGGTTGTGTAATGCACCCGCTACTTTTCAACGTTGCATGATGAGCATATTTCCTGACATGGTAGATAAGTTTCTTGAAATTTTCATGGATAATTTTTCTGTGTTTGGGTCTTCTTTTGATGAGTGTTTGCATCACCTCACTTGTGTGCTGATTAGGTGTAAGGAAAAGAATTTGGTTTTGAATTGGGAAAAATATCATTTCATGGTTAACTCAGGCATTGTCCTAGGGCATATTATCTCGGAAAAAGGCATAGAAGTAGACAAAGCCAAGGTTGATCTCATTCAACACTTGCCTCAACCTCATTCTGTGAGGGACATAAGATCATTCTTAGGCCATGCGGGTTTTTACCGCCGATTCATCAAAGACTTTAGTAAAATTTCAAGACCTTTGTGTAATCTTCTTGCGAAAGATGTTGTATTTGTCTTTGATGATGCTTGTAAGGAAGCATGGGAGCAACTGAAGGCTCTCCTTACATCTGCCCCTATAGTCAGACCACCTGACTGGTCATTACCATTTGAGATTATGTGTGATGCGTCGACTATCTTGTAGGAGCTGTTTTGGGCCAACGAGTAGACAAACTTCCTTATGTGATCTACTATGCTAGTAAAACACTTAATGATGCTCAATGAATTATTCCACTACCGAGAAAGAGTTGCTAGCTGTCGTGTTTGCATTAGATAAGTTTAGATCTTATTTGATAGGGTCTAAGGTCATCATATATTTTGACCATGCTGCATTGAGATATCTTTTGTCTAAAAAAGATGCTAAGGCTCGTCTAATTCGATGGATACTCTTGTTACAAGAGTTTAACCTCGAAATTTGAGATAAGAAAGGGTCGAAAATGTTGTTGCCGATCACTTGTCTAGGTTGAATATTGAATCTCTGATGAATCCGTGTTGATTAGAGAGTCATTCCCGATGAACAATTGATGCTTGTGTCCGAAATGCCATGGTTTCTTGATATTGTGAACTACCTTGCTACAGGTAGAATGCCCTTGCATTGGTCTAAACAAGATCATTTCTAAGTTCTTGGCTGAAGTTAAACATTTCCTTTGGGATGACCCATATCTCATTTAAGTACCGCCAAGACCAAATCATTAGGAGGTGTGTCCCCACTCGAACAAAGGGACGTCATCTCTTTCTCGTCATGACCATGCATGTGGAGGCCACTTTAGCGCCAAGAAAACTGCTGCAAAGATCTTGCAGAGCGGTTTCTATTTGCCAACATTGTTTAAGGATAGCCATGCTTTTTGTGTTGCTTGTGACCGATGCCGTAAATTAGGAAGTATCTCTAAGAGAAACATGATGCCCTTACAACCCATTTTGATTGTTGAGCTGTTTGATGTGTGGGGTATTGATTTCATGGGTCCATTTCCTAACTCGAAGGTAAGTTGTACATTCTTGTTCTTGTTGATTATGTCTCTAAGTGGGTAGAGGCCATTGCATCCAAAACAAATGATCATAAAGTTGTTCTTTCTTTTCTTAAGGAAAACATTTTCTCCCGTTTTGGAACACCTAGAGAAATAATCAGTGATGGAGGTAGTCATTTTTGCAATAGACCCTTTGAATCACTAGTGTGCAAGTATGGAATCACTCATAAGGTCGCAACACCTTACCATCCTCAAACCAGTGGCCAAGTAGAAGTTTCTAATAGGGAAATTAAGCATATTCTTGAGAAGACTGTCAATCCTTCTAGGAAAGATTGGTCTTTGCGCTTAAATGATGCTTTGTGGGCCTATAGAACTGCATACAAGACTCCCATTGGGATGTCCCCTTACAGACTTGTGTGCGGTAAAGCATGTCATCTCCCTGTAGAGTTAGAACACCGTGCATATTGGGCTATAAAGAAGTTGAATTTTGATCTTGAAAAAGCTGGTACCCAAAGAAAACTTCAACTCAATGAGTTAGAAGAATTGAGAAATGATGCATATGATAGTGCCAAAATGTACAAACAAAGAATGAAAGTGTTTCACGACAAGCGCATTCTCGCGCAAGTCCTTCACACCAAAGTCGAAAGTTTTATTGTACAACACTCGTTTGCACTTGTTTCCGGAAAGCTACGTTCTTGATGGTCGGGACCATTCAAGTTTTCCCCATGGAGCTGTTGAAATTGAAAACCCAAAGCAACCAAGAACATCTTCAAAGTCAATGGTCAAAGATTGAAACCATTTCTGGAGCATCTTCCACCATAAATTGAGACCGTAGACTTGGAAGACCCCATCTATGTGGACTGAACTAGTTCACTTGTGTACATAAACATGGACTAAAAATCCATTCTCTTTCCCTTTTCTTTTTCTTTTTGCATAGTCCGTATTTGTGCTAACCAACCTTTTTGTCTTGCGCTTTGGTTGTTTGCTTTCAAAGCATTCATCCTCCTTTGGTTTAGCAACATCCTTGTACATCCGGTAATCTCTTCCCTTTTCTCTTCTCAACGTAGTTCTCTTGGTATGTGACTTTTTGAATTCTTATCATCTGTTGACACATTGAGGACAATGTTTGATTTAGGTTTGGGGGTGCATTTGCATATAGAGTTTTTTGTAAATACTTGCATAAAAACCTCCAACTTTTAGAGATTTTAGAGTCACTAGCATGCTTCTAGCTATGTTTACATAGAGAGTCTGACCGAAATAACTGAAATTGGAAGTAATGGAGAACACAATCGGGTTTCTTAGTTGATTAGAGCGTTAAAGTTGGATTTAACCATACCGGAGGGCGAATTAGGTGTTGTATAGATATTCGGTAGTAGAATTGTGATCACCCATAGTGGATACTACCCATTTTTACATCAAGCGAGGCACCGACCTTCATTTTTGTGACTTTCTAAAAAATGTTAGAGTGTGTGTCATCGTACGTCAATTAGGGTAGGAATGGTGAGCTACCCAACTTCGCACCACTTTCAGCACTACTTTTGATCTCTTGAGTGCTAATTTCGTCAATCATGAGGGTGACGTTTAAAGATGAAAACTCCTTCTTGTAGTTCGATTTGCAGTTAGCATCACTCTCTCCCTCTCAACAAGCATCACCGCATTCATAGAAACACATCGTCGTCAGCAAGCGGAGCATCATCAGAATATTTGAAGAAAAGTTGAAATAGTCCAAGGTTTACATGCAACAAAGAAAAGAAAATAGGATGAGAATTAGTGAAGTTTATGAAATCAAGACAATACAAGTTTTATTGTTTTCTTGTTATTTTCATTTCAAGTCTTAAAAAAAAAAAAAAAAAAAAAAAAATTGTCAAGTTTTTATGAAGTTCAGAAGTTCATCATCAGATATTGAAGACCGAAGATTGAAGACGTTTCTATGAATGCTGAGAGAGAGTAATGTTAATTGCCGATCGGGTGAGAAGGTAAGTGAGTACTCCCACCCTTGCTAATGGTTGATTTCCTTTCTTAGAGATCATCGAAAAAGATTCTTTTTGTCCACAACTCGTGGAGTCTCCGAAATTATTTCGGAAGGTTATCCTTCTCATCTTCAACGTGTGCGGGATTTCTCTCTTTATTCCCGCCTGCACACATGAGAGACTAAAAAGAGGTCTTTTTGAGTGCAATTATCATAAAACCCTATTGGTGAGGCGAAGTCGAGGCTTGTGATCACTATCGAATCCGAATTCTTTCATATGGTATGGTTATTTCTCGCTCAACTCTTAAGGATGAGAATGCGTTCTTTGGTAGTTCTAACTTCGTGTTACTAGCATACAGAAACTCTATGTCCTCATAGCTCCTTGGATGCTTGAGACTCTTTTACGCTTTGAAGTTGGAGAAGGTTTTGTGGGTACACCTCTGGTAAACCCTCACGAGACTACAACTCGTCCACTAGGGACACCTAGGGATTTAAAGGCTTAGTGCATACGCTAAATGCATTCGAGAGACCAGCGACATTGGTATAGTTAGGATTTCTTAATTTCTGTTTCACTTGAGGACAAGTAAAATTCAGGTTTGGGGGTATTTGATGAGTGCCAAATATTGCATATTTATGCACCTTTTTATTGGCATTTAACTCATCTTTTGTGCTCGTAAATCGATATTAACCTGCATTCTCGTATTTTCTCTGTTTTCAAGAATAAATATTTGTACTAATTAATTTTGTGTTTTTAGGTAATAAATAAAGCTTGGAGAAATTAAGGAGCCAAAAGAGCAGAAAATTGGAGGCAAGAGTCTATGGAGCAAAAAGCCAAAGCCCGCGCGCGCATCAGTTGCAACCCAACAAGGAGCAACCCATTTACAAGACATGGGCTTGAGTAGTCCAAGCCCCGACCCACGACCCGGATCCGAGCCCGTCCCTTCCGAACCGTTAGATTCGATTCAATTTCATCCTACGGTCGCATCGGCTCTCGCATCAATCTCCCCCGAATCCGATGGTCGCTCCATCCTTCTCATCAAACTTCGCTGCTCCCGCTCCACACCAAAACCATCTATACCTACACCCATCGACCAAACACCATTTCCTATTTTCTTTCTCTTTCTTCCTCTCCCGACCAGTTGCAGAGACCACCTTACCTCATCCCTCTCCCCGACAAAACTAGAGCCATCACCACCATCTCCATCTCCTGGCACCACAGCAGCAGCCACAGCCACCCTAGTTCTACCCATCTTTACCTTTAGCTTCTTCCATAACCTAGAAGCTAGGGTTGAGATAGCTAGAATTCTAGGGTTTTCTCCAACAGCTCAGGCATGATTACCAGAGCCGAATTAGCAGAGGGAACAGGTCTGGGTTTTGCTTTAATTGCACTTTGGAGCGATTGTGAGGTATAAATTGTTGTTCTTCATGTGAGAGAAAACTCAGTCTGTTTTAGGTTTTAATTTTGTAATTTAATTTCAAGTGTTTGAACCTTGCATAATGTTCTAATCGATTTAACTAGGGTGTAGATGAAACCCTTTAATTCAATGTGAAAGTAAGTGGATTCTCATTTTGTTCTTGAATGTGTATAAAGTTTAGGGTCATATTTAGCTTGGTGAACCAACCTCACTTGTGATCAATGGTACTATAAGAAGACCATTGATACTAGGGGTAAGCAAGGAGAGATATCTAACCAAATACCCAATTAAGGCCTTCAAGGGAAGGCACTAGAACACAGTGTGATTCTACATTACCTTAACTTAGGATTAGAGGGTGGAATTGACCATCCTAGTAACCTTCCAACCCGATACAACACCTTGTGCTTATTTCTCGCCTTAGATTAGAGTCACAACAACTCCATTCGGTCGATCGACACCAAACCAACTTACAATTGTGTTAACTTTCTTAGAAAATTAGTAGTAAGCTTTAGATCAACTACACAACACCCCATTTCCCTGTGGATCGACCTGTACTTTCCACGCCTCCAACAGGCGCTGTGCACTTGCAGTTTAACGTAGGCGAGACACTTTTATCAGCCTACCAGCTGCGGCATTTGGAAAGTACTAATTCTCATGACATTCTCTCCTTCGCAGAGAAGACATGATAAGAGGCAAGATGTAGGATCAGAATATCGCAACACCAAGACCCTTGCGAAATCCATAAACGACACACTGCGAAGATATCGCAGATAAGTAATATAAATGACGCAACGGATGACGACAGCCTGAACACGAGAAAGATGTGAAGATCTAGCAAGATTTAGGAGCGTTGCGAGATTTAACATTTGAATTCTTGCGAGAGTGTCGCAAGTCATATCCAAAAATAAAGGACAGCTTAGCTGTCACCCACTATGTAATGTCCTATATAAAGAGCCGAATAGTCTTATGAGAGGGGAGAAATTTTTCGAGTGTGGGGCAAGTTATTAAGAGAGAGAAAGTTTAGAGTGGTTGTAAATTCTTTAGCTTATTTCCTTTCCATCTTGTAACATTTGTGAGTTTAATCAATAAAGACTATAATTGTTCATCTTTAAATGACTTGATTGTGTGAATTCTTGTGAAGGGTGTAGTGTGGGATTTCCTGCTACTACAATGCCAACCATGCCAGCCGCACCACCGTGCCAATGACAAACCATGCCAGCTACTTCTCCACGCCAAAACGAAGGGTTGCAATAATAAACGGCTACCCTTCTCTTCGAGATACATATCTCGACCATCCAAGTTCGCCACCTAACGCACGGCAACTTTGCGCCCAAGGCCAAACACCACGGTTTGCACCAAACCCTAGTTTTGCCGCGCCTATACCATGCCAGCCTCTCCTTCACATCATTGGCTGCCAAAACGAAGGGTTGCAACGATCAACGGACACCCTTCCATCTAAGATGCAGATCTTAGCCGTCCAAAGTCACCAGCTGACGCATGGCGACTTACGGCCCAAAGCCAAAACACACGGTTTGCACCTAAACCCTAATTTGGACGCGCCTACTCTTTGACAAGGCCATGACTCAACGCTGGATGCTACAAACGAAGGGTTGCAATAATCAACGGCTACCCTTCTCTTTGAGATGAAGATCTCGACCACACAAGTTCGCCACCTGACGCATGTCAACTTGCGGCCCAAAGCCAAAACACACGGTTTGTACCTAAACCCTAATTTGGCCGCGCCTACTCTATGGCAAAGCCATGCTCAACGCTGGTTGCTACAAACGAAGGGTTGCAATAATCAACGGCTACCCTTCTCTTTGAGATGCAGATCTCAAACACACAAGTTCGCCACCTGACGCATGGCAACTTGCGGCCCAAAGCCAAAACACACGGTTTGCACCTAAACCTTAATTTGGCCGCGCCTACTCTATGGCAAAGCCATGCTCAACGCTGGCTTCTATAAAAGAAGGGTTGCAATAATCAACGGCTACCCTTCTCTTTGAGATGCAGATCTCGACCACACAAGTTCGCCACCTGACGCATGGCAACTTGCGGCCCAAAGCCAAAACACACGGTTTGCACCTAAACCCTAATTTGGCCGCGCCTACTCTATGGGAAAGCCATGCTCAACGTTGGCTGCTAAAACGAAGGGTTGCAACAATCAACGGCTACCCTTCTCTTTGAGATGCAGATCTCGACCACACAAGTTCGCCACCCGACGCATGGAAACTTGCGGCCCAAAGCCAAAACACACGGTTTGCACCTAAACCCTAATTTGGCCGCGCCTACTCTATGGCAAAGCCATGCTCAACGTTGGCTGCTAAAACGGAAGGTTGCAATAATCAACGGTTATTCTTCCCTCTGAGATGTAAATCTCGACCGTTCAAGTTCGCCACCTAACTTACGGACCAAAGCCAAAACATCACGGTTTGCATCTAAACCCCAAATTTGGCCGCGCCTATTCTTTGGCAAAGCCATGTCGACTCTACCATGGCCATTGGCATGCCACCATGCCGCACGTAACACCTTGATACATGTTTTCCCATGAAAACACTCGAGACATCTAACACATGTCACAAGGCTGGGGATGCTCATAAAGGGTATTGGTTTGGCGGAAGGTTTGCATGCGGCACACTACGCCCGTTACATGAAAGTGTCAAAAGAATAAGGCGGTTAGTAAATACATGGAGTAATGGTGAAACGCTTTCCTTCATTATGGAACATCAATTCCAGGCGTTACCGGTTACCACCTCCTCCCATTTACTCATCCGTTTCTATTTCTTACAAGACCAGAGTACGTTTCACTTTGACTTGTATAAATAGGTCTTACCTATTTCCACCGAACAACAAGTTTTGGTCAGGAGCATACAACACTTAGAAACCACTTGATAGCTTTCCCATCTGTTAGCTTTCACTTTCTGATACAAGTCAAACAACTACTCTTCCAGAATCAACTATTCTGGTCTCAACACTTTCTTCGCTTCCCTCCCTAAAACCAACCCTTCTCCTTCACTTTGTGACCTAAGAAAGTCTGGAACGGCCATTTATTGGTTTAGGCCGGATTTGTACAGATTGATCTTTCGAATCTAAAGTACTCTCTCGCAGTACATTGTTTAGGGTTTAGACTCAGTTTCTCACCCACTCACGCGAAATTACTGAAATCGGCAGAAGCCGTTTTCACCCTCAAACACCAACCATTAACCTTAAGATACTTGTCTAACACATAAAATAAAAATAAAAACTAGAAATTCATTCACGGCAACGACCACCACCCCGGCCTGGTTTAGTACCATCGATCGCCTCGTTTTCTTCCACCTCAATGACTACGAGACCTATTTAGTTCAGCATTTGCCTGGCGGAACATTTCGGTGGTATCTTCATTATCAACATTCTTAGCAAAGTCAATGTGCTTATAGTTTTCTCTTCAACCAATTAAGGCTCTCCCATATCTCTCGCGCAACACATCATCTTCACAAAGGTATTTAAATTGTCCTTATATTTTTATTTAAACAAAAAACAATAAATTAAACTTATTCAATAATCAACGTAAATCTTAAAACAATATATAAGAGAAATAAAATACTTACAAAATTCTTAATACTTGTTGTTGGGTGTTTCGCAGTGTTCTTCTTACGATCCGATTGATCAACAATTTCTTCCCGAATGACACAAGGATGAGCAAAACCAGAGTACCACGACATGTATAATTATCATGAACTTTACGACCTTTGGTCACCTTGTCTAAAAGAGTCAAATCAACTGTATGAGCACGCCTCTCGTCCCAACGAGAAGTTTCTGGCTTTAAAAAGTAAACCCCGTCATCCATAGACTTTTGAAATGTGATGCACTCATCCCTTAACACTTTAAAGTATGGTTCATCACTGGGATGGGGTTCTTCTTGGACGTAACTGACTTGTCCTATGACCCGATATGAGTCGTACATTGAAAATCCAGTTGGGTATAACAATTGACCGTAGTAAAATGCAACATCATTTCTCTTTATAATTATCTGATCTTTTATATCTTGTCGATATGGATCGAAAATTACCTCATCCACAGTCATGTTATCCAAGGAAACTCTGTTAGAGCATAGCTCGGTTGAACCCACCAAGTGTTGGTATGTCAAGTTTGGATGTCATATTTTAGTGAATCAAAACTCATCTAAGAGTTGCTTGATTATATACTAGAAACAACTTCGTATAGGTTATGCTAGAAAGTCTAGGATTATGAGACATACAAGTATTACTCGAAGACTTGAAGAATGTGAAGAAGTAACAAGCTACAACGACGACATCACCCTTCCTCATGAGGTTAGTAATATTTGACTTGAACTCTTTCATTCCTAACGTATCTTTCAAGTCGTGTTATATTGAAAACATAACTGCGAAGCTGTGAATGATTATACTCTAGTAGTAAGACATGATCACATGATCATAGTGTTAAGGAATTAGGATACAAAGTATAACGCTTATCTTTTGAACTTCGTATATATGACATCGACATAATCGTATGAATGTTATTGTGAATACAGTAGAAACTCTATAAATTAATGTTGTCGGGACCATCAAAATTTATTAATTAAGCGAGATATTAATTAACCAATAAATTAATAATTATTAATTTATACATTAATTAATACTTTATTAACTTATAGATAAATTTCATATCAAATAATTAGTTTCAATACGAACAAAATACCATATCATATCTTTTATATTTCCTACATAAATAAAATATCAATATCAAATCATATTTTTAAAAACACAATGTCCAATCATATTTTTTATTTCCTATCTAAACACAAGTTTAGACAATTTGGATGAATATATAGACAGTGAAATCACTCAAGACTTGCAAAATTTGATCGAGAAGTTGGGCTATCGCAATTCAATAAATGTCGAAGATGTCCTAAATTATCCGGAAGAAAATGAAGTTACACAATTGTTAACCGATGAAGAAATAATCGAGAACGTTATGGGAACTGATAAAGATGTGGAAGAAGATGATGAAAGTTCTACGATAGAGCCCCTTCACGAAACGAGGCTATTAAAGCGGCAATCACATTGAATAATTTCTTGCTGAGCTATGAGAAACAACACCAAAAATTCTTACAATGATAAGAAAATTTAGGGATGAAATTCAATGCGATATTTATTTTAGCAAAATATAGAAGACAATTAAACCATTTTTCAAAAAATCTTCGTAAATCAAAAAAATAAATAATATATATATATATATAATGCATTATTAATTTATATTTCATATGGGACCTATATAGGTAATCAAAAAAGTATTATCTTATAATTTTAGCGAATTATTAATTTGGCACGTTGTCCCCGACTCGGGACCGGCCAAAAATATTATTTAAGAGAGTTTATTAAATAATCGAGTATTAATTAAAAGAGTTTCTACGGTATGTGTATGGGTAAAGATGAATATTTCGTCCTAGGAAACAATGTTTACATTTGTTTAAAGGAAGTACATTCATGAACTTGTTTTATGAATCGAAAGGGAAATCGCTTGGCTTATTGGTATTGTTATTCATTGCATATCCTTGGATTACCAATATGTGTGAGTTAGTAGAACCGATCATAATTTGTTATGTATCTTGGTATAACTAATCACAGTGCCTGACTTATGTATTGATATGACTTATTAGTATAACTGATCCTAAGTAATCACCTAAGATGGCATGATTGAAATTAATAATTGGTGTGATCGATCCTAGTAATTGGTATGACCGATCATAAAGAGTTGTGTAATCGATCCTTGTAATTGGCGTAACCGGTCCAAGTAATTGGTGTAACTGATCTTGGTAATTGGTGTAACCGATCCTAGTGATTTGTGTAACCGATCACAAGTAATACCATGAGAATATGGTAACCGGTCCTGATAATTGATGTAATCGGTCCTGGTATCTGATGTAACCGGTCCCTGTAACCATAGTAAGGTAGAACCGAACCTTGTGTTTGGTAAAACCATAAACTCATGATTAGTGAATTGATATTTGATCAATCACATAGTTATCTTGGAATACATATGAACCAATTCTAAACTTGTTTGGAAGTGTGGTATAATCGATTCCAAGATTGTAAATATGAAAGAGGATTTACAAAGAAAAGATGTCGACATTCTTTGAACATGATCAGTAACTCTTACCTTTTATTGTTCAAAGATATTCCTTAATAACTCAAGGAGATCCAGTCCAAATAAATTAAGAATCTTTTAATTAAGGTTGTTAGTTTTATATGCTTTAATTACCAGCAATTAAATGCATATCTCTAGAAAATAAAAATTGGTACTGAGCATTTACTAATTGAAGAATTTCTATGAGAGATTTCAGAAATATTGGACAAAGCATTTCAGGAATTATGAAAACCGATTTTGGGCATTTATTGCATATCTTAAGAATAATTCGGTTTTTGGAAATTCCTTGGTATCCAAACACCCTTGGTCTATAAATACCCAAGTTTTCATTTCTAGCAAACTATCCTAAGAGCCAGGCAAACTTCATCTTTTTGTTGTTTCTGGTGGAGTCGTCTATCCGGAGAGGAAAGCACCCTAATTAGACGAAATCTCTTACGACCGCTCGTTTAAAGACATCTTTGGGATCAAGAAGATCTACGAGTACAGTTGGTGGGAAACTAGATAATTGTAGTTTATTTTAGTTTTCGATTGATTTGATTGACTAACGATTATTGAACTTTGATTTCACTTAGTTTGTTTATTCTTGGGAATCTTCTCTTCTGATATAAGATTTACTCAAACTAGATCGAAGTATCGACGGGATATTTAGAAATGTTTGTAGATCTAAATACATCTTGTGATAATCCATTGTTAACAGACTTAGTTCTGTGCATGATTGATCACAAGAGATTCAAATGGTGTTGTGCAAGTGTTTATTGAAGATTAAAGAAGATTTGAAAACAAAGAAGATTTCTGATTTGGTTTCTTTATCTTTGGGTGTGCACAAACCTTGATCGACTGGGATCCAACTAGAATCGGATTTATTCGATTGTTTAGTTGTGTAAGATCGGCATCACCTAATAGTTTCTTGTTTGATTCTATATTGATTGATTGCAAATCTAAACTATGCTACTTCGGTAGTTGTTGGATAGATTGATCTGACCAGGTGATAGGGTGTAGAATACATCCTATTTACTATCTATTGTTTATGCTTTCTTTGCTATTTTTCTTGTAAATTATGTATTTTACGCTTGTTTTGAGTTTTGTAGCTACTTTGGAGTCACACGGAGGAAAAGAAGAAGAAATTACTCTATTTGAGCAAAAAGGGCAAAATTGTCATTTCAGGGGCGAACACTATACGGAGTCCGGTTAATGTTAAGGGGCAAGTCTTTTGGAGGAGCACTATAGACAAACCAGCAGAGGTTAAGGGGCTGGAAACTTTGGCTAGCCCTTATCAGAAGTGACCTCCTAATATAGGCACCCATCTGGGGTGGCTCTTATGTTTGGCGTCTCAATCCCAGATTATTACACAACCCTAAAATCGAGAGATGTTTTCTCTCATTCATATCATTCTATCATTTGATTCTACCTGAAATAAAGAAGAAAGAAAAGCAGCAGCTACTGCTATTAAATCAAGAACAGATCGAGAGATGAAGAACAGGCGTTGCTATCAATGGATTCACGATGAAATGGATGAGTTATACGAAGAACAGACATGGGTTGGTGACGAAACTGATAGATTGAAACTAATTTGCAAGGGTGGTGCTGCTCAAAGGGATCTGATAATGGCTGAGAAAGTATGCTGTTGAGATCGAGATGGTTCAGATGAATAGAATGAAGCAGAGAAGTAACAGGGGTTGATTTGCTGCTATAAAGGGCTAGATCGAATTTGAACACAGACCAAATCAAGAGCCGAGAGAAGATGATTTAAATGGGTTTTGCTGCTGAAAGCAGAGAGATTAAATTCGAGATAGAGGAGATTGAGAACAACGAGAGTTGAGAACTGAAATTGATGCTGCTGTGAGATCAAGAATTAAGAGATGGGAAAAGGGTTTACTGTGATGGAGAAGAAATTGCAAAAGAGAAGTTGAATTCGGTTTGAAATTTGGGGTTGTCTGGAACTAAAGACATGGGTTCGACTGAAATTGAGAGGAGAGATCGAATTGATGGGATTCTGGTAAGATGTTCATATGGGTTCAGCTTAGATTTGTGTTTGCTGTGGGGTTCGAATATGTTAAACAGAGAAGAGAAATTGGAATTTGTAATGGAGAAGATGGTGGTGCTGCAGACAAGACAGGGAATGATTGAATGATTCTGGTAATGCTAGCTGTAAGAGGAGTTGTTGATGCATTTATGGGCCGAGTTCCTGTTGATTGCAAACATTCGATGAAGCTGGTGTTGTTGCTGCACAAGAAGTGATGAAACAATAGATGTATGTTAGGAAATTGTTGCAGGAAAAGAAGAATGGCCTGAACTCGGCCTGAGAAGTGCCAGAAAACAAACAAGACTCTCTTTGAAATCATTTCTCGGCTGAGTCAACTCAATACCGGCCGATGAGCCGATCCAACTGAGTAAGACCATTCAGCCAACTAGGCAGCTGACTCATTGCTGACTCAGTGGCTGACTCCCTCTTCTGCCTTGACCGTTGACTGACGGTTTGACCCTTTTGACCGTTAGTCCTAACGGTGGACTGACGGAATATTCCATCGAATATACCAGTGACGGCGAAGAATTCAGATGACTATTCTTGCCGGATTCCGGTCAACTTCCGGCCATAATACCAGATTTCCGGCGACCAAAATTACAGATTTTTGTATGGATTCTTCTCATGGGTGTGAAGACTTGGACTTGGAATTGGATGGAGAATTTGGGTCAAATTTGGAAAGAGAAGATGGAAGATGAGGAAGACTTGAATTTGGAAATTGAATTATTAAGGGAAAAGGATTCTATTCCTTGGAAGATATGGAGAACATTGAAGCCTATAAGTAGAGAAGTTCTCTACACACTTTTAGATATCTTGTACACACCTCTCTACACACACAACACTTGTGTTTTTTTTTTTTTGTTTTCAAAATTCTTCTTTTAATTATTTGTGTGAACTTGAAAAATTCTCCTTTTAATTATTATTTGTGTGAATTTCAAAAACATGAGTAGCTAATTTTCTTATTGATTGAGGATGAATTCCTAGTTCTTAATACATGATTTGAGTTTTGTTTCAATTCTATCTTGAAGTTTTTCACATGATTATCGTTTGTTTTTACTAATAGGAATGTTTATTCATTCATGATTGATTGATAGGTTGTTTAGAGTGCACGCTAAATTGATTTGTTAATTTGATCTAAAGCTAGTGAAAGTTAGGGGATAAGTAATCGTTTCTTGACTTTTTACATAAGTAGCAAACACGAGACCTTGCGGAGGGATTCCGTGGAGCAATTGTGTGTGAAAACAACGTTAGCAAGTAGACCTTGATCTAAGTGTCTAACTACTAATATTAACCTAATAAGTTCATAAATCTTAATGCATTTATTTAAATTACATCTAGAGTGATCTACTACTAGGTGGTTTGTTAAATAGAATCCGGTAGTCGAGAACTTCCGTATCAGGTGATACAAGGGATTTAGGGTTTAGTGATCGATCTAGTTGCTTTACCCTACGGTTGGTGATAATCTGTGATGATAACAAGTAGAAAAGAACATAACTTTAATCATTGTTTTGCAACAAAGAAGGATTCCTTGATCTTGTCTCTCTTATTGATTTCAAATTTATCTTTTAATTGCTTTGTTTATTTTCTTTTGCTTTATACATCCCCCCTTTTGTGACAATATTTACAACTAGAATCTCTTGCTCCTCGTGGGAACGAACTTGACTTCCATTATATTATTTTTAATTGAGTGGAAATAAGATATTAATTTGATTGCACCTACGACACGCATCAAATTTTGGCGCGCATTACTTGGGAGCAACGGGACGATTTTAGTTGTTTTTATTTTTCTTTTGCTATATTCTTGCTTTGTTAGATTCTATACCGTATCTAACTTAGTTTTTGAGAATCTTGTTTGGTGTATACCTTTGGTGAATGCTTAAGAAGGGCAGACCGAGTCCAATACGTCTTCGATCCAGCACTCAACTAAAGGATTTCATTCGAGCGGTTAACACTCCACTTCCTCCTTCTTCATCAAGTGATTCGGACAAAGCGGAAGAAACAATGGCGATCGTACACTCAAGGACCTAGCTTCTCACAGGCTTGATACACAACAATGGTGTATCCAAACTAACTCAACCTTCGAGATCAAGCCGGGGTTGATTAGAGAGTTACCAAAGTTCCATGGCATGGTGAATGAGGACCCAAACAAACATCTTATGGACTTCTATACCATAGTTATGGCTATGCTTCCACCAGGAGACTAATGCGGATGGAGCAATGTTGAAAGCTTTTCCGTTTTCTTTGGCGGGCAATGCTAAGGAATGGTTATATTATTTGCCTTCCGGAAGTATCACAACATGGAATGGGATGAAGAAACTTTTCCTCGAGAGATATTTTCCCGCATCCAAAGCTACTCAAATTCGCAAGGAGATTTGTGGATTGAAACAACATGTGGGAGAGTCATTGTATGAATGTTGGGAGCGATACAAGAGGTTGGTGGCAAGCTGTCCACACCATCAATTTAGTGACGTTATGATACTCCAATACTTCTACGAAGCTATCAACCCAAGTGATAGGTCTCTTCTTGACGCCGCGGGTGGTGGTGCACTAGTGAACAAGACGGTGACCCAAGCTACCGAGTTGATTGAAAGTATGGCGGCAAACTCGCAACAATTCTACACAAGAGATGAGCCAATGGTTAGGCGAGTGCATGAAGTTAGTGATTCATCGTCACATCTTGATCAAAGAATGGGTAACATGGAGATAATGATTCAAAGGATGACCGCGGTTATTATTCCGAATGATGAGACCGAACAAGTAAATGTTATATATCCAAATCAAAGGCCGAGGTACGATCCATACTCGAATACTTACAATCCCGATTGGAAGGATCATCCCAACTTTAGTTATGCAAATAAGCAAGCGGCGGTTCCCAATCCGTATGAGCAACAAGGTGGTTTCCAACAATCACGTTTCCAACCTCAACAACAATTTCAACCACAACAAGTCAAGGAACGTGATTCTTCAATTGATGACAAGCTCAATGCATTGATGCAAGGTATGCAAGGTATCACCACTTTGGTCCAACAACAACAACAAAAGACCGATTCGGCAATCAAGGATTTACAAATTCAAGTGGGGCAATTAGCGACCGATGTGAACCTATTGAAAGCTCAAGCGTCCACAAAGCTTCCTTCACAACCATTTGTTAATACAAGAGAGAGCGTTAATGCGATTACTTTGAGGAGTGGGAAACAAGTGGAGCAACCAAATCAACAAGATAAGGTGTATGATGAGAAAGAGGAAATTGAAACCGCACCAAAGGAGAATACATCCCCAACCAACTTACCCAAGGAGACGGTTCCTACTTTCACAACTCCACCCCCATTTCCTAGCCGATTTGCTAAGTCAAAGAAAGAATTGGAATACATGGATATTTGGGAGATCCTTAAGAAAGTACAAGTCAATATTCCACTCATTGAAGCTATTCGTCAAATTCCTCGTTGTGCAAAGTTCTTAAAGGAGTTGTGCATAAAGAAGAAAAGGTTGAAAGGGAATGAAGTCATGAGTGTGGGGGAGAATGCTTCGGCGTTTATTCTCAAGAAACTCCCACCTAAATTAAAGGACCCCGGTAGTTTCAATATACCTTGCACAATTGGCAAAACAAGGTTTACTCGAGCTTTGCTAGATTTGGGAGCATCGGTTAATGTTATGCCTTCCTCGATTTATGATTCTTTGAATCTTGGTCCTCTTAAGGAGACCGGGGTAGTTCTTGAACTTGCTAACCGATCTAATGTTTACCCGAAAGGGATTGTTGAGAATGTTTTAGTGCAGGTTAATGAGCTTGTATTTCCTACCGATTTCTATGTCTTAGACATGAATGATGAGAATTCTTCCAAGTCTACACCTTTGCTATTGGGTAGACCATTCTTAAGCACCGCCGGAACAAAGATTGATGTCCAAAATGGCACCTTGACTATGGAGTTTGATGGTACACTCATCCACTTCAATATCTTTGAGACAACGCAATACCCTAGTGATGTGAAGTCATGTTTTCCCGTGAAAGAGATTGATCCGGGCTAATGAATCTTGCAAAAGCTAAGTCGGGCCGTCGAGTTTAAAACAAGCGCTTAATGGGAGGCAACCCATAGGTTTTGTATTTCTTATCCTTTTTCTTTTTATTTTCTTTTGCTTTTTGTTATTTCTTTTTCTTGTTCCATATCATGTTAAAATTTCCCACCTTGACTTTACTAGGAGGATTCAATTACATTGAGGACAATGTAAGGTTTAAGTGTGGGGGAGTGGTTAAGCATGTATTTAAAAAAAAAAATTACAAAAAAATTTAAAAAATTTAAAAAAAAAAAAAAAAAAAAAGTTTTACATGAAACTTCAACTTTTAGAGATTTTAGAGTCCCTAGCATACTTCTAGGTATGTTTACATAGAGATTTTGACCGACATAATTGAACTTGGAAGTGTTAGGGAACTACATTCGGATTTCTTGCTTGTTTGAGTGTTAAATAATGAATTTAATCATGCCGGTGATGCGAATTTGGTGCAGGGAGAAATGCATTATTAGAGTTGCTGATCAATCATTAGTGGAGACTACCCGTATTCATATCATGTGAGGCACCATTTAAATTTTTCCATATACTAAAGAGCTTTCTTTTGAGTGTGTGTCACCGTACGTTAATTCCGGGTAGAATGGTGAGCTACCCAACCTCCCACCAATAGAAGCACTACTCTTTGATATCTTGAGTGCTAATTTTGTCAACCATGAGGGTGACGTCTATAGATGAAAGCCGCCTTCTTGTAGTTCGATTTGCAGTTAGCACCATTCTCTCTCCACAACAACGGATCCATAGAAACACCATCATCAACAACAAGGAGCGACATCAAAATCTACAAGGAAAGTTGGAAAAAGTTCACGGTTTACAAGCAACGGAATGAGAAAAAGAGCAAATTTCAAATACAAGTAAAGCAACATACAAAGAGCAGATTTTTACATATATGTTGAGGACTTACAATACAATGAGCATAATTCTATATTCAAGTATGAAGATTTATTCACAAGAGCAAAGAAAATCAAAAGGTGAGAATTATTGAAGTTTATGATTTTGAGGCGATACAAGTTGTGAAGAATCAAGCGGTAAAATACTTCTCCCACGGTCATGGTTGTATTTAATTTCTCTTGTTTCAAAAAAAAAAAAAAAAAAAAAATGAAAAAAAGAAAAAAAAGAAAAAAAAAAGGGAAATATTGTTTTGTTTTGTTTTTATTTATTTAATAAGCCGTGGGGAAGGAAAATATATAAGGAAGTTTCAAGCGACAAGGATTTAAGGTAAAAAAGAGTTACAAATTGTTAAGGATTTATGAAATTCGAGAGTTTATCACCAATAGTTGAAACCGAAGACAAAGAGCAAGGAGATCAAGACGAGGACGGAAGACGTTTCTTTGGATGCTTGGGACGCGTCTGTTGAATAAGATGGCGAGCTAAATATCAAAAAGTTATGTGAAGAACACAAACAAGCTAATCATACTTTGAAAAGCCAACTCAAGAAATTTTCACGAGAGAGATAAAAATAGAATAACGTTGAGTGTTGAACGCTTTGAAGTTGTAACGCCGATTAGTTTTTCAATAATTAATCTTTTTCAGCATTAAAAGTTTTATTTATATAGTATACGAGATATATTAATAATTCTCTCGATCGCATAATGGATATATCCATTAAATGCTCTTTGATCCCTTGCAAAGCTCTTTTAAGCATTCATTCCACTTAAATTTCGATCTTTTTTTCATTGAAAAGTGTTTATCGCGAGATCACTTTTTTGAACATCCTTTACAGTGTCGCGGTGTTGCATATTTATATCAATCGCTGTTACTTTCTCCTCAGGATCAACATGAAGATATAATGTAACCAAGAACTTTCCTGACGCTACTTCCAAAGGCATTTTTCTCGGATTGACTTTTGTCAAAAATTTCTTTCAAGTCTCGCACATGATCTTCTCGCTTTTTACTTTTACTAACATGTCATCACGTATACCCTCGGTGTTTTATGTATGGAATACCTTTTTCTACCATCCCGATATGAGAGCATTTTGGTGTTATCTTTCGGATGTGAAGGTGAGTAATTCCCTTGTTTCTTCTTTTTGGAACTATAACCATATTCATCAATAATCGAATATGTTGTTGATTCTTTGTTTAAATGGCCATTTTTATTTCTTAGAGATCGAAGATGTCTTTTATAATCTCGCAAAAAATGGTTTTTCAAAATATTAAAAGACGTGGGTTTTCAAAATATTTCTTTTATGTATTTTGATAAGCTTATTTATTTGTCCTTCCCACCATTCTTCCTTTTCAAGTTGGTAGTGGTTTAATTCTCACTTGCCAACATTTAAGAATGAGTAATACATAGTGGAATATGTTCTTTAGTATTTCTAACTTTTATTACTAGCGTGACGATTATTGATGCATGCGTTGCGATATTAAACAAAATATTAAAGATGTAGGTTTTCAAAATATTTCTAATGTCCTCATAACTCTTTGATGCAATTATCATAAAAACCTTTGGTTTAGTTTGATTTGCTCGAGGACTAGCAAAGTCTAAGTGTGGGGGAATTTGATAGGGTGTAGAATACATCCTATTTACTATCTATTGTTTATGCTTTCTTTGTTATTTTTCTTGTAAATTATGTATTTTACTCTTGTTTTGAGTTTTGTAGCTACTTTGGAGTCACACGGAGGAAAAAAGAAGAAATTACTCTATTTGAGCAAAAGGGGCAAAATTGTCATTTCAGGGGCGAACACTATACAGAGTCCGGTTAATGTTAAGGGGCAAGTCTTTTGGAGGAGCACTATAGACAAACCAGCAGAGGTTAAGGGGGCTGGAAACTTTGGCTAGCCCTTATCAGAAGTGACCTCCTAATATAGGCACCCATCCGGGGTGGCTCTTATGTTGGCGTCTCAATCCCAGATTATTACACAACCCTAAAATCGAGAGATGTTTTCTCTCATTCATATCATTCTATCATTCGATTCTACCGAAATAAAGAAGAAAGAAAAAGCAAAAGAACATCGCTATTAAATCAAGAACAGATCGAGAGATGAAGAACAGTGTTGCTATCAATGGATTCACGATGAAATGGATGAGTTATACGAAAAACAGGACATGGGTTGGTGACGAAACCGATAGATTGAAACTAATTTGCAAGGGTGGTCTTTGCTCAAAGGGATCCGATAATGGCCGAGAAAGTATCTTGTTGAGATCGAGATGGTTCGTAGATGAATAGAATGAAGCGAGTAGAAGTGAGGGTTGATTTGTCGCTATAAAGGGCTAGATCGAATTTGAACACAGACCAAATCGAGAGCCGAGAGAAGATAATTTAAATGGGTTTTGCTGCTGAAAGCGGAGAGATTAAATTCGAGATAGAGGAGATTGAGAACAACGAGAGTTGAGAACTGAAATTGATGCTGCTGTGAGTTCAAGAATTAATAGATGGGAAAAGGGTTTACTGTGATGGAGAAGAAATTGCAAAAGAGAAGTTGAATTCGGTTTGAAATTTGGGGTTGTTTGGAACTAAAGACATGGGTTCGACTGAAATTGAGAGGAGAGATCGAATTGATGGGATTCTGGTAAGATGTTCATATGGGTTCAGCTTAGATTTGTGTTTGCTGTGGGGTTCGAATATGTTAAACAGAGAAGAGAAATTGGAATTTGTAATGGAGAAGATGGTGGTCTGCAGACAAGACAGGAATGATTGAATGATTCGGTAATGCTAGTCGTTAGAGGAGTTGTTGATGCATTTATGGGCCGAGTTCTGTTGATTGCAAACATTCGATGAAGTCGGTGTTGTTCTTTGCACAAGAAGTGATGAAACAATAGATGTATGTTAGGAAATTGTTGCGGGAAAAGAAGAATGGCTCGAACTCGGCCCGAGAAGTGCCGTAAAACAAACAAGACTCTCTTTGAAATCATTTCTACTGAGTCAACTCAATACCGGGCCGATGAGCCGATCCAATCGAGTAAGACCATTCACCAACTAGGGTGACTCATTGCCGACTCGGTGGTCGACTCTCTTCTCGCCTTGACCGTTGATCGACGGTTTGACCCTTTGACCGTTAGTCCTAACGGTGGACTGACGGAATATTCCGTCGAATATACCGATGTGTGAAGAATTCAGATGACTATTCTTGCTTGGATTAGGCCAACTTCCGGCCATAATACCGATTTTCGTGACCAAAATTACAGATTTTTGTATGGATTCTTCTCATGGGTGTGAAGACTTGGACTTGGAATTGGATGGAGAATTTGGGTCAAATTTGGAAAGAGAAGATGGAAGATGAGGAAGACTTGAATTTGGAAATTGAATTATTAAGGGAAAAGGATTCTATTCCTTGGAAGATATGGAGAACATTGAAGCCTATAAGTAGAGAAGTTCTCTACACACTTTTAGATATCTTGTACACACCTCTCTACACACACAACACTTGTGTTTTTTTTTTGTTTTCAAAATTCTTCTTTTAATTATTTGTGTGAACTTGAAAATTCTCCTTTTAATTATTATTTGTGTGAATTTCAAAAACATGAGTAGCTAATTTTCTTATTGATTGAGGATGAATTCCTAGTTCTTAATACATGATTTGAGTTTTGTTTCAATTCTATCTTGAAGTTTTTCACATGATTATCGTTTGTTTTTACTAATAGGAATGTTTATTCATTCATGATTGATTGATAGGTTGTTTAGAGTGCACGCTAAATTGATTTGTTAATTTGATCTAAAGCTAGTGAAAGTTAGGGGATAAGTAATCGTTTCTTGACTTTTTACATAAGTAGCAAACACGAGACCTTGCGGAGGGATTCCGTGGAGCAATTGTGTGTGAAAACAACGTTAGCAAGTAGACCTTGATCTAAGAGTCTAACTACTAATATTAACCTAATAAGTTCATAAATCTTAATGCGTTTATTTAAATTACATCTAGAGTGATCTACTACTAGGTGGCTTGGTAAATAGAATCCGGTAGTCGAGAACTTCCGTATCCGGTGATACAAGGGATTTAGGGGTTTAGCACTGATCTAGTTGCTTTACCTACGGTTGGTGATAATCTGTGACTGATAACAAGTAGAAAAGAACATAACTTTAATCATTGTTTTGCAACAAAGAAGGATTCCTTGATCTTGTCTCTCTTATTGATTTCAAATTTATCTTTTAATTGCTTTGTTTATTTTCTTTTGCTTTATACATCCCCCCTTTTGTGACAATTTTTACAACTAGAATCTCTTGCTCCTCGTGGGAACGAACTTGACTTCCATTATATTATTTTTAATTGAGTGGAAATAAGATATTAATTTGATTGCACCTACGACACGCATCACCAGGCAAAGGAGTTTATTTGTTAAACGGAAGAGCCTTTGCATATGAGTTGAGATATCTTCATCTGAAAGAATCAAGAGAGTTGTTCCTTTACTGTTTGGAATACGATCCAAAGGAATTGTTCTAGTGCGTGCACTTATTGAATATCGGAAACGCATGGATACTGAAGAAACTAAGTGAAATATAGGTTTAGTTTCTTGGTCTCAACTATACGAAGTTGGTTTATATTTTGTATAGCGGCTTAGTTCTAAGAGTATTCAATTCTGGACTAGGTCCCGGGGGTTTTCTGCATTTGCGGTTTCCTCGTTAACAAAATCTTGCTGTGTCATTTACTTTTCTTTTCCGCAATTATAATTGTTCTTATTATAATATAATAAAGTAAATTACACAAACGTTAACTATGTATTACTTGATAGTGATCCTATAGAGTTTGGTTAAGTCTGAACCTATTATCAAGTAATCACACTTTGATTGTTGTATTGTCTCGATCTCTTAATCATCCTTTCTTTCATCAATAATTGCATAATGACATAAAAGGCTTAACTTTTGTAGTCAAAAGTTCATTCTATCTTTTATCAATACTTTCATACCGACATATAATAGAGATAACTTTTGAACAAGTATGGGATATCAAGGTTCACGGACGTGAACAACATATCCCATAACAATTTGCAATATATAAAACCATAAAGATTAATATTGCAAAAATCATCTTCCAAATCAACTTTAGAATTTAAATAAATAAATCTAAAAACATTGCAAGATGACAAAACGTTGGCAATAGCTATGTGTACTCACAATAATGGATATTCCAAACCCTAGTTATCCTTCTTAAACACAAAAATAAATTCTCATAAGAAGTTTCCTAGATATCAAGACAAACTCGTAATGCACATACAAGAAGATTTGTCCTTAGAGGGTAGAATCAATCTTTTTCGCCCGGATTTACACCAAGAATAGCTACCAAAGGCGTATAAAAAGATTTTCTTAACAAAGAAGAACATACAAAGTCATTAATGACCATGCACCAAAGTTCACAAGATGTTTGTGGACATTCAAGAATCCTATAGTAATGCGTACTACTGCCCATTCTTGAACATCTTTCTTTGTGATTCACCAACAATATTCTTTTAAAAGCTACAAATGATCTTACAAGAGTATTACTCCAACAATCCAAGTGCCCAAGTCCAATAGAAGTGGAACAAGTGCGACAAAACGGAGCAAAACACTCAAAAACAAGAGACAATACAAATACCAATCATAACTCATCCAAATTCAATAATTCTCAACTTCATTTTTAAGAGAATTCAAAGAGGAAGAGAATGCAAAAAGAATGAGGTCATTCCGAGTTCGGACAAAGAAGTTACGGCCAAAACAAGTTTACCGAATATCGACGTCTATAGGTCAGTATGCATACGGGTTTGCAAACGAATTTTCGTGACCTGAAATAGTATGCAAACGGGTATGCGTACTAAAACCCCTGGATTTTGATTTTAAATGATGGTATGCATACCTGGTATGTGTACCATGAAGTCCAAACATCCCGATCTATTATTTTCTAACCTAAACATTTAAGAACCTTAAACACATATCAAGTTAGGTAGAAATGAACGATAAGCAACGTACATGGATCATTATAAGTACTCTAAGCAAATAAAAACACAAATTTTGCTCAAGTTTATAGACATACCTTTTTAGAAGAATCCAGTTGAATTCTACAGCCTTACCGAACATAATCTGTGTGCCCCAATTCTCGTGCTTCCCTCACCGTATATATAACAGGGCATTCCTTGGTGAGGATGCACTTACAACACAAACAAGTTGTGCTTGAGGTGAACAATGTCTTTCTCACCATGGCACCAAGATAAGTTACGGCCAAAACAAGTTTACCGAATATCGACGTCTACATGTCAATATGCATACGGATTTGCAAACGAATTTTCGTGACTTGAAACAGTATGCAAACAGGTATGCGTACTAAAACCCCTGGATTTTGATTTTAAATAATGGTATGCATACATGGTATGTGTACCATGAAGTCCAAACATCCCGATCTACTATTTTCAAACCTAAACATTTAAGAACCTTAAACATCTCGATCTACTATTTTCCAGTTGAATTCTACAGCCTTACCGAACATAATCTGTGTGCCCCAATTCTCGTGCTTCCCTCACCGTATATATAACAGGGCATTCCTTGGTGAGGATGCACTTACAACACAAACAAGTTGTGTTTGAGGTGAACAATGTCTTGCTCACCATGGCACCAAGAAAGAGTTTCTTTCTAACAACTCTTGCATCTGACAGTATTGAGAAATACCCATATGACTGTTTTTGCAAGTTTTTCAAAGAACTTAAAAAGAGCGCAAGAGGAATTGTGTTCCCGATTTCTTTGTTTACAACTTATGAAAAACAGTCTATGCAGATAATATTTAGTACTGCGTAGGGAAACTCTTTTGATAAAAAGAGACGTCCTAACTTCTTCATAAAAGAAGATAGTACTACTATCTTGATAGGATGTATCAGAAATTGAGCAGTGAATTGATTCATGCTTTGAGGTGATACACTTAGAAAACTGAGATTTAGATTCCTCTTGTAATTCGTTTAGTTTGCTACAACTAATTCGATTACGCAGAGGAGGAGCATTTCTCTCACTGATTAGTAAATCAATGTCAACCTCAACATGAATATTATTCATTATAACTTGATTTAGCTTATCAAGAGATTATTGCTCTTTCTGGAGATATAACTCAACATCAAGAGATAAGCTTTCAAGTTTCATTTCAAGCTCTGAAAACACTTCAAGGGATTTTAAACCTGGAGGAGGTTTGGATAGAATTTCTTCTACAGATTTTATTAAATCAGTCATGGAAGAGAATTCTGGAATCCCAGGATCTGGTGGTGCATTTATTGAGATAACATTACTGTCCATATTCAGATTGCTACAAATACAGACTTATAAGGTCTTTAACGTGTTTGTCTGCTCTGATACCAATTGAAAAGACGGGGGTATAACAACCACAACCAACAATTCGTTTGGCAATCTGATTAGACAAACTCCAATATACTTTTCAAGAGAATCAACTAGACAGTTAGACTCAATCTATAGAAAAGTATATCCAAGAGTTTTGTATCTCTGTATCTCAATTGAATCTGCAATCAGCAAATAGAAATTTGCGAGCCCGATTGAATATAAGAGAAATAACTTGAAAGGTACCAAAGACCATTGTTTAAGGATCAATCAATCTCAATCAACAACCAAAGGTTGGATTTTTCAATGGATCGATTCAACGCACAACCTGTGATATTTCAATTATTTAACAAAATATAATGCGAAAAAGAAATAACACAGACACCAGAAGTTTTGTTAACGAGGAAACCTCAAATGAAGAAAAACCCCGGGACCTAGTCCAGATTTGAACACCATACTGTATTAAGCCGCTAAAGACACTATCCTACTACCAATGAACTTCGGACTGGACTATAATTGAACCCTAATCAATCTCACACTGATTCAAGGTACAGTTGCGCTCCTTACGTCTATGATCCCAGCAAGATACTACGTACTTGATTCCCTTAGCTGATCTCACCCACAACCAAGAGTTGCTATAACCCAAAGTCGAAGACTTGATAAACAAATATGTCTCACACAGAAAAGTCTATATGAATAGATAAATTTGTCTCCCACAGAAATACCTATGAGTTTTGTTCCATCTTTTGATAAATCAAGGTGAACAGGAACCAATTGATATACCAGACTTATATTCCCGAAGAACAACCTAGAAATATCAATCACCTCACAATAATCTCAATCGTATGGTAGCGAAACAAGATATTGTGGAATCACAAACGATGAGACGAAGATATTTGTGATTACTTTTTATTTTGCCTATCGGAGAATAAATCTCGAGCCAATATTAAAGAAGATCGTACCCAAACACGATAGAACATGCAAGATCATATCATGCAACTACAGAGAAAATAGTTGGGTCTGTCTTCACAATACTAATGAAGTCTTCAAGTCGTTAACCTACAGGGTTTCGTGAAAAACCTAAGGTTAAAGGAGAATCGACTTTAGCTTATGGAAATAGTATCACACAGGAGGTATGGGGATTAGGTTTCCCAGTTGCTTTATATATTTTTCAAATCAGGGTTTGCAATCTAAGTTACCTTGGTAACAAAGCATTCAATATTCACCGTTAGATGAAAACCTGATTAGATTCAAGCTAATATCTTTAAACCGTTAGATCGAACTTAGCTTGTTACACACAAATGAAATGTACCCTCATTTAGGTTTATGTAACCGTACCTAAACGTGTACACCATGTTGGCTCAACAATAGTTAACCAAGGTTAGCCATATGAACACTCTCATATCAACCTTATTCATCTTAACCATAACTAGTTCAAATGACTCAAATGAAACTAGTTAAAGAGTTGTTCAATTGCTATATTCTCATAGAAGTATACAAGGACACAATTGAAGCAAAATCGGTTTGATTCACTCGAATCAATCATGAACATTATAGCCACGGTTTGCAAAGAATGCATTCCTTAATATATAAATGTATTAGTTCATGTACATAACCGATTTTAGAACTTTAACCTTCAAGTACGCGAACGGGTACGCATACTTGAAATACCCGGACTGAAATTGGGTTTCGCCAGTACGTGAACATACGCATACCTCCAATCCCAGCAGAAAATCTCGGACATGAACCTTACGCCAGTACGCGTACGGGTGCGCATACTTAGGTTCCCGGACTTCTCAAACCAACGGGTACGCATACTATGGTTCCCAGACATGGACAACATATGTGCAGTAGCACACAACATGTCACAATCCAATAATGGTCAATCTGTTTCTAAACTCTTATTTCAATCATTGAAACTTTCTTAGAGGATGACAATAGCCGTTTTCACACACTATTAGCATCAAAGCAATTTTCAAGTTATTGAAATAATCATAACGAAACATTCCAAGTCTACACCAAATGATTGTATCACACAAACCATGTAAGATGTTACTCGACAATTTTCACAAGATCATCTTTTGACTTTCGTCAAGAAGATAAGATGAACTTGGTCGAAGCGAAATCTTGCCAACACATATTCCGAGAAATATGTAAGCGAGTTAAACTCAGCTCAAAATCTCAAATGTGTATAATAGAAAATTATATCGTAACACGACTTATGTCTCAATATAGGAGATAAAGTAGAAATAGACTTTCCAAGTGATAGATGAGTTTCAGTTTCCATATACCTTTTTGTTGATGAAGTTCCACAAGCTCTCCTTAGTAGTTATTCGTCTTCAATGATGAACGCCGTGAAGTATAATGCTCAACTACACAATCTATCCTAGTCCGAGACATCTATAAGTAGACTAGAAATCACGACTTATAGTTTTGATCACTAACATTGACAAACAAGCTTGAGATAGCAACTCTTGCGAGTTCGACCGAGCAGTGCTCTAACACTCGACTTTGTCCATAGACAATCACTTTCGGTAAGAGGACTTATAGGTGGATAAATTAAAGATTGTGGTGTATTTGGGTACCCTCATCTTTTCAATTGGTATCAGAGAAGGCAAACACGAAAAGATCTAACAATCTATGTTTAGTGCAATCCAACCAATAAGAAATGAACTCGAGTTCACATGAATCGATTTTAGTTAACGTACCGCCAAGATTTTACGGAACAAACTATCTATGGTGGAAATCTGTTGTGAGATCTTTTCTTCAATCAAGAGACTTTAATACTTGGATATTAGTCGTCGATGTTTATAATCGCCCGAAAATAAAAAATTCGGAAACTGAGTTTAAACGCTTAGTGGATTATTCAAACGAAGAAAAGGCTTTTGCAAAGCAGAATTCAGATGGTTTGAATGCTATTATACATGTTGTAAGTCGTGATCTACAAAATCATGTATCAACATGCCAAACTTCAAAGGAAGATTGGGATAATCTTCAGATCGTATTTGAAGGAAATATATCAGAGAAAGAAGCTAGACTTCAAACTCTTACGTCTAATTGGGAAAATCTTCGAATGGATGACAACGATACTTTTGAAGAGCTTCATATTGAACTCTTTGATATAGTTAATGCTTCTTTCTGGCTTGGAAAGACTATTTCTGAGAAAGATATAGTGTGCAAAATTCTCAAATCGTTTCCATCTAGATACGAATCTAAGAAGCATCCAATCATATAAGCAAATGATCTTTCAACACTCTCACGAAGCACACTCGTTGGAAAGTTAAAGATTTTTGATCATGAATCATAGTCTATTCAAGCTAAAGGAATTGCTTTTAAAGATGCTAAATTTCAAAAAGCCCCAATGGAGAAAGATAGATTGGTGGATGATTCTGATGAACTGATTGCAGAAAATTCTGATGATGAAATTGAACAATCATTATCATTGATCATTAGACAGTTTTGAGATCTCTTAAAGAAAAGGAATAAGAGATTCATAAAAGGTACTCATCGATCTTCTCGACCCCATGATCGAATTCCTGTCAAGAACAAGAAAGATCAAGAAGAAGATGATGAATATCAGCCTCAATGCTTTAAGTGTAAAGGTTTTGGTCATATGGCTAAAGACTGTCCTAATCTCAGAAAATACACTAGAAGCAAGGCATTGGCTGTAACTCTAGACGAGACCTCTGATTCATATGATTCTAAAGAATAGGAAACAACTAATATTGCATTAGTTGTCAATGTAATTCCCTCTACCTCCATTAGTGATTTAACCATTTTGAATATGGACATGTCTTCCGATGTTGATAAATCATCTAATGGCAAAGGGAAAAATAAGACAAAATATAAAACTGTCTCAAAAAGCAGAATTGCTAAAAGTTGCATATGAAACCCCAGTCAATCTCAAGATACTTCGTTAATTCAAGGTAACAAGAAAATAATTTTTCATACAATACTAGATCAAGGACACTCTGTTTGTTCCAAATCCCATAATGAGAGAAAATTTCATACTAATACCACTTAATCAGTATTAGAATTACATCCTCACCATTGTGTGCCGAATCTGTGTGTGAGGAAGTAAAAATCAAGGCACTTTTGTGTAGATTATGGGAATAAATTCTAGTAATTGAAAATATATTCAATATATTCGTATTTATAGGAATATTATATTTTCGGAAGTATGAAAAATATAAAAGGATCCTTCTTCTACTCTGGTCATTCCTTGTCCGAACTATGAGTCAGGATCCAATGTCTTCTCTTGATAAAGTGCTTGATCTGAAAGATCACTTTAAGAATAAGCATGCACCTTCTTTTGATATTGAGAATGTGGCAACTGGCCATGTTATTAGTAGTGGCAACTGGCCACGAGAGTTATTAGTGGTGGCAACTGGCCATGTTATTGTGGAAATTAAATAAATAACCCTATTTCTCACGGGTTTCATAAATACCCTTATCCGTCAATAATAATACCCCTACACTAAAAAAGGTTGAAATCCCGAAATCGGAGATTACCGGTATACCCCTCTTTGAATAATACATTCACGAATTAATTCGGCCATTTTTTTTTTCATTTCTTGTTTTTGCTTTTTATCTCTCTTCGCAACGACTCCACCCGGAAAAGAAACTAGATCCAGAAAAACTAAATGAAAATTGTGCAAAATCGAACCTAAAACTGAGTTTCTGATTGTGCTAGAACATGAAAGAGATCAATTTAACAGAGAAATCAAAAAAAATCAAAAACCTGAAAAATTAGGGTTTACAAATCGATAGCTTAACGAGTTTACTGTCTTCTTCAACAACAGAAGTTTGAAGATTCGAAATCAAAGGTAAACAACGATATATATACGAGTATAAATTTAGTGCATTTGTTTGATTTATATTTCTTTTATGATTTGATAATGATTTCATCAGTTTGAGCCGGTAGATATGAAAGTTTGATGAGAGGAGGTGGAGGTGGCGGTTGGAGAGAAGGAAATGGTGGTGGAGAAAATTATGGATATGGTGGAATTCACAAATACAATAAGGTGATTAGTATTCAATTAGTGTATTGATCTATTTTTCATTCATTTAATGTAGATTGTTATGAACTTAGGATATAGTTTAAATTCTTTTGGCAGGAAGTGAAGGTGAATGCAATCAAATTATTTATTTAAACAATGGCTAATTGTTAATGAATGTTTTATGTTTGTGTTGATTCTAAAAGAAAAACTAACTAATCAAATTAGCTTAGATTTTTGAACTATGTATAAGTGACCGATTCTTATATGATCATCCCTAAAAAGAACCGATTATCCCTTTGACGCTTTAAATTAGTTTCTTATAGCTTGTGAAAGCAGGTTGTTATGTTCTCTCACAACTACATTTTGTAATCAGAAAATGGGTTAACTCCTGCTGTTCATATCGACATAATGCTTGCAGAAATGTAAGCCAACTATGAATGCTTTGGTAATTCTATAGTTGTTTTTTGATAGGATAAATGAAAAAAATGCTTTGATTTTAAGGGTCGATTAATTGCGGGTCTACACAGTTTGAGTTGCACAAAACTTTTAATTTTGGTTGTTAGGGTGACGGAAGAGAATATTCACCTAGTTAAATGTGTATTTCAGTTGTTCCTTGACAATGTTCTTCGCTAAATAATTTTGATTCATGAAGCTAGAGTAAGAAATGCAAGCAAAATTAGAATTTCCGTCGGCCTCCCACAGCGCGGTCATCTAGTT
Source organism: Papaver armeniacum (assembly GCA_023531295.1). Lineage (NCBI taxonomy): Eukaryota > Viridiplantae > Streptophyta > Magnoliopsida > Ranunculales > Papaveraceae > Papaver > Papaver armeniacum. The sequence goes on from JAJJWW010004982.1 coordinate 62,691, forward strand.
TAATGTAAATTGTTATAAATTTAGGTTTCCAATCGTCGTTAAATTGTTTTGGCAGGAGGTGATGGTGAATACCAAGGTGGAGGAGATCATGGCAGTGGACGTGGGTGGTGGAAGTGGCATGTATACATGATTGGATGTACTGTACCCTAATTCAAAGGTACGTTGATTTCTCGTGATGGTTGGGGTTTAACCCCTCGTGGTGCAGGGTTCTTGTTTTGTGGAAACATAGTTAAATCATGCAAACAATTTGGATTACATTTTGCTGTGCTCATCAGTTAGTGATGGAAGGATATAAATGGATGTTTAACAACCAGAAATATGGTTCGCTCCAAATTATTGTTCTAGGTTTGTATTTTTTTTGTTTTGTCCATCTATGCCATGTTATTGAAATAAATACATTTATATAGTTGCACTTAATGGGTTCTTTGACTGGATATTATTGGAAACACTAAGAATACTCTACAAATATCGCATTATAGGCAAAACATTAGAAACACTATATTATTTAATTAAGACAGAAATGATTCCATTTTGAACTTTGTATCTCAAATTATTTCCAGTTTTTAGTTGATGTCATGTTCTTATACTGAATTTGTGGTGCAATGGTAGCACGACTGACTCTACGTCATATGATGCGTGTTCGAATCACGCCAAGTTCACTCGTTCGTGCATATCAAAATGTTTTTTTTTGCTTGTTATGTTTTATTGAAATATAAAATTCATCTTGTTTATGAATTTTATTTTTGTATCTCTAACAAATATATCAGTTTGCAAGCTCCATGTTTATTGTTTTTTTTTACAAGAAACAAACTATTGTAAATGGTGCCAACTTTGGTTGTTGACATCAGGTATCGGATCAACTTCTGTTGTTTACACGAGATATTGGTGTCAACTTTGGTTGTTGACATGATACCATAGTAACGAAGTATTCTTCGCTTCCAAATTTAGGGTCAACTTTGATTGTTGACATCAATTTGTAGGATCAACTTCCATTGTTGACACGAATTATTGGTATCAACTTTGGTTGTTGACATAAGGTTTCGGGACTAACTTATGTTGTTGACACAAGTTATTGGTATCAACTTTGGTTGTTGACACGATGCCATAGTAACAAGATATTCCTGGGTTCCAAGTTTGGGGTAAGATTGCAGAGTAACAAGACATTCCTGGGTTCCAAGTTTGGGGTAAACTTTGATTATTGACATCAATTTGTAAGATCAACTTCCATTGTTGACATGAATTATTGATGTCAACTTTGGTTGTTGATGCCAATTCCTCGCATCAACTTTGGTCGTTGAAAACCTTTTTTTTTTTTTTGCGTGGGTTTACCTGTATTTTAAGTTATCTCCGTAATCTATACATACCAAAAATCTTCTATAATTCAGGCGTTCATGCTAGAAAATAGTAAAAAGAAAGTAACAATATGTCAGACATTTAATTCTATAACTTCTTCATACATACATTAAGATGTTTATTACACAATAAGGTTTTTCAGACCTATACATTATAAGATGTTAAATACCACTATCATACCTATATTAACATGTTTAAGAACTACATTATGTCTTCAACTGAGTCGGTCGAGGTAAATATCTCCTGAACAAAGTCAGTATGGGTATCTTGTTGGTCTAGTTGCTCCTCCGGCTGTTGTTGGTGGTTCTGCTCCATCTTTCATGCACCAATTTCTATCATAATGCGAACCACCATGTTGACTCTCCTTGTTTTCATCTTCTTAGTTAAGTCAACTATGCACATATACAAATCAATCAGCTTTACCTTTTAGAACATCTGGGGATACCTCCTATTCTTGTATTTTCTTCTTTGTCTTTGCTTTTGGTGTTGTACCTTTGTTAAATTCTTGTGATTCTGTATCTTCTTGTATTTTCTTCTTCAGCTTTACTGTTGGTGGTATCCTCATTTTTGTTTCTTCAATCTGCTTTCAAACAACAAAAATAGTCATCATTACAAAGTATATAATTTTCATTTACTAAATACATTTTTATTTCAAATAGACTTTGGTATCAACTTCTGTTGTTAATCCCAGTTATTGGTGTCTCAACTTTGGTTGTTGATGTCATGGATTCCAGTTTTTTGGTATCAACTTCGGTTGTTGATCATTGTTATCGTGTCAACTTTGGTTGTTGACACCAGTTTTCTGAAAAAAATTGCATGCTTTCTATTTGTATGCATCTACTTTATATATATGTCATTCATTCATTCACTCACATACTAACAATGTTTAGTTTCTGGAATTATTTTTCATGCTTCTAATCGTCATTCATTTATCTATGCTAGAAAAGAGTTACATTGTGTCAAATCATTGAATTCTTTTGCACACAAAGAAGCGTCACCTTATGCTTCACTGAGAAACTAAATAGAAAAATGCTTGACCACAAAGAACTGTTTGCATAGTTCATAGTATCACTAGCTTCTTGCATTTTGCACTAATAGACAACTTTCTGATGAAAACTAACAACTTTCTAGCTAGTATACTAGAGAAGATGATGCCTCACATATAATATACATACCAATGATCTAGTGACTAAAACTATAAGGTCCCACTCTTGTTGTAATCAACATCGACAATGGGAATCATATCAGTGACTGCTATACAAACATTGTTTCCTAAAATCTCATAATGATCATAATTTTAACTGAGAAACATTTAACATAAAAAAATTAAACAAAGAACAATAATCTACTGCATCACAAATACATCACAATTAACAACACAAATTGATTTTTGTTACTACCTAAATTGGTATTGATTTTTGCCTGTAAAATTGAGTTTTGCTCTATTATTTACACCAACAGTGTAGTCAATCTTTGTTTCGATCATATGCAACAGTAAACAACAAAAACATTAGTATGAAATTGATCAAAAATCAATAACGTTTCAAAAAAACATAAATTGAAAACATAAATCAAAATCAGAGAACCAAACAAGCTAGATACAAAATTAAACTCTAATTCAACAGTAAATAATACCAAGCTAAACATGCATCAAGTTTTCAGAAATGAAGAACAAACTTCAAAATTAAATGTAAACGGTATCAGATTTCAAAATTGACGAACATAAATCAAAACCAAACATGTTTTAAACTAATTTCAAATAAATCATGAGTAAATCGTTGTTTACCTTTTGTCTGCATCATTTTTTTCAGAAATAAAAATTGATTTGATTTCAAAATCAAACAGGAAGAAACCTAATTTTGATGATCTTTGTGGCGATTTTGATCTTCTTTGAACTAAAACTGATCTCTGTAATTTGGCTTTATAGTGATTTTATTTCCTTTTGTTGTAGATCGACGACTTTTTGTTTCAATTTTCTTCGTTCGATTTTCAGATCTGTTCTTGAGAGGGAGAGAGAAGAGACATAGAGAGATAGAGAGAGAAGAAGAAGAAGAAGAAGAAAGCGGCTAGATAATTATCAATGTGTTTGTCACGAATGTAATATGTGATATGTAGAAGGATATTTTCGTAATGTATTGTTTCGGGTTTCTAGCTTCTAGAAGGGGGAGGGTATAATTATTTTGTGATAAGGGTATATTTGAAGGGTGTCAAAACCAAGGGCATTTAATTAATGTACCCCATGTTATTAGGATCACAAGGTGTTCCGATTGAGACTCATATGTAAAAAGTCACAATGTGTTGAATCAATTTGTGTTTAAATGAGTTGTGTTTAGCATAAACATATGTGTTTCGGGTTTTCAACTTTTGCTATTGACACGCATTAGTTAAAACCGATTCAACCTTTCTCTGGTACAGGTTGCTCTTTGTTGTTGTTCTTTTGTTCTTGCGAGAGGATGACAAAAAAATGGGGGAGAGTTCTAACTTGAACTTGCGCTTCATGATATATCTCTATGGGGAGAAGAGGATGCGGAATCTGGGGTAACGAATTTGTTAGTTAATCGTTTTCCTGTTTAACAAAAGCCTGATTTTATTGCATATATTTTGATTTTGCTTAACAAAATTTCGGTACAATTGATGTTTATTCTATTATGTGTGTATGTGATTCAATTATTTCCGGTTAAGAAAAACTATTATTTGATATCTTCTTTATTGTTTGGTATCAAGCGTTTTTGGCTTAACGAAATTTCGGTGCAATTGCGGTGCTATAATGTCTATGTTTGTTTCAATTGCTTCCGGTTGAGAGAAATAATTGTGCAAGTCAATTTATTTGGTTTGTATGTATTGTTTATGGCTTAACAAAATTCAGGATCATTTTTTTAGTCCAATTAGATTCCGGATAAGAGAACCTAAGTTAATTTTGATCTTAGTTAGATTTATCAAATTAAAGGATTCAGTTATTCAAGTCTAATCGAATGCCTTGATGAGAAATACTAGTTAACTAACCTGGTACTTGTCTTGTCTAAAGTGAAAGGTCTAAGTTGTTATCTGAATAATGAGAACCTGATGAGAAAAATAAAGTTAATTCTGATCTTTATTTTGGTCTTACCGAAATAAGCGATTGTATTTGTGCAATCGCTTTAGTAAGGGAACTAAGTTTCTTAGTCAATTTGTTAAACTATTAGGGAAAATTGCTTCGGGCAATTGTTTCCTTGATAACATATTAAAACCAAATTACTTGTAGTTTCAGTTTTGATATGGGTTATCTAAAATGGTATGTGAAACCTTCGTGCTTAACTGTTATAGGTTGTACAAGTCTTTTAGATTTGTAAGATCCTTTCGGTTTGAACTTTATTTGCTATAACCTTTTGTCATTTTGTGACAAAAAGGGGGAGAAATATATGGAGTAAACTAGTGATTTGTAATCACTAAGGAAAGGACAATTGTGCTTAAACGTTATATCTAACGAAAAGAGTAAAGCATTGACTAAGGGGGAGCAACATATCATATTGCTATTGTAGTTATCTTGAATACATAAGGGAATAAAAAAGATGTTCGGATTGAAAATCTACCTATCTTGCCTTTAGGGGGAATATTAGCTTTGTTATTCAAATGTCAACATCGGCATTTATGGATTGAATATATGCAGGTTATTGTGCTGTTGAAACTTGGAATCAAGCGTATGTGTAATGAATTATTATAATTTCTTTATCCATATGTATTAAGGGTTTTGTCACTAAAATTGACAAAGGGGGAGATTGTTAGAGCATAGCTCGGTTGAACCCACCAAGCGTTGGTATGTCAAGTTTGATTGTCATATTTTAGTGAATCAAAACTCATCTAAGAATCGCTTGATTATGTACTAGAGGCAACTTCGTATAGGTTAGACTAGAAATTCTAGGATTATGAGACATACAAGTATTACTCGAACACTTGAAGAATGTGAAGAAGTAACAAGCTAAAACGACGACATCACCATTCCTCTTGAGGTTAGTAATATTTGACTTGAACTGTTTCATTACTAACACATCTTTCAAGTCGTGCTATATTGAAAACATAATTGCGAAACTGTGAATGATTATAATCTAGTAGTAAGACATGATCACATGATCATAGTGTTAAGAAATTAGGATACGAAGTATAACACTTATGTTTTGAACTTCGTATATATGACATCAACATAATCGTAGGAATGCTATTGTGATTATGTGTATGGGTAAATGTGAAGATTTCGTCCTAGGAAACAATGTTTACATTTTTTTAAAGGAAGTACATTCATGAACTTGTTTTATGAATCGAAAGGGAAATCGCCAGGCTTATTGGTATTGTTATTCATTGCATATCTTTGGATTACCAATATGTGTGAGTTAGTTGAACCGATCATAACTTGTTATGTATCTTGGTATAACTAATCACAGTGCCCGACTTATGTATTTGTATGACTTTTATTAGTGTAACCTATCCTAAGTAATCACCTAAGATGGTATGATAGATATTTGTAATTGGTGTGACTGATCCTAGTAATTGGTGTGACCGATCACAAAAGAGTTGTGTAATTGATCCTTGTAATTGGCATAACCGGTCCTAGTAATTGGTGTCACCGATCCTGGTAATTTGTGTAACCAATCCTAATGACTTATGTAACCGATCACAGGTAATACCATGAGAATATGGTAACCGGTCCTGGTAATTGATGTAACCGATCTTGGTAACTGATGTAACCGGTCCCAGTAACCATGATAAGGTAGAACCGATCCTTGTGTTTGGTAAAACCGTAAACCCATGATTAGTGAATTGATATTTGATCAATCACATAGTTGTCTTGGAATATAGATGAACAAATTCTAAACTTGTTTGGAAGTGTGGTATAATCGATTCCAAGATTGTAAATATGAAAGAGGATTTACAAAGAAAAGATGTCGACATACTTTGAACATGATCAATAACTCTTACCTTTTATTCAAAGATATTCCCTAATAACTTAAGGAGATCCTGGTCCGAAATAAATTAAGAATCTTGTAATTAAGGTTGTTAGTTTTATATGCTTTAATTACCAGCAATTAAATGCATATCTCTAAAAAATAAAAATTGGTAATGTGCATTTACTAATTGGAGATTTTCTATGAGAGATTTCAGAAATATTGGACAAAGCATTTCCAGGAATTATGAAAACCGATTTTGGGCATTTATTGCATATCTTAAGAATAATTCGGTTTTGGAAATTCCTTGGTGTCCAAACACCCTTGGTCTATAAATACCCAAGCTTGCATTTATAGCAAACTATCCTTAGAGCCAGGCAAACTTCATCTTTTTGTTGTTTCTGGTGGAGCCGTCTATCCGGAGAGGAAAGTACCCTAATTAGGCGAAATCTCTTACGACCGCTCGTTTAAAGACTTCTTTGGGATCAAGAAGCTCTATGAGTACCGTTGGTGAGAAACTAGATAATTGCAGTTTATTTTAGTTTTAGATTGATTTGATTAACTAACGGTTGTTGAAATATGATTGCACCTAGTTTGTTTATTCTTGAGAATTTTTTCTTCTGATATAAGATTTGCTCAAACTAGATCAAAGTATCGACGAGATCTTTAGAACTGTTTGTAGATCTAAAGACATCTTGTGATAATCCATTGTTAACAGACTCCGTTCTGTGCGTGATTGATCACAGGAGATTCAAGTGGTATTGTGCAGGTATTTATTGAAGATTAAAGAAGATTTGAAGATAAAGAAGATTTCTGATTTGGTTTTTATATCTTTGGGTGTGCACAAACCTTGATCGGCTGGGATCCAACTAGAATCGGATTTATTCGATTGTTTAGTTGTGTAATATCGACATCAACTTATAGTTTTTTGTTTGATTCTATATTGATTGATTGCAAATCTAAATTATGCTACTTCGGTAGTTGTTGGATAGATTGATCTGACCAGGCAAAAGAGTTTATTTGTTAAACGGAAGAGCCTTTGCATATGACTTGAGATATCTTCATCTGAAAGAATCAAGAGAGATGTTACCAAACATATTTGTTGTTCCTTTACTGTTTGGAATACGATCCAAAGGAATTGTTCCAGTGCGTGCAATTATTGAATGTCGGAAGCGCATGTATACTGAAGAAACTAAGTGAACTATATGTTTAGTTGCTTGGTCTCAACTATACGAATTTGGTTTAGATTTTGTATAGCGGGTTTAATTGCGAGTGTATTCAAGTGCACTAGGTCCGGGGTTTTTCTCGCATTTGCGGTTTCCTCGTTAACAAAATCTTGCTGTGTCATTTACTTTTCTTTTCCACAATTATAATTGTTCTTATTATAATTTAAAGTAAATTACACAAACGTTAACTCTGTATTACTTGATAGTGATCCTATAGAGTTTGGTTAAGTCCGAACCTATTATCAAGTAATCACACTTTGATTGTTGTATTGTCTCGATCTCGGTATCCATAGACGATCACACAAAGTGTGAATACCGATTTGTTGTATGGTATCGACTTTGTTCATAGACAATCACTTTCGGTAAGAGGACTTATAGGTGGATAAATTAAAGATTGTGGTGTATTTGGGTACCCTCGTCTTTTCAAACTCGCATGTTGATTAGTTGTTGATACATATCTTTTCCTGATAACCGTTGAAACTATACTTGCATCCCCTGTGCTTCAAAATATCAGCATCGATTTTGATGTTGGGATTGGCTTTACCGAGGACGGGAAGTGCTCTTATATCCAAATCTATGCAAACACAAAGTATAGTACGAAAATCATCTTATAAACACTAATTATACAGACCAGAAAATATAAAGATTTAGACAATTGAATTACCCGGAGAAGACTTAGATTCACGTTAACTTGCTTAGTGAGTTCCCTTGAATATTTGTCAACTCTCGATTCAAGTAGCCAACCAACGCACTACCCCATGAATGAATTTCATCAAAGAGAGGCAATAGTTGAAGAAATTTTCCGTCGACTAAGTTTCTGGAATTGTCGTTGACCTTTTGCAGCTTAAATAATAATAAAACAATACACAAGAAATCAATTAAATTTTGAGAACACAAACTAAGATTTCAATTAAAAATAGAAATACATTTCAATAGTCGTCAAGGTCAACATTTGATCAAGGAGACGACTAAGTAACTAATGTGCATAGTCGCCAGGGACGAAAATTGTATTAGGTGACCACTAAAACTTAGTCGTTACCTTAGAAAAAAACCAAAATAACTACCAATAACCAATCTAAACACAGGAAAAACTATGTTTGAGGAGTTATTAGTCGGCATGGTCGATAAATCCCCACGGTGACGACCAACACTTAGTCGTCAAGGTACTATTCTAATAACATAACGACCAATAACAAAATGGAACACATGAAAAAAAGTTTTTTGCCAGTATTAGTCGGTATGTTTAGAATTTTTAAACCTGACGACTAATAATATCATATCGTTAGGCATCAAGGTATTGGGTTGAATATCATGACGACCCTATAATGTCGCTTCCAGAGATGAAAAGTCATCACGATAGTCAAACTAGGAAGATAACGACTGTTTCTAAACATGAAAGTTGTCAGGTATGCGAACAGATGCCCTAACGACCATATAACTACAATTTAAGAATTTCGAATTTTTTAACCTAATTTGACATGCAAACAACAAAATTAAGTAGTGGAGTAAGTTTATGTAATCACTTACTTTCTCAATCTCGCTATTTCTTTGGTTTCAGCAGTTTTAGGGATTTCTTCTTCGTGAACTGATTTTTTCTTTCGTTTGTATTGAATAGATTTTCCAACGCCAAGGTCACCACGATTAGGTTTTTTATTAGCGTGTTTCATACGTGGGTGCATGTTTGAAGATTAATCAACGTTGAAATTTTAGATTCGACGAGTTGTGAATGATGAAGAGGGGTGGAGAGGGGTCGTTACGTTGAGTAGAGGAAGAGGAGAAGAATGAGAAGATGAATTTGGTTAAGTTTTAATTATAATTGTGAAGAGTATTTTCGTAGCTTCACTAATTTTGATAACCCCTTAGATCTTCTTATAAGTCCACTTAAAATTAAGTATACCCTACTTAATATGGGTATACCCCGGTCCGTCCATTATAAAAAAGAGAGTGATTAACCTTTTTCGAAGTGATGATGGGTCCCGTATAAAATTCAAGGGACCCACCAAACAAGTTTTTCATGTAAGAGTGTCGTTTTAGTCCTTTTTGCATACGACTCACCAAGAAATTTTAGAAAAATGACAGATAATGACGTAGGGAAGCCGATTTTCATAGATTAGTCAAAGATCAAAGCTCGTCAATAGTTATATTTAAATCCAACTTTAGAATTGGAAAGACAAATTGCTCTCTCAAGCAACAAGAAATGGAAAAATCAAATATGTCATGAAATCCATCTTATTTTTCAAATAAAGTGCTTTCTCATATTTTAAAAAATTATCAACCAACTTATCTCACTACAAAGGAACTTTTGGCGGGGAAAACAATAAGTTGTAAAAGGTCTTTACTTAAAGGCCTAAGATACGCTGGAAAAGGCCTTTGCTTAAAGGCCCGAGATACACTTTGCAAACTAAAAAATTTTGGAGGAGTTAGTTTAAAGAACCTCCACACCAACAACTTATCTCAATTAGCTAAAGTAGCTTGGAGACTGATTAAATTTCCACAAGCCATGTAGAGTGAAATCCTAAAAACCAAATACTTTCCTATCAGTAAACGTTCTTTCGGAAATAACTCTAAACATTCAAGCTCATTATTTGGAACTGTATAAGGTTTGGCAATGAGTACAACAAATTCAATTTAGAAAGTTGGACAAGGGAATAACTGATGTGTGTTGTGAATGCAATAAATTAATGAAGATATTTTCCACTAATTAACAAGTAATATAGTGGTAGTAAGCATCATTCCCACAGAGAGACGTGTAATTGAGATGTTATTCAGATTAGCTAAACAGACACAAAAGAAAATAATAAGGAGGATTGATTGATGAATTGAAGCAATAAGAAGAAATAGATAATTAGGAAATCCTTTGTCGTTACCAATCATTAACTCAGTTAACATACCTGTTTACCTGTCGGTAGAATCATCTATCACCAACCGTAGGATAGCAGGTAACTTATTGGTTATCCCTAAAACTCCCTGTATCATCGAATAACGAGTACGCTTAATGACCAGATTGTATCTATCTGAGCCACCACGAAGTACACTCTCAAGGTGTAAATTAATAGGAAGTTTTAGGATTTTTGAATTTAGGTTGATCCCAAAAATTAAACTCACTATGCTCGGTTCACTTATGGGTGTTGTCTTCACACATGACTACTCCTCTACAAGGTTTCTCGTTCTCTACTTGTGTAGAAGATGACTGATATTTACAGATCGCTCAACTCTCTACCAGCAATAGATTGATCAATATATTAATTTATTTGTACGCTTAAACAATCTATAAATCAATCATAAATCTTAGATACGATGAAGACAAACGATAAGATGATAAAAGCCTAAACAAAAGTGTGTCTTAAGAAGTCTTAGAAGTTCCCTTAAATACCCCTTAAAATTCCCTTAAATACCCTAAAAAACCAAGTTTTTACCCTTTAAAAACTATTTTTGCAACTCTTTCTACGTGGGATCGGTCCTAAATCCTTTGAAAATATTTTTTCCCATAACCTCCTCATATGAAATCGGAATGACCTGATCATTTTTTTGGGTTGCTTTTGTCTCTTCATTCTCTATGACATAAAGTTGATCACTCATGAATTTGGTCGAATTCCACTTAGTACTTAATCCATGATTACCTTTATGTCCATTTTAGCACTCTTTTCGCTCTTTTTGGATTATTCTACCTAAATAAGACAAACAAAAGAAAAAAAAGAGTAATACCAGATAATATGCAATAAGTATGGAATTGATAACAAAAGTATAGTAAATTATACATTTATCAAATTCCTCCACACTTTTAGCTTTTCATGGTCCTCGAGCAAACTACCTTTGATAAACTAAATCCTAACTCACTTTTGCAGGAATACAGTTACACTTAGCATGTGCAATAATCCATTAAACGCCTAGGTGCTCCTAGTGGACGAGTTATCGTTTCGTGAGGGTTTATAAGAGGTATAACCACAAAACCTACTCCAAATTTCTAGTTGTGCATGAACGATTGAGGATAGACGCTAAAAAAGCTAGTTAGTTGGCCAACTTAAGTTCTTTGACTACAATAATCAATGTCCCACATAAATTCTAATCACCACAACAAGAAATTACTCACGTGTGACATTCAGACAAAGAAAGAAAACTCTACTCATATAGTCATTGAACTTCTACTTAATCAATGTTATTCAAAATTATGAGATCAGACCAAGTGTTTGATTAACGCACTACTGCATTTACTTTATATAACTATAACTAAAAAAATAATTATAATGCGGAAAGTAAAGTAAAAACACACAACAAATTTTGTTAACGAGGAATCCGCAAATGCAGAAAAACCCCGGGACCTAGTCCAGTTTTGAATACTCTAAGAATTAAGGCGCTATACAAAGACTAGCTACTACCAATTTCATATAGTTGAGACCAAGTAAACTAACTCCAAGTTACTCGGTTTCTTCGGTATCCCCGAGCTTACTACCAATCTGGTCTAGACAGGTGAATTTTAAGATAAAGTCCACTACCTTAAGTCGTTTCACCCGCTGTGAATACTTTTACCACTCAACTCCTTTGGATCATATTCCGAAACAGTAAAGGACTAACTGCTCCAGAACCGCTTTATCAATCTCCCTGATCAACCAGTTAATCATAGAAATATTTGAGTTACAAAGGTTCTTCCATTTGATCAATATAAACTCCTTTGCATCGATTTAGATCAACCAAGATTAAGATTATCGAAATAATTATACCTTAGTTCACAATCTATGAGATTCGGATTCCAAAGAGAACCACCAAATGATAGATCGTCGGTCCATACAACAAGCTATTAATAGTCTATCAAGATAAACGAGCTTACCAGATCCCAGTCAATCAATTGTGCACGAAGTATAATCACATAGATCATAATATCAATAAGAAAATCTTCCAGTCTTCAAAGCACCTGCAAAAACAACTTAATTCCATATGATCGATCACGCATAAAGTGGAGTATTTTAACAATGTATGATCACAAGTCTTATCTTCAAATCTTAAATCAAAGATCAGATCGGAAATTGCCGATCCTTGATTTAGTTCGAGTGACCTTATATCATAAGAGAATGATCACAGAAGAAACAAACTAGGTGATATCAACTACACCGTTAGTCAATCAAATCAATAATCGAAAATAAAATAATAATATAATTCTAGTTTCCCATCAAACTTTATTTCCAGATACCACTTAATCCCAAAGAAGTCTTTAAATGAAGCGCATATAAGAGATTTCAACTAATTAGATTACTTTCCTCTTGAGAGAGTATTACGAGAGTACTACTAGTGGGCTTACTTCACACCAACTACAGTGAAGTACATGTGTTCCGGGATGAGTTTGTAAGAAAAACAAACTTCACTCTTCATAATGACCACCGTAGTTTGGACACGAAGGATTTTTCAAATCCGAAAATATCAAAAGATACGTAATAAATACCAATTTTCGGTTTTGTAAAAGTTTCCCAACATCAGTACACCCATTTACTACACATTCCTAGTCATACTTACCATGGTAGAATTGTAATGACAAAATATATAGCCTAAACAAGCAAGATTACAAAAAAAAAAAAAAAAAATGTAGCTCGCTATGTCATATGGACATTTATAAGTTTTTATAACAGTGAAGTTCTTATAAATGTAGAAACCCAAAATTTTATAGTTTTATGTTCTTTATTTGAGATTCTTATAGATATTTGTTACTGGCCAGAGGCCTTTTGGAGTTTGGTCATATATCAATCTTTACTTTAGTGCCTCCATTTGAAGTGGCATTATTTTCATTTGAGCTTCACACGTAGTTTAGTAATGAACCCTAGTTGATGACAATGCCCATAATTTTGATTAGTTGACTATAAACTTCCTCAGAAATAACAGTGTCACTTGAATGTAATTTACCCAAAGAACAAGGGTATTTTCTAAGCATTTTTAGAAAATGTCATTTTCTTCGTCTCTGTCTCTGTCTCTGTTTTTATTTTGAAAATTGAAATGTTCCTCTCTCTATCACACAGTACCCAACATTAGAAACTTTAGATTAAAACAAAAAGAAGAAAGAAGAAGAAGAAGAAAAATATGGAATCTTTCTTCAGTCTTTTCAAAACCCAAGATTAAGGAAGAACATTTTCAATTTTGGATCCTAGGGTTTGTTTTATTGTTCTTGTTTTTAGCTCCAGATTTCTCTGTGTAAACCCATTTTTTTCATTTTTTTTTTGTCTCATTTTAGTATTAATCTGCAATGTTCTTGAAATTAATGCATGAATCTTAAAAAAGATGCAATTTTTTTCAATGGGGGTGTAATTTGAGCTTCTTTAATGGAGTTTCCAGTTCCATTTCATCAAAAGCCATGCCAAGTGGAGACTAAGAAACTGTTATTTGTATTAGGAATAATCACAATTGCAGCTTTTGCTGTTCAGATTTTCTCAACTCCATACCAGAATACATTCTTCAATGCCCCAGCTGCAAATTCTTCAAAAGTTGGTAATTTTTCGCCTTTGCATGATTCAAAGATAGCTAATTTATCACTAGTTAATGAGGTAGTGGTGGCTAAGAATGAAACGGAGGAGCAATTGAAGGATGGAACTGAGGTGGTGGTGGTGACTAATAAGAATGAAGCTGCTGAAATGGGGAAACAAATGGACAATGAAACTGAGGTGGTGGTGGTGAATAATAAGAATGAAGTGACTGAAATGGGGGAACATACGGTGGCGCCGCCGCTGTATAAAAGGGATGGAATTTTTGAAGAGAAATTTGATTATATGTCTTTAGCTCCAGTGGGATCTCCAATTACTAGTCCAAGTAATGTAGGTGCAGCAGAAATTGTGGATGCAAATTTCAGTGCTTCTGATTCTGTTGTACCTGTGGAGATTGACAAATCTGCTGTGGATGAGCAAGTACTTGGTATGGATATGAAAGAGGAGAAGCCAATTTTGATTCAAAGTGCTCCGGCTACTTCGAGCAGTAATTCAACTGAGACGAGTGATCCTGTAAAAAGGATGTCTCAGAAATCGATTAAGTCAATGCTGGATGAAATGATTTTGCCTAGTGATCCTTTAACGAAGATTAGGATGAAGATGCCTCCCAAAAAAGTAACATCAATATCTGAAATGAGTGATCTGTTGCTTAAGAATCGTGCTTCGTTGCGTTCGATGGTATATGTCTTCGTTTCTTGGATTTACATTTGATTTTATGATTTGAGTTTAGTGTAGGAAAATGTTGACATTTGTTGTTTGGCTTGCAGAGACCGCGGTGGTCTTCAAAACTAGATCAGGAAATTCTGGCTGCAAAAGCACAGATTGAGAATGCTCCAATTGTAAAGAAGGATCGAGAGCTTTATGCTCCTGTTTACCGTAATGTGTCGGTGTTCAAAAGGTAAGTTCAATTGGAAAACTGAACTACTACAAGTCTACAACTGCTTGTGTTCAAACAATGCTTTCATGAATTCAAATGATTTATTTGCCTTCATAAGTGTACATCTTCGAAAGAATATAGGGTTCGTAAGAATCATTCTTATGGTTTTGCTTGCCTGGTAGTCCCTTATTATGGTATTTAATCGTTGCTGTTGTTCCTTCAGTAACCCTTACATACAAACAAGCCGTTAGAAGTAAATCTAGATTCATGTATCGCGTCACTTATTGTTTGCATTTCGCACCCCTATGGCATATAATACCCTAGATTCTGATCTAGCTTCTGCTATACTCTGCTGTCCATAATAACATGCTTCTCACATGAAATTCGGAATCAAGATGAAGATTGACTGGAGGCGGAATAAGAATTTTCTCAGTCGTAAATTATAATTATATGGATGTTAAATTTTTTTTCATTCACCCACTTTGTTCCAGATCTGTTGTCAGACATCACATGTAGTAGCAATGACTGCCAATATTCAATCCCACAACTGCATTTTGAAGAATTCTAAATGTTAGATTGCATGTGCAGGAGTTATGAATTGATGGAAAAAATGCTAAAAGTTTATGTTTACAAGGAAGGAAAAAAGCCCATTTTCCATGACCCAATATTGGAGGGGATCTATGCTTCCGAAGGATGGTTTATGAAACAGATAGAAGGAAATGAGCAATTCGCCTTTGAGGACCCCAGAGAAGCTCACCTGTTTTACATACCGTTCAGTTCACAAAGTCTTAGGTTCAATTTGTATAAAGCTAATTCACACAGTAAGAAGAACCTGATCAAGTATATGAGTGATTACTTGAGCATGATCACTGCAAAATATCCTTTCTGGAACAGAACTGGTGGAGCAGATCATTTCTTTACTGCTTGCCATGACTGGGTATTCTTCTCAAGCTCTTCAACTTTACGCTTCCAATAAGTAAATATTCAACCTTGTTGAACATTCTATTAGTATGAATTCTCTTCATTGTCAAATGAAATTATGAAAGATTCTAATAACCTGTAATTTTTAGGCCCCAGCAATTACGAAGCGGATTATGAGTGCATGCCTCAGAGCTCTCTGCAACTCTGATGTCTATGAAGGTTTCGTACTAGGAAAGGATGTTGCTCTCCCAGAAACATTTGTGGTTTCCAAAAGTGATCTTCTCAAAAATAAAGGAGGAAAACCTCCTTCAGAGAGACGAACTTTGGCCTTCTTCGCAGGAAACATGCACGGATATCTACGTCCTATATTACTAAAGTACTGGGAGAACAAAGACCCTGACATGAAAATCTATGGTAAGATGAGTAAAACTCAAAAGAAAGAAATGAACTACATCCAGCACATGAAGACAAGCAAGTTCTGCATTTCTGCTAAAGGGTATGAGGGGAATAGTCCTAGAGTTGTTGAAGCCATCTTCTTCGAGTGTGTTCCAGTGATCATATCAGATAATTTTGTTCCTCCTTTCTTTGAGGTTCTTAATTGGGAGGCGTTTGCAGTTTTTGTCGCAGAGAGAGATATTCCCAACTTGAAGGAGATACTCTCTTCGATACCTGATGAGAAGTATGTAGAGATGCATAAGAGAGTGAAGAAGGTGCAGAAACATTTTCTTTGGCACAGTAAGCCAGTGAAGTACGATGTCTTCCACATGACCCTGCATTCTATTTGGTATAATCGTGTTTTTCAGATTAAAGCCAGGTAAATTAGTAGTAGAAAAGTTATTTTTGTTAAAGAAAATAATGTTCTCCAGCAACCGGAATGAAAGGAGGGAGTAATTGCAGAATATGCCTGAAACATTTGAGTCCATCTGGTGAGAAGAATAGGTCTACAAACTGAAAAACAGAGTTTTTTTGACCTGACAAATACCTTAAATTAGATGGACATCAGTCAATCCCAGGATGCTGTGTTTGATGAGGATTGACAAAAGTAACATTCAACTGGGAGACAATTAACATTTTTTAGTCCTTTAGTTCTATTGTATACTTGTATATTCAACCTGATTAAGTGATAGTATATGGTGATTGCTAGTCAGTCGTCAGGAGTCTAACTTCTTGTTGGAATCACATTCGTGTCGATAAAATCGTATGTTGATTTTAAAAAATGATAAGTTACTTTGTGATCGTGTTGTAAGCTTTTATGCAATATATTTAATGAACAATCCAGAATTCTGGAATATTTTTGAATGCTGTATTTTGGAATTGGCCAAGCAAATTTATTGCTCACATCACCCTCAGTGTATTTATGTTTGGATTTTGGACCAGTATGTGACACCCCAATGAATGATTAATCGATAGGGTTTGGAGTGCTCTGAAGAATCTTAGCATTTTTCATTTAAGACTGCATTCAAAGGTAAACCTGTCTACTTCCTAACTTTATTTTGCAGTGTACTGGTAGTTTTTTTTTTTTATTTCTTGTTTGCTTTAGTAAGTTTTTCTTCATGTTGCAGAAATAGAACAGGCAGTAGCCACTTTGATGATCAAATCGTTTGGATTGCTATTGTGCAGCTCAGGTCAGTTTACCAATAAAACCACTCATTCACAATTTGGTTAGTATTTTACTTCCTAAGTTTTGTTCAAATGTCTTTTTCCTTCAAACTTTTTTGAAGAGTTCTCATTTCAAATTTGGCTACTAAAAAATTGGCACAAGTCAACATTGAACAGTTGTGCCATTTCATTTTATTCTTGACAGATTTTATGGGATTTCTCTAAATAAACAAATATACTAGTATTGATAATTTTCTGTGTTCTAGAGTTTTTTTGAATATTTGAAATGTCTCTGTAATGACACAGTAACCAACTAGCAACAACCATACAAGCTGAAACACATAGCAGAAAAGGATAACTTTTTCCAGACACCAAATAAGAATTATGGGATATAAAGTCAGACGTTATCTGTCTTCAAGTTACCTACTTATTCTAATAAAATTTATTCATAAGTTTATAATTGTATAAGTTCTTTATTTTGTTTTAGAGTGCAAACTCAATATCTTTGTTGGTATCGATTTTCAATCCGGTGGATTCTTTTTTCTGTGTTTTTTGTACTCTAGTGTTTCATGTATGTTAATTCTTAAGAAATAAAAAGGATTTTTGTAACTGTTTGAAGCTTTGCCAAAAATTCTTTGCTACCCTGCTGCAAAGAGATATTTTTCGAGGTTATGAAACTCTGAAGTAAGCTTCTTGGGTAATTTTGATTACCATATATAATTCTGGATATGGAGTTTTCGCTTCCATATCATGGGAAGCCATGGAGAGTTGAGACTAGGAAATTGTTATTTTTTATAGGAATAATCACTTGTGCCGCTTTCTTCTTTCAATTTTTCTTAACCCCGTACGAGAATGTATTTCGTTCTTTATTTCTTGTTAATAATGCTCCAGCTGGAGATTCTTCTCTTGATATTTCGGTAATGGGTATTTTTACGCCTTTTTATGATTCATCTATGGCCACTCCAAGCGAGAATTGTACTGAGACTATTGGTCCTGCTAAGAAGATGCCTCAGAAATCAATAAAAGCATTGTTGGCAGAGATGATTCCATCGAGTAATCCCATGAAGAGAACTTGGATGAAGATGCCTCCCAACAGAATAACATCAATATCTGCAATGAGTCGTTTAATGCTTAAGAATCTTGCTTCTTCTCATTCAATGGTAGAAGTTTTTGGTCTTTGTTTGTTAGTTTGACCCTGGAATTGCTTTAAGTGCATAGAAATGTTAACTTTTGTTGTTCGGTTGCAGAGACCAAAAAGGTTGTCAGAACAGGATCGTGAAATTCTTGCTGTAAAATCACAAATTGAGAATGCTCCTGTTATACAGAACGATAAAGATCTGTATGCTCCTATTTACCGCAACCTTTCTACATTTAGAAGGTAAGACTTGTTAGGATTACTATCCGAACTTCGTGCAGGACATCCTGTTAAGTTGCCATACTAAATGATTTCTGGATTTCCCATTCGAATATGAACTTTATGCTCATGTGTCAATTGTCAAGTACTCTCTTTCACCGAATAATTAGACATTACTAGTTCGTCATAGTTTGCAAAAGCTCTAATTTTTAGTACATGTACAGGAGCTATGAGTTGATGGAAGAAACACTTAAAGTTTACATTTACAAGGAAGGCGGAAAACCTTTTTTCCATGACCCAATACTTGAGGGAGTGTACGCATCTGAAGGATGGTTTATGAAACAAATGGAGGAAAACAAAAAATTTGTTGTTCAGGACCCGACAAAAGCTCACCTATTTTACTTACCTTTTAGTTCAGAAAGCATTAGGTACAGTAGTTTGTATGACCGTAAAACACGCAGCAAGGCGAACTTTATCAAGTTACTGAGTGACTACTTGGACACTATCAAGGCAAAATATCCTTTCTGGAACAGAACTGGCGGAACAGATCATTTTTTTACTGCTTGCCATGACTGGGTATGGTTCTCAAGTTCTCTTACGTTCTCCGTCTTTGAAAAGTTTTAGCATTTTATTGCTATATGTTCTTTCTCTTCATTATTAATGACTGGATGATTTTCTAACAGTTCCCATTTTCTTAGGCTCCAATAATGACAAGGCCGTTTATGAATGGATGCATCAGAGCTTTCTGCAATTCTGATGTCAATGATGATTTCGTATTAGGAAAGGATGTGCCTCTTGCCGAAACATTGGTTCTTTCAAAGAGTGATCTTCTCAAAGATATAGGAGGAAAACCTCCTTCAGAGAGACAAACTCTGGCTTTCTTCGCAGGAAACATACACGGATATCTCCGCCCTATCCTACTAAAATTCTGGGAGAATAAAGACCCTGACATGCAAATCTTTGGTAAGATGAACAGCACAGTCACTGCGAAAATGAATTACGTCCAACGCATGAAGACGAGCAAGTACTGCATTTCTGCCAAAGGGTACGAAGTGGCTAGTCCAAGGGTCGTCGAGGCCATCTTTTTCGAATGTGTCCCCGTGATCATATCTGACAACTATGTTCCTCCTTTCTTCGAGGTTTTGGATTGGGAGTCATTTGCAGTTTTTGTTGCAGAGAAAGATATTCCCAATTTGAAGGAGATACTCCTTTCAATACCAGAGGAGAAGTATATAGAGATGCATAAGAGAGTGAAGAAGGTGCAACAACATTTTCTTTGGCATAATGAACCAGTCAAGTATGACATCTTTCACATGACCCTTCATTCCATCTGGTATAATCCAGTTTTTCAAGCTTAACACTCGACAAGAGCATTTGAGACAGACGTCGATTCATTCATTCATTTTACTAGTGTAGAGTTGCATGAACATAACAGATTGTAGAGGTTGTAAACTTGTAAGTTGTAATCAGTAGTTGTTCATGTGTATATCAATAAGGCGGAAAGATTTACATAAACATATTACCGGCCAAATAGAAGGCTAGATTTTTGTTTTCTACCCTGAAGAACGTTGAGGTGAGCAACAAATGATGAAATGCTGAAAGAACGGAAACAAGACCTATTTACTCGGATACATAGTTTAAATGTAATTAACATCAGAAAGCAATCAGCAACTGCTCGCGTAGCTCAGTTGGTTAGAGCGTTGGTCTTATGAGCCGAAGGTCGCGGGTTCGAGCCCCGCCGGGAGCAATTTTTTTTAAAATTTTTTCTCGCGTTACGGTTTTGCCAATTGCCAGTATTGGGTTTATATGCATTCCTATCCCTCACATGCAGCGAGAGGAGATTTCGGTATTCTTTCACGACTGCTGGTAGTATTTTTAAGCTGTGTTGTCAAGAAGATTCGGATATTCTTAAGGCGGCCAGGCCAGTCTTTAGGTATCACTGTATTTCTCTTCTTTAGAATGTATTCTCGTTTTACTTGTGTTAGGTTTATCGAGATGTTCTTCTGTAGATGTAAGGTTATTTATACTAGCTCTCCATGCATGATTCCGTGTTAGGTCACGGAATCATGCATTTTATATCCATCTGAGGACTAGAGGAATTAGAGCGTGCTGGGATTGAATAACCTTATATCCAGATTTTGCGTTAAATTACTAGGATGTATGTTAACTGTGGTTGATGACCTAATTTATGAAATGCCGAGACCAATGTTGTGAAAGGCCAGCTAGGCGCTCGCCTAGATAATAAAACGCCCTAGGCGCAAAACTGTGGACAATTTTTTTTTTTTAGGCCGAGACTATGTAAACTGCTACTATATGATAGCTCGACAAATAAATGACATAGTCGGTGAGCTACTAGTTAGTTAAAGCTAAGATTAATAGCCGATCACAACTCCCTCTCATGGTGGTTTGCACAAAGAATCCCATTCTATAGCAACAGTTCTTGAACAGTGGTTTTTAGCAAAGTTCTGGTCTCCATGTATAAACATAAAGTAACTTGTTAGCAGCTGTAGTCCAGTTTGTACTGCTTTTAGAATATCCAGCGCATGGATTCGACTTGCTACATGTTACAGTTCGGTAACATAGATCTAATTTTGGATCTTTGATTGTTGATATGTGAATTGCTTCGATATATTTGAGCCTGGTTTATTTTTGTGGGAATGTTATTTATGCCCCTACTATCCATGGATCCTGCACAAGTACCCTTATGGGTCTTTACAAATACCCCTAATGGCAAAACCGAAATTATGTTCAACAAAATAATTCTCATAATCCCGTTTTTAACCTTCACCATCTTCGTTCTTTATTTCTCACTCGAGAGAACCGGACACATCTTCATCCTTTCACCGCCACCACCATCTTCGTCTCGCCACCACCATCTTCATCGCTGCGATTATCACTCTGTCATACTACCTAAACCACCACCTATAGCACCACACCTGACTCTTAAACAATCGATTTTGATTTACAAAACTAAAGCGATGAAGAATCATTAGATCCGGTGAGGAATCACAATCTTGGCGAGAAGCCAACACCACCACTATTACGACGCACTGACGACCACCATTTCAACAACAACGACAACTTCCTTTTCCGGATAAAAAATGGAAACTAAGGTTATGCAAAAATTAAATCGAAACTAATTTTCAGATTTACGCAATTGAGTTTAAGGTTTCAATTTATGAAAATTTTCGATGTTTGTTGCATAGATTTATCAAACGGAGATGGAGTATTCATATGGATCGATACAAATCGATTGTGTATTGATGATTTTTACATTAAAAAAGTCATATTAAAATCATGAGGCGGAATTTCAAGACAAAAATCAGGTGGAGAATGGGTTCTCAGGTAACACATTCAAATAAGGTTAAATGGATTTAAGGTATGGATGTAAGCTCTACAGATGCAGTCGGAGCTGCTAATGTGACTAATGGAGAAGAATAGAGAGGAGAAATGTTTTGTTAATGGTTTGAGGTGGTTGCAGGTGTGGTAGGCCTCGAAGATGGGTAAATAATTTACGGCCTACGGGTTATACCGCAAGTGCACGGCGTCTATTGGAGACGCGGCAAGTACGGGTCGATCCACAGAGACGAGGGGTGCTTTCAATGATCTATGGCTATGCTAAAGCTGACTTCAAGTGGTAACAAGTGATAACGAGATGGTAAAGCAGATATTTTTGTGCCGAAAGCAGCTGATTTGTAGTGAAATAAACCTAAACTAAGGTATAAACAAGTGACAAAAGGGTAAAACTAGGGGCTGCAATTCCACCACTAACTCCTATTGTGAGTTTAACTATGTTGAGGTTCTTGTTGTCCTGTGATTGATAAGAGCGGTGTCAATTCCACCCCTATCTCTCCTTGTAATGCCTCAATTAACGGCTAAAGTGTCGACCCGGAGCACTAGTTTGTCTAATTTAGTACAACTAGTCAAGGGAATCGGCGTTTGTATCTAAGGTTGAGCTGCAATACACTCAACACATTTATGACCTGACTACGGTGTATCCATGGCGTTGGTATACACTTTGTGAAAGAAAAAAAAAAGCATTGGGTATTTGTAATTGAAGACAATTGATAACATTAAGCATACAAGATCAATCCAACGAGTTTAAGCACAAATTGGAATCGGGGTTTCATTGAAACCCTAACACTAAATTAAAACATCAAATTAAAATAACAAAGAAAAAAATTAAACCTAATTGACACTGCTAACCCAGCGTGGTTCTAACATCCACCAACACTACCTATTTATACATGCAAATAAAAGTTCTCAAACCCTAATTCTCAAAATCGAGATAAATCAAACATACTCTCTCACCCACGTCGCTCCCTCACTTGTCTCATATGTCAATCGTTTACTACTCCCATCGTCCACAGGTGATGAAAACCCTAGACCTAATCCTCTTCTCTTCTATTTCTCACTTAGTCTCTAGGGCGGAAACTATGAGAGAAATAGAGGGAGGCGGGGAGGTGGTTGTTGCGGCTCTTTGTTGTTGTGACACGAGATGGTGGTGGTGATGGCTTGTCGGGGAGAGGGAATGGTGGTGAAGGTGATGTTGCGAGAGGGTTTGGTTGGGAGATGGGTTTGTCGGGGTATGGAGAAGGGGGTGGCGGAAGAGCGAGAGGGAAGAAGAAAGAGAAGATGAAAATGAAATGGAGTGGGTCGACTAGGGTATAGGTATAGAGGTCTTCGGTGTTGAGCGGGTGCATCGGCCCGACGATGAGGAGGTCTCGAGGCGTAGGATGAAGGTGGTGCGATCTGAACGGCTCAGGGAGGTAAGCGTTTTTGGTGTGATCTAGTGTTGCACGGGAGCAGCGATCTTCGATGCACGTGGAGGCAGCGACCGTTGGATGAGGGAGAAAGAAATCTCAACGTCTCAGAAGAGACGGGCTCGGATCCGGGTCGTGGGTAGCTTTAGCCCATGTCTTCCTTGTTGGGTTGCAAGCGATTCGCGCGAGCTTTGGCTATCTGCTCCATAGATGTTTGACTCCAATTCTTCGCTCTTTAGCTCCTCGTTTTCTAGGACTTTATTTATTACCTAAAAACATAAAATTAATTAATACAAATATTTATTCTTGAAAACAAGGAAAATACAGAATATGGGATAATATCTGATTTATGAGCACAAAAAATGAGTAAAATGCCAATAAAAAGGTGTATAAATATGCACTATTTGGCACTCATCAAATACCCCCAAACCTGAATTTTACTTGTCCTCAAGTGAAACAGAAATTAAGAAATCCTAACTATACCCCGTCGCAGTCTCTCGAATGCATTTAGCGTATGCACTAAGCCTTTAAACCCCTAGGTGTCCCTAGTGGACGAGTTGTAGTCTCGTGAGGGTTTGCAGAGGTGTACCCACAAAACCTTCTCCAACTTCGAGTGTAAAAGAGTCTCAAGCATCCTAGAAGCTATGAGGACATAGAGTTTCGCATGCTAGTAACGAAGTTGGAACTATCGAAGAACGCATTCTCATCCTTAAGTGCTGAGCGAGAAGTAACCATACCATATGAAAGAATTCGGATTCGATTGTGATCATAAGTCTCAACTTCTGCCTCACCATTAGGGTTTTATGATAATTGCACTCAAAAAGATCGCTTTTTAGTCTCTCATGTGTGCGGCGGGAATAAAGATAGAAATCCTGCACACGTTGTAGGTAAGAAGGATAACCTTCCGAAATAAAACGGAGACTCCATGAAGTGTGGACAAAAAGAATCTTTTTCTGATGATCTCTAAGAAAGGAAATCAACCATTAGTAAGGGGTGTGAGTACTCACTTACTTCTCACCCGATCGGCAATTAATATCACTCTCTCATAAGAAACCATAGAAACGTCTTCAATCTTCGGTCTTCGGTCTTCAATTGTTGATGACGAACTTCTAAACTTCACAAACTTGACAATTTTTAACTTTTCTACTCAAATTCCTTGTTGTTTGGATTTTTCTTTTTAAATTCTTCTTTACCATGGTGGTAGCAAAAATAAACTACAATATATATATTTTTGATTTTTTTGATTTTTTGATTTTTTTTTTTTTTTTGATTTTTAGTTTACAAAAAGTGAAAATGAAAATACAAATAATGACACAACTAACTCCATGGACAAAGGACTTTATCACTCAATTTTTCCACAACTTGTATTGTCTTGATTTTATAAATTTTATTAATTCTCATCCTATTTTCTTTTCTTTGTTGCACATAAACCTTGGACTATATCAATTTTTCTTTCAATATTCTGATTCTGCTCCGGTTGCTGACGATGATGTGTTTCTATGGGTCTTGCGATTGAGAGAGAGAGTGATGCTAACGGCAAATCGGTATTTAGAAGGAGTTTTCATCTTTAGACGTCACCCTCATGATTGACAAAAACTAGCACTCAAGAGATAAAAAGTAGTGCTGAAATTGGTGCGAAGTTGGGTAGATCACCATTCCTACCCGGAATTTACGTACGGTGACACACACTCTAAGGACTTTTTTAGAAAGTTGCAAAAAATTGAAGGTTGGTGCCTCACTTGATGTAAATTGGGTAGTCTCCACTATGGGTGATCACAATTCTACTACCGAATATCTAAACAAAGACCTAATTCGCCCTCCAGGTATGGTTAAATCCATCTTTAACGCTCTAATCAACTAAGGAACTCGATTGTGTTCTCGGTACTTCCAAGTTCGTTATTTGGTCGATTCTCTATGTAAACATAGCTAGAAGCATGCTATTGACTCTAAAATCTCTAAAAGTTGGAGGTTTTATTTGCAAAAAGTTTTGAATTTTTTTTTTTTTTTTTTTTTTTTTGAAAATAAAAGGTAAAATAAAAGACTAAAAACTCTAAATGCAAATGCACCCCAAACCTAAATCGAACATTGTCCTCAATGTGTCCAGCGATAGAAAAAATTTAAACAAATCACATACCGAGAGAACTATCTTTGATAAGAGAAAAGGGAAGAGATTACCGGATGTCGGCAGGAGCAAGGTTGAGCTTCATTCGTCAAGGCAAAATCCAACATTCTCAGTGGTGATTATATCGGATTAGCACAAAAAAAATGCACAAGAAGACTCAACCGATTCAAGAAAGAAAAAATTAACAAGTCCTACAAAAATTTACTAACAGTCTAAAGAGTTGAGGGTCAACCCAATAGAAAATATGTACAAACATTAACAAATATAACATGAAAATGGGCTTTGGTTTATGTGGGAATTTGGTTTATTGGGCTTTGGATTTGGTTTATCGGGATTTGGTTTCAATGGGATTCATTTGGTTTTGTCGGGAGCTTTGGTTTATGTGGGAAAGTCCAGCCCAGTTGATGCTAAGCAGCCCATCAGATGGGGCTTAGTCTTTTGCACAGTCCAGTGGAACTGTGGGCTTAGTTAAAGACCAGGTGCACAGCCCCGTGAGATGGGTTCTAACCTAGATGGTCTGGCCCCGACTTGGTTGCACGGCCAGTTATGTATAGCCCGAAGTGGGTTGAGTTTTGTGCGCAGCCCAAGGTGAGCGAGCCCAACGAGAGAGGCTTAGGCGCGCGGCCCGGCGGTGGCGGCTTAGGTGGGCTTAGTCTATTGCATAGCCCAGTTTGGGTTCTTGTGGGCTTAGTTTGGTGTAGAAGCAGAGCCCGGGTTACGTGAGTCCGATGTTTGTGCGAGCCCCGGCTTATGCACGAGTGGCCATTGACAAAGATCAGTAGAGCACAGTGCAGCTAATGCACAGCTCTAAGTGGGGCTTCGGCTCACGCACTGATAGCAATTGGTTGTGTGCATAGATAGCTATGCACCACACAATTCATGCAAGTCACAGAACAGCACAAGTCGATCTAAACTCACACTCAACAATCATTCAAATACCTCAGGGCCACATATAGATTGCTGAAATTGATGCACAAATGCACAAAAGCAAGGGCAGATGAACAATTTTTGGTTCTTTACAACAGACTTATCATGCCAGTGTGTCAAGTGATTCAGTTTTTAGAGGTTTATGTACCAACAATGCAAGGCAGATAGCTCATCCTAGGTCTCATACAAGGTCAAGCATGCACAATCTCAACTCAACAGCTCAGGGGCTGGAACTCAGGGTTTGCGGCTCAAGGTACGGGGCTTTGTAAGGCTCAAATTATCATGCTTAGCATTAGGCACAAAGTTATCAGGAGCATGAGCATGAGCATGAGCATGGATCAGTTGACAGGGTTTTACAGATGCACTAGTTCTCACAGATGAGCAATGCTTAGGATGGGTCTCAAGTGCCTAAACCCTCATTCAAATGCTACACAATCACACACAATAGTGATGCCAGATCTGAGATGCAACGAGAAAGCGGCTCTCAATACATAAACAATACCAACGAGTTTCAACATGCTCGTGGTACAGGCAATTAAGTGAGATGCTAACCAAAGATCATTCACTCAATCATTTATTCAAGCATTAATATACCTAGCTAGGCGGCTAGTTTATCATGCAAAGATGGCTCAACATTCACAAAGGTCATGCCCGAGAACATGTTGTGTTAACTTACTCGCTTTGATAACAATCTAAGCTCGGACTTGCAGCTACCGGATGAAATGGGAAAGGTGGCGGAGAGTAGCTAATTCATAGTTTGATATCAAATCGGTGTGGTTCATGGATTCAATTGTCATAATACTAGCATGTGTGAGGTCACCAGGCTCAGCGGCTCAACAGGCTAGCATGCAAAGGGAACCCAGTGAACCAGAAAGAAGATGGCTTGCATCTACTCAATTTGAGATCTCAGCTACCATGCTCGGGGGTTTGTCAACCTGGTTTGTACAAAATAGGAAGCCTCAACTGTGAGCTCATCTCACGACTTCGTGGGGTGGAGGGTTAGAGCACGATCCACGGCTTGGGGCATCAAAAATCCAGAGGATGAGCAATACTCAAAGCAAGCATACATTCAACTCTCATTAATCCAGGGATAGAATACACACGGAGCTAATAATCTCGCAGGGGTATCACACGTGCACAAACAAAGATGCTCAAGGTGTGTAGACTACTGTCATAGGTTTATCATGCATTCAAGGTAATGCTCATGAGATTTTTAATCAATCTGTGGAGTGGTTACCTAGCAAGGTAGCTAATCATGCGAGAGATGGTTCAAAGATCCACAGATTTACTGTGCCTAGCATGCATCTAGAATGTAAAAGGAATTGAGAGCCACCAACTTGCTTTAGCCACAGTCATTTGTATTGCTCAACTCCTTGTCTTTCCCGGGTTTGCTTTCTGTTTGTGCTTCCTTCCCTCGAACTTTACCACGGCTTTTTTGCTGGTACCTGTGACTTCAAGATGAGAGTTTTAGTTTTCAAAGAATGTGCAACTCAAGGCAAAGAGAATGATGCAATACGAGAATAACTTGGGTCGACGAGGGGAATGATGCAGCCACATGGTGAGTTATTGTGACTCAAGCCACGAGAGAAAGATGCACAATGCAAAGATGTTCATGCAAGCCAAGATGTACTAAATGAATGCAAGTTAATCAAGATGCAATGACGAGATGCGAAATGGAAACCTACATGTTAAGTTACACTACTACGGGGTTATGATGCTACAATGAAAACAAGGCCAATGAAAAACAGGGCTAAAACTACAATGAAAACAAAAGGTGGGTATATACGGGGAGAAAAGGGAAATCAGTTAAGCAAGGCCAATGAACACAGGGCACACGCCAAGTCCCAGGAACGACGCCAAAAACTTGGTAGGCCTCGAAGATGGGTAAATAATTTACGGCATACGGGTTATACGCAAGTGCACGGCGTCTATTGGAGACGCGGCAAGTACGGGTCGATCCACGAGAGACGAGGGTGCTTTCAATGATCTATGGCTATGCTAAACCGACTTCAAGTGGTAACAAGTGATAACAGATGGTAAAACAGATATTTTTGTGCGGCTTGGTGATTTGTAGTGAAATAAACCTAAACTAAGGTATACTTGGTGACAAAAAAGGGTAAAACTAGGGCTGCAATTCCACCACTAACTCCTATTGTGAGTTTAAATATGTTGAGGTTCTTGTTGTCTGTGATTGATAAGAAGCGGTGTCAATTCCACCCCTATCTCTCCTTGTAATGCCTCATTAACGGCTAAAGTCTTGACCCAGAGCACTAGTTGTCTAATTTAGTACAACTAGTCAAGGGAATCAGCGTTTGTATCTAAGGTTGAGCTGCAATACACTCAACACATTTATGACCTGACTACAATGTATCCATGGCGTTGGTATACACTGTGAAAGAAAAGCATTGGGTATTTGTAATTGAAGACAATTGATAACATTAAGCATACAAGATCAATCCAACAGAGTTTAAGCACAAATTGGAATCAGGGTTTCATTGAAACCCTAACACTAAATTAAAACATCAAATTAAAATAACAAAGAAAAAAATTAAACCTAATTGACACTCTGGCTAACCCAGGCGTGGTTCTAACATCCACCAACACTACCTATTTATACATGCAAATAAAAGTTCTCAAACCCTAATTCTCAAAATCGAGATAAATCAAACATACTCTCTCACCCACGTCGCTCCCTCACTTGTCTCCTCCTGTCAATCGTTTCGGCTACTCCATGCGTCCACGGTGATGAAAACCCTAGACCTAATCCTCTTCTCTTTATTTCTCACTTAGTCTCAGAGGCGAAACTATGAGAGAAATAGAGGGAGGCGAGGAGGTGGTTGTTGCGAGCTGCTTTGTTGTTGTGACACGAGATGGTGGTGGTGATGGCTTGTCGGGGAGAGGGAATGGTGGTGAAGGTGATGTTGCGAGAGGGTTTGGTCGGGAGATGGGTTTGTCGGGGGTATGGAGAAGGGGGTGGCGGAAGAGCGAGAGGGAAGAAGAAAGAGAAGATGAAAATGAAATGGAGTGGGTCGACTAGGGTATAGGTATAGAGGTCTTCAGTGTTGAGCGGGTGCATCGACTGACGATGAGGAGGTCTCAGCGAGCGTAGGATGAAGCTGGTGCGATCTGAACGGCTCAGGGAGGTAAGCGTTTTTGGTGTGATCTAGTGTTGCACGGGAGCAGCGATCTTCGATGCACGTGGAGGCGGCGACCGTTGGATGAGGGAGAAAGAAATCTCAACGTCTCGGAAGAGACGGGCTCGGATCGGGTCGTGGGTAGCTTTAGCCCATGTCTTCCTTGTTGGGTTGCAACCGATTCGCGCGCGGGCTTTGGCTATCTGCTCCATAGATGTTTGACTCAATTCTTCGCTCTTTAGCTCCTCGGTTTCTCGGACTTTATTTATTACCTAAAAACATAAAATTAATTAATACAAATATTTATTCTTGAAAACAAGGAAAATACGAATATGGGATAATATCGATTTATGAGCACAAAAAATGAGTAAAATGCCAATAAAAAGGTGTATAAATATGCACTATTTGGCACTCATCAAATACCCCCAAACCCGAATTTTACTTGTCCTCAAGTGAAACGAGAAATTAAGAAATCCTAACTATACCCCCGTCGCGAGTCTCTCGAATGCATTTAGCGTATGCACTAAGCCTTTAAACCCCTAGGTGTCCCTAGTGGACGAGTTGTAGTCTCGTGAGGGTTTGCAGAGGTGTACCCACAAAACCTTCTCCAACTTCGAGTGTAAAAGAGTCTCAAGCATCCTAGAAGCTATGAGGACATAGAGTTTGCATGCTAGTAACGAGAAGTTAGAACTATCGAAGAACGCATTCTCATCCTTAAGTCTTTGAGCGAGAAGTAACCATACCATATGAAAGAATTCGGATTCGATTGTGATCATAAGTCTCAACTTCGCCTCACCATTAGGGTTTTATGATAATTGCACTCAAAAGATCGCTTTTTAGTCTCTCATGTGTGCGGGCGGGGAATAAAGATAGAAATCCCGCACACGTTGTAGGTAAGAAGGATAACCTTAGAAATAAAATCGGAGACTCCACGAAGTGTGGACAAAAAGAATCTTTTTCTGATGATCTCTAAGAAAGGAAATCAACCATTAGTAAGGGGTGTGAGTACTCACTTACTTCTCACCCGATCGGCAATTAATATCACTCTCTCATAAGAAACCATAGAAACGTCTTCAATCTTCGGTCTTCGGTCTTCAATTGTTGATGACGAACTTCTAAACTTCACAAACTTGACAATTTTTAACTTTTCTACTCAAATTCCTTGTTGTTTGGATTTTTCTTTTTAAATTCTTCTTTACCATGGTGGTAGCAAAAATAAACTACAATATATATATTTTTGATTTTTTTGATTTTTTTTTTTTTTTTTTTTTTTTGATTTTTAATTTACAAAAAGTGAAAATGAAAATACAAATAATGACACAACTAACTCCAGGGACAAAGGACTTTATCACTCAATTTTTCCACAACTTGTATTGTCTTGATTTTATAAATTTTATTAATTCTCATCCTATTTTCTTTTCTTTGTTGCACATAAACCTTGGACTATATCAATTTTTCTTTCAATATTCGATTGATGCTCCGGTTCGACGATGATGTGTTTCTATGGGTCTTGCGATTGAGAGAGAGTGATGCTAACGGCAAATCGGTATTTAGAAGGAGTTTTCATCTTTAGACGTCACCCTCATGATTGACAAAAACTAGCACTCAAGAGATCAAAAGTAGTCTTCTTTGAAATTGGTGCGAAGTTGGGTAGATCACCATTCCTACCGGAATTTACGTACGGTGACACACACTCTAATGACTTTTCTAGAAAGTTGCAAAAAATTGAAGGTTGGTGCCTCACTTGATGTAAATTGGGTAGTCTCCACTATGGGTGATCACAATTCTACTACAGAATATCTAAACGACACCTAATTCGCCCTCGGTATGGTTAAATCCAACTTTAACGCTCTAATCAACTAAGGAACCCGATTGTGTTCTCCGGTACTTCCAAGTTCGTTATTTCGGTGATTCTCTATGTAAACATAGCTATAAGCATGCTATTGACTCTAAAATCTCTAAAAGTTGGAGGTTTTTATTTGCAAAAATTTTTTGATTTTTTTTTTTTTTTTTTTTTTTTTTTTTTTTTTTTTTTGAAAATAAAAGGTAAAATAAAAGACTAAAAACTCTAAATGCAAATGCACCCCCAAACCTAAATCGAACATTGTCCTCAATGTGTCAATGAGATAGAAAAAATTTAAACGAGTCACATACCGAGAGAACTATGCCGATAAGAGAAAAGGGGAAGAGATTAGGATGTCGGCGGGGAGCAAGGTTGAGCTTCATTCGTCAAGGCAAAATCCAACATTCTCGGTGGTGATTATATCGGATTAGCACAAAAAAAATGCACAAGAAGACTCAACCGATTCAAGAAAGAAAAAATTAACAAGTCCTACAAAAATTTACTAACGGTCTAAAGAGTTGAGGGTCAACCCAATAGAAAATATGTACAAACCTTAACAAATATAACATGAAAATGGGCTTTGGTTTATGTGGGAATTTGGTTTATTGGGCTTTGGATTTGGTTTATCGGGATTTGGTTTCATTGGGATTCATTTGGTTTTGTCAGGAGCTTTGGTTTATGTGGGAAAGTCCAGCCAGATTGATGCTAAGCGACCCATCGAGATGGGGCTTAGTCTTTTGCCTGATCCGATGGAACTGTGGGCTTAGTTAAAGCAGCCCAGTGCACGGCCAGCCGAGATGGGTTCTAGCCTAGATGGTCTGGCCCGACTTGGTTGCACGACCCAGTTATGTATAGCGAAGTGGGTTGAGTTTTGTCGCGACCCAATGATAAGCGAGCCAAACGAGAGAGGCTTAGGCGCGATGACCAATGAGTGAGCGGCTTAGGTGGGCTTAGTCTATTGCATAGCCCGGTTTGGGTTCTTGTGGGCTTAGTTTGGTGTAGAAACGAGCCCGGGTTCGTGAGTCGATGTTTGTGCGAGCCCCGGCTTATGCACGAAATTTTATGCAACAGTAGAGCACAAGGTGCGGCTAATGCACGGCTCTAAGTGGGGCTTCGGCTCACGCAACGATAGCAATTGGTTGTGTGCATAGATAGCTATGCACCACACATTCATGCAAGTCCTGAGAAGACAAGTCGATCTAAACTCACACTCAACAATCATTCAAATACCTCGGGGCCACATATAGATTCTTTGAAATTGATGCACAAATGCACAAAAGCAAGGGCGAGATGAACAATTTTTGGTTCTTTACAACGAGACTTATCATGCCGGTGTGTCAGTGATTCGGATTTTAGAGGTTTATGTACCAACAATGCAAGGCGAGATAGCTCATCCTAGGTCTCATACAAGGTCAAGCATGCACAATCTCAACTCAATGGCTCGGGGCTGGAACTCGGGGTTTGCGGCTCAAGGTACGGGGCTTTGTAAGGCTCAAATTATCATGCTTAGCATTAGGCACGAGGTTATCACGGAGCATGAGCATGGCATGAGCATGGATCGATTGATGGGGTTTTGAGATGCACTAGTTCTCACAGATGAGCAATGCTTAGGATGGGTCTCAAGTGCCTAAACCCTCATTCAAATGCTACACAATCACACACAATAGTGATGCCAGATCTGAGATGCAACAGAAAAGCAGCTCTCAATACATAAACAATACCAACAGTTTCAACATGCTCGAGTGCAGGCAATTAAGTGAGATGCTAACCAAAGATCATTCACTCAATCATTTATTCAAGCATTAATATACCTAGCTAAGCAGCTAGTTTATCATGCAAAGATGGCTCAGCATTCACAGGTCATGCCCGAACATGTTGTGTTAACTTACTCGGTTTGATAACAACTCGGGGTTTGCACGAGCTAAGCTCGGACTTGCGGCTACGGGGGGTGGCAAGGTGGCGGAAGTAGCTAATTCATAGTTTGATATCAACTCGGTGTGATGACGGAGTTCATGCAATCTGATTCGGTGCGGTGTCATAATATTTTCGGCTAGCATGTGTGAGGTCAACGAGGCTCAAGCTGGCTCAACAGGCTAGCATGCAAGGGAACCAGAGTGAACCGGGAAAGAAGATGGCTCCTGGGCTGCATCTACTCAATTTGAGATCTCGGCTACCATGCTCGGGGTTTGTCAACGGGTTTGTACAAAATAGGAAGCCTCAGCTGTAGCTCATCTCACAGCTTCAGGGGGCTGGAGGGTTAGAGCACACGCGATCCACGGCTTGGGGGGCATCAAAAATCCAGAGGATGAGAAATACTCATCAAGCGTACATTCAACTCTCAGTAATTCAGGGATAGAATACACACGGAGCTAATAATCTCAGCAGGGTATCACACAGGCACAAACAAAGATGCTCAAGGTGTGTAGACTACTCCGGGCATAGGTTTATCATGCATTCAAGGTAATGCTCATGAGATTTTTAATCAATTCGGGAGTGGTTACCTAGCAAGGTAGCTAATCATGCGAGAGATGGTTCAAAGATCCACAGATTCTGGGCCTAGCATGCATCTAGAATGTAAAAGGAATTGAGAGTGACCAACTTGCTTTAGCCACGGTGTTTGTATTGCTCAACTCCTTGTCTTTCCCTGGGTTTGCTCTGTTTGTGCTTCCTTCCCTCAGCTTTACCACGAGCCTTTTCTTGGTACTGTGACTTCAAGATGAGAGTTTTAGTTTTTCAGCAATGTGCAACTCAAGGCAAAGAGAATGATGCAATACGAGAATAACTTGGACCGACAGGGGAATGATGCAAAGACAACTTCTTGGTGAGTTATTGATGACTCAAGCCACGAGAGAGAAAGATGCACAATGCAAAGATGTTCATGCAAGCCAAGATGTACTAAATGAATGCAACCTAACTGAATATGCAATGACAGATGCAGAAATGGAAACCTACATGTTAAGTTACACTACTACAGGGTTATGATGCTACAATGAAAACAAGGCCAATGAAAAACAGGGCTAAAACTACAATGAAAACAAAAGGTGGGTATATACAGGGAGAAAAGGGAAATCAGTTAAGCAAGGCCAATGAACACAGGGCACACGCCAAGTCCCCGGCAACGGCGCCAAAAACTTGGTAGGCCTCGAAGATGGGTAAATAATTTACGGCCTACGGGTTATACCGCAAGTGCACGGCGTCTATTGGAGACGCGGCAAGTACGGGTCGATCCACAGAGACGAGGGGTGCTTTCAATGATCTATGGCTATGCTAAACTGACTTCAAGTGGTAACAAGTGATAACAGATGGTAAAACAGAGATATTTTTGTGCCGAAACGGCTGATTTGTAGTGAAATAAACCTAAACTAAGGTATAAACAGTGACAAAAGGGTAAAAATAGGGCTGCAATTCCACCACTAACTCCTATTGTGAGTTTAACTATGTTGAGGTTCTTGTTGTCCTGTGATTGATAAGAGCAGGGTGTCAATTCCACCCCTATCTCTCCTTGTAATGCCTCGATTAACGGCTAAAGTGTCTTGACCCGAGCACTAATTTGTCTAATTTAGTACAACTAGTCAAGGGAATCGGCGTTTGTATCTAAGGTTGAGCTGCAATACACTCAACACATTTATGACGACTACGGTGTATCCATGGCGTTGGTATACCTTTGTGAAAGAAAAGCATTGGGTATTTGTAATTGAAGACAATTGATAACATTAAGCATACAAGATCAATCCAACGAGTTTAAGCACAAATTGGAATCAAGGTTTCATTGAAACCCTAACACTAAATTAAAACATCAAATTAAAATAACAAAGAAAAAAATTAAACCTAATTGACACACGGCTAACCCAGGCGTGGTTCTAACATCCACCAACACTACCTATTTATACATGCAAATAAAAGTTCTCAAACCCTAATTCTCAAAATCGAGATAAATCAAACATACTCTCTCACCCACGTCGCTCCCTCACTTGTCTCCTCTGTCAATCGTTTCAGCTACTCCATGCGTCCACAGCTGATGAAAACCCTAGACCTAATCCTCTTCTCTTTCTATTTCTCACTTAGTCTCTAGGGCAGAAACTATGAGAGAAATAGAGGGAGGCGGGGAGGTGGTTGTTGCTGAGCTGCTTGTTGTTGTGACACGAGATGGTGGTGGTGATGGCTTGTCGGGGAGAGGGAATGGTGGTGAAGGTGATGTTGCGAGAGGGTTTGGTCGGGAGATGGGTTTGTCGGGGGTATGGAGAAGGGGGTGGCGGAAGAGCAGAGGGAAGAAGAAAGAGAAGATGAAAATGACATGGAGTGGGTCGACTAGGGTATAGGTATAGAGGTCTTCAGTGTTGAGCGGGTGCATCGACTGACGATGAGGAGGTCTCAGCGAGCGTAGGATGAAGCTGGTGCGATCTGAACGGCTCAGGGAGGTAAGCGTTTTTGGTGTGATCTAGTGTTGCACGGGAGCAGCGATCTTCGATGCACGTGGAGGCAGCGACCGTTGGATGAGGGAGAAAGAAATCTCAACGTCTCAGAAGAGACGGGCTCGGATCCGGGTCGTGGGTAGCTTTAGCCCATGTCTTCCTTGTTGGGTTGCAAGCTGATTCGCGCGGAGCTTTGGCTTCTCTGCTCCATAGATGTTTGACTCCAATTCTTCGCTCTTTAGCTCCTCAGTTTCTCCGGACTTTATTTATTACCTAAAAACATAAAATTAATTAATACAAATATTTATTCTTGAAAACAAGGAAAATACAGAATATGGGATAATATCTGATTTATGAGCACAAAAAAATGAGTAAAATGCCAATAAAAAGGTGTATAAATATGCACTATTTGGCACTCATCAAATACCCCCAAACCTGAATTTTACTTGTCCTCAAGTGAAACGAGAAATTAAGAAATCCTAACTATACCCCTGTCGCAGGTCTCTCGAATGCATTTAGCGTATGCACTAAGCCTTTAAACCCCTAGGTGTCCCTAGTGGACGAGTTGTAGTCTCGTGAGGGTTTACCAGCAGGTGTACCCACAAAACCTTCTCCAACTTCGGAGTGTAAAGAGTCTCAAGCATCCTAGAAGCTATGAGGACATAGAGTTTACGCATGCTAGTAATGAAGTTAGAACTATCGAAGAACGCATTCTCATCCTTAAGTGATGAGCGAGAAGTAACCATACCATATGAAAGAATTCGGATTCGATTGTGATCATAAGTCTCAACTTCGCCTCACCATTAGGGTTTTATGATAATTGCACTCAAAAAGATCGCTTTTTAGTCTCTCATGTGTGCGAGCGGGAATAAAGATAGAAATCCGCACACGTTGTAGGTAAGAAGGATAACCTTAGAAATAAAATCTGGAGACTCCACGAAGTGTGGACAAAAAGAATCTTTTACGATGATCTCTAAGAAAGGAAATCAACCATTAGTAAGGGGTGTGAGTACTCACTTACTTCTCACCCGATCGGCAATTAATATCACTCTCTCATAAGAAACCATAGAAACGTCTTCAATCTTTGGTCTTCGGTCTTGATTGTTGATGACGAACTTCTAAACTTCACAAACTTGACAATTTTTAACTTTTCTACTCAAATTCCTTGTTGTTTGGATTTTTCTTTTTAAATTCTTCTTTACCATGGTGGTAGCAAAAATAAACTACAATATATATATTTTTGATTTTTTTGATTTTTTGATTTTTTGATTTTTTTTGATTTTTAGTTTACAAAAAGTGAAAATGAAAATACAAATAATGACACAACTAACTCCAGGGACAAAGGACTTTATCACTCAATTTTTCCACAACTTGTATTGTCTTGATTTTATAAATTTTATTAATTCTCATCCTATTTTCTTTTCTTTGTTGCACATAAACCTTGGACTATATCAATTTTTCTTTCAATATTCGATTCTGCTCAGGTTCTTGTGATGATGTGTTTCTATGGGTCTTGCGATTGAGAGAGAGAGTGATGCTAACGGCAAATCGGTATTTAGAAGGAGTTTTCATCTTTAGACGTCACCCTCATGATTGACAAAAACTAGCACTCAAGAGATCAAAAGTAGTCTTTGAAATTGGTGCGAAGTTGGGTAGATCACCATTCCTACCCGGAATTTACGTACGGTGACACACACTCTATGACTTTTCTAGAAAGTTGCAAAAAATTGAAGGTTGGTGCCTCACTTGATGTAAATTGGGTAGTCTCCACTATGGGTGATCACAATTCTACTACAGAATATCTAAACTTGACACCTAATTAGCCCTCAGGTATGGTTAAATCCATCTTTAACGCTCTAATCAACTAAGGAACCCGATTGTGTTCTCCAGTACTTCCAAGTTTGTTATTTCGGTCGATTCTCTATGTAAACATAGCTAGAAGCATGCTATTGACTCTAAAATCTCTAAAAGTTGGAGGTTTTTATTTGCAAAAAGTTTTTGAATTTTTTTTTTTTTTTTTTTTTTTTGAAAATAAAAGGTAAAATAAAAGACTAAAAACTCTAAATGCAAATGCACCCCCAAACCTAAATCGAACATTGTCCTCAATGTGTCAAGAGATAGAAAAAAATTTAAACAAGTCACATACCGAGAGAACTATCTTTGATAAGAGAAAAAGGAAGAGATTAAGGATGTCGGCGGGAGCAAGGTTGAGCTTCATTCGTCAAGGCAAAATCCAACATTCTCGAGTGGTGATTATATCGGATTAGCACAAAAAAAATGCACAAGAAGACTCAACCGATTCAAGAAAGAAAAAATTAACAAGTCCTACAAAAATTTACTAACGAGTCTAAAGAGTTGAGGGTCAACCCAATAGAAAATATGTACAAACATTAACAAATATAACATGAAAATGGGCTTTGGTTTATGTGGGAATTTGGTTTATTGGGCTTTGGATTTGGTTTATCGGGATTTGGTTTCAATGGGATTCATTTGGTTTTGTCGGGAGCTTTGGTTTATGTGGGAAAGTCCAGCCTAGTTGATGCTAAGCAGCCTATCAGATGGGGCTTAGTCTTTTGCACAGTCCAGTGGAACTGTGGGCTTAGTTAAAGCAGCCCAGTGCACAGCCCAGCAGATGGGTTCTAGCCTAGATGGTCTGGCCCAGCTTGGTTGCACAACCCAGATTATGTATAGCCCAGAAGTGGGTTGAGTTTTGTGCGAAATTTCAAAGGTGAGCAGAGTCCAGCCAGAGAGGCTTGGCGAAGCGGCCCGGACGGTGAGCGGCTTAGGTGGGCTTAGTCTATTGCATAGCCCGGTTTGGGTTCTTGTGGGCTTAGTTTGGTGTAGAAACAGATCCCAGGTTCTGTGAGTCTGATGTTTGTGCAGAGCCCAGCAGCTTATGCACAGGCTGTGCACAGCACTGGTAGAGCACAGTGCAGCTAATGCACAGCTCTAAGTGGGGCTTCGGCTCACGCACTGATAGCAATTGGTTGTGTGCATAGATAGCTATGCACCACACAATTCATGCAAGTCACGAAAACAAACACAAGTCGATCTAAACTCACACTCAACAATCATTCAAATACCTCGGGGCCACATATAGATTCTTGAAATTGATGCACAAATGCACAAAAGCAAGGGCGAGATGAACAATTTTTGGTTCTTTACTTGAGACTTATCATGCCGGTGTGTCAAATCGATTCGGTTTTTAGAGGTTTATGTACCAACGATGCAAGGCGAGATAGCTCATCCTAGGTCTCATACAAGGTCAAGCATGCACAATCTCAACTCAACGGCTCGGGAGGCTGGAACTCGGGGTTTGCAGCTCAAGGTACGAGGCTTTGTAAGGCTCAAATTATCATGCTTAGCATTAGGCACGAGGTTATCACGGGAGCATGAGAGCATGAGCATGGATCGGTTGACGAGGGTTTTACGAGATGCACTAGTTCTCACGAGATGAGCAATGCTTAGGATGGGTCTCAAGTGCCTAAACCCTCATTCAAATGCTACACAATCACACACAATAGTGATGCCGGATCGAGATGCAACGAGAAAGCGGCTCTCAATACATAAACAA
Source organism: Papaver armeniacum (assembly GCA_023531295.1). Taxonomy (NCBI): domain Eukaryota; kingdom Viridiplantae; phylum Streptophyta; class Magnoliopsida; order Ranunculales; family Papaveraceae; genus Papaver; species Papaver armeniacum. Next base: position 102,173 of record JAJJWW010004982.1, read on the forward strand.
TACCAACAGTTTCAACATGCTCGAGTGCAGGCAATTAAGTGAGATGCTAACCAAATATCATTCACTCAATCATTTATTCAAGCATTAATATACCTAGCTAGGCAGCTAGTTTATCATGCAAAGATGGCTCAGCATTCACAGGTCATGCCCAGAACATGTTGTGTTAACTTACTCAGTTTGATAACAACTCAGGGTTTGCACAGGCTAAGCTCAGACTTGCAGCTACAGGGGGCTGGCAAGGTGGCAGAGTAGCTAATTCATAGTTTGATATCAACTCAGTGTGATGTGAGTTCATGCAATACAGTTCAGTGCAGTGTCATAATATTTTCAGCTAGCATGTGTGAGGTCAACAGGCTCAACTGGCTCAACAGGCTAGCATGCAAGGGAACCAGTGAACCCGGGAAAGAAGATGGCTCACTGAGTGCATCTACTCAATTTGAGATCTCGAGCTACCATGCTCGGGGTTTGTCAACTGGGTTTGTACAAAATAGGAAGCCTCGGTCATAGCTCATCTCACGCCTGTGGGGGCTGGAGGGTTAGAGCACGATCACGGCTTCGGGGCATCAAAATCCGGAGGATGAGCAATACTCAGCAAGCATACATTCAACTCTCGATTAATTCGGGGATAGAATACACGGAGCTAATAATCTCACGAGGGGGTATCACACGAGGCACAAACAAAGATGCTCAAGGTGTGTAGACTACCTGGCATAGGTTTATCATGCATTCAAGGTAATGCTCATGAGATTTTTAATCAATTCAGAGTGGTTACCTAGCAAGGTAGCTAATCATGCGAGAGATGGTTCAAAGATCCTGATTTCTGGGCCTAGCATGCATCTAGAATGTAAAAGGAATTGAGAGTGACCAACTTGCTTTAGCCACGGTGGTTGTATTGCTCAACTCCTTGTCTTTCCCAGGTTTGCTCTGTTTGTGCTTCCTTCCCTCGGCTTTACCACATTTTGCTGTACACTGTGACTTCAAGATGAGAGTTTTAGTTTTCAAACAATGTGCAACTCAAGGCAAAGAGAATGATGTCGAGAATAACTTGGGTGACGGGGGGAATGATGCGGCCACAACGAGATGAGTTATTGACGGCTCAAGCCACGAGAGAAAGATGCACAATGCAAAGATGTTCATGCAAGCCAAGATGTACTAAATGAATGCAAGCTGGCTGAAGATGCAATGACAGGATGCGAAATGAAACCTACATGTTAAGTTACACTACTACGGGGTTATGATGCTACAATGAAAACAGGGGCTAAAAATACAATGAAAACAAAAGGTGGGTATATACGGGAGAAAAGGGAAATCGGTTAAGCAAGGCCAATGAACACGGGGCACACGCAAGTCCCTGCAAGAACGGCGCCAAAAACTCGGTAGGCCTCGAAGATGGGTAAATAATTTACGGCCTACGGGTTATACCGCAAGTGCACGGCGTCTATTGGAGACGCGGCAAGTACGGGTCGATCCACAGAGACGAGGGGTGCTTTCAATGATCTATGGCTATGCTAAACTGACTTCAAGTGGTAACAAGTGATAATGAGATGGTAAAGCAGAGATATTTTTGTGCTAGAAACGGCTGATTTGTAGTGAAATAAACCTAAACTAAGGTATAAACAGTGACAAAAGGGTAAAACTAGGGCTGCAATTCCACCACTAACTCCTATTATAAGTTTAACTATGTTGAGGTTCTTGTTGTCCTGTGATTGATAAGAGCAGGGTGTCAATTCCACCCCTATCTCTCCTTGTAATGCCTCGATTAACGGCTAAAGTCTTGACCCCGAGCACTAGTTTGTCTAATTTAGTACAACTAGTCAAGGGAATCGGCGTTTGTATCTAAGGTTGAGCTGCAATATACTCAACACATTTATGACACGACTACAGTGTATCCATGGCGTTGGTATACACTGTGAAAGAAAAGCATTGGGTATTTGTAATTGAAGACAATTGATAACATTAAGCATACAAGATCAATCCAACAGAGTTTAAGCACAAATTGGAATCAGGGTTTCATTGAAACCCTAACACTAAATTAAAACATCAAATTAAAATAACAAAGAACAAAATTAAACCTAATTGACACTCTGGCTAACCCAGGCGTGGTTCTATCATCCACCAACACTACCTATTTATACATGCAAATAAAAGTTCTCAAACCCTAATTCTCAAAATCGAGATAAATCAAACATACTCTCTCACCCACGTCGCTCCCTCACTTGTCTCCTCTGTCAATCGTTTCAGCTACTCCATGCGTCCACAGCTGATGAAAACCCTAGACCTAATCCTCTTCTCTTTCTATTTCTCACTTAGTCTCTAGGGCAGAAACTATGAGAGAAATAGAGGGAGGCGGGGAGGTGGTTGTTGCTGGCGTTGTTGTTGTGACACGAGATGGTGGTGGTGATGGCTTGTCAGGGAGAGGGAATGGTGGTGAAGGTGATGTTGCAGAGGGTTTGGTCGGGAGATGGGTTTGTCAGGGTATGGAGAAGAGGGTGGCGGAAGAGCAGAGGGAAGAAGAAAGAGAAGATGAAAATGAAATGGAGTGGGTCGACTAGGGTATAGGTATAGAGGTCTTCAGTGTTGAGCGGGTGCATCGGCGACGATGAGGAGGTCTCGGCGAGCGTAGGATGAAGGCGGGTGCGATACGAACGGCTCGGGGAGGTAAGCGTTTTTGGTGTGATCTAGTGTTGCACGGGAGCGGCGATCTTCGATGCACGTGGAGCGGCGACAGTTGGATGAGGAGAAAGAAATCTCAACGTCTCGGAAGAGACGGGCTCGGATCCGGGTCGTGGGTAGCTTTAGCCCATGTCTTCCTTGTTGGGTTGCAACCCGATTCGCGCGCGGGCTTTGGCTATCTGCTCCATAGATGTTTGACTCCAATTCTTCGCTCTTTAGCTCCTCAGTTTCTCCGGACTTTATTTATTACCTAAAAACATAAAATTAATTAATACAAATATTTATTCTTGAAAACAAGGAAAATACAGAATAAGGGATAATATCTGATTTATGAGCACAAAAAATGAGTAAAATGCCAATAAAAAGGTGTATAAATATGCACTATTTGGCACTCATCAAGGTGCAGAGGATTAATGTTGGTGTTGTTGCTACAAGCTAACAGGGAGCTGAGTATGTCATTTCCAAGGATCTGAGTAGTTACAGGGGATTATGAAGTTGTAGTGCAGTTTGTTGTGCAATGAATCGAAATAGATGAATGTTTTAGGACTGCATGCAGTTGCGGTGTTGTTTCCATGGGCTGAAATGAGGGACAGTTGAAAGGAGATGGCAGTTGAGGTGAAGATGCACAAGAAGTGTTGAGCAACCACTAGATGGAGTATGGTGATGAATTAAGGAGTCGGTTCGACGATGATGGTGCTCAAGAAGAACATAGAAAGGATATGATGGCAATTGTGATTGATTAAAGAATATGCGAGATCTTTGTTGAGTTGTGCCGACAATGCGAGAATTGATATGAAGTAATGAAGCTTCCATGGTTGCTCGAGAAGATATGAATGGGGAAGGATTTAATGGGTTAGTGTTGGAGTCTTTGAATAGATGAATGATTAGTTTGTGCGGGGAAGTTGTGGCATGAATGATATTGCGGTGGATTTTTGTTTGGCTTGTCTTGTGGCAAGACAGAGGAGAATGGAAGTGAAGTCGTTGGCTTGGGAAGATGCATTATAGGTTTTGATGTGACGGGATAATGAGCTGAACTGGTGCTCTAGCTCGTGATGGTTCTGTTTGTGATGGAGTAGTGGCGATATGTGTTGGCTTAAGAGTTTGCAAATTTGAGATAGTATAGTTCTGGTTATAGCAACAAATGAGAGGCCGGATACCGAGACAGTGGTGCTAGAGAAAGAAAGGGAGCAATGGTAATGAGACGGCTTATCTTGAAGGTGGCACTGTTGCACTGGAGTTGGATTGCGAGGCATGGTGAAATGTGCAGATTATGAAGTTGTTTTAGAAGTTTGTAGATTGAGTATTGGTTGATCAAGAGAAGTTGTAGATTGAGTATTGGTTGGTCAAGAGGAATGGTTTGGTGTTGATGATGATGCTATTGCTAGTTGCTTCCAACTTTGAAGACAACTTGACCAAGTTGCTTCCAACTTTGAAGACAACTTTGACCAAGTTGCTTTCACTTTTGGAGGCAACTTGAGCTAGTTTATTTGATTGGAGGCAACTTGAGCTAGTTGATTCTAGTTCGGAGGCAACTTGGTTATGTTTTTGGGTCCATTTATTCATACGAAATTATCTAAATACATATATCTTAGAGTATTTTGTGTCGAATTTGTGGTGCAATGGTAACACGGGGTTGTGTTGGGTTCTTGATGATGGTTGTCTTTCTTTGGTGCTCATGCTTTAAAGTCAAGAGAGTAGATGAATGCTTAGGAGATTGAGAATGAACTCAATATGAATACGGGCATTGAAACGAACAAGAAGTTATTCTTTGCTTGTGTGTTCTTGATGGTGTTTGAGTAGGGGCATGGAAGTGACTGTGACTATTGGCTCATGTTGCAAGTGTGCATAGACGGTTGTGGTCATGAAGTGTTGCGGGTAGAGTTGCGGTAGTACGAGATGGATGGTGTGGTGTTGTATGGTGGTTGTTTGAATTGTTGGTTGAGCAACGATGGTGTGGCGAACTTTGTGGTGCAATGGTAGCACAAGCGACTATATGTCGATGATGTGTATTCGATTCACACTAGGTTCACTTATTTGTGTATAATTTTTATTTATTTTTTGGAGACAACTTGTGCTAGTTGCCTCCATATATGGAGACAACTTAGGCTAGTTGATTTCACTTTTTTGAAGACAACTTTGTGCTAGTTGCCTTTATTGTTGAAGACAACTTGAGCTAGTTGCCTCTGATATGGACACAACTTCAGCAAGTTGACTCCACATGGTGGTGGTGGTTGGCGGTGGCGATGGTGGTTGACGGCGATGATGGTTGGCGGCGGCGGTGGGTGTCGGTTGTTGGCGGCGGCGGTGGTAGTGGACGGTGGTGGTGTTCGTTAGCGGTGGCGGTGGTTGGCGGTGGTGGTCGTCGGTGGTGGTGGTCGTCGGTGGTGGTGGTTGGTGGTGGTGGTCGGTGGTGGTGGTGGTGGTCTTCGGTGGTGGTGGTCGTCGGTGGTGGTGGTTGGTGGTGGTGGTGGTCGTGTTTGGCGGTGGTCGGTGGTGGTGGTGGTTGGCGGTGGTCGGTGGTGGTGGTGGTGGTTGGCGGTGGACGGTGGTGGTGGTGGTTGGCGGTGGACAGTGGTGTGGCCATTAGAGATTTTTTTTTTTTTTTTTTTTTTTGAATAGTGGTGGTGGTGGTTTTGTATATACACTATATAAAAGAGGGTATTTTAGTAATGTAATAGGCTTAGGGGTATTTGTAAAGTTGATAAGGGTATATTTCAAGGGGCCTCATAGTAGGGGTATTTAGATAATGTTCCCTTTATTTTTTTGTCAGCCGCATTATTACACCTAGGATACTGGTCTTCATCAACTTAGAATTTGTGATTTTGGTTGCTTATACTCCCTCCGTTTGGCTAAAATGAAAAAGTGATAGTATGTATTTTGCAAAAGCGAGGCTTATCTTGTCTTAACTTGTCCTTGGCACGAAACATCTACGAGAAGGAAAGAAAGAGAAGATGTTGAGGTATGGTTGTAATAGAATTTTGGGGTTAGGGCAAAGAACACCCCGGCAACGCAAAGGTGTGTTGGTAAGATCATACCATGAAAGAATTGTGGATCATTACAATAGCCCACGGAACGCTGAATCTTTTGATGGAAGTGATGGTACTAGTTTTTTAATGGGAAAATAGGGAATATGCCCCAAAATCCAGTGTTATCTTGGGGATATGTCCCGAAATTCCAGTTTTCGGGAATATGCCCTAATATAACAGTTTCTGTCCAAATAAGTTAAGAAGTCAATTTATCACGCATTGACCGGTCAAAATATCAGGATATGAGATCTCGTAAGAAGACTGAGATTACAAGTTTAACCTTAAATCAATTAACATAAAATCACTCTTCCTCCATCGACACCACACCGCACCACTAACTCTCTGTGTCAAGAATTCTTCTTCTTCACTGCTTGTCCCGTCTCCACCTCCACCTCCACCTCCACCACTATCAGTGGGTTTTCGGTATCATTGAATTCAAATACATATTTTGGGTTTCCAAAATTAGGTTACTTGTTTGTGAATGATTTTCATCAAAAAAACTAGGGTATTGAATTAGTAAGATTTTGTTTGTGGTATGGATCATTGGTGTAAGTCTAGGGTTTGGGATGATAATAAATGGGAGAAATTAAAAGGTGGAGATTGGATTAGTACTGTTGAGAGTTTTCTGAATTGTAGATGGTGATAATATTGATCATCTGAAGTTGCTATGGCGTAAATCTTCATTAAAAATCAAATTGAAAGGTAAGTGATGCAGATCAATCGGTCTTATGAAGTGCTTTTGTTTCAATTTTGAATTCGGTTTAAAAATCTTGTCTTAATTTGGAATCAATATGTTTACTTTACTTAGGCTTTAGGTTGTGTATATATAATTTGATGTTTCTGGTGGTAGTAACGGCGGTGATTGATGGGTTAATTGACAATGTTCTTGTATTTTATTTTATGTTCTGAACCCTGAGCTGTTAATCTTTGCTTTAATTTTACTTTCCAATCTTCATCATCTCCTGGACTTGTGTTACTCTGTTTTGGTTTTTAATCTTGTTCTAGTAGAATTTTATGTTTATAGAAACCTTCGCAAAATCGATGGAATCACTTTTAACTTCAAATTCGGTGAACTTCATGAATCTTAGTTTTTGATCAAATCAGATCATCGTGAAGAATACAAATTTCATAACAAGAAAGTTTACAGTCACTTTTTAATTTGTTGGGGGATAAATTTATCTTTCTATCACACGTGTAATCTCACATGTGTGTGGTATTTGACTAGTTAACCGGGTTGGATGAAAAGTTTGACGGCCGGGGCATATCCCCTACAACTGGAATCTTGGGACATATCCCCAAGATGACAATGGATTTTGGGGCATATTCCCAATTTTCCCTTTTTTAATTGGCTCTCCTCCTTGTCGAGTTTTTTATGTCATGAAGCTAAAATTTAAAGTTGCTTCTTCATCTGTAGCTACTGAATGGATCAAGGGAAGGCGGGGAGGAGGGAGTCTTAACCAACAAAACACTCTTGAAATAGTGAATAATCCTTCACTCACTGCAGAGGATGCAATCGGGAAGCATTGAAAGATTTTAAAGCAAAACGAGTCAAGGCCGGAGGCGAGTGTCAATGCTAAGGAGGATGAGGCTGCTCATGCGTGATAATGTGCACAATCCTGTGTCTGTGTTGGTTTGGATGATGACGACCATGGGTAATATCTCCTTAAACAAAGCGCGATATTTCTTTGTTGAAAAATTGAGCGACTTGCCACTTTGAGAGTCCCAATTCTATTTATTATATTTTATTTGTGCTGAGGTGACATTACCATTCCTAGTTATTAGGCCAGTTCCTATGGGTGTGGCAAACCAAAGAGTTTTCCATTTTTGCACCCACTATGGAGCTGGCAAAGTGGCATTGCCACTTAGCCAGACCAGGTCAAGGTTCTACCGAGCGGTCGAGACTCAACTCTATACCGCTAGGTGTTTACTCCACCGCTAGCGGATCTTATAAGACCGGTCGGTCTAGTTTACACCGCCAAATAGAATCTGATCCAACGGCCATAAATCCTCCCCCTATAATACCACATTCCTCTACCATTTTAACTCACACCTTCTCTCCTCTTCACATTTCTTAATCTAAAAGAAATTTCATCATCCAACTCTTTCATTCACTCGTATTGTTTAACTTCTTTAATATGTCTCAACCTAATACTCAATATACTACTCAAACTAAACATAAAAAGATTAGGGGTGCAAAATTTACCATAGCCGAAGATGAAAGCATTTGCAGAAACTATGTGTTCTATATGCAAGATAGTGTCGATGGTGCCCAACAACAATCTACCAAGTTGTGGGATAACATATTTGCTAAATTTCGTGAAGAAACTATGAACATCAACGATCGTGATGTAAATGGATTGTCCTAAACTTCGTTATAATCAACGCCCAAGTTGCCTTGTATGTCGTTGTTCTAATGCAAGCTGCTCGTGGTCGAGCGAGCGGTCTTGTCGATGTTGATATCGAACGAAAGTGTCGAACTGATTGGCACCATAAACATGGTAAAAATTTTGCTTATGAAAGTTGTTATCATATTTTGAAAGTGTTACCTAAATATGATCCAGAAGTGTTAGCAAACATGCAGAATGTACCTGCAAGTTTGATAGACGCATTTTTTTAAATGAAGGGACTATACAATACTCCCTCCGTTTCAATTTACTTGCTTTTTTAGGGTTTCTTTTGTGTTCCAAATTAGATGATAGTTTTAGTATTTTTCCCCAATTCTCACTAATTTACCCCTGCTTTGGAATCACGCCAGAGAATTAATACTCATCGTAATCAACACAAAAAATTACTTTAATTTTTAAATATACCCCATGGAGGATATATACTCAATCTTGGAATACTTGTTAGTACATCCCAATTAAATTTTTACGGGATTGATAACTTTCCTAGAATCTAGAAACACAAAACTAGGCTATTTAACTCTTTAAGTAGGAATTAATATGGGTATTATTGGAAAGATTTTACTCTCTCTGATATTTCTTAATCTCCGTGAAAAACTCTACAACGTCAAGTAAATCGGAACGGAGGGAGTATAATTATTAAAAAAAAAAAAACTAATTAGAAAAATTAATTTGTTAAATTTTGTCTCGAGATTCTATACATCTTGGATGTCATATCTAAGGGCTAGAAGATGCACCCTTATAAAAGCTGTCACGAGGGTGACCTCGTCACAGCACGACTCCACAAATAGCACCCACGATAATCACCGCGGAGAAGGACACCACCTCCTTTCACACATCTGTCCGATGCTTTTTGTCTCGTGCCTACTAAACATTGCTCTCTCCTTTCTTGCACAGTTCTATTACTATCTACTACCGAGTAATCTTACTTCAGCAAGTATGGACCATCTAATTAGCGAGACCTACTTCATTGCCAAACAATGTATCTAAGGTTTCTGATTTAATGATTCCAAATACAAGGTCTTGGAATATTGATCTTCTAAATGATCAATTTTCTCCGGATACTGTTCTATATTTCTCAGTGCCGAAGCTGCATCAGAAGATACATTGATTTGGTCTTGTACTCCGTCGGGAATTTTTTTAACCAAGTCCCGCTACCATCTTCTGTCAAACAACTCACCTTCTTCATCAAATTTGAGCTCGTTTCCATGGAAGAAGTTTTGGTCTTTCACCAACCTTCAGCCCAAAATTCACATTTTTGCCTGGAAGGTGATCCATAATGGCATTGCGGTTAAAGGAAACATTGGCAGGTATGTATCCTCAATTGAAACGAATTGCTCTTTCTGTGGACTCGAGGAAGAATCCATAGCACATCTTCTTTTTGATTGTCTGAGAGCAAAACAAGTTTTTGTAGAGCAAATATGGATAACACATACTCTTCTCCGGTGCTAAATATTCAACAGCTTTTAGAAGATTGGATGGAAAACGATATCAACAATTCCTTTATAATGAAGATGTGCATCATCTGGAATATATGGAAGATGAGAAATGACATGGTTTTCTCTCAGGTGAATTTCTCAGAAAATCTCATAATAAAAAACACAACACTTGATTTTGATAGGTGTTTTCAAGGAATCTCGGAAGGCTCAGGTTCTAATTCATAGGATACTCGATCTCACCAATGGTCACCTCCTTCTCTTCCTTATGTTAAGATCAACGTCGATGCAGCTTTTATTCCTAATAATGGAGCCACGGGGACATTGCAAGAGATTATAATGGTGTGTTTCTAGGATGTGGTACCTGTACTTTTGACTCTACTTCATCCTTATTAGCAGAATCTTTGGCTTGTAAACTAGGCTTGGAGTTGGGGAACATATTAGGTTTCAAAGAAATTATAATAGAAGGGGATGCCACAAACGTTACTTCTGCTGTCCTTGGAGAAGTTTCACAAATTCCTCGGAGTATTAGATCAACAATTTTAGAAGTTAGGAATATGGCATCATCTTTTATCAATGTTTCTTTTGTTTCTGTCCCGAAAAATGCAAACAATTTGGCACATGTATTATGCCAACATGCTATGCATGAGAATGTAAATGTGTGGTGGAATGCAGATTCTCCACCTCTGTGTATTCTTTCAAACCTCTCTTATTGAGGTCCTTAAATAAAGTGGAGCTCTGTTGAGCTCCTTTTCCCTTAAAAGAAAAAATAAAATAAAATTCCTATTACTATCTACCGAGTAATCTTACTTTTCGATTCAAAGGGGTGTGATATGCGAACCCACACAATGACAATCTTCTACAAACATCAAACCAGCGTACAGTTTTATCACTAAAACACGAAACGTACGCGCACAGCCGCATAATTAATTCATTTTTTTGACCTATACATAAAGATCTGACATCACAAACAGTTAACAGTAGGAGATGCTTGCACGTGTAATACTTCTCCCTCTCATTAAAAATTCCTAACAGAAACAATCAAGATTTCTTCGCCGACGCCGTTTAACACGTCATGTTACTAGCTCCACAATATGACGCCACGTGTCATTGAAAGCCTATTCACTGCAGCACAATTTACCAAGAGATTATTAAAACTCGTTTTTGAAAATTTCATTTGTTTCACTTTAAACCAACACTGTTACAGAATTTAAGCCCTTTATCATCGTTGGTAATGGCGGTAAAATCTGAAGAAAATTATGGAGCTCCTGGGTATAAAATTCAAACAGGGCTTCTTCTTCTGTAAAAATCTTCTTAAATTCTTCTTTAATAGTGGTGGGGACGTGGGGGTTTAAGCTGACAGTGGAAGAAGAAGATAATGTTGAATATGGTTGGTTGGATCAAGATTTGCTGAACAAAAAACTTATTCTTCCATTCTCTTACACTCCATCATCTGTGTTTCTTTTCTTTGATTTTGGTTGGTATTTCTTCCTATCTTTTTGGATTTCGTTTTGTTATTTTCTTAGAATGGAATCTGTTATATAAAGTTTGGATTTATTGATTTTCTTTCTGGGGTTTGCAGATTTGGTACTCATTTGATTCTGGTAGTTTCATTTTTCAGTGTAAGTAATCAGATGTTGTCTTGATTTGATTGGGTTATGAAGACATTGTGTTTGTGGATATTACTTAATGAGTTCTGTTTGTATTTTCAGCTTAATTTTGACATTCATTATTTCTGTAGAGTGTAGATCATGTCATCTCAAAATTTGTTCTTTTTTGACAATGTAGAATTACTTGGTGATTTTAGATCAGGATGTTTGATACTCTGATGGGTTTTGCTTGTGTTGTTTAAATGGAGTCTCTTTAAAGTGTTTCTGATGAATCATTTGAATCATTTATCCTTCCCCAGGATTAAAAGTGTGTATGGGAGATTTGTGTATCGATGAAGAAATACCCTCCATTCCATCAACTGTGAGTGCTACTCGTCTATATTTCAATAGATCATCATATATTTGATTACCTAACTCATTTCTTCTTCTGATATACTAGTCGGAACAGATTGATTTCGTGTCGGAGGATGTATACCTCTGCCAAAGACTTGAATATGAAAATAATCTTATGGTAAGACTAACCTTTTATCTCTTTTACTTGGGAAGTCATGCTAGTTTTAGTCTTCTGTGAACTCATTGTCTAGCATAATAACTGTAAATTCTCTGCGAACTCATTCTCTAGCTAGCATAATTGCCAATTTTTTTAGATCTTTGTTAAGTAGGACCTTGCCAGTGCTGTTTGGTTATGGTCAATGTGATTTTAATGGAACCGTTTGCAATCTTTGGCGTGAACTCTGTTGTTTTGAATCATTGGGAAACCTATATGAGAGAGACCTTGTTAACCAATTGGATTGCAATTTTCTTTGGTTACTGTACAGTTTTTCTCGAAGCTTTGGTTCCGTACGCATTCATCTAATACTTGTATTCTTTCCAGGTTTACTATGATGACGTGACAACCACAAGCTTTTTTGCTGAACAATTTGCATTTCTGTCATTTGTGGATGATATTTTTTTTCGTTTCTCCACATTGACGTCCTGTATAAATCGTTGTTTCATTCGTTTTATTGGTGAGCTATTTCTCCTTGGATGTGTCATAGAACTAGTAATGAGTCAGTGCAATGTTGCTGCTCAGTCGTTTTATATAAAGATATCTGTATGTTCGATTTATAGCTTCTTTATGGCATTTAGGTTCTACAATATGACGGAAACATTTTGGGCTAATTTGATGCAGAGGATCTCGTATGTAGAGATGTCGATAACTATCTGGAAGATCCAGTGGTGTCATACTCCAGAGAGCATCCAAGATCTCCTTGTGATGGCTACTCTACATCTTCTTCCCTGCATTCTGATGCTGGTGCAAACCGTTCTGTCCGTAAAAGAAGATGGACAAATAATAGAGGAAAAATTCCTGTATATAGATCTTCCGAAATTGTATTACGCAACTATGGCCTTGGGGGTGTCCCTTATATATTTCGAGGGTATGATCTTTTACATTTCGTGAGCATTATTGTAGCCATTAATTATGTGTTTTAGCTTTAAGCCGCTTTCTTAATATTCCAGTTCTCATACCTGCTTTCCTTTTGAATAATTTGTTGTTATGAGTCAGTTAAGCATTGCCCCAACATTGTGAAGCTTATTGATGGAGAATACAGATGGACATGGATGATTAATTATAGATAAATCCTGATAGTGATAGATACTTGTATAATCTATTTTGTTCATTTGCTTATTTGTCTTTATTCTCAAGTTCGTCATCTTTATTCTACTTATTTTACTGTGTATGCATTTTTATTCAGGTTCATGCTCCCCATATTTGGTCTCCGGTTAGCCTTGAGATTGGCATTTGCCTGTTGGAAGTGCTCCTTATTCTACGTGAAACATACTCAAAATCAGGTTCAAAGGTATTAGGTTGTTGCTTATAAAGGTGGTGGTCTATTTGAAATTGCTTCGCAGGGGTTTTATTAGTCCTTTACTGATTCTTCTGTCGGTTCCCTTACAATAACCATTTCGAGATCTCAGCCTCATATCTCGGATTCAGAAGACACTGCACGGGTCTTCTGATGATATTGGGTGGTTGCAAAGAGCTGAGGATATGCCACCCGTGGAAGATGGTACAGCCAGATTCAGGGAGTTGCTTCAAGACATAAGGTAGGCGTCATTTCGTGGTTCCTCTTTGTGGTGCTTGAATGCCATAGTTGTGAGTTGTGACCAAAAGGCTCTGTTTTCGTTTATATGTTTGTCGTTTCTGCGCGTTACAATAGAGTTTTTAATATTAGGATTATGGTTGCACTTATTAATCTGACCAATAATAGTTTTCATTGTTGTCTTTTGCTCCTCAGAAAGGGCAAGCACACTCTGCCTAACTCATTTGTCTATTTATTAATCCCAGGTACAAAAATTATTGTTAGTTATCCTTAATCAATCACCTGATCACTGAACTCCCAGCATCAAAGATAACAAACTCCTGTTCTTTTAACTTGTGGTTGGCAGGACTGTTTAGCAATCTTAGTCCATTGTATTTTGTGAGCACGAAGAAGTTTTTCTCAAAGATGGGTCTTGCTTGCCATATTGCTAAGATTCATAGCGAGGTAAGTTGGCATTACCTTACAAAAATTATATCCCTGATTCAGGTCTGTCCATCGTTTGTGGTTATTTTCATGCATTCAAGTCGTATCTCGCAATCTTAGGCTTACAAGTCTTAGAAGTCCTGGTGATCTTTAAGATATATGTTGCGCAGGCCTCTGTGGAACATAATGCATGGGAGCTGAAGCAATACATTGAAGAGTTATACTGGGGATCCGGCAAACGCGTTATGCTGCTTGGTCATAGCAAGGGTGGGGTTGATGCAGCAGCTTCCTTGTCAATTTACTGGCCTGAACTGAAAGGCAAGGTTGTTGGGTTAGCGCTGGTGCAGAGCCCTTATGGTGGCACTCCTATTGCATCTGATATCCTTCGTGAAGGCCAGATTGCAGACAAGGAAACGAGAAGGATCATGGAGCTCGTCGTATGCAAGTTTATCAAAGTAATTTCCTCTTTCCTTTCTATTATTTGAAATTTGAAATAAATATCGTCCGATTCTCTGCTGTGTTAGAACCACTTTGAAGGATACCATGACCCTTGGAGTCCTCCTAGAGCTTTTCTGTCTGCCAACTCTGATGGTTACATATGTGATGAGACCCCTCATAACAGTACTTCCTTCTACTTGGCTGAAACTTAAGGTTTTGGTTGCACCACTCACGTTCAAAATTCTAGGTCAGATACTACTTTTTGATCCTCCTGAAGGTATGCTGTTACAGAGCATCACCTAGTGCTCGAATCACGCATAAAATGAGCAACCTGTATCAGCTTAGTATTGGATATTTTGTAGTGAGTAAAGCTCTCTAGACAGTGAGTGTTACTGTGGGTAAGTGTCCTTTTGAACACCAGGATATTAGACTAAGCATATTAACCTTGAGTTCCTTGTTAACGTGTCCCTCTTGGGCTTCTAGGATTTTATTGAACAGAATCTACTTATTCTGATTGCAGCAGTAGCGATCTTCCTCGTAAAACATGAACAAAATAATGCTGGATTTCAAAGTCAATGCTTACAGGTTTCAGAATATCATTGTAGGGCGATATGCGATCCCTGGATGATCTCACATATGAAAAGCGAAGAGATTTCATCACAAAACACAAGCTACCTGAACAGATCCCTTTAGTTTCCTTTCACTCGGAAGCAAGTGTGGCTCCAGGTGTTCTCGCCACAATGTCCCACATTGCCCATGCAGAACTTCCATGGCTCCCCCTTCCTAGTTTTGGTGGAGAGGAGGAAGAAGCTGCTGGCACTCAAGCGGGTCGACAGGTCCCTGTCATTGTTCCCATTGCTGCTGCCATGGCTTTATCGGCACTTCACTTACAACTTCGGTATGGTGAGAAAAGTGACGGTTTAGTAACTTGCCGTGATGCAGAGGTTCCTGGTTCAGTTGTAGTTCATCCGGATCGAAAGTTAGACCATGCCTGGATGGTTTACTCTTCATGGAATAGGGATTTCAGTGAACCAGATGCATCTGAAATGTGTGAAGCTTTATTGACTATGCTTGTGGAGATTATGGAAAAAAAGAAAAAACAACACAAGAGTTAATCAGCTCATGCAAGAAAAAAGAACATTTTGTTATGAAACACAATTGAAATGATGTGATAAACTGTGTTTGGATTGAATCTGATATTTGATTTCGGAATTAGCCATTGCGTGCTCAACCTCATAATAACAGTTATGAAGTTGCTTAATTTCATGTCCACTTAATAACTCACCGACTGCCATTCGCCTGTAAATTGTCCTATTTTCTATATTCCCAAAATACCCATAAGGGTGAATTAGTCATTTTGGGGCAGTTACTTGTTTTAGCTTTATTGATTTGATACTTTGCTGCAATGAAAATTCAAATGAACGTTTTCCTTCGGCCTAGTGAATGCCCATGCTTGGCCTGAAAGTGAGTGAAAGTAATGGGATTTAATACTGATCTATTCCCGTTTTATCCTCACACCTCACAATCACTTCCAATTCTCTTTACACCAGGAAAGGGCAGAATCAGTCTTTTCGCATCCCCATACCCAGAGAAAATGACACATTGTACATTTGTTGCAACGTCATATTCTTTTTGCTGTTCAAAAGCGGTTACTACCAACCAAACTTGACAACTTGGGTTTCTTACCTGCAACAAACAACAGACACACACAGAGCTAGAGAGAAACAAGGGACTTTAGATCATAACAAGAAGATAAAAAAAATCTCCAGATTGTCAAATTCATGGGTACAGAAATTCATAGCAGTGCAACTAAGATGAAACCCAGTCAAGATGGATCTTCCTCTTCTTCTTCTAAACAAAAATCTGTTGCCACCATAACAAAATCTCAGGTACCCACCATGCCTTCAAATTTTGGTGCAATTTCTTAACTTTTTTTGGTATAATTTTCAGTTGATTTGATTGAGTGATTATGGGTAATGTTTGTATTTATGTTACTTGGAAATGAAGACAAGTGAGATGCCATCATCAAGCTCATCTAAAACTACATCCACCACCACAACTACAGTGAAGGTGAAACCAAGGAAAGTTTATAGTTTGCCTGGTCAAAAACATGATCCACCAGAAGAGGTTTTTATGTCTACACCTATTTTCTCTGATTGTTATGTTAAATGCTTTTTGTCATGATTTTCGTTGTTTGGAGGTGTTTTTTTGATTTGTTTTCTTGGCAGAGAGAACCTTTACGGATATTTTACGAGTCGTTATTGGAGCAGATACCTTCAAGCAACATGGCAGAGTTTTGGTATGTTACTCGTTTCTATTCTTTTGATTTGAACATTTTAAAATTTAATCAAGAAATATGTTTGCAATTGTGGTACTAAATGTGGAATTCTGTCATGTCCTTGAGTATGAAAAATTTATATGCTGCAAATGTGCAATAGTATAGTCACATATAGACCACAGGAGCCTACTTAAAACGGGATTTGTGGTGAATCCTTCATTGAAACCACATTTTCTTTGTGTTGTAACCTCGGAGTGACTAGTGTTCTAAATGATTCAGCTTGTCCAGGTGGTTAGCTATATCTTTCCGAATGTGCAACTCCAACTTCCCCGCGAATGTTTTGATTGTTTTGTCATTCATAACTTGTTCTTTTGATTTCCTGATTAAATTGAAAGTTCAAAGTCGGATACACTCCTACAAGAACAAATGCCGCTTCATTGGTTCAGTGCGGTAATGTGTCTGATTGCCAAGTAGCGTTTACGGCTGAAATTTCTCATAAATTTAACAATTTTTATCCGAAGTTGATAGTACAATGTTTTTGTTTAGCTAATCCAACATCGAATATGGGAGAGTGCAGAAGTTAATAGATTTAAAAACTTCATGTCATGTCTCGGACAGATTTTGCATACCTATCACGCCATATCTTCTGACAGACCCCAATAACTTAAGTTTGAATTCATATTTGTGCACTCTTTAAAGACATGCCAATGCCTCAGCCTTTAACTGTAGACGGTTACTCAGTTGCTCCACGGTTGAGATAGATGATTTGTCGTTGCATATTGACCTCTTCTATTTTCACTCTGTTGCTTACATTTAGAACCCCAGACTTGCATCAATAATTATCTATCAGTGTCATCATCTGCTGTGCCTTATTGACTACATATATATATATATGTAGCGGCAAATACAAGCATGCTGCACAGAGATCTGCATATGCAAATTTTACATTTCATTAGTGTTCCAAACAAAAAAAATTAACCTATTTCCTGCTGTAGGATGATGGAGCATGGATTATTATCTCCTGAGAGAGCTAAGCGGGCATATGAGAAAAAGCAAAAAATCAAGCAACAACAGAAAACGGGAACTCCCATCAAATCTCAGCCGGTGCCTTCAGATAGAGCAGAAAGCTCCTCGCAACGACAACAAGGCAAGAAAAGAATTACAAGCGGAAGTGATAATGACGACGAATTCACAGGGAAGAACAAGAAAGGAAAAGGGTAGTAATAACTTTTTTCCTTCAAAACACTGCAAACCCATATCTCATTTGAGCATGTTAGCAAAACAAAGTCAGGCTTACATTCATACTTAGTGCAGCTGATCAAATGTCCCTTACACTCTTTCTATTTCCTATTTCATGTTTAGTTATTATCAAATATAAGAAAGGAAGAAGAAATAATCAAAGCAGTTCTATGTTCTTACCTGTGTCCTTTTATCTATACTTGCACCTAGTTGACATTGGGTTGCGGACATGCACGAACACGTCTGATAATTATCTGTGGGGAGTGCGCGGAAAGGAGATAATTTTCACACGCATTTTTTTTTTTGTTTTGTAGCAAGAACTCGATACTTATTTCATTAGTAAAAGCTAAAGTATATGAAATTTTGGGCAAGTGAAGAACACCCGAAAATGGACTAAAGACTTGAATTTGAAAGCAAAAATGGGGAGGATTGGATCTCGAGCAAGTAAAACCTTTTTTGTTATGCTCCCACCAAAGAATCCAAAACACCGCAACTGGGATAATCGGCCAAAACAAACAACATGGCGGAAATATGCAATTGGCCAAAACTTCCCCTGATAATTAATGGGTAGGCTTACAAAAACAGTAAACCAGAAGGCATCGAGTTGCCACCATAAAAGGAAGCAAGCAAGGGACTGAAGGATCTACGGATGGTCGGCCAAATCCAAAACCCAAACTACATAGGGCTAATACACTCCCAACAGCTATGCAGGGAGATTCCACAACTTATGAATTTCCCCTTAGAACTCTGCTGATTATATGTAGGACTAATCCTAAATGCTTGGTCGAACCAAATCCCTACTAGGGTAATTCCCTCGGTATGTTTAGCATAAGTGACATAACAAAGAATGCATATAATCAGCAGAGTTTTGGTGTTGTGGAACAATGATCACCTTAGATGGGCTAGTAGTAGCGTTCTGGTGTTGGGCTCAACTATTTAGCCCGTAGTAAGTTCCCAACATAACACGACATACAGTTCGGTTGGGAAAATTAGGCGCAGGCCCAAAAATTTTTTTTTTCTTACTGCCAGGCCCACAATTAATTTTCCCTACAGTCGCACCCAAATTTATTTAAAATTATTTAAAAGGTACGGACTGACTTTATTACCCTTCAGCGGTTTTTGGCAGTTCAATTAACTCCCGAAACGGTCACTGTATTTCTTCTTCTCCATGAGTTTCTTTCCTATTCCTCCATTAATCTCTGTAACGGATCTGCAGAGATTTTGCTCTCCATCATTCAAAATCTCTATAAAACCTTTATAAAATCGATGATTGAAGTTGATTAAACCCTAGAAATCAATTTCAAAATCATAAAAACCCTAGAAACTACTTTCAATTTACGAACCCTAGAACTCAGTTCATCAAAAAATGAATGAAACACCAACAAAAACTCGTCTTCAGAAGTCGAAAGAGAAGAAATCAGGTACTCAATCTCCTTCAAATCATTGTATTCTTGCATGCATTCAGTAGATTTGTTTTTTTTTTTCGATTTTAACTTTTTTTTCTCGATTTTCGAAGAAGAAAAAATCAAGTCGAAGAAAAAGAGTAAAAATGGTGAGATTTATCATCTTCTTCATCTGTTAGTGTTTGATTTTGTTTTTTCAGTTTAATTTTAATTTTTCTTCATCGAATCGCGATGATGTACGGAAGCCGTGTCAGGAAAAAAGAGAAGAAATCTAAGAAGAAACCATTTACAGTAACATCATTTTTGCAATTTCTTTTGCTTTATAACTTACCCGATCTTCGATTTTAACATCATTTTTACTATTGATGTTGAAGATGAAAAAGGAGAAAGTGATAGCGAACAACCACCGAAGGAGATTCAAATGAAGGCAAAGCGGGATGCTCAAGAAGAGAAGGAAGTCTCGGTATGCATCTTCACTAGTTCATGTTTGCATAACATAACAAGTTATGCAGATAAAATAAATTTGCATAACTTGTTATGCAACAAGATGACATGTTATGCAACAAGTGTGTATACAACAAACAAAATCGAATAACAAGTTATGCGAGATAAAATAAATTTGCATAACTTTTTATGCCGCATGACAGGTTATGCAACAAGTGTGTATGCAACAAACAAAATCTGAATAACATGTAATGCATGATAAAATATATGTGCATAACTTGTTATGCGGATGCATGACAGTATGCTTACCAAAGTTCTTGCATAACCTTATATGAATAACAATTTTACTGTCTAGATCTGAAGCAACCACCCCATCAAGGAAGTCACAAAGATTGAAAGATCAGGTATCACCTAATTCACCTAAGCCTGAAGCAGAAAAGAAAACAAAGACTAAAAAGAAAGCTGGTGAGAACTTAACTTGCCTACATATTTCATGTTTCTGAACATATCTTGATCATTTCCAATTATGCATGATTTTGTTCTTGTTTGCTTTTAGTTTCTGATCGGAAAGCTGAGGAGCCTAATAAAGCTACTAAAAGAAAAAAGAAAGCAGGGAAAGCTGCACCAAAGGAAGTATTGGATGATGATTTTGAGAAAGCTGCACCAAACGAAGCTGGTAAGATTTGCTTGTGATTTCCTATTTGTGTGATATATTGTTTCTTTAGTGTGATTGATTTTTTCAATGTTGATTTGATCATTTGGTCAAGCAAAGGTGTTGATAAGCAAAAGAAAAGAAAAAGATGTGAACCCAAACAATCAGAAGACGTGAAAAGAAAGAAGAAGGAGAAGCAAATTGAAAGCTCTGAAAGTGAAGAAGAAGATGATGAAGAAGAAGATGATGAAGAAGAAGAACCTGATCAGAAATGTGTCGTCTATAAACCAGGTGATCATTTACCTGCTAGTTTTGTAGTTAACAGCTTGTAAAACACATAATGCTTCTTCTTAAAAAATGCATTATATGTTATGCAGAAAACTGTGTGTGCATAACAAGTCATCATAGGTTATGCAACATAGTAAAAAAAAAAATCTGCAAAAAATACATTTTAAGAAGTAGTGCATTATAGGTTATGCATGGTAAAAAAAATGTGCATAACAGCTTATGTAGATGCCTGAATAAGAGGCATAGGAGGTTATGCAGTCAAAATAGCGGTTCTAACTTAGTGAAATGCTATTGTTTTACTCTTTTATTTATGCAGTTAAACCTAAAACCAAACCTGCAGCTCAGAAAGGTTCTTATAGAGCAGGATTTCTAAGGGTAGGTAACTTGTTCACAAAAATAAAGGAAAGATGTGGTTTTACTCCAACGCAGGCTAGTATGATGAATGTGGGTCCATTTGGGAAATTCTATAACTGGGTATCTACTACGGATATGGCATTGTTTGATGGTAAGAGCAGCCAGCTGATGGATGAGGTATTTTTATCATATAACCATGGTGATTTGAGCCAGCATTCATTCAAGGTGTCGAAAACATGTGTATACCATCAACGGCCAGTGGGCTTGCTGCTACTTTTCTGATTCCAAGAGTCCAAGAAGATAGAGGAAGACATATTCTGAATTCAAAGGAAGAGGTAGAGGCGGCTCGATCACTTGCCTTTGTCAAGCAATTCCCACTCAAAACAGCGGCAGGTAAAGTGAGTACAGATCCCAAAGCACGGGTAACAAAGGTGTGGGTAGAGGATATTCAAAGGCTGGTGTTGAAAAAACTTGATAAGAAAGGCTGTGAAGAGGAAGTTGTCTGCCTTGTCTACCTCTACATGCTAGTCGTCTTGTTCTTTTGTGGGTCAATGGGAGACAATTTGGACGTCTCATATGTTGGTTTGGTGAAGGATTTGCAAACCATGGACTCTCAGTATCATTTCTGATTTGATTCACGAACACACGATGAACGGCATCAAAGCGTGAAAGAAAAGAATCTTGGATCGAGAATATCCCCTGGTTGCACTATATATTCTCTTGTGAGTTGTTTTTTTTTTTTTACTTAATCTCTTTCAATAAATCAAATATACATAATATCTTATATATTAGTTATTGTTTTTTGCAGCTTTGGTTGTCTGAGAAATCTAACATAGCTGAGTTGGCATCCGACATCAAGGTCAGTAATAGTGCTACTACACCAAGAGCTGGGAGGTGGGACTTTACAGCAATGAAGAAAGCAATGATCAAGAAGCATACATACTAACATGTATTTGTTTATAAACCTTTATAAATAATTGCATAACATCTTATGCGTATGCAATTGTGAATGCATAACTAGTTATGCATTATTTAATGTTTGTGAACCTTTGTAAATAATTGCATAACATCTTATGCATATGCAATTGTGAATGCATAACCGAGTTATGCATTATTTAAAAATGAAGTGTTAAGCGGGTTGTGAAATATGAGTGCATAATATGTTATGAACATTTATAAATAATTGCATAACATCTTATGCGTATGCAGCGTTGTGAATGCATAACCGGTTATGCATTATTTACATATGTGAGTGTTAAGTAGGATTGTGAAATATGAGTGCATAATATGTTATGCAGCTCCAATGTTTAATGCATGGTTAGTTATTCATTGTTTAAAATATGTGCATCACATGTTATGCAAATAATAAATGTTGTTATATTTTGTTATGCATTCCCTGATGAGTGTTACTAATCATGTTGCAGTTTCATGAGAACTTTAGAGATGCATACAGTCCAATGGAGTTGGAACTCTGTGAACCAAGACAACCAAGAAACAGGAAAACTATATCTGAACTCATTGCAATGGATCTTGAGGTGAACAAGGACAAGTATGAAGACGCATTTCAGGATGCGTTACAAATCATTGAAGAATAGAAGTTTCCGATAGTCTGGATCAAGGTTGAAGAATGTCAAGAAATGCTAAAAGACATCAAACAGACCCGGGAGAAATATGGCAGATGGAGGAGACTTCAATTCTCAGTTGTATGATAAAGTGAAGGATTTGCTTGTTGCTTTAGGCATAAAAGAGGAGGTGCGAGTGGAATCATCGGTGGCCTAGCATCGATGCATCATCGGTGAGCCTAGCATCCCACCAGTCGAAATTTGCCAAGGAATGAAACACTTGTTGAAGCTGGTATCTTCAGGCGAACGACCTACACAAGAATCATTGCGGAAGTTATCGGACTTGTGCCAAGACCAAAGCGCTAGTCGGGGACTCCGGTCTTCACCTTACAAGTTCATGGACCTGGAAAAAGCATTAATCTATCCGGCGACAAGGAAACAAACACGCCAGGAGGAATTGAGACAACACCAAATCGGCAACAACTCGAGAAAGAATTGAAGCACGGGAAAAAGAATTCCTTCTTATGGTGATGATGGTGTTTGGAGGAGAAGATGGTGATGATGGTGATGATCAATCTTTGGAGTAGAAGATCTTCTTTGGAGAAATGATGGTCTTTGGGAGAAGTAGCTGAAGGGGCCTACATTTAATCTCCATATTTCACAAGGAGAAGTTGGTGTTGGAGGACAACAACGTTAAGGTCATTGAGATTCGAGGAAGAGCAAGTCGCAGAAAAGCCCCAACAACCAACTTTTGTGATGCTAGAAGAGCAAGCCGCAGAAAAGCCGCAGCAACCAGCTGTTGAGATGGCCGTTGCTGAAAACAAAGAAGAATACTCAAATGAAGCCGCACAGAATCCCTCAACTCCAGCCTTTGTTTGAAGATAAGGAGCTACGTACACGAGGCATTGGTGGAAAATATAAAAAACAAATGCTTGATTTTTTTTTAATGTATTTGAAAAAACATCAAGTTGTTTGAAGTTTTCTTTAATGTCGAATCAACTATATACTTCTGATCAACTATATACTATTTATTATGTTGTTGTTTTGTTGTTTAATCAACCACTATTTACTTAATTTCAAAATAATTTGGTTATATTGCTTATATCTAACATATTTTGGTTACATGAATCTGTAGGAAGAAGAACTAGCAGAGGAATTTGTTCCAAGAGGAGAATTTAAAAGAAGAAACCTTTGAAGAAATACGCCACTAAAGGGAAAGCAAAAAAGAAGCGAAGAGGATGGGAACCAAGCAAGCAAGGTAAAAGAATAAAAATAAGGACAAAGATGCAATGAAAGGACAACCGATGTACTACTCAAAGATTGTGAGCTAGGAAAGCGAAGCAAAGAGAAGCGATGAGAAAACAGTTGAAGAAGAAAATCCTCGTACGTCTACTGGCGGGCCGTTCAGAAAATTACCTCCGCTGGAAACAATGGAATGCTTTCAAGATTACAAGGATACAATAGAACCAGCCTTGATGGAAGTCTTTGGAGACATACTTTAAGAATGCCAACTTTGACTGTAAGTATCAAAACTACCTTTATGCTTGTTTAAAAAATCAATGCATTACAGGTTATGCTTCTTATGAGTATATGCATAACAAGTTATGCTTAAAAAAACCATGAATAATAAGTTATGCTTAAACAATCCATGCATATCACAATGAATAAAACATCTCACTAAATATGTCGTCTGCAGAAATTCGGCTTGGGTATCGAGAGAAGGAAGACCCGTACTTCAGGATATTCGGATTCACGGAGATATAATAAGGCAGCTAATGAAGAATGAATACCTAGAAGAAGAAGTACTACGCTGCTACAGTTATAAGTTGTTCAGGAAGCGGCAAAATGAAAAGGAGGCTGATAGTATTGAACATAGGTATGCGGAGTCTGCATTCATGACGCCTGATGCTTGGGTAAGTCAAAAAAAGAAAATCATTTTGCTACTTAACAAGTCATTATTGCATATTATCTTATGCCCATATTATTATGCCCGCATAACATGTTATGCAACTAGTTTGAATTGCATAACAAGTTATTCAAACATTGTTTCCTAC
The DNA here is from genome assembly GCA_023531295.1 of Papaver armeniacum. Classification (NCBI taxonomy): domain Eukaryota; kingdom Viridiplantae; phylum Streptophyta; class Magnoliopsida; order Ranunculales; family Papaveraceae; genus Papaver; species Papaver armeniacum. Next base: position 126,539 of record JAJJWW010004982.1, read on the forward strand.
ACACATTTGTGCACCCTCTCAATTGCATCCACTAACCTTTTTTTTTCCTAAAAAATTTTCTTTTTGCGATTCTTTGTTAAAACAAAGGAGAAAGATGGAATTTCCAAATTTGTTGGAGACTTCATCTTGAATCTCCTATTGAAGTTAAGAAAATGTTCATTCCAATGAAATATATGACAAAGGAAAACCCGAAATTTGGTACACAATGGACATTGTTAGAGTATGACCTTTCGGAGGGTGAGTGGAATTTATACTTGATCTTGAAGGCTATAAAGTTAAGCGCAAGAAACAAGCTCTTATAATGGCAAAGGCTTGTATGCCTTATTTGATCCAAAGATATGACAAAGCTGAATCTATCACGAGAAATCGTGGATATAAAGAGGAACCGCTTGTATACAAGGATATTTTTGCCAAGATTGTTCTGAACAAGGACATCACCCCGAATGCCTCATATTAGTATGCTACTATATGAAGATGAGCATGAAGTCTGAAGTCATGCAGAAATGGCCGAAGTTGGGAAAGGAAGATGTAGTAGAAAAAGCCAACAAGAAAAGAGTAACTCTGGTATTGAAAATGCTAACGGATCTTGGAAACAGTTGGGCGATAGATGCCAATGAAGACATCTGGGATGATCTTTGCGCGTCAATGTGATGAAGGTTGTGCGTAAATGTTCCTGATGTCCGTGCAATAGAAAAGGTTGAAACATAACTTTGTTTTAACAACTTTGTGTGTTGTTGGTAGGTTGAGCAATTTAACTTGGGAGTCAAAACTAATGGGAAAGTAGTTAGTGTGAAGCTTAACTTGATCGGTATTTATGTGTAATGTGTTGGCATGAATCTTGTCCCGAACAACTTATATCTTGTTATCTTGTCGATGTATATATTATATATATTTTTATTATATATCAATGCTTGTTTCAATGCTTTATTTGGTGCAATCTTATTTTATTTAAGCTACAATCTTATTTCATTATAAACATAACATGATATAAATCTTACAAGGAAAATGAAGGAACAACAAGTTACATATAAACATCTAAATAACATGTTATGCAACAAAAAAGCACATGTTATACAAAAAAACCCTGAAATAACATGTTATGCAGAACAAAATAAATGTTCATGACTTGTTATGCAGACGAATGACTTGTTATGCAGATGCAGATGCATGAAGGAACCACAGTTGAATGACTTGCAACCATCTTTAAAAGAATAAATGCATAACAGATTGTGCATCTTCAATAAAGAATGCATAAGAGATTATGCATCTTCAAAACATAATGCATAACACGTTATGCATCATCAAAAACTAATGCATAATCTATTATGCATTTAAGAATAAAAATGAAAACATTATCAGATAGAAGCAGAAAAACACACAGTGAAAAAAAGAAGTATTTTTTCATAAAACCAATACAAAAAATAAAAATAAAGAAAAAGTACTTGTTCATAAAAACTAATACAGAAACTAATTAAAGAAAGTTGAATAAGGTTCCAACATAAAAGTAATAGTCTGAAGAAACAAACAAGATAATTGCTCTCCTTTAACTTCCCTTAGGCTGCTTCGGCGGTTTTGGAGGCTTCTTGTAACAGGTAGGATTTGTATATGTTTGCTTGTTATGATGACCAAGCTCAAAACAATTACCACAGCGCATAGCTCTCCTGGGAGGCTTCTCATATATGCTCAAATGCCTATTAGCTTGTGGTCTCCCTGATAACCTCCTAACATCAGGTACATCGATAATATCATTACCTTCATAAACTTCAGGCCTGTTGTAGTTCGGAATAGGATGAATTGCATGGCTGTAGGCATTATTGAAGTATGAAGTAGTGAAATAAGATTCAACAAAATCATATGGATTAGAACCAGACATTGTTATCGATGCGAAAGCATGCACACTTGGAAACCCATAGACGCGCCACCTCTGACAGGTACATGTCCTTGCCTCAAGGTTAACACTATGAGAACTCTCCCCTCCCTCCACTTCATAAACATGAGTATCATTTGTATAATCATCCGGGTTAAACCCTCATCAATAAGAGCCTTCATCTTAGTTTCATTCTTCGGTGTGAGAATTGTTACGAAACTTTTGGTATTCCGCCTTTCGACATCATACTCATCACATCCTTTCCTTATCGATCCGGAAGAGCATTTGCGGGGAGCTTCTTGTGTACCTTCATCCAACTATTGAAGGATTGACAAAGAGTAGAAGATGTCCTACCATACCTACAACCACTGGAAAAAGGCATTTGACCACTTCTCACGGAGGGATATGTTCAATATAGTGTGACAACCACAACCAAGACCCCTAATCGTAGCGATGGCTGTTTGGAAACCTTTGGGACTAAGAGCATCGCCCGGTGACTTGAAGTGAATCAATAACGACACCATACCTTTCGTCGGATGCATTAATAGGTAAGTTCATCTTAAGATGATAATAGAAGAAACTATGGAAGGCTCCGGGAAAGTAAAATGGAATCGCTCTCTTTAATCCTTACGCACGATCGGATAAAAATGTGATTGGACTTTGATCATGATCAAGAACATTACTCAAATTCCTCATGAACCATTCCCGATTATCATTATCTTCACAGGTACCGGGGGCCATGGCTAGTGGAAAGAACCCTGCACAGCAAAATATATAAAATCAAGCCAGCGTCTACATGAAGTATGTGCAGCTAAAAAAAATGCATAATGGCTCATGCATCTAAACTAAATGATGCATAAGACATTATACACGTGCATAAGACATTATGCAGCTAAAACAAAATGATGTATAATGTCTTATGTATCTAAACAGAAATGATGCATAACCAGAAAAGTGAAAACAAATAATGCATAATGTCTTATGCATCTAAAACTAAATGATGCATAAGACATTATGCATGTGCATAAAAAGGATGCATAAAATCAATAAGTGAAAACCATAATGCATAAGACATTATGCAGCTAAAAAAAATGTATAATGTCTTATGCATCTAAACAGAAAATGATGCATAACCAGAAAAGTGAAAACAATAATGCATAAGACATTATGAAGCAAAAATAAATAATGCATGGGACATTATGCACATATATAAAAAGGAGGGATTATCATAAAAATTACCATTTTCAGCATGATAGCGGTTGCAGCCATGAGGCATCCTCTATATCTCCCTGTAAGAAAGGTAGCATCCACATAAACCATGGGACGAAGGTAACGGTAACCATGGATGCATGCCTCTTAAAGCGATAAAAACGCATAAACTTATTTGAAGGTGCCTCATCTTCTAATTCAAGTGAACTATCCTCGTTCGATTCGGGTTCATCCGTTTGAACTTGAAAATCAATCCAACTTCAGGATTTGTCTGCGAATAGAATCTACATACCATACCAAATGCGAATACGACATGGCATCCTCACCAAATATATCCTCATACACTTTCTCTCTTTCATTGTAAGCTTGGTAATATTTCACATTGATCCCATAGCTAGTTTTGAAAAACTTTTTCAAATCAAAAGCTTTGAAACTCGGATCACTTCTGATTTCATCCTTGATCAGACTAGAAACAAATTTTCTTTGAGCACAGTGGAAAAGCCTTTCACATCCAACACCATGACTATATTTGCTAACATACTTCTTAACCTTAAGCATATTGTTTTCAACATCAACAACACAAACCTTATACTCCCAAGGGCAATTTTCTTTAGAGCATTTTTCATAGAACCTGCTAGGTTCATTCTTATTATATACAAGAACACGCCCAGCCTTTAACTCGTACTTTTTTACTGCAATAGTACCTCTGCTACACCTCCAAAAAAAACTTTATCAACATCACCAAGTAATTTAACCCAACCCTCAGTCCTAAGAACCTTATTAATAGGCACAGAACCATCTTCAAGGAAATTCACCATAGCTTCTTCTGGTTCAGGTTCTATTACACGTGTACTTGATGAAGCTCTACTACGACTGTTGGAAGAATTGGAGCCAACTTCAACAAGTAAATCAAAGCTCTTCTGACCTTTGCAGTGGCGACGAGATACAAAACACTGAAGCATGACATCAGAATCAACTCGCACAAACTTGCTTCCACCATTAAAAGCAAATCTGACATGATGAGGAAGTAAACGAGTCCACTTATGGCAAACGGCTGTCTTCAAAGTCTCCAGAGTTGTGTTAACATCAACAGGATGTGCTAAGAATTCACTGAAGTAGTGAATTACAGCTAGTGCTCTAGCAGAAGGCATTTCACCCTGCGAAAACACAAAAGAGAAAAAATCAAACATACCTATCCTGCATATTGCTTCACAAGAATTTTTACTCAAAATTAAAAGATCTAATCAACAACAACAAAGACAAGTGAAGACATTATACATTAACCATAATCAGATCAGAAATCAACAAGATACCAAAATCAATAACATCTCCATTAACGTAACAGAAAACAAATCAAATGAAAAATCGAATACAACAGAAGCAAAACCTAAAAAATTGGTGTATCAAAATCCGAACATGAAATTGAAACAAAAAGATTGAATCGAAAAGATCTACATTGATCGTAACAATTTCAGAACCTAGAAAAATCAAAAAAAAAAAATCAAAAACAAGCTTAAAAGATCTAAAAACCTATTCGAAAACCTAAATTAAGCTTCAGAAACCTAAAATAATAGATCCTAATCTTACAGAAACTAAAACCTAGAATCGAATCAATGTTAAACAAAAATCAGAATCAAGATTGGAATGTAGCTTGAACGATGTAGGATCAGAATATCGCAACTCCAATACTTCGCGAGTGTAGTAGCAGGATTTCCCACACTACACCCCTTACTCAATTTTGTTTAATTAATCCATTGAAAGATGTAAGATCGAGAATGTTTATTGATTGAGTCCATGAAATGTTTACACAAGATAATAGAATTACACTTAGAAATTAATACACTCTTAAAATTTCTCTCTCCTATTGACTTGCTTAACAATTCTAAAAAGATCTCTCCCTTCAACAGACTCATTTAGCCCTTTATATAGGGTAATACATAATGGATGACAACTATGCTATCCTTTATTTTTCGGGAATGTCCCGCGAAGTGTCGCAAATGCACAAACATTCATTCTCGCGACACTCCTCAACCCTCGCCAGGTTTCACGTCTTCTTTATGTTTTGCTTGTCGTTATTCATTGCGTCGTTTCACTACAAGAAAACTGGGGTTTAGTGTCAAAAAAATTTGTCTGGAAATCCCCTTTTTTTGTCTCGAAATATTTTTTGAGATCAATTTTTTTTTGTCACAAAGTTGTCTCAAATACCCCGTCTGGGAAAGTATATCGTGAGAAAATTATGAACGGTCACGAGAAAAATGAATTAACAACTAAAAAATTATTGTCAACAAAAGTCTCTTTCACCGACGAAATAAAATTGTCTGTGAAAGTTATTTTAAAGGCAAAAAAGTTCGACACTAAAAGACATTTTTTGCGAGCAAATTTTTTGTCGCAAAAATGTAAATTCCAGGACAAACTAATTTGTCTTTAATGATAACTATTTAAGACTAATAAAATTGTCTCCAAAACGAAATTTTTGTGTCAATTTAATTTGTCTTTAATTTATAACTATTTAAGACCACAAAAATTGTCTCAAAAGCGAAAGTTTTGTGTCAATTGAATTTGTCTTTAATAGTAATTATCTGAAACCAATAAATTTGTCTCTAATTAATTTAATCAGAGACAAAATCAATAGCCCAGAAATATCAAATTTTGTAGACTAACTTGTTCATCTCTAAATATCTTATTAGTGACCAAATTTTTTGCCTCCGAAAGATTTTTTTTGTCTCTAATTTTTTTATCAAAGACAATTTATTTTGCCTGTAAAACGAACTTTGAAAGACAATTTTTTTTTTTGCCTACAAAAACAGCCTGTTTTGTCCCTATATATTCCATCAATGACAATTCACTTTGCCTGGAAATGCTTTTTTTAAAGACAAATACTTTGCCTCTAAAATATCGGCTCTAAATATCATAATCAACAATTAATTTTGCCTTAAAAAAATGAACTTTTCAGACAACTTTCTTCTTAATTAAAGTGGTTTTTTGGGTTCCTAAAGACTTTATTAAGGACAACTTGTTTTCCTTCAAAGATAAAATTATTCGTCTCTACAAACTTTTTATGAACTGCAAACGAAAATAATATCAAAAATTTGCACAAAAGATTTAAATCAAATATTTAATATGAGATTACCATTACTATGGCAAACAACCTAAAAACAATAAAACCAACATAAATTGAAATTCATCTAGAAATGAAATCTCGTGAATTGTTCTAAACACTAAAAGTTTGAAATACTATATTCATAACTTGAAACCCTTCATCCAGGTCCATTTGGTTCACCTTAGAATAGATATACCTTCATCCAGGTCCATTTGGTTCACCTTGTTGGAATAATTCGTAATCTGCGTGCATCTTTTGGATTCTTTTTTCTAGGTTTTCAACCAAATCTCCAGACGGCGCATAATGCTCATGTCTCTTCTTTTGAATCTTATTCCAAGAACCTCATTGTAAATATCAGTTTCATCTCTTTACTCTCCTTCAATGATGCTTTTTTGCTGAAACTGAATCATCTCATCCTAGATAAAAATTACATGTCAGTTTACAGGTTCATGAAATTAAGAAAAATAACTACACAAAAATCAAGATGATATAACTTTGTGTTTCGGTCTTCGTCTTTAAGCTAATGAAACAGAAGCACCTGGCTTCTCTTTGGCTGCGACAAAAGGAGAGCAAGTGAGAGAAAGATCAAAAATGGGCCTAAAATTGTTGTCTCGTATTACAGTACATTCATGTTAACTTAAACACAGGCTAGGCCTTGGTGTTGTGTTTCAGTAAGGTAGAAGATTACCACCACCCAGTAAGTTGGCATAAGATAAAACAACCATGACCATACTCCAGTACTTAAGATAAATGTAAGTTGGCAACTTGACAAATTCATGGAAGTAAATCTTTAGGCCAAACAGTTATGAATGTAATCACACAACTTGGTTCTGGACCCTATCCCATGCCATCTACAATCAACTTGGTTTGTCTAACGGTGATTAGTTAAGATAAAATGGGTGATAACAAAATGTCAGTATGCAGTAGAGGTGAAAGCATATAGAACCTGTTCGACCATAGCACGTCAGCAGTTATATTGTGTTAATTATACATTTGTATATTAAGTGATGTATAGTTATGTCTTATGTTCCACCAAATCGAAAATAATAACCCAATACTACAAATAAAAAATATTTTTCTTTACCTCATTTGAAAGGTCATTTGTTGTTCCCATAACCCCCATCAGTGAATTTCCATCTGGTGCAACCATTTTTAACTGTGTCCAATCCATATATACTAATTGAGATACAGCTTTAATCCCACGGGTTAATGATTCAACTGGCATAAGAAATGAAGAAACCGACCCTTCTCCAACTACCCTTCTCCCATCAAGAAATACAGCTTTAATCCCACGGTTTAATGATTCAACTTTAATGATTCAACTGGCATAAGAAATCAAGAAACCAACCCTTCTCCCATCCCGATCTCGCAGCTACCTAGCCAACTACAATCAGTTGAACTTTTGATTTAAGTATACAAAGAAAATCATGTCTAAGGAAACAAGAAATGCATAGCACCCAGCTCACATGAAGCATAAATGTTAGAAATAATAACTAATTGGCACACATGAGTATATGATTAGGTAAAAGCACAACAAACCTTGAGTGCAAATGATATTTGAGGAGGAACAGCTCCAGTCAGTATACATTAATATATGAAACCCACCACCAGATTTAGCTGGCTTTGAAGATGGTCGTAGAGATTTCTCCTTCTTTGGTGCCTGAATTAAAAAAAATACACAAATCAGTAAAACAAAACCAATAAAACAAACAAATTGAAAGATGAACAAACGCAGTGAGGAAGGCATGTACTCTGAAAACCCTTATTAGAAATCAAAACCGTTACTAGAAATCGGCATCCTAATTATAAATCAAACCCCTAATTATAAATCAAATCCCTAAAGAAGAATCGACAGTTAGAAATCAAAACCCTCATTGTAAATCTTATTAGAAATCGGCATCGGCATCCTAATTAGAAATCAAAACCTTAATTATGAATCAAATCCCTAAGGAAGAATCAACAGTTAGCAATCAAAATCCTAATTATAATTATAAATCAAACCATTAATTATAAATCAAATCCCTAAGGAAGAATCGACAGAATATGAAACAACTGATAGAAATCAAAACCCTTATTAGAGATCAATACAGCGTAAAAACTGAGATTTGACGAAATTTGTAGAAAATCTACCATTGATTGAGAAACTTGAACACGCTAAGCATCTAATGAAGGTGGTGCATCACCTGATTTGATACTGGTGTGCTCTACTAGCTAATACTCTTCCCCCTATTTTATTTTTATTTTTGTTTCTTTCGATTGATGAAGAAATACCAGACGAGAGATTGAGAAAGAGATACCAGACGAGATAAAAGAAAAGTTAGAAGGGAGAGGGAGAGGGAGAGGGAGAAAAAAAAAGATTTCCATAAAAGTTATAGACAACGGGATCTTGGTCAGTCTGATATTTACTAAGCGGTGGATATTTCTCTTAGACGTCTCCTATGGATTAAGGTAAGTAAGACTAAGTCCTATGGTCTAGATTGAGCTGCTAGATTAGCAGTTAAGTGTTGCAACTCAAAAAAAAAAATGACAGAAAAGTTAACACTAGTTCTCTCTCCTAACATGTGCTCGCAGGTGAAGTAGCGGCGAGATTGAAGCTTTGAATGGTTGGGCGCCACAAAAATTACCTTTGTTTGAATGGTTCAGCGCTCACAAAAAATAATAAAAATTTGATCTGACGGCTGAAATTTGTTGCGCTGAACCAAACAACGCTGGGCGGTGGTCCCAGTTGACGTGGGCTGCTAATCTAGCTGCTAGATTAGCACTCCCATAGGACTTAGGAAGTAGTCCTGGATGACGTGGACTGCTAATCTAGCTGCTAGATTAGCACCCATAGGACTAAGCCTAAAAACATTTTTATTTTTTTTTAATCCGACATGTCAAAATCTGACAGAAATCATCTTATTCATATGGGTAAACTCGCCAACCATCAAGTGGTCTGATGGTTGGTATACTCCCTCCCACTGCGGAGGTAGGGGTTCGAACCCTGTAATTGTCAAAATCCACTCCAAATGAAGGAGTTTGGATGTAGTCTAGTGACCACCAGTCTAGGGTAATCAAAAAAAAATATGGATAAACTCAGTGTGTTTGTTGTTTTTAATCAGATCCGACTCAAAAATATGTGAGTTAATGGCATGGTCCTATGAGGTAAGGACATTTGATTCTAATGGCTCGAAAGGGTCCGAATCATAGGTTAGGTCTAACTCACTGTAGTTAAAATCGCTCTCCAGGGTCGATTACTCGCCGAGTAATCGCTACAGGGTATATGACCGAGGCGATTTCCGATTCCAAGGCATTTCCGATTTTTAGTGATTAAGGCGGCCGATTTGGAACGATTTTTGAGCAAAACGGGTTAACGATTTTTCCGAGTTGGCCTCGCATGCACTAAAATTAGAATATAATTTTTTTATAGCCCCTCATACGGGAGTTATCAAATAGAAAAACCTCTGGATACATGATAAATACATATATATAACAATATTACACACTTATTTGCATGATAGTGTTAATTAGGTACAAATCATGACTTATGAGCAGCAATATATAAGTCTCTAATAATTAGGTTCCGAGTATTAGACCGAGTTTTGGCGATTTCCGTCCGAACTTATTGCTCCTCGCTCCAGGCTCCCCAACCGAGTATGACCGAGGAACGATTTCGACTACTTTGACTTTAACTCATGTCAACTGTTACTTAAAAGAATAATTACTATGTACCACCAATTTTTAAATTGTTACTTAAAATCTTAACTATATAAAAACTGACTTCTGACATTGCACAATAGGAATCGGTTTATAAAAGTGCTCATGTAATCCGGTTCTAACCAACAAAAAAATATAGAAAAACAGTTATCTCTTCCATACCACAATCAGGCGACGTGGGCATTAACGTAGACCGATTTTGGTTCAATTTTTTCCAACCATAATCCCATCCAAGATAATCGGTCTTTGTGGGAATAAATAATATTCGTTTCTAAATGAAATCAGTTTACAAGTATATTGACGTAGACAGATTCTTATAAACCCAGAAAACTTTGATTTCAAAAAATTGAATTTTTGAGTGGTTGCATGTTGTTGAAACCCACTATAGGGGATTGAGTTGATCCCAAATTACCTTATTCAAGCTAAAATGATAAAATACATACTTTAGGAGATTGAGTCCAAAAAGTCATGCACAACAATGTCATGACTCCCTTTTCATTATATTTTTTTTTTAATAGAATAGGATTTGCAATTCAAAAAGGGCTTGCGGCGCAACTTGTTGCTCGCTTGCCTGCTATGTAACTCTTTCTTTATTCTTTATTGTCACCTTTAGTATTGTAATGATTTTTAAATTATGTTTAATTAAAATAAATTAAAAAAAAAATCGGTGGAAATGGATATGGATAGGTCATTATTTGTTTTCTCTTTGCTTTTAACCCAAATGGATACGTATAAGACCAAACCCAAATATATAGTCGAGCGAACGTATAGTTAACGCCCCACACCAGACGAACATATAGTTAACGCCCCACAACATGCGCGCATAAAGTTAGCGCCCCACACCAGGCGTTAACTATACCTTCGCCCCATTTGTTTTTTTTTTCTTTATGGTGGGGCGGTTGTTCATAAGTTCGCCCCATTATTTGTTTTTGTTTCTCTTGAGTGGGGTGTGCTTTATACCTCCGCCCCATAAAATTTTTTTTTTTTTCAATTACACTAACAGGATCTCGCTCCATCGGGTGAACTTATAATGCACGCTCCACCATCGGGCGAACTTATAATGCACGCTCCACCAAATTTAGTCTTCTACCCGTAGTGTCACAACACGGACTAAACCCAAATTTTGGTATTTTTTTCCCTCTTGGATCTTTGGTTATACTCGCACCACTGCAGACTGCAGTTGCTCTAATAAGACTAAATGTGTCGAGCCATTTTATTCACTAGAAGTCCGCACATGCCTACGCACATGCATAAAGACCGAGTCCATTCTAACCAAAGGCACGTGAATTGGGGTCCTCTATAACTCTAAGCAGAAAATAGATATATGGGTAAAATGGTCAAACATAATTTACAGCTTCAAGTTACTGTTGATGGGACAGTTCCCTTTATAGTAGACTAGTAATGACACATGTGCGATGCACATGCTTGAATTTTTACTCATCCAACAACACTAAAATTGGAAGCCATGAAATTTTTTTCCTAGAACAAAAAATTACTATTCTTATTTTACTTCGTTACGTAGATAATTGAAAGAGCTTTTCAAATTTATAAATTTTATAAAAATCCGGTGTATATTTTGAAAAATATTAAGTTTCTAAAAATTTTGATATATTTTTAAAACAATGGTATTTATGTAAATATGTAAAAAATGGGGACAACTAAGTAATTTAGGGGGTCTCCTACCAAAAAGAGCTCTTTTCTTTATATTAGTATAAGGTAAGATAGAATAGATTATTGTTCATTAGTATTCATCAAGCAAGAACCACTTAATAACGGACACGGAGTGAATACAAAGAATAGAATTTTCTAGTAAGCACTAAGCACCACGTGGTGGAGTCCATTTGAGGTGTAAGTGTGACGTGCCCTACATTTCTATCACACACACTTCGTTTCTTTTTTTTTTTCCTTTTTTTTTTTTTTTAAATTACTGGTCAACGACAGAGCTTTGGTGGTATCGAAATAAGATGGAGGCTTCATGAGTTGATAGTGATGATGGAGTTTGGGTTTCATTATGGTCTGAATTTTGGTGTTTCATGGATTTTGTATTCTCAGAGCAGTAGTTGTTTGACGGTGGCTGTATAGGGACGTGAATGAAGATGGAGTGGAGCTTCAAATCAACTGATGATATGTAGGCAGTGGTGGTGTTTGCTGACACCTGGGTTCGACTGTTTTGAGGTAAGTTTTGTGTGGATTGGTACACCACGACCCACAATCATAGTCTCTAGTTTTCTTTTTTTCCGGAGCCCATAACCCTAAGATATTACGGAAAATGGGTCATTTGTCTAAACAAAATTAAAACACGGTTCAAATGGACGAGTAAAAAATTTTATGGGTGAAATGGACAAAAAAAAAATAGCAAGGATGAAACTGGATTCATCCTGGCTTAAACTTAAAAAATAGCGAGGATGAAACCGGATGCATCACATGTAAATTAAAAATAAGAAAAAGTATTTGAAAATGGCTAGGATGTAATCGGTTACTGTACCTTTCCTATTTTTAAATTTTTGTCCATTTAAACAGTATCAAAATCTAACTGTCCTTTTCACCCAGGAAATTTTAATTTTGGTCTTTTTAACCAATTTTGTGAAGATATTATCCTCTCCGAATCTTCCGTATTAGGAATTTTCCGTATCTTTCTCTGAAGATTAAGGAAATCAAGCCACCGATTTCGCCGGATCCGACTAAAATTGAACAAAATTATTTTTTTTCCGCTGCCGATTTGATTCTCCCTCCAAAAAAAAAAAAAAATTCATTCCTAAGTCACGCAACTAATTTCCGAGTGAAATTGTGGAGGTTTTAGCTTCTCTTGGCGGGATGTTTCCCGCTAATTTGTTTTGGATTTCGAATTTCATCCAAAATTCAGAAGGCTATATAAACCCTAAGTCATGGATGGAATTTTTACATTCATCAATAATCTCTTCAGAGACTTATTTCCTCAAAATCTTCAAGGTACTCTTTATATTTTTTCTTTTTTACATTAAATTTTTCCTTTGATTTTATTTTTAAAACCCTTATTATTTTAATGGTGTTGTGATTGCTTGATGGGTTCTTCTTTAATGAAGCTCAGAGGGCAGCACTTCTATGAGATTCTTGTCTTCTTTTATGAAGCACCTAATAGGTTAAAGTGTTAAGCTAAACTGTGAAGCTCAGAGGGCAGCACTTCTATGAGATTCTTGTCTTCTTTTATGAAGCACCTAATAGGTTAAAGTGTTAAGCTAAACTTTGAAGCTCAGAGGGCAGCACTTCTATGAGATTCTTGTCTTCTTTTATGAAGCACCTAATAGGTTAAAGCGTTAAGCTAAACTGTGAAGCTCAGGGGGCAGCACTTCTATGAGATAGTGCATCTATAGGGAATTGATTGCAGGTTATTCTGATTTATAAAGATGTGCTGACTATATTTTCATCTTTTGTTTATTTACCTTTTCCATATATTTTCTCTGCAATAGTATTTGCAGTTGGGATGTCATACAACTTTTGTAAATGAAGCATGACCATGGTGCAGAGTTTGAACATTTCTGCTTGTTTATGGATTGGCATAGCCATTTGTCATGTTGCTGTCTTTTTATTTCCACAAGAATGTTTAGACTTTGATAAACTTGAAGCATCCATGTTGTTTTATGTTGCTAACACTTCTATACTTTTCTTTTCAGTTTGTCCTATTACAAATGGCGCCCCAAATCACTGCTTCTACAGGTATGAAAAATCTCAAATATTGTTGAAATGTCAAATACTGCTGTTATGTTGTGTTTGTTTGTGCTGATATTTTTTTAGCTTATTGACATTTTCATCATGTTATTTTTCTGTTTTCAAGAATCGACTACCAGAAAAAGAAATGTAAGAGGAATAAGTCGTGGAGTCGGGCTTGAAAGACTATTAGCGGCGATGAAGGATCGAAAATTGCCCGTAAAAGTTTGGTTGAGCAACAGAGGCGCGTCTGTTTTATTGATTTGGTCTATGTGTTTAATTAGTTTGGTTTTGTTCCTGCTTTGTATTACCTTTCATTAGATGAGCAATAAAATTAATCTTGTAGACTCCCTAAGTTTTCAATCTTCTTCTCTATATCTTATCAGTCAATTATGTGGTTTTTAGCTTTGATTTTTTTTTGGTTGTTGGGAAGCCGTATGCTGATGCAGGTAAGTTCCTCTTTAGTTTTCATGTTCTTTTAGATTCCTGATACGCAGTCTCTTTCCCTCTTCCTCAAATTCTATTAAGTAAGTTCTCTTTTTTGATTGCAGATTGAAAATGATTATGGAACTATGGGTAAGGCTTACCGGCTGCTGCTAAATCTTATGGGTCTACGAAGCAGCATTGATAGCAACTGATTCTAAGGAAACTAAGCTTGGTGATAACTTACGGGTAACACTTTATCGTGCATGTCTTCAAATGGTGGTGACATCTTGTATACTCCTGCCACCTCTTTCATGGTTCCTGAAACTGAACCGTCTACAACATTTATAGTACTACCATCCCCTAAATGGCCATTGCCTGTGGTCCATATACTAATCTTTGGCTGCAAACCTTGAACTGGACTGACATTAATCTTGGCAATGCTAGTTCTGCAGTATTTTGCCTATGCAGTATTCACTTGTTTGTCATTTATATTTTCCTTGTGCTTAATGGATCCTTTTTAGTTTATGATTGTGGAGCACTCTGAAACTTGGCAAGCAGATTCTACTTACAAACCAGCTGTTGAATGCCTTGCCATTGTATTGACGGATCTTGGTACTAGTTTAAAGATCTCTGGCAGCACTAATGAGGGAACGCAGAAATATTTTGAAGCTCACTATGCTGTATTATCTCTTGGTAAAGTGTGGATTAAAACTTTGTTCCTCCTTCCTTGGCAAAGTGTGGATTAAAACTTTTATAACTTGGCCCTGTAGATTCTTCGTTTTCTCCTTGTATAGTACATCTGAAGTGTTCATGTTTCTTAAGTAATGTCCGACTGTAGCAAATTTATTAAACTACTTCTATTTTTGAAGGCTATGAACTTGAATTGCACTTAAATCCCAATTGTGCGGAAGCATGCAACAACCTATATTTGAAGGCTATTGTATTCTTTTTGAGCTTTGTCATCAGAAATTCTTATTCATCTGTCGTTTGGCATCATTCCTAATTTTAGTTTTAGTTTCGGATTCCGATTTGAATTTGGATTCACTTTCAGTCACCGGATATTCGAATTTGCAATGTTTTGCCGCCAACAATGTTTTAATGGCAAAATTTCAGTTTTGCAACGTATTCATTTAGGTGACGAATCATTTTTTATCAGCATAAATAGATATTGGGATAAAAGTTATACGTTGTGAACGATAATAATTTTAGGGACCAATTTTTTCTCCGTTATTAGAAAACAATCCAATAACAATCCTTTTGTGACTACAATTTGTGCGGATACTAATAGTTTTAACGGCAAAATCATCATTTGACATCCAATCATTTTAGCAACAAACTAGTTTTGTCAGCATAAGATATATTCAGGGACCAAAGTTTTGAATTGTTAGCAATAAGATATTTGAAGACTGTATTTTACTTTTGTCGCTAGAAACCAATTCTGCGACCGACATAATTCGCCACAAAGAAATATTTAGAGACGGAGACAGGATTGGTCACTATATTTTGTCACAAAAAGAGAATTTAGAGACGAAGACAGGATTGGTCACTATATTTGGTCACAAAAATTTTTAGTGACAACTTTAAAGACAAAAGTTACCGTTTGTCGCGAAAAAAATATCTATGGTGACCAAAAAAATATTCCTCCCTAAAAACTAGATTTGTAGACAAAATTTTATTGGCCACATAAAATTTTGTCACTAAACGTGTGTTTTGTTGTAGGTCTCAAACTATATAAGTTGGTTTAGATTTTGTATAGCGGTTTAATTCTCGAGAGTATTCAATTCTGGACTAGGTCCGGGGTTTTTCCTCGCATTTGCGTTTCTCTAACAAAATCTTGACGTGTTCTTTACTTTTCTATTTCCAGCTATAATTGTTTATTATAATTAAAAGTAAAAATACAAACGTTAACTCCATATTACTTGATAGTGATCCAACAGAGTTTGGTTAAGTCCTAACATATTATCAAGTAATCACACTTGATTGTTGTATTGTCTCGACCAGATCCATGCACGATCACACAAAGTGTGAATACTGATTTGTAGATGGTCTCGACTCTGTCCATAGACAATCACTTAGGTAAAGAGACTTATAGTGGATAAATTAAAGATTATGGTGTATTTGGGTACCCGCTCTTTTCAATTACTTTAAGAGATCGCAAAGTGATAGGTGGATTTAGCGACTCACAAGAGACATTGTTGATTGGATCGAGAAGGGTACTATTGATCCATTGTTTTAGACAATTTGGTTTCAAATGCATATAAGAAAGATTTAATGAGATACTCCTCTGCTTATACTTTTTTATTAGGAGATTTTTGAAGAAAATCGCTTTTCCTTCTGAGACGATTGATGGGCGATTGAAAACCCGTATTTAAATATCTTCTTCTAAGCTTTCCTAGCTCTCCTTCCTCCCCGATACCTTCTGATCACCCTCGAATTCCTTCTTTCTCAAATTCTTTTCTATTGGTTTTTATTTCTTTATACACTCTAGGTTTTTTCGACCGCACCGTGATGGTTCTCAATCACCCATCTCCTGCACTCCTATCATGTGATTCCCAATGACACTTTCTCCAATGCCCTTCAAGGATTTCACTAGATGTCAGAATGAGTTAGCGGTCGATTTGCTAGATTTCCATTATCTACATTTGAATCAGACACTCTTTTTGCATTTTGAGAAAGTTGATTCAAGAAAGGATTTCCATTTTGGCTGGAGTTTATGATGCTTTAGAGCAGATATACTTGTGCACACTTGCAATGAATTTGCACCGAGTGATGCATCCACACGCATTGAAAGGTTTGCAGGTGGAGCATGTCGTGGTTATTCCGAGCCCTCATATTCATGGAATGATAAACCTATTCAATGCCCTATTTGTACCTTTAACTAATGATACTTTTGGTGCGTACAGCTCTAGCTTGCTTTACTGGATTTTGCTTAACCTCTTGTATCAAAAAACAACATATTTGTGATTCAAAGATGCCTATCCCCGTACTTCACTTCTCTGTTTTATAGGGTCGCCGTGATGGGGAAAACTACTCCCCGCACTGGGTAATTTGGGGGTGTGGATGAGGAATGAATCTAAACTCTTCAACAAATGCATCACATGGTGAGTGCTTGTAGATTCAGAGATCAACCAGGCAGTCCTGGGCCAAACCAAGAAATGGCTGCCTGCATTTGTTTTGTCACAAAGTGATGGATTTGCTGATCTTAGGGAGGGAAGAAGGTGTTGAGATTGTGAAGATGTTGGCTTTCTTATGACTTGTAACAAAAGATGAGCAGGCTTGGCACATGCAGCGTGCTCGGGTGCTCAACACACATTTGCATTAACACTTGGTTTTTCTGCCTTGCCTCGAATTGCGTTGCTCTCCGTTATTCCTTGTTGTTGGAAATAAAGGAGAACCTATTTATACAAGTCATTGAGCCTCATTCACGCTTCGTGGGAAGTGGAGGTAGTGGAATGATGGAGAAGTGAGTTATGTGTTTGAGAACACACCTACCGCCTTGCCCACTTTTTCCCGTTTCATCTCTTAACCGTCCATGACTTCCTAACACGCTCTTGTGATGGCGATTGCACGCCGCACGCCGTAAATCAAGCAGACCAATACCCGCATGTATCCTCAGCTTGGACATGATTGATGTCTGAAATGTGGATCGTGATCCACGAAAGATAGCATGTATGTCAATTGAATAATCAAGATTCAGAAAGTCGATACTTGTGAAGTATCGTGGTGTATTTTATGCAGTATCGTACGGTGGTAAAGTGATGGGTAATGACTCACTAACCAAATAACTCCGACTGTGGTTGTATAACCAGCCGGTGAAGCTCTGACTTGATGAGATGATGTTTGAGACACTCATCTCGCGACTGCTCGATTTAAATTAGGTTTTTAAAGAGGTGCGCAAGCATCACTCTTCGCCTTTGGTCAGAACAAAGCATGGGAAGGATTTTGAGAGGGACCACCATGTAGATGCATGTTGGACGGCATGATGGTGTAGGCGCCCGTATTCCTGGCTTCCTCATGAAAGCGGCTGACCGGGGCCACCCACCTGACTGCAAAGAGGAGTGGTCGAGATCGATTTTATGAGCAAGAGCTTGATACCGCAAGAAGCCGCGTGCCATACTCTTTTTCCTGCGTGTTTTCCAAGACGACTTAGCTTGGTCGGTCCTGGCCGTTGGTTTGGCGGAAGATGGTAAATGATGTTCACGCCATGTCTCACCGTCCTACGAAAACGTTGGGATCTAAGCCACCCACCCGTCCGGCAGTTTGAGTGGTCGAGATCGATTTGTACTGGGGGAAGTGTATCCACGATGTTTGAGCTGGCGTTTTTGATTGGCCAAAGGTGATATGCCTTGGTCGACCGCATGAAGAGGTAGATGGGCTCACGGTGGTCAGTGCCGGGTACGACTGACCGCTAACCTAATTCAGGACTTTCTCCATTCGCGCCGAGAAGATGGACGCCGCGCGATGGCTTCGAACCCCACTCGTGCCAAAGCCGCGTGACCATGCTATTTCAAAGTGACGAATGTGTTGGAATCGTAACTATGGTTGGTTTCACCTGACGATCGGGTCAAGTGTGTAGGCGGTCACATGGTGATTGTGTCGACATGCTCCGGCCCTTTGAGTTCTGAGATTCACACCCTCCATCTATACCTGCTAAGATGGATGGTTGAGACTCGCTTTGCGGCACATGTGGCGCCGCAAACCCTAATTTAGGTTTTCCGCCTATAATAAGCTGTATGGACGGCTTTTGCAGAAAGGCCCGACCATGCTGGGCCTGGACGTGTGTATTCCATAATCGCTGGGGTGACGGAATTGATCCGTGGGTCATCCAATCATGCTTGTGGAGTTGGATGATCGCGATCGTATCATATCTCGGTGCCAGGCCGCGGGTATTCATACCATGCTTAGGGTGATGAATTGATCCGTGGTCATCCAATCATGCTTGTGAGTTGATGACCGCGATCGTATCATATCCGAGATCGATACAAATAAGTCCTGTGATACCAATCGCAGCTAGTATAACACACCGAGAGGGGCTCAATCTGCCAGTATAACACACCGAGAGGGCTCAAGCTAGTATAAATACACCGAATCACAGACGGCATTTCTTACATGGTTTCATTATAGTGCTTGAGGTTCGCCTACTCCGTACGAGTGCAACACCCGCCCCATGCCACACCGATAATGATTCATTATAGTGTTGAGGTTCGTGTTACTCTATAAGAGTAACACCTACCATCATGCCACAATCGAATGAGTACAGAAATACAATGCCGAATTAAGCGAGGGAGTATCCAACACTTATAAATGGCTTTATCTTTTACAAGATGTCGCCGCATGATTTTTCTCGGTTTTTACAAACTCAACCTTTGAACTAAAATCCACCATCAACATTAAGTCCTCGCCTAGCACACACAATGGTTACACTATTGTGTGGCAATGAGATGGCGACGCGTGAAGAGCGAAACTTAAGCAGACAACGGTTAGATGTTACCGTGAGAGAGTTTCGGGCCGCCCCGCCTCTTCGAGCATGTCACGCTCGATGAGACGCCTGCGGTGTAAGTGTTCTCTAGCATGATGCTTTTACTGTCCTCGCTTCATCGGGAATGACCTTGCGCTGACTCGCTTCGCAGTCAGGGATATTACGCGCGCTCGCTTCAACCGCGATGTGCCTAATCGACCGAGTGCGTGTCGCACCGCTCTGCCGCAGGTCATCGCGCCCGGCTGATCGTAACCACCGTGGGCTTCGCAGCTGCCGTCTGCCGCCAAAGTGGGCCTACTGCACATGCTTCAAACGTCGCCCATGTGCGTTTGACTAAACCCGCCCCGACTGTGTGCGCCATTATACACACCTTCTTACAGGTCAGCGATTTTCCTTCAACAACCCTCGGCCACTTTTGCGACTTGGAGTCAATACCATGCCTTTTGACTTGAGCAGCACCAGCACTCGTAGGCTTGCACCGTGATTTAAAAATCAGTACCCGTGATTTCAAATCAATACCTCGCATCGAAACTCAGTACCTTGATTGCAAATCAATACCAGACTTGAAAACCCTGAGTTATACCGCTTCGATCAATACCAGCATCGGAATGATGCTGGATCCTGCCATCAGGCGAAGCTAGTGTCTCCCCGCTGCGTGTGCGACACTTCACAGCGTATGCCATACAAGTTCTAACCCCTATCTCGTATTCTCATCATGTGAGGAAAGAATCCCCCGTTGAGACGCTCTTCTCGAGAGGAATGTCGCGCCAAAGCGTCGTGAAGTTGCCGATGCACTTCAAATATATGCCGAACATCGGTCGAGCGAATTGTTCACCGCTGCTCTTTCAACTATATGAAAAACATCCGCTCACCACAGATAACCTTCTCCATCGACTTCGTGGTTTATCGTCTATCCAGCGAAGGATGATGCTGATATGCACGTGACGTTTAAGCAATGAGAGTACATCAAAGATAACTTAGAGTGCAGATTATTGATGTAATGAGCGAGTGTTGAAACGACTTTGAGAGGATGGCAGCGGTTTCAGGGAACATTGAGGTAGATCCTTGAGAGAGGTTACAGGATTCCGAAGTGAACAGGGTCCCTGAGAGAAGATTGTGCGCCGAATGAATATCAAGCATCTTTCACAGAGGGAGTTCATGGCTTCCTCCAGCCTGATTTACCTTGCGACCTATGATTCTCGACGGTACCCATCTTTCTCGCAAGGAAGAAATCCTTGATCGACGGTGAAGGAACTTCACGCGAGCCTCGCCTCCCCGCTGGCCATATGGTTTGTTCGGTAGTGGCTTTTGGCCGAGCCCGGTATGGAATATCTCAACGCTGTTGCATCATTGCGGGAGTCGTATACGTGGCACTGAGTTGAGTTATGGACACGCAGATATTGATTCTGGTTTTCTCTACGCTTCTGTGGAACCGCTGCAGGTATGTGCTCAAGGTTGTATCGCCCGGCTCGCGAGATATACGCCTCAAGGCACACGCTTGCACATCTCATCCGGTATCTCCGCATAGCCGCTAAGACCATCCAGCCATGGGAGGAGAACATGCCGTGTTCCACAAGGCTGGCCGCATCTACCAGTCATGTCGACATGTCTCGAGAGAGAGAATCGCTGAGCATTCTCCATCATCGGGGCCGAGGTGTCAACAGCCCTCGCGAACACAGCCAGCCGACGCCTGCGATATCGCCTTCCTTCTAATCACTGCCTTGCTTCTCGGAAGCGGCTGGGCCCTCTTGGAGAGAGTGCTGGTCAAGCTTCACCGTATGTGCTGGTCTCGGCTTCTCTCGGAGCGGCCATCATGCGCTGGACGACGCACAAATCTCGCATGTGGCCAACCTTGGCCGGGCCCCGAGAGAGCCTCGAGAGAAATCACATCGGAAGATGCTCCCCGTGTCGACGAGGCTCCTCCTCGAACTCCTCAACCCTTGATAAAAAAGCTGTGAACACGTAGGGCCTGGCTGCGATCTTTTTCTCGCCATCATGTCGCCGTCAGAAATGTAACATTATTTACATGGTGCTTTCGGCGTAAAGCTAAGACTTCGACGTGATGGTGAGCCAGGTACGCCCGCAGAGCTATTTTTATTAATTACGGTAGAAAACATCTTCCGCGACGCCGATTCTTTCGAGAGGCGCAAGAGTTCACACAAGCGTTCCACTGTAGATGTCGCCTCCTAATCCACTCTGGCCCGGTTCGGGGAAGAA
The DNA here is from genome assembly GCA_023531295.1 of Papaver armeniacum. Classification (NCBI taxonomy): domain Eukaryota; kingdom Viridiplantae; phylum Streptophyta; class Magnoliopsida; order Ranunculales; family Papaveraceae; genus Papaver; species Papaver armeniacum. Next base: position 148,217 of record JAJJWW010004982.1, read on the forward strand.
CACATGTCGACCTTGGGAGGACTGCGGCGAGGATCGGGCCTCACAGGCAGGAATCTCCGCTGACGTGACCGCTCATATCTGGATGCACGCCATTTGATCAGGTCCACGTAGGGTCCGTCAGCGGCAATAAGCCACTCTTCTCGAAGCCAAGGCGCTATCCGCTTGAGTTCCTAGCAAGAACTTCCTCCTCTCCATCAAGTCCGAAATGGTAATGGATGGTGGTCCTCCTCCGCCCCTCCTAGCCCTCGTCCCGACGCAGAGTGAAAGTTGCCTGGCTCGCGACTACCGGAGGCGTTACGCTGGCGAGTTTGCCGGACGGCGGCCGTTTCGACTTCGTGACGGAGGTGTTACACTTATCGGAATATCTCTCGCTACTGCACTGGAATAAGTGACGGCTGCATAAGGAATCACCTACTGCAGAAATTTCCGCAAATTATAGGATCGAGCTCCCCTTCAGATACTGTGTTACTCACAGAAGAAGAGGCTCAGTGTCTGCCTAAGGAATCAAGTCGGGCTAAAAGCTGTAAAGGATGAAAGTCTCTGCCCGTATAATGCCTGTCAAGAAATTTCCTTGAAGGATCGTAGCTACCTACTTGTCCTTTAGATGTTCTTGTTTTTGAGTGGATAGTGAGATTCCTTGACTCACTCTAAGGAAATTAATAGGTAATTGAAATTGGTTCATTTTGAGATAGTTTGGTGAATGATTTTTTCGAAGAGGTTATTTTAAATGAAATTCTTGCATCTTGGTCATGAATGATTGCACATGCCATGTGAAGTTGCAAACGCTGGTGGTGAAAGGAAAGCAATGAATTTAAACAGACATGGTGCCTGGATTACCGAGCCTCTTCTCCACGTGGTGGGATGCTAAGTCCCCAGTGTTGAATTCTAAACTATCTTTCTCGGAAATTGTTGAGTAGAACTTACTTTCTTTTGAAGCCTTATTTGTATCAAACCATAAAGCCTCTCCAAGAAAATCCTCCGCACTAACTCTCTCAAAGCTATCCTCCGAGCCAAGCTTTCCCGAACAATGCGCCAGCACAGACTCCACCGGGTGGGGCGGGATGAAGGGACCTAAGTGATAATGACAAGACTGGTCCATTACTCCTTGACCGCAGGTGGGGCTACCATCAGTGGCAGCTTTATCTCTGCTGTACCCACGTCTCCGAGCTCCGCACCTTTTCATTCGAAGGGGAAACGTAAGTACCTTGTGTCCAGCCTTTTCCTCAGCAGCGGCATGGTATGCAATGTCTCCCGTGGCTTTGATATGGAACAGAGATGAAGTTGCAGATCATGCGAGCGCCATCATGTCTCGCAGATTGTCTTCCCAAGCAGAGGGATGTAGCAGCGTCGATATACACCGCTGAGCGACCTGATTGAACGCCTCCCATCCTCTGTATTCAGCATTTCTTGGATTGATTTCTCCTTCCCTGCGCTTTGCCTGGCATGGGGCCGACGCGGATTGGACAGCCTCCGCTTCTAAGCGAGCTTTGATGTATAAACTCTCCGCAGCTCCAGCGTCGCAGTTCTCTTATCTCAGCACACATGAGCATCCTCGATAAGTCTCTCTCACGCTGGAGCGACCGGTTTTTCTTGACCGACCGGACTGATGTTGGTCGGTTCGATTTTCCTGGCCTCTTCGCGCTATGCGTGCTCTTTTGCTTCTCCACCCCAAAGATGCGACTCTGCAAAGATCGTGACGCCCGAGCGGACGCCCGTCGATGCTTCTTGTAATTTCAGGCCGCCTATCATTCAAAAGGCGAAATGTCTCGGCCGCTCGGGGTGATACCGACTTGATTTGCTAAGACATCCTCCAAAGATTCTAGCTATATGCTTCCCATGATATTCCAACCACCATGGATTCCAGTGAGATACATCGTGAGGACGAAACGACCCGAGAATTGAGCCTTTGAATCGAGAGATCAATCTCCCACCGCGGCGCCAATTGTTGATGGGTGAAAACTACTCTTATGAGCACTTGGTAATTTGGGGTGGGATGAGAATGAATCTTAAACCTTCAACAAATGCACTCGCGGTGAGTGCTTGTAGATTCGAGAGATCAACTGCGGCAAGTCCGGCCTAAAACCAAGAAATGGCTGCTCTGCATTTGTTTCTTATTACAAAGTGAAGGAGATGGGGTTGATCTTAGGAGGGAAGCGAAGAAGGTGTTGAGATTGTGAAGATGTTGGTTTGCTATGACTTGTAAATAAGATGAGAAGGCTTGCGGTTGATAAAGTGTGTGCTCCCGGTGTTTGAATACTATTTGCATTAACACCCTGGTTTTTCTCTGCCTCGCCCGAACTCGCGTTGTTCTCTCGTTATTCCTGAAGCTGTTGAAAATAGGGCTGGAGGAACCTATTTATACAAGTCAGCTGAGCCTCATTCACGTTTCTCGTGGGAAGTGGAGGTAGTGGGAATGATGGAGTAAGGAGTTGTGTGTTCCAGAATAATTCACCTCGGGGGCCTTGCCCACTTTTCCTGCTCATCTCTAACCGCCCGCCTAACTTCCTAACACGTTTGTGATTGCCGCACGCCGTACGCCGTAAACCGCCGTAATTGGGTCACCCCCAAAAGATGTATCCCTCGCTTGTGACATGATTGATAACTGAATGTGGATCGGATCCACGAAAGATAAGATGTATCAATCAATAACGTGCTTATGTAAAAGTCGATACTTGTGAAGTATCGCAGGTATTTTATGTGTATCGCATTACTTGGGTGTGGTAAAGTGACAAATGACTCCTCACTAACCAAATAACTCCCGACTGTGGTTGTATAACCAAGTCAGGTAAGCCTGACTTGACGAGATGATGTTTGAGACACTCCATCCATAATCGCTGGGACGCAATTAGGGTTTTTAAAGAGGTGCGCAAGATCATTTCACTTGGTCGTAACCAAGCATGGGAAGATTTTGGAGAGGACCCCACCATACATGCATGTTGACGGCATGATGGTGTAGCGCCGTATTCCGTCTCCTCATGAAAGCGCGATCTGGGCCACCAATTTGACCACAAAGAGGAGTGGTCTAGATCGATTTTATGATAAGAGTTTGATACCGCAAGAAGCCGCGCCATACATACTTTTCCTGGGCCAATTTTCCAAGATTTACCTAGCCTGGGCTCTGGCTCCCGGGCGGCTATTGGTTTTATGAAGATGGAACGATGTTCACGCCCATGTCTCACCGTCCCATGAAAACGTGATCTAAGCCACCCACCGTCCTATAGTGAAGCCGAGGGTCGAGATCGACGGTACTTGGGAAGTGTATCCACGATGCTCGATGTGGCGCATGGATTGGCCAGCGTGATATGCCTGGCCGACCGCACGAAGAGGTAGATGGGCCCACGCGGTCATGGGCCGGTAATGACCGACCGCTAATCTAACTGGTGGACCCTTCATTCGCGCCGGAGAAGACGGACGCGCGTGATGGCTTGAACCCTAATTTTGCCAAAGCCGCACACCATGCTATTTCAAAGTAATTAATGTCAGTAAATCTCAACTATGGTTGGTTTTGACCATCGTCATGTGTGTGTAAGCGTCACATGGTGATTGCACACATGCTCCGGCCTTTGAGTTCGTGATTCACACCCTCCATCTATACCGCGAAGCATGGATGGTTGAGACTGCTTTTGCGGCACATGTAATACGCCGCAAACCCTCCATCAGGGTTTTCCGCCCATAATGCTTGGTATGGATTTGCTTCTTGGCAAGCAAGGCCAATGGTCGACCATGCGGGTTGGGCCGTGTATTCCATACCGCTTGGGGTGATGGAATTGATCTCGCGGGTCCAATCTGCTTGTGGAGTGGATGACCATGCGATCGATCATATCTGGGCAAGTTAAGGCCGCAAGGTATTTCATACCATGCTTAGTGGTGATGTGAATTGATCTCGTGTCATCCAATCATGCTTGTGGAGTTGATGATCATGATTGTGATCATATCCTGGAGACCGATACAAATAAGTCCTGGATGCTCAATCGGGCTAGTATAACACACCAAGAGGCTCAATCGGGCTAGTATAACACACCGAGAGGCTCATCGGGCTAGTATAACACACCGAGAGGGCTTCCTAAGCAAGATAACACACCGAGAATCGCCAGATGCGGTATTTCTCAGACATGGTTTCATTATAAGAGTTTGGAGGTTCGTGGTTACCTGTATTTGAGTAACACTCGCCTCATGCCACACCGATAATGATTCATTATAGCGTTAGAGGTTCGTGTTACCTATAAGAGTAACACTATCATCATGCCACACCGATAATCCAGTACAGAAATACAATGTCAATTAAGTGAGGGAGTATCCAACACTTATAAATGGCTTTATCTTTTACAAGATGTCAACTGCATGATTTTTCTCGGGTTTTTGCAAACTCAACTTTGAACTAAAATCCACCATCACAAATGCACCAATTGATTATGTTTTGCTCAAACCTTGTGAACTAACCCCTTGGATTCAACTCTTCCCGCTCCCCTATATGTACTCTTTTTGGTATTTTGCTCCTACTAAAGCTCAAGAAGAGAGGTTAGAATTGAAATAAAATGCGCATTGCTAGCATTAGTCATGCACCGATGTTGTGGGAGAGAACCTAATGGGTGTGCGACCTGGTTTACAAGATACTCGAGTCTTCTTCCCGGGCCTGGACAGGCCTGGAAACCAAGAAGCCAAAAAACACAAAAGTAATTTGAATGACGTTCGTAAGATGATTAGATGCGCCATTTCAAATCATACACCCATTCAACACCTAAATAATGGTTCAAGATCCAACGCAAGATTCCACTCATCAGATCAACATTTGATGCATCCGCCCAACACTCAGAATCCCCTTTACTTCTTCACCTAATCGAACAAACCAAAACCATCTCTATTTCTTTTCTTCATCCCTCTACAAAGCACCACTTGCAAACCGTCTTCCGTCAAATCCTCGACCACATCTCGGCCACAACCACCTCCATAAACATAATCAAACTCCTTATCTCTATCTCTCTCCATCTTATCTTCCTTATCAAAAAAACAAGAATCCTAGGAAGCTACTGAGAGAGATAAGATTAGGGTTAGCTAGAAAGTAAGCTTGCAAGAGAAGAATTGAAGAGGATAAATGTCAAGACGCATGGTGAGTTGGGTCCTCTTAATTGTCTAAATCAAGAAGAATAAAGATAATTTGTGTATAAATAGGGGCGATGCTTGTAATTGAATATACAATGTTAGCTGATCAATTAGTCTTAATAATATAATTTGTCCCATCTTGTTCATCATGTTCTAATATCATTTGCTAGGTTTAGCAGAAGCCCTTTATCTAATGCTAAGTTATTTATGTTTGATTATTATTCTTTATTATGTTTAAAATGATATAAAAATGATCTAATATGTGTGTCACAAAGATATTGCTTTCACTTATTTGCTATACAACATATAGGTAGTTAGAATAACCATGTATTGTGCTTCAATTCATGTTTCAATGCTTAACGGATTTCGTAGACTAGTGTGTTTGAGAAGACACTAAAAAGTGGGTACAACAACCACACCCAATATTTCGCTTAGCAATCAGATGGACAAACCCAATATACTTTCAAGAGAATCAACTAGACTCAATCTAATAAAGTATATCGAAGAGTTATACCTCTTTCTCTTGATTCAATTCTTTCTGAGGGCAAATAGAAATCGCGAGTATAATGAATACAAGAGAAATCACTCTTGAACGCACTAAAGACCAAAATTAAGGATCAATCATTTCAATCCCAAGAACCAAAGGCCTGACGAATCGATCGATTCAAACGCAAACCCGTGATATTTCAATTATATAACAAAATATAATGCGTATTAGAAATAACACACACACCAGAATTTTGTTAACGAGAAACCGCAAAATGCAAAAAACCGACCTAGTCCAGATTAACACTATATTGTGACAAGCCGCTGTTATTACTCAGCCTACTACAAACTAACTTCTGGCCCTGGTAGGAACCCCAATCAATCTCACACCGATTCAAGGTACGCTATGCTCTTACGTCTCTCGATCCCACAGATACTACGACTTGATTCCCTTTAGTCGATCTCACCCACAACTAAGAGTTACATGACCCAAAGTCGAGACTTTAATAAATAAATCAGATCACACTAAAAGTCTACGAGATAATACATAATTGCCTCCCACAGTAAATACCTACAAGTTTTGTTCCTTCTTTTGATAAATCAAGGTGAATAGGAACCAAATTGATAACCCGGACTTATATTCCCTGCCAACAACCTAGTATTATCAATCACCTCACAATAATCTTAATCGACGCTTACAAAGAAGATATTGTGGAATCACAAACGACGAGACGAAGATGTTTCAGGATTACTTTTATATCTTTGCCTATCTGGAGATATTAATCTCAAGCCAATCGCTACGATTGTACTCAAAACGATTAATCAACAAGATCATATCACACAACTACGAAAGTAGTATCTACCGGCTTCACAATCCCAATGAAGTCTTTTAAGTCGTTAACCTGCTTTTTCAAATAAGAAACCTAAGGTTAAAGGAGAATCGACTCCACCTAATACAACTAGTATCACACTGGAAGGTGTGGGGATTAGCTTCCAGCCTGCTGTAGTTCTCCCTTATATACCTTTCAAATCAGTAGTTTAATCAATGTTAGCTTGGTAACAAAGCATTCAATATTCACTTGATTTTCGGGGTTACTTACAAATTTAACCTTAAAGGAAAATCCACCATCAACACCGGAAGGTGAAGTAAAGGTTGGATACAAGAGAAGATGGCGTAATGATGGGGCATGTTGGTGTAGTTGTCCGCAAACATTCTTTGTCCTGTCCGGAAGGACGATGCAAAACCCTTGGAAGTAGATAACAATGGACAAGATCAAAACTATAGCCAACCAATTTGTCACATTTGCAAGGTTCTTCCTAGAATGCTTTATGCGTAGCACATACCTTTTCTCGTCCGAGTTATTACCAGAGGGAACAAAGCGATGACAACACCTTGAAAATCATAACATCCTATATTCATTTATCCCATGCAACTCTGTTCATCCAATTTTGAACTCTCTCCTCGTGCAAGTGATTGAGCCAAGCATCCGAGGAAAAACTAAAATGAAATAGCAAAAGAACCAACCATGAATTAGTAAAATTCTTTGCAAAGTTAGCATGAAATATGAATTTATATTGAAATAATATAGAATAACCTAATTTTCCAAATAATTGACATAGAATAAGTCAATTTCATGTCCAACAAAAATGCAAGTTTGTAATGCACAAACGATTTTCAGCACAAATCAATTGTTGCAAAGTAATCTTTAATATTATAGAAATTATTTCGTATGCATTATGTTGTGTCGAACAAAATAATGGTATTGTTTTAGAAAGTTGATGATAATATCACCTCCGCATATTAGGATAACATTAACATCCAACATCTATCCATTTTTCGAGCATAAAGTATAAGAGAACGTTCCAACCATCATCATTTACAAAGCTAAACACCAAAGGTAAAGCAGTTGCCAAATCTTATAAAGGAATTCAAAAGGTTTAAACGGCAATGAAATGTAAATAATATACCGAGACTTCAAAACTTGAGCCTCTATCTAAATCACAACAACCTCATTCATATTAAGATTTGAAGAAAACTCACTTATGATGAAGTTCATGCACAATCCGACCTGTGCATTAAGCAACCATGATCAGTTTCAGACCCAATATGATAGATAGAGAAAACCACACAAGTAGAATTAAAGTACTAGTAATTTGCAATAGAACACGTTAATTATATTGCTTAAGAGTAAGAACTTTACAACGTTTACCTTTTAGGTTTATTTCTGACCTAGGTGTTGCTTCTTCTCTTGGTTTGTTTTTTCATTAGTATTCTTCTAGTCTTTTGCGTGTGTCCTCTACAAACACTCAAGGTGCCTATTTATAGGTTTAGGACTATGCTAAAACTAGTCATACACAGATTAGAAACCCCCTTATTTTTGTAACCTTCTAGGAATAGAACTCCTACTTTTCCTTCTAGGAATATAAATCTACTTCTAGAATTACTTGGAGAGTAATTGATTGTATTTTTAAACCTAGGTATAGAGCATTCTAATGGGTCTATACCTAAAAAACGGATCGAGACCTCCCCCATTTGAGGCTTTTGGTCCTCAAAAGCATTGAGTTAAGATGCGGGGAAGTTTAACTTTGCAGCTGCACTCTTGAGTACCATTTTGCATGCTTTAAACTTTTCCCATTACGACATTCTTGAAACAATTCTTGTTTTCCAACTCGTCGTCTGTGTCTTCTTGCTAAGAATCAAATCTTCTTTGTTACTTCACATAGAGCTAAGTCTTGCACAACTTGTGATGATGGCGACTTATTTTGCTCGTCAAGTAGCTTGATTTCGGTTCCACTCATTTGTTTTGGTGGTAACTTCTGCACTGTTGTAGGTGTCTTCAATCCCTTCTAACAACTCGTTGCGATTGTTTTTTCGGTTTTTAGTGCACTCGCAAGAGTTTGCACAAACCAATTCACTTGATTCTTTGACAACTTGTCGAACCGTGAGTAGGCTAAATTTTTGACTAGCATTTACCAAGTGTTTGGTTTTTGTCTGCAGACATGTTGTAGTTTCTTATTTTCTTTAGAACCTAGAATGCGAAACATTTTTCCATTTTTTACTGAGCCTCCAAACTCTTTTCGTCGTGAGAAAGTTGCATCTCTGTCCCATAGGTAAGGACTACCAAATACAATATGACAAACATCTAATGGGACAACATCACATGTTACTCCGATCTACGTATTTCTTGTTGATGGTGAATCCGAAGGTGCATTGAGCGAGTCACTTGCATCTCTCGTATCCTTCTTCAACCATCCTAATGGGTACGGCTTAGGGTGTGGTGTAGTCTTCAACTTGACTTCTTCACTAGTTGTTCGAATATTAAGTTTCGTGGGCGATCCGCTATCAAATAGAGTGAGAACATGTGTTTTCTTAACTTCCTCGCATTCACCCAAAATAGCTCTTCTTTAGTAGATTCTCGAGATCGATTTAGGCCTAGTGACTTTTCCTTGTGTCAGCTTAAAACCCCTTTTCTTGCCATCATCACAACTTTGTTGTCGGGATTTGGTGATCCATCGATTATCTCATCTTCATCCCCTTCTTATTCTTCGTTATAAATGGTTGTGGTAGTTTGCTTGCGATCTTTCCACCATGTTGGTCTTAGCTCGGGATGTAATATCCAACATCCTTCCTCCGAATGTCGATAAGTTTTGGTTTTTTAAAGATCGGATGTTTTCGTTCGCCACTACATGATTAGTTTTCCCTCTTTACGGAGAAAATTTCACAATCTCTCCTTCTTGGGTCCTTGATTGCTTTGCTCAGCCGGGTTGATTCTTCATCTCAATGTACATAGCTTTCTTACAAGCATCGTCAATGTCGGTCACCGAAAATAACGCAAGTTCTGTCTATAGCAAAAGGCAAACCTCCTTTATATTTCTCAATAGTCTCTAATCTCTCATATTCACATTTAATGCTATAGCTTGCTTGCTGAAATTCGATGAGTGTATTCTTGGACGTTCGCCTTTCACTTGTCGTAAGAATTGCCATTGTTCGCGCAAATGCTCTTTATAACCAATTGGGTAAAACTGATTTTGGATAACAATTAGAATTGCTTCCAAGTAGTTCTTTGGTGCTTCATTGCCAAGGGACAAACCTCGACGTATATGCTTCCCACCAAATTAGGGAATGTCCATCAAGTCTTAGTCTAGCGAAACTTACCCGTTGTTCTTCAAGTAAATCCCTTGGTGCCGAAATAAACTTCCAAAGACTTGAGCCAGCCCATCTAACTTCTCCGGATCTAAATCTCCATTGTAGCGATTTCGATTCTTGCCTCCACTTTGAATGGCGAATCATCTATCAACTCGGATGTTTTTCCATATTTGACTTGGAACCTTTTTGTTTCTTGTTGTGTTTGTTGTAATCCTTTTATCATCTCCATTAGTTTAGAAATATCTCCCTTCATAGTTTTTATGTCTTCCTCCAATTTCTCCATTGCGTTTTTTGCAGATTGATGATGATGACGAGATAGATGTTTTCTTCCTTCTATCAATATTAGGATCTAAATGTAATACCTTGTTACCCTTGGATCGAAGCCCTTCCATTCATTCTGGAAACATTGCTTACTTAACTTCTTGCTCCGATACCACCGATCGGTTTCAGACTCCCAATATGATAGATAGAGAAAAACCACACAAGTAGAATTAAAGTACTAGTAATTTGCAATAGAACACGTTAATTATATTGCTTAAGAGTAAGAACTTTACAACGTTTACCTTTTAGGTTTATTTCGACCAGGTGTTGCTTCTTCTCTTGGTTTGTTTTCTATTAGTATTCTTCTAGTCTTTTGCGTGTGTCCTCTACAAACACTCAAGGTGCCTATTTATAAGTTTAGGACTATGCTAAAACTAGTCATACACAGATTAGAAACCCCCTTATTTTTGTAACCTTCTAGGAATAGAACTCCTACTTTTCCTTCTAGGAATAGAAATCTACTTCTAGAATTACTTGGAGAGTAATTAGTTTTATTTTAAACCTAGGTATAGAGCATTCTAATGGGTCTATACCCAAAAACGGATCAGACCTCCCCATTTGGAGGCTTTTGGTCCCTCAAAAGCATTGAGTTAAGATGCGGGAAGTTTAACTTTGCAGCTGCACTCTTGAGTACCATTTTGCATGCTTTAAACTTTTCCCATTACGACATTCTTGAAACAATTCTTGTTTTCCAACTCTGGTCGTCTGTGTCTTCTTGCTAAGAATCAAATCTTCTTTTGTTACTTCACATAGAGCTAAGTCTTGCACAACTTGTGATGATGGCGACTTATTTTGCTCGTCAAGTAGCTTGATTTCTGGTTCCACTCGCTGTTTTGGTGGTAACTTCTGCGGCTGTTATAGGGTGTCTTCAATCCCTTCTAACAACTGTTGCAGATTGTTCTTTTCGGTTTTAGTGCACTCGCAAGAGTTTGCACAAACCAATTCACTTGATTCTTTGACAACTTGTCGAACTGTGAGTAGGCTAAATTTTTGACTAGCATTTACCAAGTGTTTGGTTTATTTATGCAGGACATAAGTTGTAGTTTCTTCTTTCTTTAACCTAGAATGCGAAAACATTTTTCCACTTTTTACCACCTCCAAACTCTTTCTCGTCGTGAGAAAGTTGCATCTCGTCCCATAGGTAAGGACTACCAAATACAATATGACAAACATCTAATGGGACAACATCACATGTTACCCGATCTACGTATTTTTGTTGATGGTGAATCCGAAGGTGCATTGAGCAGTCACTTGCATCTTTGTATCCTTCTTCAACCATCCTAATGGGTACGGCTTAGGGTGTGGTGTAGTCTTCAACTTCAGCTTCTTCACTAGTTATTCGAATATTAAGTTTCGTTGCGATCCGCTATCAAATAGAGTGAGAACATGTGTTTTCTTAACTTCTGCATTCACCCAAAATAGTTCTTCTTTAGTAGATTCTGAGATCGATTTAGGCCTAGTGACTTTTCCTTGTGTCGCAGTTAAAACCCCTTTTCTTGCCATCATCACAACTTTGTTGTCGGGATTTGGTGATCCATCGATTATCTCATCTTCATCCCCTTCTTATTCTTAGTTATAAATGGTTGTGGTAGTTTGCTTGCGATCTTTCCACCATGTTGGTCTTAGCTCTGGATGTAATATCCAACATCCTTCCTCTCCGAATGTCGATAAGTTTTGCGTTTTTTGCAAGATCGGATGTTTTCGTCGCCACTACATGATTAGTTTTCCCTCTTTATGGAGAAAATTTCACAATCTCTCCTTCTTGGGTCCTTGATTGCTTTGCTCCAAATGGGTTGATTCTTCATCTCAATGTACATAGCTTTCTTTACAAGCATCGTCAATGTCGGTCACCTGAAAATAACGCAAGTTAAATTCAGTATAGCAAAAGGCAAACCTACTTTATATTTCTCAATAGTCTCGAATCTCTCATATTCACATTTAATGCTATAGCTTGTTTGCGAAATTCAGTAGTGTATTCTGACGTTCTCGCCCTTTCACTTGTCGTAAGAATTGCCATTGTTCATGCAATCGCTCTTTATAACCAATTGGGTAAACCGATTTTGGATAACAGCTTGTGAATTGCTTCCAAGTAGTTAATGGTGCTTCATTGCCAAGGGCCAAACCCGACGTATATGCTTCCCACCAAATTAGGGAATGTCCATCAAGTCTTAGTCTAGCGAAACTTACTGTTGTTCTTCAAGAAATCCTTGGTGCTGAAATAAACTTCCAAAGACTTGAGCCAGCCATCTAACTTCTCCGGATCTAAATCTCCATTGTAGCCAGCGATTTCGATTATTGCCTCCACTTTGAATGGCGAATCATCTATCAACTGGATGTTTTTCCATATTTGACTTGGAACTGTTTGTTTCTTGTTGTGTTTGTTGTAATCCTTTTATCATCTCCATTAGTTTAGAAATATCTCCCTTCATAGTTTTTATGTCTTCCTCCAATTTCTCCATTGCGTTTTCTTATGATTGGATGATGATGACGAGATAGATGTTTTCTTCCTTCTATCAATATTAGATCTAAATGTAATACCTTGTTACCCTTGGATCGAAGCCCTTCCATTCATCGCCGAAACATTGCTTACTTAACTTCTTGCTCCGATACCACCGATCGAGTTTTCAGACCCCAATATGATGATATATGAGAAAAACCACACAAGTAGAATTAAAGTACTAGTAATTTGCAATAGAACATGTTAATTATATTGCTTAAGAGTAAGAACTTTACAACGTTTACCTTTAGGTTTATTTCTCACCTAGGTGTTGCTTCTTCTCTTGGTTTGTTTTCTCTGCTAGTATTCTTCTAGTCTTTTGCGTGTGTCCTCTACAAACACTCAAGGTGACTATTTATAGGTTTAGGACTATGCTAAAACTAGTCATACAGATTAGAAACCCCCTTATTTTTGTAACCTTCAGGAATAGAACTCCTACTTTTCCTTCTAGGAATAGAAATCTACTTCTAGAATTACTTGGAGTGTAATTCAATTAGATTTTAAACCCAGGTATAGAGCATTCTAATGGGTCTATACCTAAAAACTGATCAAACCACTTCTTGCTTTGGTTTCGATGCAATTTCATGTGATCTTACATTCAAGCACAAGGGTGATGACTAAATATTTAAACACAATCAATCACCCGAAGCTCAAATTATTTACTATCACAATAACAAATTTCCACAAAATATAAGGTCTTACATTTTTTGTGTGTCTTGGGAACGATTCGTATGTCGTCATCCCGAACAAGGATGGGGCCAAGGTTTGTAATTCTCCCAAATTGATACATCAAATGAGACATATAGGATAGAAGCATTGCCTTGAGTTTCATCTTTCCACCCCTAGCCGTGAATCCGATAATCATCAATGTAAATTTGATAAATTTCTAGATAAAACCATTGAAACCCTGGATTCTAAATCTTCTCATATTGAACAGAACAACACTACAGACCCATAAAAACTAAAATCCGACCAAAAGATGAAAGAGCTAGATCTATTAAATGGGTTAAAATCAACGAACATCTCAAGAATCCCGTATCATAAAAACCCCTAAAAAGAAAAACTTCATCAATAAATAGAATTTAGAAATCGGTTTTACCTTGGTAAGACCTTCCACATTCCCGTTCCACATACAATTGAAAAAAGAAATCATGCTCAACTTTCAAATCTAACTAGACAATATCCATAAGCATTTCTGCAGAATAGTCTGACTAAGAAAATCTTTATAGTGTAATTATATAATTACTATAAAGGTGATAGGTGTAGAATACACCGTATTTAATAGCTAGTATTTATGCTTTCTTTGCGAGTTTTCTTGTAAATTATGTATCTTATGTGTGCTTTTGAGTTTATTAGGTGCAATGGAGTCATTTGGAGCAAAAAGACCAATTGGAACTCATTCAAATACAAGATTTCTACTTTTCATTGTGTAGAGGACGAGAAGATGAAGGCAATGGCGAAAGAACGGAGTCATTCTGAGTTCGTATGAAGAAGTTATGGGCAAAACAAGAACTCATAAGCAATAAGGGCAAGAGTGTCATTTCACAAGCATGTGTTATCTGGAGCCTAATCAAGCTTAAGGGCAACCCTATTTGGAGGAGTGCTAAAGGCAGACCAGCTGAAGATATGGGGTTAGAAATTTGGTTAACCCTTATCAGAATGCCCGAGTACCAATATCATGTTCTTATCTATCCAACTCGAAACCGAGAAGAGAGTTCTTTCTCAATTAGTTTCTCATTTCCACCGAATTAATAAGGGAGTAATGGCTGTGTGAAATTTGATATTGATGAAGCTCGGAGAAACTTGAGAGATTTACAAGATTTACCGCATCCGAGTTGAGAGAAATCGACGCGATGAAATTCTGGGGTGATGGGTCGAGTTATTAGGGTTTGTTGTTAATTTGTGAAGAAAAGAATCCGCCATCTTTGGATCTTGATTCGATCGAAGAAATGGTGAGGATTAAAGAGGGGTTTTACAAGTTCACATGGTTTTACAACTGGGTCTGAATTGAATTGAGATTTGGCAGAGAACTGCTCAAGATTGAATTAGGGTTTTGATGGTGGAATCTGGTTGATTTCAAGAAGAAATTGAAGACAGTGATGTTTGCTGATTGATCAAGATCGAAATGGAATAAGGGCTGTGTTGGTGGTGTTGGTGATTGACAGGATTTGCTGGTGGAGTTGTTGGTTAGAACTGGATTTGAATTCAAGGGAGCAATTGTGTGCTGAAGTTGAAGCTTCAGGTAATGGCCATGATGTGCAAGAACTGAGGTTGAAGCAGTGAGCCAGTGGAGAGAATAGTAGAAGCTCTTGAGGCTGGTGCTGGCAACAAATGGAATTGTGCTTGAGAAACTGCAAGAGATGGGTGATGTCAGAAGGGGTCTTGAGCAGCTGAAGGCAATGAGCAGAGCTATGCATCTGATGCAGGGCTGCCAGTGTGCTGCAATGATGATGACTGAAATTGCAGTGGAGTTGCAGGTCATTACTTGTGTTGTGTAGCTTGGTAATATCTGTGCATTGCTTGAATGAAGCTACAGGGAGTGTAAGCTTATGGAGAAGCCACAAGCTGCCACAAATGAGATGTGAAGAAGTTACAGAGATTGTGGGACTGCAATGGATTGGCAGAGTGGATTGCAAGTAGCAGCTGGGGATAATTGAAGTTACAAGGAGCTATGGGTCGGCACTGAATTGAGATGGAATGATAGCCGCAACTGAAGCTGTAGGATGATGGGTTTATGAATGATATTATCAGGTTGACAGGGAAGGATCAGCAGCAATTGGTATGGCTGGAGTTGCTGTGGCCTGTAATGGTGAAGACCCAGGTGTAGGTGCAGGCAGAGAATGAAGCTGGAGTACAAGTTGATACAATGAATGGCCGAGTGATCTGGTGTTAATGGTGGTCTCTGGTGATGCTAAGGATGATTCAAGTCCTGGGCAGGTGAAAGGATTGTGTTGCTGCTGGCATGATGATAAATGGCTAGCCTGTGATGCTGTGTAGGTATGTTTGTCTGGCTAAGTTGATGCCTTAATTCTGGTGTTGGAACTAGAGCTACAAGGGAGTCGTGGCGAGGAGATATGGAATTATGGGTTATAACTGATGTTGCAGCAACAATAGTGGTTTAGTTGAGCTGTAGATGCAGAATGTGCGAATGGGTCTGGTGGTATTGTTTGTTATAGGAGTGTGGTTCGAGTTTGTTTGAAAGATTGGGACTGCAGGCAAGAAGCCGCAGAGATGAGCTTGAGGTGTGTTGGCATTGAAGTTGAGTGATGGTATTGAAGTGTGCAAGCCACTATGGCTGATTGAGTAGTAATGCACCATCCTGGTGAAACACGAGTGTGACCTTTGCAAAATTGCTTTGGCCTGGCAAACCAAATAGACTCGAATCGGTGAGCCAGTTAGCTATCATGCATAGCCGACTCACATCCGAGTCATGGTCCGACTCGAGTTAACTCAGCACTCGGTGACTGTTGACCCGATTTGACTCGGTGATTGACCCGATCCGACCCGATTGACCCGACCAGTTCTCGACCCGTTGACCCGGTGGCGGTTTGACTTTGGTCACCCGAACTAGTTTTCCGGGCGACGATTCGGCCACAATCCCAGTTTTCCAAAGTGAGCGTTTTGGGACATATTTTCTACACGGGTTTCTCTCCATGGTGGGTCGGGTGAATTTCCAACTAATGGACTTTGAAGACAAAACCTAATTTTGGAAGGAGTGGAGCTATAAAAGAGAGGACTTTTACCTAATTGAGGATATCTTTTCTAATTCTTTTTCCTCTACTTGTTTTCTAGGGTTTAGAACATGAAACTTCTCTTTCTTCTTGTGATGAACTCCTTGAATATGAGTACCTAATTATCTATTGGTTATGGAATAGTTGGATTTCACAAAGCATGATTCTTTGATTCAATATATTAGTTTTGTCTCATATTTATCGTGTTCAATTCTCTCGAAAATATTGTTTTATGATTGATTGATTGTTTTGTCAAGTTGCAAATTGGTAGAACTTCTAATCACATCTATTGCTAGTTTAGGGTTTATTATACGCAAAAGTGATATTCCTTGAATACAAGTAGCATAATATGATTATGGTTTGTAGTGATATATTCTTATGATCATATGTGAATCGTAACCTTTGTTAAATCGGATTAGTGCGCTTTCCACGTTCGATTGCTTTGATTGGCCTGATTTCATAGAACTTAACGCATCTAGGGAATTAAACTTGATTAGTGCTTTTACACGTTAGGTTGTTCCTTTAGGTAGAATTCATATTCGCATCTTTTAATGTGTTTGTTGATGACATGAGGAGGTTTTGGGATATTCTTGCGATCAAGGTATTCTAGGGTCTTTGATAAAAGTTGAGATTAAAAAAATCAATTCTAGTTATTGTGAAAAGCATGTTAGTGAATGAAAACGAAATCCTTAACCAATATCTCTTCTATCTTATTTGTTTGCTTATTTCTTTCTTTGCTTTTATATTTATTTTATTTCATAAAATCACAAAACTACGGCGTTATTTATAAGGAACCATAACAATTTGACAACCTAGACCTCTCTGTGGGATCGATCCTTTCTTGCCCTTGCTATATTTATATTTTGAGTAGTAAGAAAGTGTAATTATATTTGTGTCGCTTACGACAGCGATCAAAAGGCTTAGTTAATCACTGATCTTTTCTAATCACCTGCGTCTTATATATTCAAAAAAAAATAAACACAACAATCTCAACTTCTTTGCAGGTCAGTGACAGACACTATCTAGCTACCACTGCAATTCTATTAGACAGAAATATTTAAGTTGTACCTCGTAGTTAGGGTATTACTAGGCAAATTGTGCAATCATATAGCAGAAATAGAAGCATCACTAACAAATGAACCACCGCAATATGAAAATTGAAGTCATACTACCATGCATATACCCTAAATCATCTAATAACAGAAAACTAACACAGGTTTGACTTAAGAAGGAAATTGACATAAAACATGTGCCCTAAGAATACTTAAGGAATGGGTTTGCGATTTTTTTTTAGGAAAATCACTAGAATCAATGTAATTAAGTCGTGATTTAACTTCACCGAAAGAGAAATTTCCATATCAATAGTAATAATTGTTGAAGGAATCATTGATTACTCATCGTATCTTATGAAATTTAGCTTTGATATAAGAAATTACCCGAACTCAAACCCAAAAACGATGGAGAAATGGAGAGTGTGTAACTATAATTCCGATTCCAAACCCTAAAATAAAAAACACAAATCAACGTGAGAGATTTTCAAACTGTAAATCATGTAATCTAAAACCCAATTGAAATATTTAAAGAGAAGGAGAAAGAGATTTTTACCTAATTTTAGAGAAGAGATTTCAGGGTTTAGTTTAGAGATTTATGATTCAATCACGAAGAAGATTTAATCACGGAGAATTGAGAAATCTCTTCACAATCAAGAAAGAGATTTTAAGATCTATCTAAGTCGAATTTTAGTTTTTTTTTACGAATACGTTTTTCCGAATAGATTTGTTATGGCGTGGGATCGATTTAATAATACCGGTCGTAGGATAAAATCCTATAACCTCGTAGAACGGATGTACATCAAGGGTCCCAAATAATCTTAATCGGGAATTAAACGAAATCTTAATCAAATCCATAATTTTTCCGATAGAATAGGGAAGAGAATAATAATGGAATTTCATTACTCAAGAAGAACACGGAACCAGGTGAATCTTCCAAAAGAGGATGATATAAAGCTTCACGAGAGCAAATAATTTATCTTTTTATCAAGTAAATAAATTTTCAAGGGGAAGATATCTTCATCGAGAAAAGCTTCACAAGCCTTTTCGGTTTTTAATATTTTTTTTGGAGAAAAATATGGGTGTAATGACCGGAGAAAGGAATCCCCACCCCGAGAAGTGGTCAATCTAAAATATGGGAGAAAAATATGCAAGGGGGAATGTTGAGTTTCGGAGGGAAAAATGGTTCGATTCAAGAGATGGAAAAATATGTGGAGGGGAATTTAATTTTTCGTGAAATTTTTGTTGGGAATTAAGGGCGCTAGTGTTTTTAATTTTGGGAATTTTTGGTTTTACTTTTGGAGAGATTTGTATAGAAATCCAAGCAAGGAAATAGTTGTTCAACGTTAATTGGATTGGAATTTAGTTGGCCGGGGAAATTTATAAGTGGATTTTACTGGTATTTTTCTTATTCAAATAAGATTTCCAAATATAAAGTATATATTTAATAATATTCCAAGAATTAAATAAAGTAACAAGATTTTTTGTATCGCATTGAAGATATGGTATTACATATGTGTATTTTTCTCGCAAAAATAAATGTGTTAGCAATATGCATATTTTCATCTTCCATCAAGATTACATAAAATGCATATTTCCATCTGAATTAAAATTTGAACGTGCATTTATTTTCCTTTCGGTATCGGTTTAACATCTTTTAAAAACAAGTATTAGTTACTTTGGTAGTCTTTTATATTACTATTTGAAAATAAAGTGCTAAAAAAATTGTTAAAGTGAGCATGATCTGGTAAAATTGGATGTCATTTGTGGAGAATAATTAAAGGCGAGAATGATCTAATGAAATTGAGTAAAATTTGATTCAAATGGATGGAATTTATGCATATTTAGTGAAAATGTGTATGAAACAGTGAAATTGTGTAAAAATGGATGTTTATTGGTTATTGGAGGTGATAGGTGGATAATTAGTTGAGTTGTGATTTAGTAAAATTGTGTAAACTTGGATATAATTTGTGGATAACTAGTAGAGTTGCATATGTTATAGTAGATGGAGTAAACTTGGATGCAATTTGTGGATAATTAGTGAAAGCGAGTATAACTAGTTGAGTTTGGTACAATTGAGTAAACTTAAAAATATAATTTGCAAATTAATAGTAGAGTATAGTATGATCTAGTAAAATTGGGTAAACTTGGATGCAATTTGTGGATAATTAGTGAAATCGAGTATGATCTAGTGAAACTAAGTAAAATTGGACTCAGTTTGATATTACTGGTGAATAATTGTTGAAAGCTATTATGATCTAGTGATATTCATTAATTTTAGGCTCAAATTAGATGCAATTGGTGGATAATTTGTGAAGGTGATTACAATCTAGTGGTATGAGTAAAATTAGACTCCATTTAATACAGTTGGTGGATAATTTTTGAAAGTGATTATGGTATAGAAAAATTGGACTCAATTGGATGTAGTTGGTGAATAATTGCTAAGTGAGTATAATACAGTGAAATTGAGTAAAATTGGATGCAAACGGTTGACCATTGGTAAAAGTGGATATGATCTAGTGAAATTGAGTAACCTATGATTCGATTAGATGAAAATAGTGGATCACTAGTGGTATGAGTAAAATTAGACTCCATTTAATACAGTTGGTGGATAATTTTTGAAAGTGATTATGGTATAGAAAAATTGGACTCAATTGGATGTAGTTGGTGAATAATTGCTAAGTGAGTATAATACAGTGAAATTGAGTAAAATTGGATGCAAATGGTTGACCATTGGTAAAAGTGGATATGATCTAGTGAAATTGAGTAACCTATGATTCGATTAGATGAAAATAGTGGATCACTAGTAGAGTTGACCATGCTATAATATTAAAAATGAGTAGACTTGGAAGTAATTTTAGGATAGTTAGTGAAAGTGAGCATGATCTAGTGATATTGAGTAAAATTATACTTAATTCTCTACAATAGGTGAATAATAGTTGAAAGTGATTATGATCTAGTGAGTTTGAGAAAAATTGGACTCAACTATAGATGTATTTGTTCAAAGTGAGTACATGATATAGTGAAATTGAATAAATTGGATGCAATTTGTTGATCATTGGTGAAAGTGAGTATGATCTAGTGGAATTGAGTAAAATATGATTCAATTAGATGCAATTAGTGGTAACTAATAGAGTTGACCACGATCTTGTAATAAAAATAGTAAACTTGGAAGTAATTTTAGGATAATTAGTGAAAGTGAGTATGATCTAGTGATATTGAGTAAAATTATACTTAATTCGATATAATGTGTGATTAATTGTTAAAAGTGATTATGATCTAGTGGAGTTGAGAAAATTGGACTCAACTAGATGTAGTTGGTGTACAATTGTTGAAAGTGAGTATACAATATAGTGAAATTGAGTAAAATTTGATGCAATTAGCTGATCATTGGTGAAAGTGGATATGATCTAGTGAAATCGAGTAAAATATGATTCGAGTATATGCTAGTAGTGGAATAACTAGTAGAGTTGACCATGATATAGTATTAAAAACGAGTAAACTTAATTGGAAGTAATTTTAGGATAGTTAGTGAAAGTGAGTATGATTAGTGAGTACATGATATAGTGAAATTGAGTAAAATTGGATGCAATCGGTTGATTATTGGTGAAAGTGAGTATGATATAATGATATTGAGTAAAATTTTACTAAATTTGATACTAATAGGTTTTGGAGTTCTCCGAAATCGCTTTATTCTTAAAGGAGATTCAAATATCGTGCATATCCGCTTGACACGTGAGATTGACACATTCATTTTCTCGGTGCATTATCCACCTTTATTTGTGTCCTTGTTTTTCGCGCGTTGTATTTCCTTTTACTAGTTTGGTTTAGTTGAGTCTATAATTCCTATTGTATTTTTATATAATTAATATCATGATCAACACTTGTAGTACTAATCCTTCAAGGTCTGAGTCAAGTTATTACTTCAAGAGTCAATCAAAGTTAAAGATTCAATTTGAAGCTATGAATCAAGCTAATAAACAAAGGAGTAGACAAATCTCTTGGGCGTTTACCGCAACATCAAAATACAAAGGCCTGAAAAACAACTTCAATCAATTGCATCGAACTCCTCTACCAACACTGAGTTTCTGTGGACACTGCCATGTCCATTAAAAGTGCAATTTTTCTTGTGGAAAGCATTGACACGAGGCTTTTCGACCTTGGTGTCCAACAATAAACTTGCCTGAATCCGTACGACAATCTTGAACAAAAATATCAACCGTTCAAATTTTTTCATAATCTGTATGACTGGAACTTTGAACAAAGATCTCCCATCCGAAACTTATGTCAAAACCCTTAAAAAATTTCTCTCACTTCCCTCTCCATCTCCATCGTTTTTCTTTCCCATCTTCAAACCTCAGCACCATCGAGAAAAAAAGAAAAGCCTAACTCAGTCACCCACCTTTACTTCTGGAACCAACCCAGATGATTCCATGATTTTCCTCCTCCTCCTCCTCCTCAGTCCTCACTACCATTAACACCGAAATCAGATGAATCTATTCTTACCCGACTCTCTCTGTATCTCTCTCACCCATTCATGAAAAACCCAAAAATCCATTTATGTTGCTTCTACACCATGAATTTTTTTTATATATTTTTGTTTGTTTGTTTAGGGTTTATAACGTTTGAAAGTCAGGAACTAGATTCGAAACCCAGATGATATAAGTCTGACTATTGATTTCTTTCTCTTATTTTTTTTTCTTACATCACCAGATTTCAGCAACCGATTTATTGAATTTCATTACTCCATTATTTTGATTCAGTCGATCTGTGAGTCACACGTCTCTCAATTTTCACAGATCGGGTCTATTACTTTCAACACTGATTTGGGGATCGTCAATCTTCAGCGAGAATAGAAATTGTTAGGGCATCTATTCTTCAATTCTACCGACAAGAACTTACTGTGTTTTATAAATTCCAATCAATTGAACCTTGGATTTATACATTGATATATCCAGTTTACTCATTTGATTCCTGTTATTTTTCCTTACCTGAAACCCTGAACCTTAAATCGAAAACCCATGTTTCCGAAACCCTGAATCTTAAATCTAAAACCCCTAATTCATCATATCAACGAGTTAACGAATGTGTAAAGAGTCTTTAGAAGAGCATATTTAGATCAAGATGTAACAGTTAGTAACAAGAACTTCCACCACCTCAGGTTTCTAGCTATCATAAGATTTTATATTGAGTAATCAATATTTCCTTGTTTTGAATGCAGCATACAACCAGTGGTGGTACTGGTGGGGTTGGTTATGATAATACCATTAACAACATCTTCTCCTTCTGTTCTTACAGGTTTTTTATTCTCATTTTGTCCATTTATTAATTTGAATCAGTTTTTGTTTTTATTTTGATTTTATGATTTGATCGATTAGGTTTGAGTTTGGTTACTTGGTGATAGCTGATGATTTTTTCTCGGTGTTTTAGAAATAATTGAAATTCAGGTCTACTTGTGAATCTGAACATTAGGTTTTGTTAGTTTATGTGCGTGTGGGTATGTTGTTGCTTTCCAAAATCAAAAGTTTTGTTGGGAAAAAGCCCATTTATGGATGCAACTCTTGTTGATTCTTTGTTCTCTGAGATGATATTATTGGTGTGCTATCTAGTTTTCCGATTTAGTGATTTGTGTATAAACCACTTAATTTTGCGTGGATGTATTGCAGATGGAAACAGATATAGCTTATGATGTTGGTGCAATGCAGAGACGGGGTTGTGTGAAAGCAGCTAACTCATATTGTTCATCTTGTTGAGGTGATTTTCTTTTAGCATTTATCATTTCTTTTTCTTAAAAGATGTAATTCAATTGGTCTTATCATTTTGCCTATAATTTTTTTAGTTTGTTTGGATGCATGAGTGGCTGCTAGTTCTCCTTCTGACAAATATAGTTTCATGGGTTAGAAACCTATCTTCTTAATACCATTTCTTAGACTTTAACATAATGATAAACCTTACCTTGTGCTGAAGCTGAATTGATACCAAGGATTAGCATATAATGCAGTCTGCAACTCATTAAAATAGGAACATACTCAAGTTTATATGATTGCTTGTTTGATGAAGAGTGTAAATTTACTACTAGGTCTAATAGTTGAACACGGACTTCCCTGTTCAACTCGTTTTTGTAGATTGCTTACTCTTCTCAACAATTTTGAATGATTCTGTGGTGTTTGCGGTGAAAAAGCATGCACTAATAGGTTGACCTTCTCATGATCCTATTTGTTTCAAGGCTCCTGCTAGGATCCTTTGGAGTACTTTCCCCAGATGAGTATCTTAGAAACCCTATATTTATTTTTAAACCTTAGATAGAAATCCTTAGCCCTGATAATCAATCTTGTAGAACATAGATGTCGTAAACTGGACTCGGCTAAAATGTAAGTCAGAGTTGGTAACTTGAATATTGTGTTAGGTTCTTATTTTGTTTAAATTTAACTTGTGTATGCCGTTACTGTGATAATCAACCTTGTAGAACATGTTCAGTTTTTCGTCCTCAAGATGTTTTTTTATATCATGCTTCACCAAAATTTTTGGCTTCAACAGGAAAACACAAGGGAAAGCTAAAGTATATCTAATAAGATAACTCGCCAAATAGAATCCCAAGTTCAAGAAGAGCTGCAGATTTAGTTGAAAAACCGAAAAATTTGCTCTCTCTCTCTCTCTCTCTCTCTCTCTCTCTCTATCTATCTGTCTCTCACAATTCACTTTTAGAATTAATAAGAGTATTTCCCTCTTAGATAGAATTGCTATTATGTTGTAATTGATAGTTGGAAATTTACTTTTTGCTGAATCTTTTTTTGGATATTGTCTTAATATATTGCCCGTTGTGCTGTTGCTTTTCAGGTTAATGAACTTGTTTCTGACATGTAATGCTACATGAAGTGACCTAACAAAGCCTCCTACATCGATTATATTGTTTGGATGAATCTGTTTTTTTATCTGTATGGTTAAACACATTGAGTTTCTGTATTTGCGTTAGATCTTATAAATCATTTCAGTGCTACAGATACTGCGACCAATTGTTACACATTCAGATAAGCAAGATGGAAAACTGAAGGATGAGGATGGGAAACTATGCTACATACTTGTTTCATCAAGCAAATAAAATTTCTTGATTGCTGATGCTGACAGTAGTTTATTGGTTGTTTTTTTGATGTTAGGTAACAAGAATTCAAGGAGGAAATCAAGAAGGAGAATTTGTTAAGAGTGAGGTTGGCCTGGGTATTGTTCAAATCCATTGTCCGGAAGATGTGCTATGCTATTATAGTGTTCAAATCGCCACAGTTTATGATGGCTGCTAGTGGTGCTTATGTCATGTTTTCAGATTTTTGGTGCAACTATGTTGATAATATTCAATGTCTGAAACTTTATTTTTATGTTTCCAGGTTTATATGTACGTACACAAGAGTCAATTTGTTTTGTAACATTTGATTAGATCTTATTTTATTTTATTTTGAAGGGGAATTAGATCTTATTTGAAATGTGTTGTTGAATTCTCTTTTTATTCAGGGAAATGTTGGGACACCAACACCAATTAGAGAGTAGTTATTTTAGGTATTTATATAGCTTTCCTTAATTTGTATTTGCTTAGTATTCAAGTTATGTTCATTATATATTCATAGTTTGTTCTAGGGTTTAATCAAGCAATTAATACAAAACTCAATTCTTTATTTGTTCTTTTATTTGTAAATTCTATCTTAGGGTTCTTGTACAGTTATTTTGGGTTAGAACCCTAACATTTGTTATCAGAGCAGGTTCGGTTTTCTCAAATTCCATAAAATTTTTTTTTCTCTCTATTCGATCTTCCGCTACTCTGTTATCACTTCTTGTTGGTCGTAGAAGTTTAAATTAGGTGCTCCGATAAATTATTGAAACTCAAAGTTATCTGTTGGATTTGTTTATATATCCTCTTGGATATTGACGATGAATCGATCACACACTTCGATTTGGTGTTAGCACAGATACGTGCGGATAGTATAATTTTTAGTGCACAGATTGAGTCCATACTCGGAGAGCAAAATATGAGGTTCCCTATTTTTGACGAAGATGATGCCGAAGGTTGGCTTTTCAAGGCAGAAAAGTACTTAAATTTTTATAGAATAACTGATGACCAAAAAGTATCCTTCGCGTCTGGCTACCTCACTGGCGAAGCAATTCGTTGGTATCAATGGATGATGTGCTCTCTAGGAGAACTAACATGGCAGCAATTTTATCGCACACTTTGTTTTCGATTCCAATCTCGCAAACTTATTAGTCCATGCAACGCTCTTTCCAAATTCGCTCAAAAAGAAAGGAATGCGACAGATAAGCTGGAATCAACTGGAAATTATTTCGACACGCAACAGGGTACCTGCAGTTTGCTGAGAAGACAGACTGTAGAGAAAGATGCTAAGGCAGAAATTATTACGTCAACAATTCCTTCACACACCATCAGTCTAAATCAGCCATGCAAGGATGCAATTACTCCACGCCAGTCGCGCTTAGCCGCTGCATTAAAGAAGTGTCTACGTCCAGTTAAAGCAATCCAAGCTACACCAGCTGCGTTACCACCTCCACTGGAAGAATTATTAGGAGAGAGAAGTGAGGTTTTAGAAGTACCGAAGATTGAAGAAGAAATTACTATCAATGATTTGGTAACTGATTCAAATTTATCAGAAGATGAACAAAATATTGCAGAGAAGAATGCCAAGAAAGACGTGGAACAGTTTGATGAGAAGTTGAAATCCGCCAATACATTCACTATTTTCCATAATCCACCACCATCTGAGGTACACTTGGTCGAAAGTTCGGAGGTATCAACAACTGCTCCAAGTCAAGAAGGAGCTGGGGTTACAGAAGCAACGATTGAGGAGATCACGGATTTCAGTCGAGAGACTTCTTTTCCGTCAGGAACAGCAAAGGATGATATCATTGATAAAGAAACTGTTGTTCTCCTTAATGGTGTGAGTTATCCGACTGAAGGAGTTGCAAGGATGATTATGGAAGATTTCAAGAAAATATGTCAATGCACAATCGCTGACGTGGGTTACAAGCAACATGAAAATTCTAAGGTGTTACTCAACAGAAAACTAGGTGGTAATGATTTTTTTTATCTTGCTTATGATTTTTCTCGAATATTATTTGATCGTGGCAAGAACTTCGAACATTTACGGGTACACAGTTTGAATAGTGTTGAAGATGATATTCTCTTAAGGTTTCAAAATAATTTAATTAATGCTACAAAGGTCCATGTGATGAATTCCTGAAGCGATTTGTTTATCTTCATCTCAACTATACTCGTTTGTTATTTGATCGCGGCAAGGTAGGAGCATTCAAGAATCTTTCTCGAAAAGTAGAGGCTGACTTACATAATAGTCTTTCTACTATTCTTTTCTTGAAACATCAGGAAGTCTTAGCATGGACGGATCATACTTTTAGTTTGGAAAATATAGGCTCACTTGTTTCCTGCATGAAAGTAAGCGGCAGTGTTGCTTTACTTGGTTTCCTGACTTTGAGGATGTGGCAAATAGTTACAAACCAGTTGTGCAATCCACCTTGGCAATCACTTAGTTGGAAGTATTTATACTGGGAATTGATTTCTTTGCACATGTCAAGCTTACCAAGACTCTCAGCCAAGGAGGAAGAAATTGAGGACGAAAATACTATTATATCAACAACTCCTTCAAACACCATCAATTCATTACCTAAGGGGGAAACGGTTGAAGCTCAGAGTGGTATGAGCCGTATGGCTATGAAAAATGAAGTTGACAACAGAACTAATAACGATCCATTTGGGTCTTTATTGAATTTTGGGGTAAGAAAGAAACTTCAATTAATGCAACTACGTTAAAAAGTGTTAGCACTAGTAAAGATGATGGAGTTGTCCGTGTTTGGGCAACTAAAAATACAACTGAAGATATGATGGTTGGTGACTATGATCAGCAACCTGAATTTAATTCGCAAGCACCCAACGGGGAGGAGTGGAAATCCTGGAAATCTATACTGGAGGGTAAAGTTCAGTCTAGACTCCAGTCTAAAGAATCATCTAGAACAAGTTCTATTGAGACGGATCAAGGCACCACACAGCCATCCAAAACTGTCACAGAAAAAAGTGATATTGTATCTGATAGCGTTTGCATTAATCGGATGAGAGGAATCTCTTGACTATTACAACCAGCAAGATGCTAATACTGCATCGGATGCAATAAACTGTATTCTCGTCAAAAGAAAGCTTGTTATATTCTCTCACTGTGATTCCAGTAAACGAGAAAGTGTGAAGGATAATATAATTGTCAAGACATTGGATTCATCCATATATAACAAGGGATTGTTGGATACCTTTGTTGCAATTGGTAGTGTTCGTCTTCTTATGTCGGACTTTGAGAGGAAAGGAAGGGTTTCACTAACTGAGAAGGATACAGATGCTTTGTGCTCGACTAAGAAATACACTAATGATCAACTGAATCACCGTGTTCTCAATCAAGATGTGCTGATCCGGGACGTTGAGCTGCATAAAAAAATGGGAGGGCATATTATGCCTCAAGGTGTACATAATATACTAGGTCTTACCGAGCTTGAAGGAGTTGACATGTGCTCGGCAAAAAAAATTGTTTATACAGAATCTAAGAGGAAGAACTGGATACCCTCATTGCCTGAGAGTACTACACATGTTCAGGGGTATTTTGGAGTTATTTGTGTCTATAGTGGAAAACTTATTCATGGCTATAGTGGAAAACATCTAAGTTGGGACTTCTATATCGGCAATCATAATGCAATTGAAGAGACGTATTGCAAGCATCCAGAGGCATTAGTCACTACCGACATCAAACTAATTGGTAAGAAATTCTTTGCTCGTTGCTTTGTGTTTCCTCGAATCTTATTTGATCGTGGAGGAAATTTGGATGTTTGAGTCGTCTTTCTCCCATTAGTGATGCACATGCTGAAAATGAACAGTTCGGGGATGACTGTTATCAAGTGGATAGATATGTTTACAATGTTGCTGGATTCGGAGTTTCCGGTGTAGACGTTGATGATCAAATACGCCATTTCGGTATACTTAAAAAATAGTTATCACTTTATCCATGTCAAGCTTACAAAGACTATGGAAGAAGCCACCTTGGTTTGCAGTGACAAAGTGTGATAAGTACAAGTCTAGTCTACCAAAATTATGGAAGCCGCCTTGGTTAGCGGTTGGAAAGCATGACGAGTTATGTCGATTCAACTTGAGGACAAGTTGCATTTCAAGGGGCTGGGAATGTCAGGATGCCAATTCAATTTTTTGGCTGGATATATTTTAGTTTAGTCTTATGATCCAACTTGAGGACAAGTTGTGTCTCAAGGGGGTGGGGGTGTTGGGACACCAACACCAATTAGGAGAGTCTAGTTATTTTAGGTATTTACATAGCTTTCCTTAATTTGTATTTGCTTAGTATTCAAGTTATGTTCATTATATATTCATAGTTTTTTCTAGGGTTTAATCAAGCAATTAATACAAAACTCAGTTCTTTATTTGTTCTTTTATTTGTAAATTCTATCTTAGGATTCTTGTACAGTGATTTTGGTTTAGAACCCTAACAGGAAACCATGTCTTTATAAATAAATTTGCTATTTTGTTAATTATATCCAATTTATATAATAAAAATATTGTTTTATAATGAAGGGATTTAGATAATTCCAAGTGGATGGTGAAGGA
Organism: Papaver armeniacum; assembly: GCA_023531295.1. NCBI lineage: Eukaryota > Viridiplantae > Streptophyta > Magnoliopsida > Ranunculales > Papaveraceae > Papaver > Papaver armeniacum. The sequence continues at coordinate 177,213 of JAJJWW010004982.1, forward strand.
TATACCCAATTTGTGGTGAGATTTTATCGGCTTTCATCAATTTTAAAAGATGTGCAGTTAGAGATTTAACCACGCACGTGGTTTGAGATGGTTACACGTGGATGGTATCTTGAGATGGTTACACGTGGACAGTGGGTGATGATCCATGTAGCTTAGTGGTTGAAATTTCATCATGTTTGTTAGTTTTGGTTTAAAATTAATGGTGAAGATTCACACGATGAATGGTGAAATGAACGACTGGAATTCCATCATCTATATTGCGTGGTCATACAAGATTGTATCAAATATTTCATTGGCGTGGCTAAACATCAGATATAGCCACGTTAAATATATATTGCGTGTCTATAGGATAACCAATGGCAACGCTAAAAACCATTTGCGTGTCCATAGGCTAACCAATGACCACGCCAAAAACCAATTGCGTGTCCATAGGATAATAAATGGCCACGCCCCAAAAAATTGTGTGTCCAAAGAATACCCAATGGCAACGCCGAAAATAACCGTGTGCATGGGGATTATTGGCCACGCCAAATTCTTTTTTGTGTGTCTATAGGATATCAATGGACACGCTAAAAGCCAACTGCGTGTCCATAGGATAACCAATGGCCACGCCAAAACCAATTGCGTGTCCATAGGATAACAAATGGCCACGCCTAAAAACAAATTGTGTGTCCATAGGATAACAAATGGCCACGCCAAAACAAACTGCGTGTTCGTAGGGGCCATTGGCCACGCCAAATTCTTTTTTGTGTGTCTATAGGATATCAATGGAAACGCCAAAAACAAAATTTTTTTGACAAGTATAGAAACTTGATTATGGGCTCTGGCGTGTTTCATAGATATAGCCACTCAAGGTAGGCGTGGCCATAGAGTACTTTAAGACACGCCATTAAACTTTAAACCACGCAGTGTAAAACCACACCAAGTCCAAAAATATTTGGCGTGTCCAAAGCCCTATGGACACGCCAAATTGGCGTGGCTAAAGGGTCATTTTGTACTAGTGGACCCAACTATTTTTACGTAGTTGCGTGATCTCGATCTTCTTGTTTTCTATCGTGTTGAGTATTATCTTCTTTAAGATTAACTCAAGATTTAATCTCCGATAGGCAAGATAAAAAGTAGTCACAAACATCTTCGTTTCATCGTTTGTGATTCCACAATATCTTGTTTCGCTACCGTACGATTAAGATTATTTTGAGGTGATTGATATTACTAGACTGTGCTTCGAGAATATAAGTCCGATGTATCAATTGGTTCATGTTCACCTTGATTTATCAAAAAACGGAACAATACCCTTAGGTTTTTTTGTGGAGACAGATTTATCTATTCAATAGACTTTTGTGTGTGAGACAGATTTGTTTATCAAGTCTTCGACTTTGGGTCGTAGAAATTCTTAGTTGTGGGTGAGATCAGCTAAGGGAATCAAGTGTGTAGAGTCTTTCTGCGATTCAGAGGCGTAAGGAACACGACTGTACCTTGATCAGTGTGAGATTGGTTAGGGCTCAACTACATTCCAAAATGAAGTTAACTTGGAGTAGGCTGAGTATGCATGAGCGGATTAATACAAAGTGTGGTGTTCAAATCTGGACTAGGTCCCCTGGGTTTTTCCGCATTTGCGGTTTCCTCGTTAACAAAATTTCTGGTGTTTGTGTTATTTCTTTTCCGCATTATATTTTTCTATATAATTGAAATATCACAGGTTGTGCGTAGTTCAATCAATTAGATAATCCAACCTTTGGTTGTTGATATAAATTGATTGACACATGAACATTGGTCTTTGGTACTATTCAAGTTGATTCACATAATATCGCTGTGGATTTCTATCTGTTTGATTTTATCATTACATTGTGAAATGAGATATAACTCTTAGATATATTTCTTAATTGAGCTCACTTTATTAGTGGTGCTCTTGGAATTATATTGGAGTTAGTCCATACGATTGCTAAAAGAAATATTGGGTGAGGTTGTTAGGCCCAGCTTTTCAATTGGTATCAAAGCTGAGCAAACACGTTTAAGACCTCATAAGTCTCGTGTTTGTAGCGATTTGACTCTATGGACAATTGTGCAATCTCTGATAAACGCATCACCAGATATAAAAGTTCTGTTTCCATGAAATCTATTTAAGAGAAAGATTTTTCAATCTTGATTTTAGATGAACATTGTGTTCCAACGAAACACAGCTTGCGGTGGTAAGTGTTACCCCGATTACCTTTCAAACAAGTCGACTTTTTGTTGAAGAAAGGGAAGCGACTGAAGAAAGCGAAATAATTCTAAAACTTGTTAGAATCCGAGGTGATAGAAACAATCGGTTTAAACACAAAATAAATGCTCTCATTGGTATAACAAGGATCGTGTTCTTCAAATTAAGGCTCTTCATGAGGCCAAACTCAAGGAGAATGCATTGAAATTGACCATCTATTGAGTAAACTCTCTATTCAATGTAAAAGGATGTTCTAAAGAGTCCTCTATATGAATCACTTTTGTCTCAATCTGTAAACTCGGTTCAGGAAGTTAAGCCACGTTCTCTTCCTATTGGAAAAGATGTGCTGTATCTTCCTCAAATCAAGGAATCACCACATCACTTGGAAAGAACAAATCTCCTAACGATGGTGTCAAGTCTATGTGTCTATTTTGTGACTCAAAAAAGAGCATAATGAATGTAAGAGCAAATCTAGTTTGAATGACAACTATATTGTTCGACTTCAACATACCTTAGATTTAATTCTTGAAGGTGTAACCGGCATTCGTATGTCTAAATCAATCGGTTTTAGCACTTACCATGTGAATCCTTAGGGAAAGTCGGTACAATTTGTTCCTCAAATATTCATACTGGTAACAGTAATCTTAACACAAATCGTCCAAGAAGATTTCAAGGAGGATCCTCTTCGGTTAAAAAGGAAGATGTTGTTGTTCATGTTGTGAATAAGGTATTAGAAGAAGAAAGCAAAAATGGAGATGTGAAAGACAACCTAAATATGATAATTGAAGGATACAAGGAGCTCATAAACAGCCATTAAATTCCTCGGGTCAAAAACCTTCGAGGTAAGATTCCATTCTTTACGTTTTCTTTTGATGATAACTTTTCGCATAAAAATCTTTTCCTCCAAAATAAGGAATAAGAGATGTAATCAGTGAACAAATTCTCTTGATGAGCGAAAAGCTCATACTTATGCTAATTAATCACAAGGTTGAAACCTCACTCACAAAAATCACAGTTGAGTGAGATATGACCAGAATACTTTGTGAAAAATGTTCTCTGTATGGTTGAGCTATTTTCTTGTCGTTCTTAGATGGATTATCGGTTGCAGACATTTTTGCACAAGTATTGTTTTGTTGATTTTTGTTCTTGTGATATTTTTTTAGCTTTATTCCCTTTCCCATAATTTTGTAATGGGTTAAAATGCTACTCTTATGCTCTAAATTTTCCTCTTAAGAGAATATAAAATTTATTGAGCTAAGATTTGTGAAAATATTCACTTAGCAATATTTTGATGTGCAAACGGTTTTTCTGGTTTTCCCTTTCGGTAGTTCTTGTGTTTTTCCTCCGTGGGTCAAGATTTGTGTTGTACGGGTACCAATGTTACTTTTCACGAACCAACTATAGAAACCCTAAAATTCCCTAAAACCATTTATATACTTTTCCTTTTGAGATTGAGTTATTTCTCTCAAGGTTTTCTCTTATCAAGAATGTCTTCTCCTCCTTGTTCTTCGGATTTGCCAGAAGATTTTGTTGACAATGCTATATATTTCGGTTTTATGGGAAAAAAGAAGAAACATTGTACATCTTTGTGAACTCAATCCCTAATGTATCATGCTATTATGCATATACTCATCAAGATGTTGAAAAGGTTGAGATGGTCTCTGATGAAGTGGTTCATGATTTTCTCAAATACTTTAAGAAGGAAAAACTGCAGCTCATTGATATTGTTAGAGCACTGCTCGGTCGAACTCACATGCGTTGCTATATCAAGCATGTTTTCCAATGTTAGTGATCAAAACTATAAGTCTTTATTTCTAGACTATTTATAGATATCTCGGACTAGGACATAGATAGTGCGGTTGAGCTTAGATTTCACGAGTTCATCATTTGAAGACGAAGAACTACTAATTAAGGGGAGATTGTGGAACTTCTTCAACAAAGAGTATGGGAGACTTTAACTCATCTATCACAAGTCTATTTCTACTATCTCCTATATTGAGACATAAGTCGTGTTAAGATATAGTTTTCTCTATACATATTTGAGATTTCGGTGAGTATATCTCGCTTACATATTTCTCGAAATATGTGTCGGTAAGTTTCGCTTCGATCAAGTTCATCTTATATCATGAGAAAATTGATGAGTAACATCTTACATGGTTTGTGCGATACAATCATTTGATCTAGGCTTGGAATGTTTCGATAATGATTATTTCAATATCTTGAAAATTGCTTTGATGCTAATAGTGTGTGCAAACGGCTATTATCATTATATAAGAATGTTTCAATGATTGAAATAAAGAGTTGAGAATGTAACCATCTTTGGATATAAGCATATATAGTGTGTTCGCGTATTAGTGTATAAATCCGTAAACCTAGAGCCAATAGTATGCATATGTGTGTATACTGAGGTGGTGAGTTTGATTTTGACAAACTCTTAAACTAGTCACCTTAAGTATGCGTACATCTTGGAGAAGTTTTCGAACCCAGAAATTTCTGCGAGTTTGGAAACTAAACAAACTCAAATCCGGTTGCTTAAGTAAGCATACTTAAGGCGGTTACTTTGTCAAATCGGTCGAGTTCATGGACTTAAACATTTAAATCATAAGGAATGTAATCTTTGCAAAATGTGGCTATAATGTTTATGATTGATTCAAGTGAATCAAACCGATTTGGTTTCAATTGTGTTTTCTATGCAATTGAATAACTCTTTAACTAGTTTCATTTGAGTCATTTGAACTAGTTATGGTTACGATGAATAAGGTTGATATGAGAGTAATCATATGGCTAACCTCGGTTAACTATTTGTGAACCAACATGGTGTACACGTTTAACGGTTACTTAAACCTAAATGAGGGTACATTTCATTTGTGTTTAACAAGCTAAGTCTGATCTAACGGTTGAAAGATATTAGCTTGGGAGAATCAGGTTTTTCATCTAACGGTGAATATTGAATGCTTTGTTACTTAGGTAACTTAGATTGCAAACCCTGTTTTGAAAACTATATAAAGGAGAACTCTAGCAACTGGGAAACCTAATCCACACACCTCCTGTGTGTTACTAGTTGCATAACTAGAGTCGATTCTCCTTTAACCTTATATTTGTAGTTGTGTGATCTGATCTTGTTGTTTCTATCGCGTTGAGTACAATTGGAATAATTGGCTCGAGATTTTATATCTCCGATAGGCAAGATAGAAAAGTAATCACAAACACTTCGTCTCATCGTTTGTGATTCCACAATATCTTCTTTCGCTAGTCGATTAAGATTATTGTGAGGTGATTGATACTTCTAGGTTATTCTTTGGGAATATAAGTCGTGGTTATCGATTGGTTCTGTTCACCTTGATTTATCAAAAGACGGAACAAAACTCTTGGGTATTTACGTGGGAGACAAATTTATTCAATCCTATAGACTATTTTTTGTGTGTGAGACAGATTTGTCTATAAAGTATTCGACTTTGGGTCGTAACAACTCTTGGTTGTGGGTGAGATTCTAAGGGAATCAAGTGCTTAGTATCCTCTGGGATCGGAGACGTAAGGAGTGCAATCGCACCTTGAATCGATGTGAGATTGATTAGGGTTCAACTACATTCCAGTCAAAGTTAATTGGTAGTAGGCTAGTGTGTGTAGCGGCTTAATACAATGTGGTGTTCAACTGGACTAGGTCCCAGGGTTTTTTATGCATTTTCGGTTTCCTCGTTAACAAAATTCGGTGTCTGTGTTATTTCTATTCCGCATTATATTTTGTTATATAATTGAAATATCACGAGGTTGTGCGTTATGATCAATCAATTAGAATATCCAACTTTTGGTTGTTGATTTACAATGATTGACACTTGAACATTGGTATTTGGTACCATTCAAGTTACTCCTCTTATATTCAATCGGGCGCGTAGATTTCTATTTGCTGATTGCGGATTGAATTAAGAGTTAGAGTTATTAAAACTCTTTACCACACTTTATTCTAGATTGAGTCTGACTGTCTAGTGATTCTCTAGAAAGTGTATTGGAGTAAGTCCTCTCAGATTGCCAAACGAATTGTTGGGTGTGGTTGTTAGACCCCCGCATTTTCAATTGGGATCAGAGCAGGAAAACACATTAAAGACCTCATAAGTCTCGTGTTTGCGGCGATCGATATGGAAAAAGGTGATATCTCTATAAACGTACCACCAGGCTTCGATGGCTCAAATTACTTGTGGTGGAAAATTGTTATGCGTGCATTTCTTCAAGCACGTGATTTTTTCAATCATGGGTTTATGTGGTTAATGGCTATGATGCTCCTGTTGTGGCATTAGGGAATACAACCGCTCCAAAGAACATTGGTGAATACAATACTGCCGAGATACTTGCTGTAAAGAAAAACTCCGACGGTTTGAATGCCATCATACATGCCATTACCCCAGATCTTCAGCACCATGTGACTACGTGCACTAGGTCTAAAGATGCTTGGGATATCTTAGAAACCGTATTCGAAGAAAATACCAGTGAAAAGGAAGCTAGGCTTCAAAACCTTAATTCCGATTGGGAAAACCTTCGTATGGCGAGAGGAAAATTCGTTTGATGAGTTTAATCACAAAGTGTCTGAAATTGTTAATGCATCGTTTGCATTGGGTAAGACTATTCCTGAAAAGGACATTATGATGAAAATTCTCAGATCGCTGCCATCCAGATACGATTCTAAGAAGCATGCCATCGTTGAAGGAAATAACCTTGATGCTCTCTCCAGAAACACATTGGTTGGAAACCTAAAGATCTTTGATTATGAGCATACATCCAAAATTGGAAAGGATGTTGCCTTCAAAGAACAAAGAACACTAAATTACTTGACAAAAGTAAAAGTGTTTATGTCTCTGAGGATGATATTTCTGAAGCTGATTCATCGGATGAAGATCTTGACAAATCAGTCTCTTTGATCACAAGACAGTTTAGAGATCTTCTATTGAAGAGAAGTAAACGGTTTTCTAGAGACAAACCTAGGCCATCGATTAAACCTCACAACCGCATTCTTCCTAAAAATAGGGATGCGCTTGAGGTCGATGACGAGGATATGCCATAGATGCTTTAAGTGTAAAGGTTTTGGTCATTTTGCAAATGAGTGTCCAAATCGTAGAAAATACACCGGAAACAAAGGTCTTTTGCAACTCTTGATGAAATGTCGATCACTTTGATTCCCATGAAGACAAAAAATCAAGTGTTGCACTTCTTTGTGAAGATATTGATTTTGCTAATTGTAGCAATACATATATCAATCTTGATATTCTTCTAGAAGAAGATTTAACCAATCTGGAAGAAAAAATTAACCTTCTATTTGGAAACCCTATGTCCGATTTTTCGGGTTCCACTCTGTGCCTAAGCGCTTGCACATCTCGTGTGTCCGAATCATCTTATCCAGGGACATTTTCTTATTGTTCACTCAAGGGTCATGAACTTTCGAAGTGTTACAAGTATAAACACAAGATGAGACATGTCAAGAAACTTCAACGAAGACCAAATCGCCTAGCAAACAAGCTCAAACTTGTTCAAGAAACCATTGAGGTATGTAAGATTTTATCCTCTTCAAAGAAGTTGGGTTCCAAAGATAAGTCAAGACCACTAGAGAGAGAGTATGGTCTAAGCGGTTTGATAGACATGGTTCTATGAATTCCTTTCAAAGAGGTTATGGTGGAAAAATTGTTGTTCACCGTGGTAACAACTTAATTGTGTTGTTTTAGTGCATCTTGTCTCATGTGCCTAATTAAAAGAGACAAGATTGTGCACACCTCGAAGCTTAAGAAAAAAACTTTTTGTTTTTGTTTTCTAAGTTTTGTTGTATGATTTGGAATTCAAAATTGATTGATATTGGAAGAGACTTCCCTGTGTTTTCAATAAAAATAGGGTTATTCTCGTCAATTCCACTCTCTTTAGGGTCGTGAATTGAGCGTGCGTGAACCTGTGTGGTTAAAAGGTTCCATAACCCTACATGCCTTTTTCCTTCTATGAAACTTTTTTTCATCTTAAGACTGCCTGTTGAGTTTAAATTGTGATTTCCTCTCACAAACCCAAACACGTATGGAGACTCCAAGCATCATGTGTTCTGATGGAAAAATTAATATGATTGTTAAGCCATCAGTCATAAAGGAAAAGAAAATCTCTGTTGCCTCCAACTTTGAAAAGAAAAAAAAGGAATGTGAGGAAGCCAAGATTTGTTCCTTCAAATTCTCAGAAGTTTTCTGATGTTCTTGAAGAGTTGAAGGAAACAAGGAAGGAGATGCAGCTAATAAAGGCTTATGTTATGAGAACTCTCGAAATTCAGAAAGCCCTGGTTCGACATCATCAACCTAGAAGGTTTGTTGGAATTGACTCATTTCTTCACGAACCTTATGTTCCCATGGCTTTTGACGACAAGGAGTTCGGGGACGATAAAGAATTCTTCAGAGGTCTCAATGTCTAGTAAATCTTCATTTAGAGAATTTATTTCTTGTTTTTTAGAAGAATAACTAAGGTTTGGAATATCCATTATTGTGAGTACACATAGCTATGTCCAACGATTTTCATCTTCAATGTTTTTAGAATTTATTTATTTAAATTCTAAGTTATTTGGAAAATGATTTTTGCAATTTTAATCTTTATGATTTTATATATTGAAAATTGTTATGGTATATGTTGTTTACGTCCAGTGAACCTTTGTCTATCCCATACTTGTTCAAAAGTTATCTCTATTATGTTCGGTATGAAAGTATTGATAAAAGATAGAATGAACTTTTGACATTACAAAAGTTAAAGCCTTTTATGTCATTGTTTTGATGGAAGAAAGGATAAAGATTTTGATTACATGGATTAAGTCTATTATATGTCATTGTGCAAATAGTGATGGAAAATAGAATGAATCCTTGTTTATTCCGCAGTATTGGTCGATCTCCGATCCACATCTTTGTGCATATACGGTGTTGCTGCATAAGATTTCTTATGTTTGAGCATGACCAACTAAATTGATCATTCTCTTGTGGTTATTTTAGTTTTTCTCCGTAAGTTCACTTATGTCGAGCATGACCAATTGAATTGATCACGTCGTGGTTAATTTGGTTGTGTATATCAATTAAATTAATCATGGGTTTTCTTGTGATTAATTTGGTTGTATTTTTCGATTGTGTTAATCACGGGTTCTCTTGTGGTTAATTCAATTGAATATGTTGGATACAAATTCATGTTTTCATGTGATTTGAATTTTATCCAAAAGAAATCCTTCTTTTCTTGTAAAAGTAAGGTCGTCGTTGTTGTTCTTTCGGGAATGACATTTCATGGGGGAGAGTTCTTTTTGAACTTGTGCTTGATTGCCAAATATTTGTGGGGAGTGCGGCTATGGAATATTAGGGGTTATCTTGTATCTTTATAAACTCCTTGATGAATGCATTTAGCTTCGGCTTTATGATGGCATCTAAATAAGTTGATATGGTATTCTCTTTTAGTCATGAAGTATCTCTGTGAAAATTTCATGAGGATCCCACTAGTTTTTGTACCTTTGCCAATTTATATTGACAAAAATGGGGAGAATTAATGTGTAGTGTGATACTACAAATACATATGGTTTACGGATCATTATGTAAGGGGGAGTGGTTTTCATGTTGAGATGTAGTATTGACTAAGGGGAGTGATACATATCACCATAATATTGTTGTCAAAGTTGTGATACAATTGAACTTTGATCTTTGTGTAATAATACTATGACACCGTATATCAATGAATGAGAGCATTTTTTTCTCATTGTTATCGCTACGGATCTTCAACAACTATGATCTTGAACTTACAACCTTTAGGATCATGGAGTACTTGGAAGTGACGAAGATTTCGAGTCGCGTTGAAGATGCCAAGGAGATCAAGCATTTGGATGAGAGGCTACAATTTGTATCTATTTTGTAATCCATATGTATTGTTAGTTTTGTCACTAAAATTGACAAAGGGGGAGATTGTTAGAGCACTGCTCGGTCGAACTCGCATGCGTTGCTATCTCAAGCATGTTTGTCAATTTTAGTGATCAAAACTATAAGTCTTAATTTCTAGCCTATTTATAGATGTCTCGGACTAGGACATAGATAGTGTAGTTGAGCTTAGATTTCACAAGGTTCATCATTTGAAGACGAAGAAATACTAAGGAGCTTGTGGAACTTCTTCGACAAAAAGTATGTGGAGACTTGAACTCATCTATCACTTGGAAAGTCTATTTCTACTATCTCCTATATTGAGACATAAGTCGTGTTAAGATATAGTTTTCTATACACATTTGAGATTTCGAGCTGAGTATATCTCGCTTACATATTTCTCGAAATATGTGTTGGTAAGCTTTCACTTCGACCAAGTTCATCTTATATCATGAGAAAATTTCCGAGTAACATCTTACATGGTTTGTGTGATACAATCATTTGATGTAGGCTTGGAATGTTTCGATAATGATTATTTCAATATCTTGAAAATGCTTTGATGCTAATAGTGTGTGTAAACGACTATTATCATTATAGAAGAATGTTCAATGATTGAAATAAAGATTTGAGAATGTAACCATCTTTGGATATAAGCATATATAGTGTGTTCGCGCATTAGTGTATAAATCCATAAACCGGGAGCCAAGAGTATGCATATGTGTGTATACGAAATTGGTGAAGGAGACTGGTTAAGTATGCGTACATATTGGCGGAAGTTTTGAGCGAAAATTTTGAGTTTGGTTTTGACAAACTCTTAAACTAGTCACCTTAAGTATGCGTACCGTACACAACGGCGGAAGTTTTCGAACCGAAAATTTCTGCTGAGTTTGGAAACTAAACAAACTCAAATGCAGTTTGGCACGCATACCTCACGCATACTTGTCTGGTTACTTTGTCAATCGATCGGTTCATGGACTTAAACATTTAAATCATAAGGAATGCAATCTTTGCAAACCTTGGCTATAATGTTCATGATTGATTCAAGTGAATCAAACCGATTTAGTTTCAATTGTGCTTTCTATGCTATTGAACAACTCTTTAACTAGTTTCATTTGAGTCATTTGAACAAGTTATGGTTAAAATGAATAAGGTTGATATGAGAGTATTCATATGGCTAACCTCGGATAACTATTTGTGAACCAACATGGTGTACACGTTTAGGTACGGTTACATAAACCTAAATGAGGGTACATTTCATTTGTGTTTAATAAGCTAAGTTCGATCTAACGGTTGAAAGATATTAGCTAGGGAGAATCAGGTTTTTCATCTAACGGTGAATTAAATGCTTTGTTACCAAGGTAACTTAGATTGCGAACCCTGATTTGAAAACTATATAAAGGAAAACTCTAGCAATCTGGAAATCCTAATCCCCACACCTCCTGTGTGTTACAAGTTGCATAACTAGAGTCGATTCTCCTTTAACCTTAGGTTTCTTCTTGAGACCATGTAGGTCAACGACTCGAAGACTTCATTGGGATTGTGAAGCTACACCCAACTATTATCTTTGTAGTTACGTGATCTGATCTTGTTGTTTCTATCGTGTTAAGTACAATTGGAATAATTGGCTCGAGATTTTATATCTCCGATAGGCAAGATAGAGAAGTAATCACAAACACTTCGTCTCATTGTTTGTGATTCCACAATATCTTATTTCGCAAGTCGATTAAGATTATTGTGAGGTGATTGATAATTCTAGACTGTTCTTCGGGAATATAAGTCCGGGTTATCGATTGGTTCCTGTTCATCTTGATTTATCAAAAGATGGAACAAAAACTCCTGGGTATTTCTGTGGGAGACATATTTATTTCATCTTATAGACTTTTATGTGTGAGGCAGATTTGTATATCAAGTCTTCGACTTTGGGTCAGTAGCAACTCTTGGTTGTGGGTGAGATCTGGTATTCTCTATGTTGGTTTAGCAACAAAACATGATTTGTATTCTTTTAAATTGGATTAGTACTAATCCTAATCAATGAGATTAAGGTTTGTTCATGTTAATTATGAATGTTTAAGAGTACATAATGATAAGTATCTCTTATACTATTTGGAATGGCATACTAGTTATAACAATGTTATGTGAGGCTGTTTTTCAACTGTTGATGGAAGGTTGAATGACATATGTCTTTCATAGCATGAGGTGGACTCCATTCTAGCTCTTGTTTATAAAGAAATTTTTCATCATTAAAGAACAAGAGAAGATAGAATTGGAAGTGTCTTGCCTACAAGTTTTCCTTTCTCTTTGTTTTGCTAAATCTAAGGTATGCACTTATACTTCCTATCTACTTCATGTCAAGTGTTTTCAGTTGTAGAATATGTGATCCTAGAGCATGCATAAAACTACATATCAGCATAAGGTATTGTTTATGGGTGAAAACTATTTCTGTCGGTTTTGGTAATTTGGGGTGTGTGGATGAGAAATGAGTCTAAACCTTAAACAAATGCACTATACAGGAGTGCTTGTAGATTCGAGAAATCAATCAGGTAAATCCGGCCTAAACCAAGAAATGGCCGTTCCGAGACTTGTTTTGGTCACAAAGTGAAGGAGATGGGGTTGATCTTAGGGAGGGAAGAAGGTGTTGAGATTGTGAAGGTGTTGGCTGTATGACTTGTATCGAAAGCCGAAGCGGCTTGCAGGATATAAGCTATCGGTTCCGGTGTTTGAATACGATGGTATCAACACTTTGCCTCTCGTTGTCTGGACTTGTTATGTTGTTTTGGAAATAGGGAGGAGAACCTATTTATACAAGTCATATGAGCCTTATTCATGTCTCTCGTGGGAAGTGGAAGTAGAGTGATGGAGTAGTGGAGTTGTTTGTTTGTGTTACACGACCAGTCTTGCCCACTTGTCCCGTCATCTCTAACCGTCCATGACTTCCCCGACACGTTCTTGTGATTGCCGTTGCACGCCGCACGCTGTAAACCATGAGACCAATATCCCAATATGTATCCCCCTGTTTGTGACATGATTGATGTCTCAGTGTGTGGATCATGGGACCCAGAAAGTAGCATGTAATGCTCGATTAAATAACTAAGTTATTTAGGAAGTCTATATCCGTGAAAGTACAGTGTGTATTCTATGCAAGTCTTTGCATCATGATGTGGTAAAGTGACGGGTGGTGATCACCATGAAGCCTCACTGACCAATTAACTCTGACTGGGTTGTATAACCAAGTGAATGAAGTTGGACGGACGAGATGATCTTTGAGACACTCATCTGCGGCCCGTTGATGGAATTAGGGGTTTTGAAGAGGTGTGAAAGCATCACTCTTCATCTTGGTCGAATCCAAGCTTGGGATACAATTTTGACGGGGCCGATCGTGCATGTGTGTAGACGACATGACGATGTAGGCGCCCATATCTTATTGTCTCGTGAAAGTGTGATCCTGGGCCACTCAATTTTTCCGGCGAAGTTGAGTGGTGAGATCAATTTTCAACAATCTGAGTGCTTGCAAAGCCGCGCATCATGCGAATTGCAGGCGCGCGTTCCAAAACGACCAAGCTTGAGTCGGTCTTGGCCGATCAACCGGCGTGCATACGGTGGGATGGTGTATATACCTGTAATTCATCATCCCATAGAAACGTGATCTAAGCCACTCAATTTGTCGTAAACTTGAGCGGTCGAGATCGGTTTGTGGTTGGGAAGTGTGACCACGCCTAGCTCGGGGCGCGCGAATCAAGGTGTACAGCCAAGTTTGGTCTTGGCCGATCGGATGTGGAGATAGGTGGGCCCTCGGTGATCATGTTGATACTTAGGACTGCTTAGTCTATTCTGGACCCTTCACCGAAAGGGAGAAAAGGGACGCTCGTGATCGCGACACAAACCCTAATTAGGTTTTTGCCGGCCGTGTGTACCAGTTTGGGGTGCATTTAATCAAGACGACCAACCATAGTTGGTCCCGCCGATCAGTCGGGTATGTAGGCGGGCCCACGGTATTTGTGTTGACATGCTTTGGGCTATTTGAATCTACATCTACACCCTCCATCTATGCCTGTAAAGATGGATGGTTGAGACTGTTTTGCGATACATGTAATGTGCATGCAAACCCTAATTAAGGTTTTTAGTCCATACTGCTTGCTCTGTTTTGGACGGTTTGGCAAGCTATGCCACCCTTTGGGGGAGGCAGGCCATGCGGGGCCCGCGTTGGGTCGGTAATGAATATTCAATACCTGCTGGGGTCATGGATTCAATCTAAGCCATCCAATCATGCTTTGGTGAAGTTGGATGGTCGTGATCGTTTTGAGATCGATATGGTCATTTAGGTTCAAATATGCTCAATCGGGCTAGTATAATACACCGAGAGTTGTTTGTATGGGTATTTCATACATGCTTCATTATTAATGCTTGGAGATTCGTGTTGCTCTGCCGAGAACAACACTCGGTCGTCATCCGCACCGTGTAATGAGTACGGAAATACGAGGTGGTCATGCATTAATTAATAATGATGTAAATTCACAAGGTATATGGGATTGTTGCCACATGCTCCAACTGGATGAATTTCGTGTATTTAATTCACGGAATACTGGGATTGTTGCCACATGCTCTATTCTAGGTGAATTAGTAAAGTGAAGAAGTATTCATCACTTATCAATGGCTTTATCTTTTGCAAGATGTTAGCGCATAATTTTGGCTTTTTCAATTTTAGCCTTAAATGAAAATCCACCATCAACATTAAGTTTTGTCTAGCACGTAATGGTTACACCATTGTGGGGTAGGCATGAGATGGTGAGGTTAAAGACAAAGCTTATGAGACAAAGTTAGATGTTACCAGGGAGAGACGGGTCATCATGTCCTTGGAGCATGTCATGTTCAAGAGGCGTTCAGGCCAGTGTTCCCTAGCATGATGTCGGTCTTGCTGCTTGATGTATTTATTATGCTGTTTCGTTCGTGGGGCTACTGCACTGCTTGATCGAACGTGGGCTTGATGTGCCTATTTTGGTTAATCGTGGGTCCATTTGCATCCGCTTGATCGAACGTGGACACGATGTAAGCATGCTTGATTCGAACATGGGCAGATGTGCATGCTTTGATCAAACGCGGGACCACCGTGTACATGTTTCAAACGTCGGCCATGTCTGGCCTACTTTGACCGAGATACGGTTGATGTACTTGCTCGAGTGTCATCTTGCTACTTCGACCAAACACGCCACCCAAACTAGCTTGACTAAACACTTAGGACTTGATGCTTTGACCAAACACCTAGGCCCTTCTTTGTTTGCTTTTCTCGAACGTGGGACCCGATGTGAGCAAGCTTGTTTTTTAAAAAATGAACCTTGTGTGCTCAAATGTAAATGTGGGTCTGTGAAAGCGTTGAAGCCGGCTCTCGGGAGCGGTGCAGGAGAGCGTTGAAGTGTTGGAGCCGAAACGCCTTCTTATGGATAGAGAGCTACGATTGGGGGCGAGGCGGTGCCGCCGACCAACTGGGGCTAGGATCAAGTGGGACCGCCGCGTGCCCATCGAACGTCTACCACTGTGTTTCGACTGAAAACCAGCCTGCTGCGTGCGCCTGTTTTATTCGAATACCACCTTGTGACTTTGATCAATACCGGACTTGAAACTTGAGCAATACCGTACTTGTGACTTTATCAATACTAGGACTTGTGACTTGGTCAACACCAGAACTTAAAACTTGAGCAATACCGGACTTGTGACTTGATCAACACCGGACTTGAAACTTGAGCAATGCGGACTTGTGACTTTATCAATACCGGACTTGTGACTTGATCAACACCGGACTTGAAACTTGAGCAATCCGGACTTGAGACTTGAGCAATACCGGACTTGTGACTTGATCAATAAGGTATTTGGACCCAATACCAGCCTTTGTGTACTCCAACATGAATGTGTGTTCTGTCGTGTGTGACTACACATCTCACGCGTTTTTATACAAGTACCGACTCATGTCTTTTATTGTAGAATGAAGAAAAGAACTCTGTTGAGATGTCTTCCGGGGATAATGCACTTTGGTGCCAAGTCGGGGAGGTGTTGTGACTTCAAAGATATGCCGAACTTTGATGATGAGTTGTTCACCACGCCCTTTAAACTATATGAAAATATCCGTTCCACAAGATAACCCTTCTCTATCGACTTCAAGGTTTTTCATGCTCATTTGGGCCCTCATGAAGGATGGATGAGACGTATGTTGAGCAATGAGTACATCAAAGATAACTTGACCGGGCGAGATTATTGATGCGGCTTGAGTGTTGAAACGGCTCGAGAGGATGTTAAAGTGGTTTTAAGTGCGAACATTGAGGTGGATCTGGAGAGAGTGTTGAAGAAGGATTACAGGCGAACGTGGGTCCCGGAGAGAAGCGTTGAGGCGGCTCTTGAATAGACCATTAGGCGATTCTCGCTAGAGGTAGCGTTGAAGTGTTTCCCTCTTTAATTCGATTTACCCTTGCGAATTCCATGCTTCTTTGACCATCTCTCTCATGTTGAAGAATTCCTTGACCGACGGTGAAGAACTTCATCTTTGAGCCTCGATCCCCAAGCGTGGTTTACATGGTTTGTTCGTAGTGGTTGTTGTCGAGCCGGAGATATGGAATATCTTGGACATTGTTTCATCAATGTGGGAGTCGTGCATGTGGTACTTGGAGTTGGAGTTGACGGACGCGCATGATGTTGTATCTCGGTGGTTTTTCTCTTGTTGCTTAGGGGAGGCCTTTACGAGAGGCTGAAGGTTGTATTGCTGTTGGTGAGATATATGCCCTACAAACATTATGAGGCTCTTCATTCGCGAGACTGGGTTCTTTCTATCGGGGCATATGTTGTTGTAGATAAGCGTTCAACAGTTCCAAAGGATGACCAAAGCGCGGATTCTCCAACATAGCATGATAGACATGTACCTTTCATTCGATAAAGTGACTCATAGGATCTTGCTCAATATGACGCGTGGACATCGTTATCTTCTTGAGGTGCTCCCTTGAGGTATGGCTCCGGTGGAAGATTGCCGTCATAGAGCGTTGATACGTTGCACCGGCATTCTTTAAACCAAATGGAAGTATGGTATAATAAAAATTTCCGAGAGGAGTTCGAAAAGCTATCTTACTTGCATCATGCTCGTACATCCTTATCTGGTTGTAGCTGCTACATCCATCCATGGAGGAGAACATGCCGTGTCTGCTGGTTGCATCTACTAACATGTCGATGTTAGGTAGAGGAGGATCGTTTTTGGAGCAGCACCTGTTCAAGTCTCTGAAGTCTATGCAGCACCTGATCTATCAACTTTCCTCGTGTCTAGAACTACAATCATTTAACCGAGCTTGGATCCCAGTATGACATGTAGATAATGGGTGACCAATTTTCATCTAAATCCGGCATTTCTTCATATCTCCAAGCGAATATGTCCACAGTACTCTCTGAGAAGTTCCACGAGCTTCGTGCGTTTATCCGTACACAAGGTTGAGCTGATGGAGATAGGCCTAGGATATTCCTCAACGGTTTCAATCTCATCAGTTGTGGATTTGGTGCCATCTTGCAGCTGTTGTGGAGCATCTAGCACTTGTTCATGTGGTTCGTGCATTTGTAGCATTCCATTGGGTGGAGAGACTGGGAGTCTCCCGCTAATTGATAATGGCAAAGTGTTTCGGTATACCGTTTTCCCTTTCTCAGTCACGACTCGCCACAAAAGTTCGTTCCCTCTTCGTGTGAACGTGGGTCGTGGCTTGGCATGGGGATGGAGAAGAATGCTTCGTCGGCAAAGATGCATCGTGGGTTTTAGCCTCAATGATGCAAGCCGGTCTTTTCTTGAATTAACGCCCACGCGGGGAGTGGGACGCAACGAACTTGCCGGCGCTTCTCCCGTATGTGCTGGTTTGGTTTCCCTCGAAGTCCGTCATTGTGGTAGGCTTCCAAATGCGACCTTGCCTCGGGAGAACCTTGGATGTCCCGAGAGTTTTGAGAGTAATCATATTCAAAGACGCTCTGTGTAGATAAGGGCCGTCTTGAATTACGAATCCTTGATGCGTGCGGTGACATGTAGGTGGCACGGTCGTGACCTTCCTCAGTTGATTGCATCAAAACGTCACCGCCCGCTTATTCTTCGAGAGGTGTGAAAGTTCGCATAAACTTTCCACTAGAGAAACCTCTTCTGATCCACCGGCCTGCGGTTCATAGTGAAACTATTGACTTGAGAAGGATCGTTGTGAGATCAGTCCCAAGGTGTAGGAGTCTCCATGTGGGACCGCTCATATCGATGTCGCTTCTTTGATCAGGTCCATGGAGGTCCGCATGCCAAGTACCTTCTCCGGTGCGTTGAATGCGTTCCTTTTTTGCTCCAGGGCTGTCACGGCTCTTGTGGCATCGATCGTTAATGTCTTAATAACGGTGAGTACCTCTTTCTCGAGTTGCGGCCATATCCGTTTGAGTCTTAGCAAGAACTTACGCTTCTCCATCAAGTCTTCAATGGTAATGGGGATGGTCCTCCTCTCGTCCCTCCGGCTCCTCGTCCCGATGAAGGAGTGGAAGTTGTTGCTCGGGGTGACTACCGGAGGTGTTACACTTGATGAGATGCCGGATTTGTTTCGCTTCGTCTCCACAGTGATGGGAGGTGTTACACTTACTGGAATATCTCTCTTTCTGCCGGCATTGGTGGTAGAAGTGACGGCTCCATAAGATGTATTGACCACGGTAGCTCCACCGACAGTACATCGATCACGGGAGTGTTATCCACACTAACTCCATCGAGTTTATTGCGATCAGCACCTGAGTTCTACCATCTTGAAATGGATTGATGATTGAATTGGTCCTAAGATCTACCCTTTTGAAATTGATAAAATTGAATCGGATTTTTAAGAAATTGACTTTACAACCGAGAGATTAACCTCCGCTATGGTCGCCAATTGTTTATGGGTGAAAACTATTTCTGCGCGGTTTTGGTAATTTGGGGTGTGTGGATGAGAAATGAGTCTCAACCTTAAACAAATGCACTATACGGGAGTGCTTGTAGATTCGAGAAATCAATCATGCAAATCCGCCTAAACCAAGAAATGGCCGTTCCAGACTTGTTTCGGTCACAAAGTGAATGAGATGGGGTTGATCTTAGGTAGGGAAGCGAAGAAGGTGTTGAGATTGTGAAGGTGTTGGCTATGTATGACTTGTATCGGTAAAGCTGAATCGGGCTTGCAGGATGTAAGCTATCGATTCGGTATTTGAATACGATGGTATCAACACTTGCCTCTCTTATGTCCGGACTTATTCTCATTGTTTTGGAAATAGGGAGGAGAACCTATTTATACAAGTCATTTGAGCCTTATTCATGTCTCTCGTGGGAAGTGGAGGAAGTGGAGTTGTGTGTTGGTGTTACACGACCAGTCTTGCCCACTTGTCTGTCATAGTGTGGATCGTGGGACCCACGAGAAAGTAGCATGTAATGCTCGATTAAATAACTAAGTTATTTTGGAAGTCGATACTGTGAAGTACCGTGTGTATTCTATGCAGTCTTTTGCATCATGATGTGGTAAAGTGACGGGTGGTGATCACCATGACGCCTCACCGACCAATTAACTCGACCGAGGTTGTATAACCAAAGCGGAGGTGAAGTTGACTGGGACGAGATGATCTTTGAGACACTCATCTACGACCGTTGATGGAATTAGGGTTTTTGAAGAGGTGTGCAAGCATCACTCTTCGACTTGGTCGAATCAAGCTTGGGATACAATTTTGACAGGCCGATCGTGCATGTGTGTAGACGACATGACGATGTAGGCGCCCATATCTCATTGTCTCGTGAAAGTGTGATCCGGGCCACTCAATTTGTCCGGCGAAGTTGAGTGGTCGAGATCAATTTGCAACAAATCTGGTGCCGCAAAAAGCGCGCATCATGCCAATTTTGGGCGCGCGTTCAAGACGACCAAGCTTAGTCGGTCTTGGCCGATCGGCCGGCGTGCATACGGTGGGATGGTGTATATACTACATTGATCTAAGCCACTCAATTTGTCCTAAACTTGAGCGGTCGAGATCGTTTGTGGTTGGGAAGTGTGACCACGCCAGCTTGGCGCGCGAATCAAGGTGTACAGCCAAGTTTGGTCTTGGCAGATCCAGTGTGGAGATAGGTGGGCCCGCAGTGATCATGTTGATACTTACCGGACACGCTTATTCTATTCCTGGACCCTTCATCCGGAGCCGGAGAAAAGGGACGCTTGTGATCGCGACACAAACCCTAATTAGGTTTTGCACACCGTGTGTACCCGAGTTTGGGGTGCACGAATCAAGACGACCAACCATAGTTGGTCCCGATCGATCGATCGAGGTATGTAGCGGGCCCACGCTGTTTGTGTTGACATGCTCGGGGCTCTTTGAATCTACATCCACACCCTCCATCTATGCGTGAAGATGGATGGTTGAGACTGTTTGCGATACATGTAATGTGCCGCAAACCCTAATTTAGGGTTTTGTCGTCCATCTTGCTTTCTGGTTTGGACGGTTTGGCAAGCTATGCCACCCTTTTGGGAGACCGAGCCATCTGGGGCCCGCATTGGGTCGGTAGTGAATATTTTAATACCTGCTTGGGGTCATGGATTCAATCTAAGACATCCAATCATGCTGGTGAAGTTGGATGGTCGTGATCGTTTCTGAGACTGATATGGTCATTCAGGTTCAAATATGCTAAATTGGGCTAGTATAACACACCGAGAGTTGTAGCCTGTATGGGTATTTCGTACATGCTTCATTATTAATGCTTGGAGATTCGTGTTGCTCTGCTTTGAGAACAACACTCGGTCGTCATGCCGCACCGGTAATGAGTACATGAAAATACGAGGTGGTCATGCATTAATTAATAATGATGTAAATTCACGGGGTATATGGGATTGTTGCCACATGCTCCAACTGGATGAATTTCGTGTATTTAATTCACAAAATACTCGGGATTGTTGCCACATGCTCTATTCTAGGTGAATTAGTAAAGTGAAGAAGTATTCATCACTTATCAATGGCTTTATCTTTTGCAAGATGTTAGCGCATAATTTTGGCTTTTACAATTTTAGCCTTAAATGAAAATCCACCATCAACAGGTATTAAGCAAGTTCACATAAAAATTGATTACTGACTAATAAGGAATTGCAAAGCATGATTATAGGCTGATATTCTAACATTGGTATCAGAGCCTTAGGTATAATATATTCTACAGAACTTGATTTATAGATTATGGTGACAATTATGAAATTTCAGCAATTCACATATTAGTTTAGATATGAATTCTGTAGATTCAAATCATGTAAGATATGTGCTTGTTGTCACCATGTTACAAGGATGATCTAAAGAATTATTTGAAGCCTTGTAGTAGTCTTGATGTAGCTTTTACCGTTTATATGTGTCTCCAAAGTGATACTTTGGGAGCTGATAAAAGCTGCATATTTTCGTTATGAAAGGACTACGTAAAATTGCGTTTCAGATGTTGTTCGTATGACACTACCCAAAGGTTAATCATACTTGCCACATCTGTAATGGAACAGGTAATCTATTTATACATAGTAAATGATAGATTTTACGACCCAAAGGTTCAAAAGATCCGTTGAGTACTATGTATAAGCTGATTAGCCTTGTTTTTATTAGACTTTGGTACATCACGAGTTTGCCCAAAGGTGGAGTTGTGGTTGTATTGAGTCTGAAATCAGCATGTTGTTATCATTATGTTTAAGAATGTTTTAAGTTTCAATGCATACATATCATTCATACGGAATACATGCATATTTCAGCTACAATGAATCCTATACAAGTTCAAGGTTATTTGGCTGGTATTGAGCCTCTTAATGGCACAAACTACTTCAAATGGAAGTCAAATCTTGATATAGTCCTTGGCTACTTGGAATATGACATCGCTCTAAGAGAACCTAAACCAGAAATGCTTGTCGATACTTCTACTAGAAATGAAAAGATAGATTTCCATAAATGGGAGAAGGCAAACAGAATGAGTATAATGATCATTCGAGGTGCAATTCCTGATGCCATTCGAGGTGGAATTTCCAATAAAAGATAATGTTAAAGAGCTGATGGAAGTTATTCAGTCACAATTTATGAGTTCAGCGAAGTCTATGATTGGTACTCATATGGGTCAGCTGACTTCAATGCGGTATAATGGTGAAGGTAGTGTTCGAGATCACATCCTCCACATGGCAGATCTGGTATACAAATTACGGGGTATGGATATGAATCTAAATGATGATTTTCTAGTACAACTCGTAGTTAGTTCACTCCCTAAGCAGTTCGAGACTTCAAGGTCAACTATAACACTTGTGACAGAAAATGGAATGTAAATGAATTGATCGCTCATTGTGTGCAAGAAGAGGAAAGGCAGCGACGTGAAACCAAAGAGTATGCACATTTTACTACTGCTGGTCCTAGAAAGAAAGATTTCAAGAAATTTGGAAAGAATAAGAAACCACAAGAACAGAAAAAAGAAGAAACACCAAATAATGAGCCAGAAGTTAACAAAGATGGTAAGAAGTTTCCCTTTAAGTGTCATTTCTGTAAGAAGCCAGGACACATGAAGAAGGATTGTTTTAAGTATAAGAATTGGTTGAAAAAGAAACAACAAGGTACTGATTTTCATATGATGTGCTTTGAAATTAATCTTGTTAGTGCTCCTTTGAATACTTGGTGGTTAGACACCGCAGCAACCATTCATGTTGCTAATTCCTTGCAGGCGTTCACAAGCCAGAGGAATCTAAGTAAGGAGGAGTGGTGTCTATACATGCCCAAATGCTTAAGGACTGGAAGTTAAAGCTATTGGAAATGTGTGACTGCCTCTTGGATTCGTGGAATTTTTGGATCTTTTGATGTATTTTATGTACCTACTTTGTAAGAAGATGTTTGATATCAGTTGGTAGACTCGACTCTAAGGGCTTTACCTTTTCTATCGGTGGTGGTTGTTTTAGTATGTTTCATAACTCTAAACTGGTTGGTTATGGGCCAAATGAAGATAATCTTTATAAGATGAATGTTGATATTAAATCTGTGAATTTAAAGTCTTGTATGAATGTTGATACTTTTAAGGGTGTCAAAAGAAGCTTAAACTCAGAGAATTCTTCTATGTTGTGGCATCAGCGTCTAGGGCACATATCTAAATATCGAATGCAAAGGCTTGTAAGGAAAAATATGCTACCGCAACTAGATTTTTCAGATTTCAGTACATGTGTAGCTTGTATTAAAGGGAAGTTTGTTAAATCAAGAAAGAAAACAACTATTAAAAGTCAAGGCTTACTTGATTGTGCATACAAACATTTGTGGTCCTTTTACGATTGCTTCTAGAGGTGTACAGAGATACTTCATCACATTTATAAATGATTATTCGCGTTATGGGTATGCTTATCTTATTCGTGAAAGATCATATGCTCTAGAAGTCTTCTAAACCTATAAGGCAGAAGTTGAAAATCAACTTGAGAAGAAAATTAAAGTGCGAGATCAGATAGGGGAGGAGAGTATTATGGCAAAACCGATTTCTGTGGAGAATCTCATGGAAAGCTACTTGAATTCCGAGAACATGGTATTGTACCTCGGTTTACTACACTCGGATCTAGGAATAAAATGGGGTTCTTTGAAAGACGTAATGGAACCTACAAAGATATGATTCGTACTATGTTAAGTAACTCTACATTACCTGATTCCTTTTGGGGAGAAGCTTTAAAGACAGCGGTATACATTCTGAATCGTGTACCCAGTAAAGCAGTTGCTAAGACTTTTTATGAGCTTTGGACAGGTAGATAACCTAGTCTAAATCATCTTCATGTTTGGGGTTGTGCAGCGGAAGCTCGGCTATTCAATCCTGCTGGAAAATCTCTTGATTCGCGCACTACAAGTTGTTTCTTTGTTGGATACCCAAACAGATCAAAGGGTTATAGGTTTTATTGTCCTTCTAGACCTGTTGAGATTGCTGAATCTAATAATGCTAAGTTTCTAGAGGATGATCAAATCAGTGGGAGTGAATCTTGCCAAATTGTGTTTGAAGAAGAGAATCCAACTGTCCTGATTACAACTGAAGTTCGAAAAGAATCAAAAACTGACATTCCAGAATCATCTAGAGCAGCTGAAAGGGAAGAAATGGTTCTCTAGTAGATCTACTAGACCAAGAAGAACCGTCGTCAAACCGGGGTTTAGTACCTTCATGGTAGAATCAGATGGAAATGTCGATGATTCGGAAGAACCATCGACATATTCACAAGCAGTGAATGGAAGAACGCTCGTTTCTGGATTCCTGCCACATATGAAGAACTGGAATCGATGGAAAAGAATGGTGTATGGGATATGGTAGATCTGCTGAAGGTGCAACAACAGTTGGTTGTAAGTGGATTTTCAAAATCAAACGGAATGCGATGGGAGTATCGAAAGGCACAAGGCTAGGCTTGTAGCCAAGGGATTTACTCAAGAAGAAGAGGTTTATTATGAAGAAACTTTCTCTCCAGTTTCCAAGAAAGATTCCTTTAGAATTATCATGGCAATGGTGGCTCATTTTGATCTTGAATTGTATCAAATGGATGTGAAAACAGATTTTTTGAATGGTGATCTTGATAAAAAGATATATATGGAACAACCGGAAGGTTTTACATATAAAGGTCAAGAAGGTAAGGTATGTTGCTTAAAGAAATCTATATATGGATTAAAACAAGCTTCCCGTCAGTGGTATCTAAAATTCGATCAAGTGGTGTCGAGCTTATGGTTTTGTTGAGAATGAAGTTGACAGATGTATATATCTCGAAATCTAGTGGGAGAAAGTTTATCATTTTAATTACGTATGTTGACGATATTCGCTCGCTAGCAACAATATTCATATGTTGCATGACACTAGACACTTTCTTTCATCTAATTTTGAAATGAAAGACTTTGGAGAAGCTTCTTATGTTCTTGGTATTGAGGATCCATCGAGACAGAAACAGGGGTCTATTAGGATTGTCTCAAGAAGCCTACATCAAGAAGATACTCAAGAGGTTTGAAATGCAGAACTGCGGACCAGGTGAAGCACCTATTGTTAAGGGTGACATTATTAACCAATTGCAATGTCCTAAATCAGATCTGGAAAGGAGTCGAGTAGACTCTAAGAAGTATGCATCAGCTGTTGGCAGTCTAATGTATGCCATGATTTGCACCCGTCCAGACAATGCTTTTGTTGTTGGTGTATTGGGACGTTACCAACACAATCTAGGTGAACAACATTGGAAAGCAGTGAAGAAAGTGCTTAGATATTTACAAAGAACTAAGCATTTTCATCTTGTGTACAAGAGATCAAATGAATTGGAAGCTGAATGTTTTTCAGATTCCGATTTCATGGGCTCGGATAAGATAAAATCTACGTCCAGTTATGTGTTTATGTTCGCTAAAGGTGCTGTTTCGTGGAGAAGTGTCAAGCAATCCATTAAAGCTCATTCGACAATGGAGGCAGAATATATGGCTTGCTATAAAGCAACAACTCAAGCCGCTTGGTTAAGAAATTTCATGAAAGGTCTTTTAGTTATAGATTCTATATCTAGACCTATAAAATTCTATTATGATATAGTCTGCAATTAATTTTGCAAAAGGCGTCAAGGATCAATTAGAGCGAAGCATATAGATGTCAAGTATTTCTTAGTAAAGCGTAAAATCAAGAATCGAGAAATTGATATTTCTTATGTTCCATTGAACATATGCTAGAAGATCCTATGACTAAAGGTTTGAGCCCTAAGGTGTTTAAAGAGCATGTAACTTCTATGGGTGTTGTTGATATGTCTTAGTTGTATGACTGAAACATATATGTTTTTGATTGTGTATAATCAAATACCTATGTTTGCATATCATCATTCTTGTTTTAAGCGTCTTTATGCTTAGTATTTCTGAGATCATAAAAAGAATGTTGTAGTCTCAAGAATGACATTGGCAGATCTCTATTGAGATCAGAAGAATGTTGTAGTCTCTTGAAAGACATTGCGGATCTCTCGAGATTAAAAGTATGTTGTAGTCTCTAGAATGAGACATTGGCAAACCTCTTTTGAAATCATAAAGAAGTCTCTTTTATGAGGCATAAAGAGATAGCTATTGAGGTTATAAAGGTTATTGTCCTTTACAGAATGTATGTCAATAAGATTAACTCAAGTATGATAGTTAGTCTAGTTTTACGATTATGGAAATGGCATGTGCATCTTATAAATGATGTTTGGGTCTTCATAGTCGAATTCTAGCGTATTGTTAATCTTGAGGATAAAGTTACACCGATTGTTACTCACTTGATTAGGATTCTTTTTCCTAAAAGGTTGGCCACCTTATGAGGTCTAGTTTTCTTTTACTTTTACTAATCCAAGTCTGTTTTGTAAAGTTTTCTAAAACTTAAAAGGTTTTGTTGCTGCCCAAAGTGGGAGATGTTAGTCTCTATGTTGGTTTAGCAACAAAACATGATTTGTATTCTTTAAATTGGATTAGTACTAATCCTAATCAATGAGATTAAGGTTTGATCATGTTAATTATGAATGTTTAAGAGTACATAATGATAAGTATCTCTTATACTATTTGGAATGGCATACTAGTTATAACAATGTTATGTGAGGTTGTTTTTCAATTTGTTGATGAAAGGTTGAATGACATATGTCTTTCATAGCATGAGGTGGACTCCATTCTAGCTCTTGTTTATAAAGAAATTTTTCATCATTAAAGAATAAGAGAAGATAGAATTGGAAGTGTCTGCCTACAAGTTTTCCTTTCTACTGTTTTGCTAAATCTAAGGTATGCACTTATACTTCCTATCTACTTCATGTCAAGTGTTTTCAGTTGTAGAATATGTGATCCTAGAGCATGCATAGAACTACATATCAGCATAAGGTATTAAGCATGTTCACATAAAAATCGATTGACTAATAAGGAATTGCAAAGCATGATTATAGGCTGATATTCTAACAAGATCAACTAAGAGAATCAAGTGTGTAGTATCCTGCTGGGATCAGAGACATAAGGAGCGCAACTGCACCTTGAATCAGTGTGAGATTGATTAGGGTTCAACTTCTGATCCGTCGAGTTAATTGGTAGTAGGCTAGTGTATGCGTAGCGGCTTAATACGGTGTGGTGTTCAATCTGGACTAGGTCCCGGGGTTTTTCGCATTTGCGGTTTCCTTGTTAACAAAATTTCGGGGTGTATCTGTTTTATTTCTATTCCGCATTATATTTTGTTATATAATTGAAATATCACGGGTCGTGCGTTATGATCAATCAATTAGAATATCCAACATTTGGTTCTTGATTTACATTGATTGACACTTGAACATTGGTTTTGGTACCGTTCAAGTTATTCCTCTTATATTCAATCGGGCTCATGATTTCTATTTGCTAATTGCGGATTGAATTAAGAGTTAGAAATATTAAAACTCTTTGACACACTTTATTCTAGATTGAGTCTGACTGTCTAGTTGATTCTTTATAAAGTGTATTGGAGTAAGTCCTCTCAGATTGCCAAACAATTGTTGGGTGTGGTTGTTGATGGTGGTTTTTAGCTTAGGGTTAAAATCGTAAAACCTTGCATTTGATGTGACGTCACTCTGCAAGGAAACAGAGCCACGTGTGCTAACCTCTCCACTGGAATATTTATTGAGCCGCTCAATATACTTACATGAAATTTATCAGATGGCGAATCCCGGATGTTTCAAATTTGGCGCCTCGCGTATATTCATTTAATATAAGTTCCTATGAATGCCTTCTATGCTATGTTCTCCTACTGAAATCTTAATGTTGATATGGCATGACGATTTTTGTTCACTGCAGCAAGTAGCATGAATCTCCAAGTATCAAGAATAAGATCTTTGCATAAGGTATTCAATCGAGAAAAGCATGTTGCTCTCTGGCAACGAACTTAAAAGAGCTCTTTGTCGACACATAGAATTCAGTCAATCGTCTGGCTAACTGAAGTTAGGGTTTCGCGCCTCGCGCAATATACCAGACCTTGCTTGTCAAAATTAAGCCTAAGCAAACTAAGTAATTAATCGCCATGGATTAATAGGTGCAGAACCTCGCTCGAATAAGGAAAAACGGGAGCCACAATAAAGAAAAGAGGCGTGGCCATGCCCAAGGCCAGCTAGCGCCATTGGCCACGCCCGACCCTATTTCCTCGACCAATCATATCGCTTTAAACTCGCCACATTCTCACTTTGAAGTATAGTCGCGCCTTATGTTTGGCCGGCCCCCTTTTTGGGCCAATCAAGTTTCTCTGAACTTGCCACCATACATTAAAGGCAATTTGCGCCCTACCACAACAACATATTGGTCGGCATGCCAACATGCCACTCTACCGCGGAAACTTCACAACATGCCACTCTACCGCAGCAACTTCGCAACATGCTACCTCGCAAACATGCCACTTCGTGGTAACCTGTCCTAAATACTCACCCACGGCAATTCCTACTCATGTGGCCGTTTCCACACTATGGCCTTGCAATAGTTCCTTTGGCATAGCCATGGCGCCATTTTCACAAAAGTAGCGCCATGCGCGATCGCATGCCACGTGCACTAATTAGGGTTTCGACATGCCAAACCCTAATTTGGGAAAATTGCTACAAAGCCAAATAATGTTTCCCAGAGCAAAGGGATTGGCATGGAAACAGGGCCAATGTTGCCATGCCACATGTGGGTCGACTCCACGGCGCCAAAACCAAGCCTTGGACACGCCAAGCCCTAATTCTTCCACGGCGAATTCTTCCACGATGAATTCTTCCACGGCGCCAAACCCTAACTTTGGCCACGGAGCCAATTTTTAGCTTTGGCCATACCGCAACATCACCGGCATACCGCTATGCTATGGCTACGCCACTGGCATGCCATTAGCATGTGGCTGACGCCACTTAAGCTATACAACAAGATGTGGCCATCATCAATGTCCATCCTTCTTCATGAGATGCAATCTCGGCCATCCAAGTTCGTTACCGAACCGATGGACTTGTGGCAACTCTTAGGAGACCAATCGCCTAAACCCAACGACCATGTCTAAGCCAGGCGCCACTTGCACCATTGTGCCACTGGCATGCACAAGTAATGCCGCAATGCCACTGCGCCATTGTCAGGCGCCAACACAAGGTAGCCACAATCAACGGCTACCCTAATTCATAAGAT
Source organism: Papaver armeniacum (assembly GCA_023531295.1). Taxonomy (NCBI): domain Eukaryota; kingdom Viridiplantae; phylum Streptophyta; class Magnoliopsida; order Ranunculales; family Papaveraceae; genus Papaver; species Papaver armeniacum. Next base: position 206,415 of record JAJJWW010004982.1, read on the forward strand.
GCGATCTCGGCCATCGAAGTTTTCCAAACCGTAAGCTCGCGTCCAAGTTTTATGAGACTAGCCAAAACGAGCCTAGCATCACATGTTATTTACCTGTGGCAAGCCTCTCGATTTTAACTTGCCACACGTAGCAAAGTGCTACATGTTTTCCACGAAAACACTCGAGACATCAAAATATGTCATAAAATGGGGGATGCTCATCAGGGTATTGGTCTGGCAGTTTACAACGTGCGACGTGCAATGCGCCCGTTACAAGAAAGTGTCATGAATAATTAGTGGTGGTGAAAAATAACGGTGTAAACAATTCATTTCCTTCATCACAAAGCGTAATGTCTGGCGGTTACACGAATTCACTTCCCTCATCATGGAAGCATAACGTCTAATGATTACACGTTACTCTTTTCTTCCACCACTCAATCGTTTCCACTTCCTACGAGACTGTGGTACGTTTCACTATGACTTGTATAAATAGGTCTCACCTATTTCCACCAAACAACAAGTTTTGGTCCGGAGAACAATACAACATCTAGAAATCATTTGATAGCTTTTCATCCATCTAGCCGGTTCTAATTTTTGATACAAGTCACAAAACGCCCACACTTCCGTAATCAACTATTCTCGTCTCAACACTTTCTTCGCTTCCTCCCTAAGACCAACCCTTCTTCTTCACTTTGTGATCAAGCAAGTCTGGAACGGCCATTTATTGGTTTAGGCGATTGTGCAGTTGATCTCTCGAATCAAAAGTACTCCCCGCAAAAAGTATATTGTTTAGGGTTTAGATTCGTTTCTCACATACACACACCCAAAATTACCAAAATCGGCGAAACGGTTTCACCCACAAACAATTGGCGACCACATGTGGGAGATTAATCTCTGATTCTGAATTCAACTCGTTCCCATCATACTACCAAGCGAATACCATACTTTGAAGCGCATCGTCCAAGAAAAAGGGGTTTCAGGAGAATTGCGTCTGGGGACTAGAGATTCTCCATCTTACTACGGATCGACATAAAGATGTTCCACCGGCAATAAAGAACGACCGCGGACTTCTCGTGGCAAGAAGGGCGTTACGTAAAGACTCGGATTTACTACTAAAGACTCGATTCTGGTGAAGGACCCTAAAATGAGTAAGTTTGCTGGATGGTGTTTACCACGACTTATTGTTTGGATTTCACATTTATCATGGAAGCCGATGACCCAATCATCCCAAGATTTCATATATCTTCCTTTCTCATGCAACGTTCACGGTCTGAATGATTTTGCTACTTACATTCGTAATTGATTTTGGCATATCATGTAGTTGCGGGAAATCTACACTACACCCTCACAAGAATCCACACAATCAATCCATTGAAGATGAACAATTATAATTTTTGTTGATGAATTTCTTGAATGTTTACAAGATAAAATGGAAAAGAGCTAGAAAAAATACAATCTCTATAAACTTTCTCTCTCTTAATGACTTGCTCAACACTCGAAAAAGATCTCCCTCTCAATAGGCTTGTTCGGCTCTTTATATAGGGTGTTACATAATGGATGACAGCTATGCTGTCATTTATTTTCGGGAATGACTTGCGAAGTGTCGCAAGTGTACAAATACATAATCTCGACACTCCTAGTTCTCGCTAAGTCTTCACACCTTTCGTGTTCTCGCATGTCGTCATCCATTGCGTCATTTATTTTACTCGTCTGCGGCGCCTTCGCTTATGTAACGTTTATGGATTTCGCAGAGGTATTGGTGTTGCGATATTCTGATCCTACATCTTGCCTCTTCTCATGTCTTCTCTGCGAAGGAGAGAATGTCATTGCGAAGAGAAAAGTCCTTTGCAAGTTTTTCTTTTTCGGATTCAAATTCTTCAATTCTTTTCTGAAATCTCTTCTCAAACTCTCTGCGAATGTAGAGCAATGAATCGATAATTTGATGACAGCTTCATATATAATAAATAATTAAGTAAAGAAGAATAATCAACAACCTTCTCTATCGAAATCATATCCTAATCAAGGCTCTCTGTGCTCAACTTGAAGGCTAACATTAACACCTAAATTATTTATGGCGTCATCTAGAATTTTCGTGCCCAAAGCGAACTCATCGTCATTGTTTATGAGAAGAAGGAACGAAGTTGATTCTCTCTTTTCGCTAAGAATAGTGTAGTTGCAGGAAATCCTACACTACACCCCTCACAATATTCCACACAACTAAGACATTTTTTAGATGAATAACAATGATTTTATTAATTATTTCCTTGAAGATTCACAAGATAAAATAGAAAAGAGTTAAAGAAATTACAACCACCAACTTTCTCTCTCCTAATGACTTGTCTAACACTCTCAAAAGAATCCCCCTTACAATTGACTTATTCGAATCTTTATATAGGGTAGTATACAATGGATGACAGCTAAGCTGTCCTTTATTTTCGGGAATGACTTGTGAAATATCGCAAGTGTACAAGTATACAATCTCGCAACTCTCTAAACTTCGCTAGATCTTCACTTTTCTCATGTTTTGTTTGTCGTCATTCATTGCGTCATTTATTTTACTCTTCTGCGACACCCTCGCAATCTTTGTTGTTTATTGATCTCGCGAAGTATTGATTTCGCGATATTACGATCCTACATCTTGCCTCTTCTCATGTCTTCTCTGCGAAGAAGAGAATGTCATGAGAACCAGACATTTTGAAATCGCAACTATTCATCTTTATCTGTTTCAATCCGTACTTTTACGGAATTTATTACAAATATTTCTTCTTCCACTCTTTTCTTGACACGTCTCTTTCAACCGTTTTTTTCTTGACCATTCACGCCCCATCTCGCATTAAATGTATTTGTTTCTTGAGGATTCTTCTATCTATATATAGTTTTCTCACCCTTCTCTTCTTCTCTTTTACTTTTCCTCTGCAACTTTTCTTCAACTTTCTTCCTCTGTAATTTGCGTTTCTGCTACTGCAAATCTTCCTTTTCTTCTTTCTCTTGATCTTCAATTCTCTAATCATTCCCATACTCTAAGAAAGGCTCCTCCAGTCGTAAATATGAAATTTTTTTGATGAAACTCAAAAGAAATTACAAGATAAGGGTTTCACCTTATCTACTATTCCCAATCAAGAATCTTCATCTATTCTTTACAGAAGTTGTTTTGCGATCATCGGTGTGATGATGGAAAATCATAATCTCGCTAGGTCAAATCCTCGCAGTCTTCCCATTCCTCTGCATACGATCCCGAACTGCCCTTGTTCTATGAAATTCTTGCTCATGAGAAATTCTCGCGAGCTATTTACCAATTAAGTGGTGAGTGCATCAGTCTAATGCTTGAGATTCGCCAATCGCGGTGCTTGGGTAAGGGATCTATATATCCCGATAACGTTAAAGATCCTAACCCATGCAAGTTTAGAGATAGTTGCTGCGAAATACACTATAGAAAACTTCTTTGAAAATTATGAAGTAATAAACATGAAAAATGATAAGTCTCATTTGGGGTGCCGATTGAAAAAGAAAAGAGAACGTTTAGACGATAAGATACTCATGCTAGATATCGACTAGTATTCTGGCAAGAACAACGTTCCTTGATACTCTAAGGATGAGAGGTGGTCTGTCTTTCCATTATTTTTGAGCGGACCTTACATTTCGGTTCCAATGTACTCCTGCGAATCTCGCAAATTATCAGCCTTGGGTATTTAATTGTGAAAAGGCAAAAGAGGTATACTTCCTAATTTTTACTTATTTTACAATCTTCACTCCCTTTTTATATCTAATCTTGCGATTTTTTGGATCATCAAATTAAGAAAGAGCTACAAAAAAAAATCCAAAAGCGAGTACAAGGCGATACTTCATTCAATCACGGATGAAGTAAGAAATATTTTCCCTTATTATTTTTAACAATATTGTTGCCTCTGTTTCTTATCTTCATTCGTGTGCGAAGGTTGGCGTTGAAGAAATTGACATTCGGAAGCTGCGAAGGTTAAAGGCGGGAATAAAATCACTCTTCGCAAGGATAAATCTTCCGCTCCATCTTAAAAAGCGGAAAGTCCATCCCTCTTCTCATTCTAATTCCCAAACCAGCGAGAATTCGATGAAAATGAAAATGAGGTTGATACTTTTGACGCAAAGGAGAATCATTCGGTCGAATCTGCTATGGCGCAATTGTCTAGTGTCTTCTCGATTCTATGCAAGGATTGGGAGATGATCATTTATCTGCTACTTGCGAAGCTCTACGCAAATATTTGCGATGCCCCCTGCTAGTGGATAATGATTCTTTTCGTGGAGTTTCTCGAACAATGACTCCCGAGTTTCTTAAATGCACTCGGTGCCTTGGTATGTTCATATTTCTTTATTTCTTTGTGATTTCGATTATAAACCTTATCTTAACAATTTCTTTACTTTCCTTTATAGTAAAGGAGAGCTTCCTTTGTTGTTGCCTCAGACCTCGAGAAAAGACGCAACAATCTTGAAAAGAAAAATCTTCAACTTAAGGAGAAGAACAAAGAACTAGAAATTGAAGTTGCGACATCTCGCAAGAAGGATGCTAAAATTCAACAGTTGGAAGTTGAGTCTTCTTCCCAGAAGGACAAAATATCTACTCTTCAAAGTCTAATCAAGCAACTTTATGGTATAACACCCTTCTCTTTTCTTCATTTCTACTTTGCCATTTATTTATTTTTTGCACGACTTATCATTTTATGAGACATTTATAATCTTTCGACAAAGCCATCCTTCTCCATTCATTCCCTGAACCTATGGATGATGATGCTCTTCTCGCTCATCTCAATGAATCTTTAAGTAGTTCTTCAAACAAGATTAATTCTCTCTCATTAAATGAACTTCGAACCAAATTTCATCTTTTAGAAATTGAACATAGATCTAGTTTAGGTTTAGCCAACCGTTTTAAGCGTTTATATCTTAGCTCCCAGGAGAGTAATAATATTCTAAGGAAGAAAATTAGCAGCCTCATAGATGATAAGGATCGCATTATTAATCAAGGTGCACAAGCATTAGCGAAATTCCAAAAAACTCTTCTTGAAGTCCAAATTGAACGAGATGAACCTCTTCGTCAAAATTCCATACTTAATGAGTGAGAAAATCAAATTCGTTCGCTTCTTGTCATAAATAATGATGATGAATTCGCTTGGGCTGTGAAGGTTCTTGATAATGCCAGAAATAATTTAGGTGTTAACGTCGGTCTTCATCTTTTGAGCATAATGCCTTGGTTAAAGATATGATTTAAGAGAAGGTTGTTTCTTGTTCTTCATTACCTTTCGCCTCTTTTTTTGAAGCGCTATTAAGTTGTTAACTCATTGTCATTTGTTATGAGAATCGAGAAGAGGTTTCAAACTAGAATCAAGGAACTTGAATCGAAAAAAGCACAACTTGTAAAAAGACTTCTCTCTCGCAATGACAAATATTCTAAGTTTGAAGAAGCAACTACAAACTCATCAGTAGCGAATTTCAATAATGATGATGTCCGTTTTCGCAATCAAACTATTGAAGCGGTTTGCAATAGCCACAACATTCCTCTTTCTTCATACCCTTGTCTTCTCGATGAAATTCTGAAAATATGCCTTTCTCAGATGTCTCTAATAGTGATGCAAGCGAAGAGGAATCTGATAAAGAATATGATGAAGAAGAAGAATGAGTTGAAAGATTGTTCCATTTTCCTTTTTCTCTTCTTGTCTTCCATTTTTGTAATCTCTTACTGTAAATCTATCATATGAAAATAAATAACAAGTTTTTACTCTTAATCATTCCCATACTTGCCTCTGTTATTTATTTTCACATGAGAGAAATTAAGTCGATAATCTTTGAGTAATGGTATTTCTTAATTTCGTAACTGCTATTGCTAATTCTCCACAAATAAATGAAGAAATATAGTCGTATTCGCAAGCTTATTTGCTTACTCAATTTCTTGTGTTGTCGTATCTTTATTTATGTTGAAATTCATCATTGCGACAAGATCGCAGGACGTCTTTACATTTTCATGTAATGACCCATTGATCTTATCTTATCATTGTTTTTGTGTGGTCTTATTTTGCCTTCCTAGTTAAAGGTCTTATTTTGCCACCCCTCATATTGCGTCAATATGACAGGCCTAAATATTCTTGCGAATATAAAGCCCCATGACATTGCCGATCTTGCGACAAAATCGCGGGACGTCGTTACACTTTCATGTAACAACCCATTGATCTTGTCTTATCATTTCTTTAGTATTATTGCCTCTGCAGGATGCTTTTGTTGCGACAATATGACAGTCTAAAAATTCTCGCGAACTTGAAGCCCCATGACATTGTAGTCTTGCGACGAAATCGCAGACGTCTTTACACTGCATGTAAAGACCCATTGATCTCGTCTTACCCTCGCGTTAGTATTATTGCCTCTGCGGGATCATCGCACAAATATGACAAGCCTAAATTTCCTTGCGAAAATAGAGCCTCATGACATTTGCGTCTTTTGACACACTTATCGGCTCCCTAATGGAGGGTGCCGCCCTTATCATCTCACTGGTTGCCCCTTGAGGAGGCGTACATCGCCATACAAGACTAGCTCCTCCTATCCAGGTCTTAACAAAAACCAGTTGTTTTCGCACCTCTTATCCCTTATACCTATAGGGTTTATGGTTACTGAGACTGCACCCTAAGTGGAGTTTTCTTTGGGCAGAGTGCAGCATGTGCCAAGACTTGCCAAGAATGGCCGAGACACTTCAAATGCCCCAGGCACTCTTGGCTCAACCGTGTACCTCGGCGCCTTGGTCATACACTGACTCCTTGGAAGAGACCCTCGGTCGTCCAACCAGGGTATAACCTTATATATATAGTTGGAAATCCAAGGTATCTCCCAGGATAGGCTTTCATGGGCCCAAATCTTCATGACTCAGTTCCGTGGGCGGTGTAACCTTTTCCCTGAGCCATGTCAAGAGATACCCCCTTATATGGCGCACTTTAGGTCTTACATTTGCCTCTTACGAAATATCATTCGCGAACTAGGGTGTACGCCATAAAGGTTCGTCCCATTCACTCACTCATTTATTTTCATCAATTCTTGTAATCATTCATTGATTTTTGATTATTTCTTCTCGTCTTCTTTGTGAAATTTTCATATAATCTTGCTTCATTTCTTTGTGATCTCGCTATAATTATTTAACTAAACTTTCGTTACATTCATCAATAGCGAGATTCTCGCGTACTCCTTCTTCGATCATCACATTCTTTGTATTTTTGACATGTTTTTGTCATCACCATTTATTTTATATATATATATATTTTTTTTTTTAACACTAAAATCAATTACTTACTTCTTGCACTTCTTACTCCTGCTGTTCTCTGTTTCTTCATTCAAATTTCCAGATATTTCTTTCCCTTTTGCGAGACCATCGCAATTTCCAGTGTCTTCAAGCATTGATTTCGCAAGATATCTTCATTTTCCACTTCTATTGTATCCACCATCGGTCTTTCTCTTCTTTGGTCTTGTTTGATATTTCTCTTCCAATTCTTCTTTTGAGCAGCCCTTTCCTCGCAAGACTCCACTTCAACTTCATAGCATTTTTGTCCCTCAGCTCAATCTCCTTTTATAACTCCAACACCGCTGGGATGAGGAAATTTGATGCACTGGTGGTAGGTTGATGCTACACCCAAGATCTCATGTAACCAGGGTCGCCCAATTAATGCATTATAAGGAGATTCCACATCGACTATGCAAAACAAGATTTCAGTTGATAATCCATTCAATGGTATTCGCATGAGAGCTTCTCCTTTAGGTTTATTAGCAGTACCATTAAAACCATATATCTTATATGTTGAAGGTATCAAATCTTCATCTTTGCCCCCCATAGTCTTGTAGGTGTGGTAAAAAAGGATGTTTACAGAACTTTCAGTATCAATTAAGATTCTATTTATTGCCCATGAATTTTCTGTACCATCACTTTCATCATCAACAGGTTTTGGATTAATTTCTAATCTCACCACTAATGGACTGTCATGCAACTCGCCACCTTCAGGTACTTCTTCTGCGGTAAAAGAAATAATCTGCGCTTGCCATTCTTTCTGTGGCGATGACTTCGCGATATTCATTACTTCTCTATTGTCAATATCTCTTTTGAAAACTCTCTCGAGAACACTATCATGAAAATCTTCAATTGTCTGCATTTAATGTACGATAGAGTTCGTTGAGAACAAGTTTTTGGCCTTCGTTCCAACTTCTATTACAAATGTCTCTTTCCCTCTTGTCGTATTTACTCTGTGATTTTCCGGAGGTGTTGGTAATGGTTGGATCTTCTCTTCACATTTTAAGAATTGGTTTAGCTTCCTTGATCTATCATTCGAGGATAATTCTTTTTATATTCCTACAATCATTCGTTAAGTGTCCATGAAAATGGTGATAGGAACAGAATTCATGACTTCTGTCACCTGGAGGTGGTTCATTCCCCATGTTCCATGGTGTAGGTATGTTTCCATCAGGATTATATCTTCTCCACACTAGCATTTAGTGGTGGCATCTTAATTTCTTCCCATACGACTCTATGACCTCGTTGTCCTCTATGATAATTCCCGTCTCTGGCCTCCATAAGTCTCTTGTGGATTATGCCTCTGTCCTCCATAGGTTTCTTGCGGTTGATCAAGCCTCTGAATTTTATTATTTCCGCCACGGTTGTATAAATTTCTTTCTCTTTCAAATTATTCCTGATCGCGACTCCCCATAGCTACCAATTTTTGCTGACTATCATTTGGTATCCTCACTCCTTGTTGATCTTGCGAGGTACTGCCACGGTGTTTATCAATTTGGGTAACAAACTTGCATTCGCAGCTCCCGAACTTGTATTCGACGAGGTATGATTCCATCTCATTTTGCTTTTCCTCTAGAGCAATATACTCCTCTGAAGCTCTCAACAACTCGGTCATGGTGATTGTATTCTTGACTCTAAAAATTTGAATGTACAATAGATTTGTATGAACATAGCATTAATGAATGATAAGATGAGATATCTTTCCTCCACTCGATGACCATTTATTGCACATTGTTTTCCATCTCACAGTTAGATGCTTCAAACTTTCACCAACCCTTTGTTTTAACCCAAATACATCTTCAATACCTGGTCGCGAGGAATTATTACTTATATATGCCCCTAAAAATATAGCATGTAAGTGATTGAAAGATGTTATTGTATTTTCAGTAGCCCTTCAAACCATTTCAAAGCTTCTCTGTCGGACTTGATGCAAAATATTTGCACACTATAGCATCATGATTCTCCCATTGTAGCATACATCTCATATAAGTTTTGATATGGTGTATCGCACAAGTTGTACCATCGAAAATACTGGTTAATGTCGGTAAATTGCACTTCGGTGGTATTCCTCCTAATTGTATCTCTTGTGTGAACGCAGTTTTAGCAGCTTCTTCTATTGCTTCATCCAACCTGTCTCTTTCCTCCTCCCTTTTCTTGTTCATCATTCCTCTCATTTCGCTGAGTTCTCTCAAAATTTGCTCATTTACATGAGAATTTGACTCTCTTGGTCTTTTTAGTTCCGCTTTATCTTCGCCTGCGTTCATGTCTACTTCGACTTTCTTGTTCATCATTCTCTTCCCGTATTTCTCTGCGATCTTCTCCCTCATTTCTTTCGCAAATTCGCACACCATTATATCTATCAATTTCTCTTCTTTGGTGCCTATCAACTCTCCTTTGTGCTCTTTCATATTCTTCATTAATATTATCATTGTTGCGATTTTGTTGTCGCCTTCTTTCTCTATTATCATGATTATTCTGGCGAATTGACTCTTCTAACTCTTGTTCTTCCATTTCTGCTCTCAATCTTTCTCTCTCGCGAGCTAGACGTGCTTGTTCAACATAATGTCTTTCAATGTCATCCTCAATCTGCTTTTTGCCTCCCTCTGTGCTTCTCTCCCATGCAATATTCTTCTTCCTTCTTCTTGATTTTCTTCAGCAACTGGATCATTTTGCCTCTGACGCTGCCTATTTCCTTGATTTTCATCATTCTGCCCATTTTGAATAGTCTCGGGACGTGGAATATAACGATCTTCCATCATTTCTCCTCTCTCGCAATGTTCCCTGCCTGAATTTTGCGCTTCTCTTTGGTTTTCTTCATCAACAGCTTCTATAGGTAAATTTCTCCTTCTTTCCTCTCTAATTGATCTTGAGCTTGACCTTGTAGTGCTTCTCGACCTTCATATTGTAATCTCATGTTTTCCATCCTCGGCTCATGATTACATGTCTTGTCAAGTTTGCACGTTCTCCGCCTCTAATCGTCTCTCTTCATGTATTGTTTGCCTCAACGCCTCTAACGTCTGCGATCTCTTCATTCCCATGAATTATTTCTCCATTCCCCTCTCGATCTCTCCCTTCTTGTCCATTGTTTACCAATTGTTGTTCTTCTTCCCTTTCGTCCACAGAACCGATCTCCAAGTATGCACGCTTACTCTATCATAATCCACGAGTTCTATCCGCCATTTGGTTGAATTGGTGATTGAATTTGATTTTCCTCATCATTTCTTATGTTCCTTCTTGAGGATTCTCCCATTTCATTTCTCTCTTCTCCGGCAAGTCTCCTACGTCTCCTAACAGTTTGTTGGTTGCTCGGATGCATTTCTCCTTCTAACCATTTACGAATTTTGGTAAACCGTTGAAAATTGTATCAAATTTCTTCTCTACTACTCCAAATTCTTTCAAATCACGATGTGTATCCTTACTCAAATAGCCCTTTCTAGCGCCAATATGTAGTTGCGGGAAATCCTACACTACACCCCCTCACAATATTCCACACAACTAAGACATTTTTAGATGAATAACAATGATTTTATTGATTATTTCCTTGAAGATTCACAAGATAAAATAGAAAAGAGTTAAAGAAATTACAACCACCAACTTTCTCTCTCCTAATGACTTGTCTAACTTTCTCAAAAGAATCCCCCCTTACAATTGACTTATTCGACTCTTTATATAGGGTAGTATACAATGGATGGTAGCTAAGTTATCCTTTATTTTCGGGAATGACTTGCGAAATATCGCAAGTGTACAAGTATACAATCTCGCAACTCTCCTAAACTTCGCTAGATCTTCACACTTTTCTCATGTTTTGGCTGTCGTCATTCATTTCGTCATTTATTTTACTCTTCTGCGACACCCTCGCAATGTCTTTGTTTATTGATCTCGCGAAGTATTGATGTCGCGATATTCTGATCCTACAAATAGTATTTTGCCTAATGGATTCATCCCGCTCAACTTGAACTTCAAGAAGAGTTTTTGAAATTTTGTTAATGCTTGGGCACCTTGGTTAGCAATGCGATCTTTGTCATCTATAAGATCACTAACCTTCTTCCTTAAAATACTAATTTTCTCTTGGGAACTAAGGTGTAGGTGTTTAAGTTGGTTGGCTAAACTTAAACTAGATCTATGATCAGCTTCTAAGAGACTGAATTTGTTGAAGTTCATTTAGAGAAAGATGTTTGATTCGTCATTTGAAAAGCTATTTAAAGAATCATTGAGATGGGCAAGAAGAGCATCGTTATCCATAAACTCAGGAAATGTGTGAAGAAGAATGGCTTCATCATAAAGGTTATAAACATCTGCGAAAATGATAAGTCAGATAAAGAAAAACAAATGACAGAATAAAAGCAAGAAAAAGAGAAGAATTTTATACCATGAAGTTGTTGATTAGCATTTTGAAGGCTAGATATCTTGTCCTTCTCGAGAAGAAGACTCAACTTTCAATTGTTTGGTCTTTTCACGAAGAGTAGCGGTTTCATTTTCAAATTCTTTATCTCTCTTGCGAAGAGAAAACGATTTTGACTTCCAATTCTTCATTCTTCTTCTTAAGTTGAAGGTTTTCTTCTCAAGATCGTTGCGCCTCTTTTCTCGAGGTCTGAGGCAACAACAAAGGAAGCCCTCCCAGACTATAAAGGAAAATAAAGAAATCGTCAAGACAAGGTTTATAATTGAAATCATGCAGAAATAAGGAAATATAGACATACCAAGGCACTAAGTGCGTTTAGGAAACTGGGAGTTACTGCTCTGGAAACTCCACGAAAAGAATCATCATCCTTTAGTAAGGGAGCATCGCAGATATTTGCGAGAGCTTCGCATGTGGCAGAAAAATGATCATCTCCAATTCCTTGCATAGAATCAGAGAAAACACTAGATAGTTGCGCCATAGCAGATTCAACTGGATGATTCTCCTTCGCAAGAGAGATGTCAACATCATCATTATCTTCATCATAGCTCTCACTGGATTGAGGACTGGAGTGAGAAGAAGGATGGAGCTTTCGTTTTTTAGAAGGTGGAGCAGCATATTTCTTCTTGCGAAAAGGAATTTTACTCTTGCCTTTAGCTTTCGCAGCTTCGTAAATATCCTCTTCTTCAACAACTTCAACGCCCACCTTCGCACACCGAATGAAGATAAGAAAGAGAGGCAACAATATTGTTAAAAATAAAGAAGAAAAAGTATTTCTTACTTCATCCGTGATCGATCGGAGAATTGCCGAGTACTTGCCTTAGGATTTCTCTCAGTAACTTTTTCTCAATTTATCAACAAAATTTCGCAAGATTAGTAGATGTAAAAAGAAGTAATAATTACAAACTGAGCGAAATTCGGGAAGCACACCTCTTTAGCTTTTTCGGGCCAGTTAAATACCCAAGGTTGATAGTTGGCGAGGTTCGCAGGGAGTACATTCGAACCTGAAATATAAGGTCCATTCAAGAATAGCGGAAAGACACACCATTTTTCGTCTTTAGAATGGCGAGGAACATTGTTCTTGCCAGAATGACAATCGATATCCTGCATAAGTACTTTGTCGCTGGGGATATTTTCTCTTCTTTTCAAACGTGCACCCCAACGAGTTCTATCGTTCTTCATGTTTATTACTTCATAATTCTCAAAGAAACTCTCTACTGAATACTTCTCGGGAATATCTCTAAATCTACAAATTTAGGATCTCGACTGCATTAGAATAGAGAGACCCTCACTAGCGCCACGGTTGGCGAACTCAAGCATTAGCGGATACAATCTCCACTTAATTGGTAAACAATTTCATGAGAATTTTTCATGAGCAAGAATTTCATAAAACAAAGGAAGTTCGGGGTTGTAGAGAGAGGAATGGGAAGGCCGACGAGAATCGACCTAGCGAGATTATGATCTTTTGATTATCACAACAAGTGATCGGTAAATAATTTAGCGGAGAGAATAGATGAAGATTCTTGATGGGGAATAGTGGATAATGTGAAACCTTTCTCTTGTAAATCCTTTTAAGCCTCTCCCAAGAGAACTTCATATCTACAACCAGGTGGAGCCATTTTCAGAGTATGGGAATGATTAAGGAGTTGAAGATCAAAGGAAAAAATAAAATTTACAGTAGCAGAAGCGGAAGTTACGGAGGAGAATTGAAGAAAATTGCAGAGAGAAAGTAAAAAAGAAGAAGAGGATGATGAGAAAACTATAGATAGAGAAGAATTCTCGAGAAGATAAACGCATTTAATGCGAGAAGGGACGTGAATGGTTGAGAAGTAACTGGTTGAAAGGGACGTGTCAAAAAAATGGGTGGAAGAAGAGACACGTATTATAGATTTTGTGTAAAAGTATGAAGTCAAATCGCCAAAACAGATAAGGATGAACGGTTGCGGCAATTTGAAAATAATAATTCTCATGACATTCTCTCCTTCGCAGAGAAGACATGAGAAGAGGCAAGATGTAGGATCAGAATATCGCAACACCAATACCTCTGCAAAATCCATAAACGTTACATAGCGAAGGCGTCGCAGACGAGTAAAATAAATGACGCAATGGATGACGACAGCCAGAACACGAGAAAGGTGTGAAGACTTAGCGAAAACTAGGAGTGTCGCGAGATTATGTATTTGTAGGACAAAGATAGTGTCATCCATTATGTAACACCCTATATAAAGAGCCGAACAGGCCTATTGAGAGGGAGATATTTTTTTCGAGTGTTGAGCAAGTCATTAAGAGAGAGAAAGTTTATAGAGATTGTATTTTTCTAGATCTTTTCCATTTTATCTTGTAAACATTCAAGAAATTAATCAACAAAAATTATAATTGTTCATCTTCAATGGATTGATTGTGTGGATTCTTGTGAGGGGTGTAGTGTAGGATTTCCTGCAACTACATATCAATTGATCAACAAGCCATTACTCCAAAAATAATCCAAAAACTCTTATAAAAAGCAATCATCTATCAATCCAAAAACCAGAAAACCATACCATAAACTAGGCGTTTCTTTTGCCTTTCAAAAAAAAAACCTATGAAAAGAAGTTCAGAAAATAAAAGTATTCAAGGAAAGTTGCCTAACAACGGCTCGTTCTTCTTGAGAAAATGTCCTTCATACTTTGAAGAGCTGCCCCTTGACTTCAATTCCCCGGGACAACTTCGACTTCCACCTCCTATTGATTAATTAAATCCGCGAAAGGACCATCAACCGCTTCAGCCTGCAGCCTTTGGATCTCGGAAAATCCCTCACAGAACCAGGAAGCGTTAAACTCAAAGTTTACACACATATCCCGGTGGAACTCCCAGTTTGAGATTACATCTCCAGAAACGGTGTGACCAGTTACCTTTCACATATCACGAATTGAAGATAATATTTCTTTCACCCGCTTAACCAACGCGAACCGGCTAGTGATCTTCTTGACTGTTGTGATGTGTCCATATATCTCCCATATTCTGGTATACAACTCCTCATGCTTAGCCGGTACACTGAAGCCTCCAATCAACACGTGATCTTCATGAGGAATCAAGAATGGAGGGTCGAAAGTGGCGCCTCGCAATCGATTCCGCGACCAGCAAGGATTCTTTGGCTACAATCGCGCCCGCGATCGTAGGGCGTTTTCCATCATCTCAGCACAACATCGTCTTTCGACGATCGTTTCCATCTCCGGGTTGCTAACAGTACGGTTTCCATGACTGGAGACACTTGTTACACCTTTATTCTTGTGGATCTCCATCTCGAGTTATTTTCGGAAGCGACCTCTTCGTAAATATCACCAATTAATCATTTATCCCGGTATAAATAAATAATCCAATAGAAAAGTGTGGAAAACTCACCGACTCATTTGTGGGTCCACTGGAAGAAGACTCGTTGTTATATTCAGAAGTGCTCCTCTCATCACCGGATCTCGAGCTTTCTTCCTCTTCGGATTATTCTTCAAGAGATTCAGTCTCGTTGCCTCCTTTCTCAAGAGGCGCCTTTTTTTTGCCGTGGGTAAGTCTGGCAAAGATATTCGAGTTACCAAGCCCCAGAGTCAAAAAAAAAAAAAAAGGAGTCAGTTGTGAAATGGAAAACTTTTTCGGCCAAGTCAGTGAGGGAATCATACACACCTGCGTGTTGAAAGGACTGAAAGTCACAAGAGCTGTCGAATCCGATTAGAAGCCACCTGCACGATTTTCCGACCTTTGCTCCTTTTTCTGGAGACTGTCTGCATCCAAGCTAGAGGATTTTCGCTTGCCCGAAGTAAGCTCTTTCAACAATTTATGCTTCGCTAGAACCGCAGAGGAAGGTTTACCACGCGGATTTGTCACAACATCCTGCACGAACTGATGAACGGCGAGGAACTCATCTTGCCAGAAGATATTATATTTGGGAGTCGTCACATGTTTTTGTTCTGGGAGCAAGAAGGGAAGACTTTTATCCGGTGCAAAGACGTTGTAATCAAGAATGAATGGCGGGTAACGATTCATCTAGAGCTATCAGCGGGCGATGAAATGTGACTCCCTGGTCAAAGCCCATATGTCGAGCAGCCCTGTTAATGTTGTAAGAGACTACTCCACAAGATCCTCTCGAAAAAGATGGCACGTACCGGATATGCAGCCCTTCGCAAGAACACGGTTTCTCAATGCTCATATTCCCGTCGGCGGAATGCAATATCACTTTCGTTGCGGAAGCAAAAGTGTCTGGTTGAACTATGGAGGCATGGGCGGGGCCAAGGACGAAAGTTAATTGCATGCGAGTTGTCAAGAAAATCAATGAGCTTTGCGCCAGGTCTTGTACGCCTCTCCAACCAACGGAGTATCCTAGAACCGCCATATGCATCAGGAAACAAGGTTCTCGGGTTAGGAGCGTAATTTTGAAATGCTCCCACAACCACGCTTGAAGAAAGGCGACGTGGATATACGAGTCCACTTTCATATACCCGATAGAGACGTACATGTCTGCTACTAAGTGATCCAGATGAATGTACAAAGAGCCAAGAAACAAACGTCGATGGGAAGAGCAATGCCTTTCGCTAGTTTGATATCAAATTTGACGAGCTTCTGTCTTATCTCCTTCTTACCAGAGCCATCATCGAAAACATCTTTGGATAGCCACAGAATTAAAAATGTAGCAACATGGAGTGTATCATCCAAAGACTTGATCCGACTCCGCCATGAGGAACCACTCGACACCCACCGATTATAGAAACACCTTTCCTCATTCTTTCGAACATATTCCGCTGCTTTCGTGACCAAAGCGGCGTGCATTTTTTCTTCTTCCTCAGACAAGACAACATCAAGTTTCCCAATTATTGGAAGACTCAATAGAACGGCTACGCTTTCCAAAGAAATAGTCATCTCACCCCATCTACATATAGCCGTGTGAGTTCAGGGCACCATCCGGAGATGAAAGTAATCAAGCCTCGCAACATATTTTCCGATTTGAAGTGCCGCAGATGCCATGACAAGATGCATAATTTGCGCCTCGCTTAAGTTGAACTTTACATGGTCGCGGCTCATCATGAATTTCATCCACTTATCATAAGAGCACAATGGACTATGATGATTTTGAAATCTATGGGAGAAGTCGGATACTCTTTCTTCCAAGGAAAACCTCATTATGCGCCCTAGAGTGACCGCCGAACTTCTCCATCATTCTCTGAATCAGTCAGAAGAGTTGCCACGAATTTGGGATGGGTCCTTGTAATCATAGCAGACTTCGTAAAGAACTCATCATCTGTGTTCGGTTTGGAGTTGTTGACACTTCTCAACGCGGCGGCGGAACTACTTTCAGGTGACATCTTAACAAAATTCCTTATGCTTTTGAAGTAACTACAACGAAGCAAAGCAAAAATTACTAATTTGAAGAAAAGCATACATGGAGATTTTATCAAAAATTACCACAATCAAGAGTCAACAACATATTTGCTACGGAAATTTCTCCTTTGGCCACATGAAATGGCACTCACGGCTAAATGGAATGGGGACTGATGTCTACTCAATGAGATACACGTGACGTCGCGGAAAGTACACCCTTCTTGACGAAACTAGACAATGCCGCTGGGAACATGTGAAGTCGCGGAAAGTATGACCTCGGCCAAGTCACGCATGGCCACGGAAATTGTGCACACGTCCACGAGAGGAAAATGAAACCCTAAAAGTTAGGTTTTCACGGGAGAATAACTAATGGCAGCCACCCATCCATGCGCGCCTACTTTGTATAATAATTGGCAGCTTTAATATCAATGCGATGGCTAATATTACTATGATACTGCTAGCAGAGAAGAATCATTCATACAAAAGTATTTCTACGGGTTTATGGAGGATATGTCTATGGCTAGGGTTTACACCAACAAAAAAAAAAAGGAAACGGAGGAGAAACGTTGGAGCACATACCTGGAGTACGCTCGCCAACTCCTCTGCTTTGCTGCTAACGCGGAGATGTGAAAACAAAGCTAATATTACAACAACAAAAAATAAAAGATGTGCGACCCCTTTTATATACATATTACTTTGGAGTTTGGGTGGAAGAAGGTTTCCTTTTATAAGCACAACACTTTTGGAATTAGAGTGGAGGAAGGTTTCTCTTTTAAGATATGCATGGAAAAGGCAACCGGCCCGCAAAGGCAACGCTCCATGGCGCCACCGGTCCGCCGCCAAGACAATGCCAAACGGGTTCGCTCCCAAATGGCCATTTCTACCGCTCCACGCCAACGCCAACAGTCCGCATTCAAGCCCCAAGAGTCCGTTCCTAGCCAGCGCCATCTCCACATTGCAGTAGAGACCTAACAGGCCATCCTCTCCGCGTCCCAAGCCAACGCTCCATTGGCCTTTCCAAGCAAGCCAACGCTCCATTGGCCTTTCCAAGCGAGCCACGCCATTGGCCCTTCCAAGCTAGTCATGCCATCGGCCCTTCCAAGCTATCCCGCCATCGCCCTTCCAAGCTAGCCTCGTTATCGACCCTTCCAAGCTAGCCACGCCATCCACCTTTCCGTAGCCATTCATATCAGCGCCATCTTGTCCGTTCAAAGAAGCGCCATCTCCACCAGTCAAGGAAGCACCATCTTGGCAGTTCAAGACAACGCCATATCCATGCATTCCGTAACCTAGCCGGCTAGCAACATTCGTCGCTCCTTGCACCAAGTCGAAGTACCACCTCTCGCCAATTAGTAGCCAAAGTTGCAGTGTTGAGGCCAGCACCCCATGGCCAAATAAAATTTATGTGAAACCGTCGATGCAAGGATCGCAGATTCTTCGTTCCTCCTGACCAAGGTTAGCCAAATCTCCCTGACAATCTCCTCATGACTTGTTGTTTCGATCTTATCCTCATCTGTCATCATCTCATGCTTACCTCGCAACAATGCCACTGTTCCGAGCTTAGCAGGGTACTTAATGTTGATGGTGGTTTTTAGCTTTAGGGTTAAAATCGTAAAACCTTGCATCGATGTGACGTCACTCGCAAGGAAACAGAGCCACATGTGCTAACCTCTCCCTTTGGCATATTTATTGAGTAGCTCAATATACTTACATGAAATTTATCCAGACGGAGAATCCCAGATGTTTCAGTAAATTTCGACGCCTCGCGTATATTCATTTAATATAAGTTCCTCCGAATGCCTTCTATGCTATGTTCTCCTTTGAACTCTTAATGTTGATATGGCATGACGATTGGTGTTCACTCGCAGCAGAGTAACACGAATCTCCAAGTATCAAGAATAAGATATTTGCATAAGGTATTCAATTAGAAAAGCATGCTGCTCTTTGGAAACGAACTTAAAAGAGTTATGTGTCGACACATATAATTCAGTCAATCGTCCTGAATAACTTGCAGAAGTTAGGGGTTTCGCGCCTCGCGAATATACCACCTTGCTTGTCAAAATTAAGCCTAAGCAAACTAAGTAATTAATCCTCCATGGATTAGCGGTCAGAACCTCGCTCGGAATAAGGAAAAACGGGAGTCGCAGCAAAGAAAAAGAGGCGTGGCCATGCCCAAGGCCAGCTAGCGCCATTGGCCACACCCCGACCCTATTTCCTCGACCAATCAGATCGCTTTAAACTCGCCACATTCTCACCAGAAGTATAGTCGCGCCTTATGTTTGGCCGGCCCCCTTTTTGGGCCAATCAAGTTGCTCTGAACTTGCCACCATACATTAAAGGCCAAACACGCCCTACCACAACAACATATTGGTCGGCATGCCAACATGCCACTCTACCGCTGCAACTTCGCAACATGCTACTCGCAAACATGCTACTTCGTGGCAACAGCATCATAAATAGCCACCCATGACAATTCCTACCCGTGGCAATTTCCACACTATGGCCTTGCCATAGGTCCTTTGGCATAGCCATGGCGCCATTTGCACAAAAGTAGCGTCATGCCGCAGCCGCATGCCACGTGCACTAATTAGGGTTTCGACATGCCAAACCCTAATTTAGGCAAATTGCTACCAAAGCCAAATAACGTTTCCCAGAGCAAAGAGGTTTGCGTGGCAACAGGTCCAATGTTGCCACGCCACATGTGGGTCCGACACCACGGCGCCAAAACCAATCCTTGGACACGCCAAGCCCTAGCTCTTCCACGGCGCCTTGGCCACGCTAAGCCATAATTCTTCCACGACATCTTGGCCACGCCAAGCCCTAATTCTTCCACGGAGAATTCTTCCACGACGAATTCTTCCACGACGCCAAACCCTAACTTTGGCCACAGAGCCAATTTTTAGCTTTGGACATACCGCAACATCAGGCATACCGCTATACCATGGCTACACCACTGGCATGCCATTAGCATGTGGCTTACGCCACTTCGCTATACAACAAGATATGGCCATAATCAATGGCCATCCTTCTTCATGAGATGCAATCTCACCATCCAAACTGATGGACTTGTGGCAACTCTTAGGAGACCAACCGCCTAAACCCAACGACCATGGCTACGTGCAAGACTTGCACTATCGTGCCATTGGCATGCACAAGTCATGCCATGATGCCACCGCGCCATTGTCGGGCGCCAACACAAGGTAGCTACAATCAACGGCTACCCTTATTCATAAGATGCAATCTCGGCCATCGAAGTTCGCCACCAAACCGTAAGCTCGAGGCAAGTTTTAGGAGACTAGCCAAAATGAGCCTAGAATCACATGCTATTTACCTTCGGCAAGCCTCTCGATTTTAACTTGCCACACGTAGCAAAGTGCTACATGTTTTCCATGAAAACACTCGAGACATCAAAATATGTCATAAAGGCGGGGATGCTCATCGGGGTATTGGTCTGGCGATTCTGACGTGCGACGTGCAATGCGCCCGTTACAAGAAAGTGTCATGAAGTGGGATAATTAGTAGTGGTGAAAAGAACGGTGTAAACAATTCATTTCCTTCATCACAAAAGCGTAATGTCTCGGCGGTTACACGAATTCACTTCCCTCATCATGGAAGCATAATGTATAACAGTTACACGTTACTCTTTTCTTCCACCACTCAATCTTTTCCACTTCCTACGAGACTGGGTACGTTTCACTATGACTTGTATAAACAGTCTCACCTATTTCCACCAAACAACAAGTTTTGGTCAGTAGAATAATACAACATCCAGAAATCATCTGATAGCTTTTCATCCAGCTAGCCGGTTCAACTTTCTGATACAAGTCACAAAACGCCCACACTTCCAGAATCAACTATTCTGGTCTCAACACTTTCTTCGCTTCCCTCCCTAAGACCAACCCTTATCCTTCACTTTGTGACCAAGCAAGCCTCGAACGGCCATTTCTTGGTTCAGGCCGGGATTGTGCTGATTGATCTCTCAAATCAAAAGTACTCCGTGCAATACATTGTTTAGGGTTTAGATTCGTTTCTCACCTACACACACCCAAAATTACCAAAATCGCAGAAACGGTTTCACCCACAAACACTTCTCAATGAGGATATCTTCTCCTAAGAAGCGGTTGAAGTCGTCAATCACAAGCTCAAAGGTCTTGAAACCCTTGAAGCTTCCGAACGTGAACTTTGATTTAGCTTGTGATCGGTTTTTGTTTTTAGAGTTATTTTGTTTTATGTCTAGGAAACTTCTTATGAGAATTTATTCTTGTGTTTTAAGAAGGATAACTAGGGTTTGGAATAGCAATTATTGTGAGTACACATATCTATTGCCAACGATTTTCATTTTGCAATATTTTTAGATTTATTTATTTAAATTCTAAAGTTGATTTGGAAGATGATTTTGCAGTATTAATATTTATTGGTTTTATATATTGCAAAAATTATCATGGGATATGTGTGTTTGCGTCCGTGAACTATGATTGTCCCATATATGTCAAAATTTAAGTTTATTATATGTCATTATGCAAATATTGATGGAAGATAGAATGAACTTTTGATAACAAAGATTAAGTCTATAAAATCATTATGCAAATATTGATGAAAATAGAATGAATCTTTGAATTTTCCTTGAGTATTGATCTTTCCTTGATCCACTTCTTTGTGAAAGTGCGCATGCGGCTCGTAAGTTCTCTTATGTTGAGCATTTAGATTAAATTAATCATGGGTTCTCTTGTGGTTAATTTAATTGAGTTTCTGGATACAAATTAATGTCTCATGTAATTTGTTAATGTCCAAAAAAAAATCCTCTTTTCTTGTAAAAGTAAGGTCGCTCTTGTTGTTCTTTCGGGAATGACATTTTATGGGGGAGAGTTCTTAATTGAACTTGTGCTTAATTGCCAGATCTTTGTGGGGAGTGCGCTCTGTGGAATATTGTAGGAGTTTCTTGTATCTTTATAAACTCCTTGATGAATACACTAAGTTTCACTATGTGAAACCATCGAAGCAAAGATGATATGTTCTCTTTTAGTCATGAAGTATCTCTATGAGAATTTCATTATGATCCCAATTAGTTTTCGTACCTTTGCCAATTTATATTGACAAAAGTGAGAGAATTAATGTGTAGTTCACTACAAATACATATGGTTTACGGATCATTATGTAAGGGAGAGTGGTTTCATGTGAGATGAAGTATTGACTAAGGGGGAGTGATACATATCACCATAGTATTGTTGTCTAAGTTGTGATACAATTGGACTTTGATGCTGTGTAATAATACTATGACATTGTATAACAATGATTGAGAGCTACTGTTTTCTCATTTTTATGGCTACAGATCTTCAACAACACTGATGCTAAGTTGAACACGTTCGAATCATTGGAGTACTTGAAGTGACGAAGATTTCGAGTAATATTGAAGAACCAAGGAAATCAAGCATTTGGATGAGAAGCTACAAAGTTTATTTAACGCTCGTAATCACTGAGTACTTGGAAGTGACGAAGATTTCGAGTAATGTTGAAGAACCAAGGAAATCAAGCATTTGGATGAGAAGCTACAAAGTTTATTTAATTTGTAATCCATATGTATTGATAGTTTTGTCATTAAAATTGACAAAGGGGAGATTGTTAGAGCACCTTTGCTCGGTCAAACTCGCAAGCGTTGCTATCTCAAGCTTGTTTGTCAAGTTTAGTTGCCAAAACTATAAGTCTTGATTTCTAGTCTACTGCTAAGTCTCGGATTAGGATAGAAAGAGTGTAGTTGAGCTTTAGACTTCACGACGTTCATCGATCGAAGACGAAGAACTATTAAGCTTGTGGAACTTCACCAACAAAAGGTATGTGGAGACTTGAACTCATCTATCACTCAAAAGTCTATCTACTCTATCTCCTATTTGAGACAAAAGTCGTATAGCTATATAGACTTCGATTATACACATTTGATATTTCGAGCCGAAGTTTAACTCGCTTACATATTTCTCGAAATATGTGTTAGTAAGCTTTCGCTTTAACCGAGTTCATCTTATATTCTTGACGAAATTCAAAATATGATCATGTGAAAAATAGCCTAGTAACATCTTACATGATTTGTATGAGACAGTCATTTGATGTAGACTCGGAATGTTTCGTATTGATCATTCGATCACTTGAAAATTGCTTCGAAGCTAATAGTTTGTGTGAGACAGCTATTCCCGTCTTCTAAGAATGTTTCATTCATTGAAATGAGAGTTTAGAACAAATTAACCATGATTGGATATAGCACCATATGCGTAGTTGTATGCTAACTATTGCAAGTTATTCCAAGTCCGGAACCATGGTATGCATACCCGTATGCGTCTTGGTTGGTTAATGAAAGTCCAGGAACTAGGTATGCGCACCCATTCGCGTATTGGCGTAAGTCCAAGTTCGAGTCCGACCGATTTGGTGATATGTGTACCTGTTCGCGTCTTTGTGAACCCAAACTTAGTCCCGGCCACTTAGGTATACGTACTGTTTGCATACTTGAGTAGGTTATATTCTAAAATTGGTATGTTCATGAACTAATACATTTATATAATAAGGAATGCAATCTTTTGAAACCGTGGCTATAATGTTCATCAAATTGATTCGAGTGAATCAAAATCAATTTTGCTTCAATTGTGTCTTGTAAAATTCTATGATAATATAAGCAATTGAACAACTCTAGAACTAGTTTTATTTGAGTCATTTTGAACTGGTTATGGTTAAGATGAATAAGGTTGATATGAAACTATTCATATGGCTAACTTCGGTTAACTATTGTTGAGGCAAAAAGGTGTACACGTTTAGATGCAGTTACCCATATCTAAATGAAGTCACTTTTCATTTGTGTGTAACAAGCTAAGCTCGATCTAACGGTTGAAAGATATTAGCTTGAGTCTAATCAAAGTTTTCGTCTAACGCTGAATATTGAATGCTTTTTTACGAAGGTAACATTGATTGCAAACCCTGATTTGAATACTATATAAGGGAGAACTCTAGCAATTTGGGAAACCTAATCCCGACACCTCCTGTGTGATACTAGTTGCGACTAGAGTCGATTTTCCTTTAACCTTAGGTTTTTCCAAACCCCGTAGGTTAACGACTTGAAGACTTCATTGGGATTGTGAAGCCAAACCCAACCGAAAAAGGGTACAACAACCACACCTAATATTTCGATTAGCAATCAGAATGGGAAAACTCCAATATACTTTCAATAGAATCAACTAGACTCAATCTTAATAAAGTATATCAAAGAGTTATATCTCTCTTCTCAATTCAATTCTTACTCAAGCAAATAGAAATTTGCTAGTCTAATTGAATACAAGAGAAATACCTTGGATGGTACCAAAGACCAATATCCAAGTGTCAATCAATGTAAATCAACAAGCATGTAGTTGCAGGAAATCCCACAATACACCCATCACAAGAATTTACTTTACTAATCCCTTTGAAGATGAATAACTATATATTTTTATTGATTATCTTCTTGAAATGTTTACAAGGATAGATAGAACAGAGCTAAAGAAATTACAATCACTCTAGATTTTCTCTCTCCAATGACTTGCTTAACAATTCAAAAAGAACCCCCCTCAACAGACTAACTCAACCCTTTATATAGGGTAATCCACAGTGGATGACAGCTAAGCTGTCCTTTATTTTCGGGGATGACTCGCGAAGTGTCGCGAGTGTTATAAACACTCTTCTTTGCGACACTCCTAAATTTCGCCAAGTCTTCACACTTTTCTCATGTTTTGACTGTCGTCATCCATTGCATCATTTATATTACTTCCCACTGTGACGCCTTCGCAATGTAGTCGTTTATTACTCTCATGCACCGATGTCGCGATATTCTCGCTCCTACATCTTGCCTCTTCTCATGTCTTCTCTACAAGAAGAGAATGTCATGAGAACCAATATTTTAAAATGCCGCAATCAAGCCATCTTTATCTCGCGATTGTTCATTTTTACTCGTTTTATTCATGTACGGAATTTATTACGAGTGTTTCTTCTTCCACTCTTTTCTTGACACGTCTCTTTCAACCGCTTATTCTTGACCATTCACGTCCCATCTCGCATTAAATGCATTTGTTTTCTCGAGGATTCTCTTCTCTATATATAGTTTTCTCACCCTTCTCTTTTTTCTCTTTTATTTTCTTTCTGCAACTTTCCTTCAGGTTCCTTCCTCCGTAATTTGCGTTTAAGCATCAGTAAATACTTTTTCCTTCTCTTGATTTTCGCTTCTCCTTCATTCCCATACTCTAATAATGGCTTCACTTGGTCGTACATACGCACCCCTTTTCAATGATGTTCAAAAGAAGTTACAAGAAAAGGGTTTCACCTTATCAACCATTCCCGATCAAGAATCTTCATCTATACTTTCGAAAAATTATTTTCTCGATCATCAATGTGATGATCATAAAATCATAGTCTCGCTAGGTCAAGTCCTCGCAGGACTCCCATTCCTCTATACAATCCTGAGATACCATTATTCTATGAAATCCTTGCTCATGAAAAATTCTCGCGAGCCGTTTATCGTTGAGTGGCGACCGATCCGTTTAATGCTTGAATTTGCAAACCGTGGCACTGGTAAAGGATCTTTATATCCTTATAATGTCAAAGATCCTAGATTTGTAAATTTAGAGATAGCCGCTGAGAAGTATCTGAGAGAACTTCTTTGCGAATTATGCGGTTATAAATATGAGAAATGATAAATCTCATTGGGTGCTCGATCAAGAAGAAAAGATAATGTTGATGTTGATAAACTGCTCATGCAAGATATTGACTGGGCATTCGGGCAACAATAGTACTCCTCGTCATTCCAAAGATGAGAAATGGTGGGTTGTTCCTTTATTTTTGAATGGACTTACATAGCAGTTCACATGTTCTCCCCGCAACCCTCGCGAATTATCATCCTTGGGAGTTTAAGTGGCCGAGAAGGCAAAAGAGGTATATTTCCTTTTTCAATTTTACTTTTGCGACATTTTCTTCCTCCTTTGCTTATTAATCTTTCAAAAAATTTAGATTGCCGTAATGAGAAAGAAGTATAAAGAAGATCCAAAGGCAAGTACCCAGCGATACTCCGATCGGGCTCACGGACGAAGTAAGAAACATTTTCTTTTGTTATTTTAAACAATATTGTTGCCTCTATTTCTTATCTTCATGCGTATGCGAAGGTTGACGTTGAAGAAGCTGAAGCTCACGAAGGTTAAAAGCAAAGATAAAATCACTTTTCGCAAGGACAAGTCTTCTCGCTCCGCTTTCTAAAACTAAAACCCATCCCTCTTCTCATCGTAGCTCTTAAACCAAGGAGAGTTCTGAGGAGGATGAAAATGAAGTTGGTACTTCCTCCGCGAAAGAGAATCACTCTACTACTTGCTTTATGGCGCAACCGTCTAGTGTTTTCTCCGATTCCATGCAAGGAATGGGTGATGATCACTTGTCCGCAACTTTGTGTAGCTCATGAAAAATCTGCGATGCCCCGCTATTTGAGGATAATGAATCTTTTCATGAGTTTCCTAACATTGACTTCCGACCACTTGAATGCTCTCAATGCTTTGGTATGTTCATATTCCTTTGCTTCTATGTAATTTCGATTTTAAGCTTTATCTTAATAATTTCTTTATTTTCCTTTATAGTCCTGGGGAGAGCTTCCTTTGTTGTTGCCTCTAGGATCTCGAGAAAAGACGCGACAACCTTGAAAATAAAAATCTCCAACTTTAAGAGAAGATCCGAGAACTAGAAACTGAGGTTGCGATGTCTCGCAAGAAAGATGAAAGAATTCAACAATTGGAAACTAAATTCACTTCTCAGGAGACTAAAATATCTACTCTTCAAAGCGCAAATCAACAACTTTATGGTACAAAAAATTTTGCTCTTCAAATCGTCTTTACTTTGTCATCTACTATTCAGGAGACATATATAATCTCTCTGAAGAAGCCATTCTTCTCCATTCATTTCCGAGCCTATGGATAATGATGTTCTTCTCACCCATCTCAACGAGTCTTTAAGTAATTAAGTCAAACAAAGTTGATTCCCTTTCATTAAATGAACTTCAAACCAAATATAAATCTCTTAGAGATTGAGCATAGATCTAGTTTAGGTTTAGCCAACCGATTTAAACAAATGTATCTTGATTCCCATAGAAAACCGAACTTTTAAGGAAGAAAATTAGTGACCTTATAGATGACAAAGATCGCATTGCTAATAAAGGTGCACAGCATTAGCAACATTTCAAAAATCTCTTCTCGAAGTACAAATTGAACGAGATGAATCTCTTCGTCAACGCTATACTTAATGAGCGAGAAGATCAAATTCGTTCGCTTCTTGTTATAAATAATGATGATGAATTCGCTTGGGCTCGAAGGTTCTAGATAATGCCGGGGAATAATTTAGGTGTTGATGTTAGCCTTCATGCCGAGCATCCGCTCTTGGTTAAAGACATGATATCCGATTGAGAAGGTTGTTTATTATACTTTACTGCTCTTTATCTCTCGTAGTATCGTTTATTGTGTTGTTAATTCATTATCATATGTTTTGCAAGTAATCCGAGAAGAGATTTCAAACAAGGATCAAGAACTTGAGTCTGAAAAAAGGAACTCGTGAAGGACTTTTCTTCGCAATAATAAGTATTCTAAGTTGAAGAAACAATTGCAAGCTACAGGTGGTGAATTTCAACAATACCGATGTTCGTTTTCGCAATCAAACTATTGAAATGGTTTGCAATGATCACCGCATTCCTCTTAGTTCATATCCTTGTCTTCGCGATGTTATTCCTGAAGATACGCCTTTCTCGGATGTCTCTGATAGTGAAGCTAGCGAAGAAGAAGATTCTGGCGAAAAGAATGATGGAACTGAAGAATCTGACCAAGAAGAAGAATCCTCAAAGAAATAACTTCTTTTTCTTCTTTCGCTTCTTGTAATACATATACTCTTTCAATCTTCTTGGATTGTCAAATATGAATTCAATCTTCGTTTTCTTTACTTGCGCGTATTTGTCAAGCAATTCTTCTTTATAATTCAACTGACCATCATTATGAATACATAAATCCATCATGTGGAAATGAATAACAAGATTTTATCCTATTCATTCCCATACTTGCCTCTGTTATTCATTTTCAAATGAGAGATTTGACCAATTATATCTGAGTAATGAAATCTCTCGACTTCATCCTTTATTATTTGTAACTCTATGATGGAACATAATCGTTGCAAAGCTTACTCGCTTCCTCGATTGTATATATGTCCGTATCTTTAGTTATGTTGAAGTTCATTATTGCGACAAGATCGCAGGATGTCTTTACGAATGAAGAAATCCATTGATCTTGTCTTATCATTCTTGTGTGGTCTTATTTTGCCTTCCTAATTAAAGGTCTTATTTCTCACTCCCCTCGCGACAAAATCGCAGGACGTCATTACATTTTCATGTAATGACCCACCGACCTTGTCTTATCATTTGTTAAGTATTTTTTCCTCTGCAGGATATTTTATCTCATGATAATATGACAGGCTTAAATTATCTTGCGAGTGTAAAATCCCATGACATTGCCGTCTTCGCGATTTAAATCGCGCAGGACGTCTTTGTATTTTCATGCAAAAACCCATTGATCTCGCCTTATCCTTGCGTCAGCATTATTGCCTCTACAGATCATCGCACAAATATGACAAGCCTAAATTTCCTTGCGAAAATAAAGCCTCATGACATTTGCGTCTTTTGACACTTATCGCCTCCCTAATGGAGGTGCCGCCCTTATCTTCTCCCTGGTTGCCTGATAGGTGTCGTAAACACCTAATTTTATATATAGTATTTATGCTTTCTTTGCGAAGTTTTCTTGTAAATTATGTATCTTATATTGGTTTTGAGTTATCGGTGTTTTGGAGTCATTTGGAGCAAAAAAGAAGTGGAAATGGCTACAAAAGTGAAGCTACTAGTGGAGAAAGGCCAAAGACCCAGTGGAACTCGTTCAAATACAAGATTTCTACTTTTCATTGTGTAGAGGACGAGAAGATGAAGACAATGGCGAAAGAACGGAGTCATTCGGAGTTCGTATGAAGAAGTTATGAGCAAAACAAGAATTCATAAGCAAAGGGCAAAATAGTCATTTGATAGGGCAAGTTTTATTGACACCCAATTGTACGTTAAGGGGAAGACATTCTGTTAAGGGGTGGGTAGCTCTCCATTTGATAGAGTAGTGCTTCTATTGGTGGGAGGTTGGGTAGCTCTCCATTCTACCCGGAATTAACGTATGGTGACACACACTCAAAAGAAAGCTCATTAGTAGATGGAAAATTTCGTCGTAAGGCCTCACATGATATGAATGCGGTAGTCTCCACTAATGATTGATCAGCAACTCTAATAATGCACTTCTCCCTGCACCAAATTCGCATCACCGACATGATTAAATCCATTATTTAACACTCTAACAAACAAGAAATCCGAATGTAGTTCTCTAACATTTCCAAGTTCAATTATGTCGGTCAAAATCTCTATGTAAACATACCTAGAAGTATGCTAGTGACTCTAAAATCTCTAAAATTTGAAGTTTTTATGTAAAAACTTTTTTTTTTTTTTTTTCAAAATTTTTCAATTTTTTTGTAATTTTTGTTTTAAAAACATGCTTAACCACTCCCCCACACTTAAACCTTACATTGTCCTCAATGTAATTGAATCCTCCTAGTAAAGTCAAGGTGGGAAATTTTAACATGATAAGAAACAAGAAAAAGAAATAACAAAAAGCAAAAAGATAAGAAATACAAAACCTATGGGTTGCCTCCCATTAAGCGCTTGTTTTAAAGTCGACACCCGACTTAGCTCTTGCATGATTCATTCCCCATATACCAACAATCGGAAAATTTGAGGATCCACCCATAATACTGTTGTTTCTACACACAATTGCTCCACGGAATCCCTCCGCAAGGTCTTGTGTTTTCTACTTGTGTAAAGTGTCGAGAACGATTACTTATTCCCTAACTTATACTAGATTTAGATTAAACTAACAAATCAATTTAGCATGCATTCTAAACAATCTATCAATCAATCATGAATGTCATTAAGATCATTCCTATTAGTAAAACAAACGATAATCATGTGAAAAACTTCAAGATAGAATTAAAAACAAAAACTCAAATCATATATTAAGAACTAGGAATTCATCCTCAATCAATAAAATTAAATTAACTACTCATGTTAAAGAGTTCACACAAAGAATAAGAAAAGAAAAGTGTTGTGTGTAGAGAGATGTGTCTTAAAGATGTAGAAAACTTCTCTATTTATAGGCTTCAATATTCTCCAAATCTTCCAAGGAATAGAATCCTTTTCCTTTAGCAATTCAATTTCCAAAACCAAGACCGTAGGCTTTTGCTTTCATGCCCATGCCCGAGATTCAATTTGACATGTCTAGGATCAATTTTGAGATGCCCAAGACCGTAGGCTTGTGCTTTCATGCCCATGCCCAAGATTCAATTTGACATGCCCAAGTTTAAATTTGACATGTCTAGGATCAATTTTGAGATGCCCAAGACCGTAAGCTTGTGCTTTCATGCACATGCCCAAGATTCAATTTGAGACACCTAGGATCAATTTTTAGATTCCCAAGACCGTAGGCTTTTGCTTTCATGCCCATGCCCGAGATTCAATTTGACATGTCTAGGATCAATTTTGAGATGCTAAGACCGTAGGAGGCTTGTGCTTTCATGCCCATGCCCGAGATTTAATTTGACATGCCCAAGTTTAAATTTGACATGTCTAGGATCAATTTTGAGATGCCCAAGATCGTATTCAAGCATTTGCTTAGATAACCGGACCATGGAGCGCCTCATGGGCGCGGATAGAACTGGCAAGTAAGCGCTCACCTGTTGGGCTTGGTGAAGGGAGTTTTTACCCTCAGTTACCTTGGATTTTCCCTTGACCGCGAGAGTTGGTTTCTCTTTATGATTAGTGGACTTAGGGCTTGCACCTCTTCCTTGGATTCGTCGGCAACTGATCTTTCTTCACCTGCTCGTTGCGCAAGTCATCTTCACAATCTAGTAAATAAGCCCACAGCTCTCTGTCCACATCATTCAAAGCCTCAAAGATAGCCGCCTCATCATAAAAATGGTTTCCATGAACGGGTAGTCTCTTAAGCGCGACTACATCCTCCAGACGATAGTAGCCTCCCCCCACGCAAAGAATATCGATAGGGGGATCCCAACGACAACAAAGTTGTATCACATCACGTTTATATCTAACTACCTCCCGATGACGAGACAAGTTTATAGCTTCCTCGATGCCCTTCGAGTGAAGAGTGGCTACATAGTGGGGATTGGAAAGGATACAAGATACCCATTGCGGCCATATGAGAGGATTTACAGCAGTGGAGTGGATATCGATAGTAAGAAGACTGTAATCACCACGATGGATATCCGTACGCGGTGCTTTGTTAAACGAAAAGGTGGTTGGCTCCTCCGGTTCAGGATACATGAGCCATCCGGGTGCAGGAGGGTAAGGCAGTACGGAAGGGTTAAGAAGGCAAGGAATGAGAATGTCATCTGTAGGAGAAACACATTGACCATTGTGAAGAACCCTAAGCTTTAATGCACGCTTCAAGTCAACAGTCCGCACGATCTCCTCAATTGTATAAGACACGCAAGCGGCATGTGGAGGTAATCGAAGCTCTCATTGACCCCCGGGCTCGACTTGATCTTTCGGGTTCGACCTCCTCCGTTTCTGTACCCACATTTTCCTTGGACTCCTCCCCTAGAGATGAGATACTGCTATAAGAATTACTCGACATGGCGCATGTACGGAAGATTCAACACACGGAGAAAGGGAAAAGACGGTGAATGGAAAGTGAATAAGTAACATGACGGACGTATATATATATATATGCGATCTTGGAAAAGAGAACATGGCAGTTATAAAAGGTGAAATAACTGGAAAAAAACTAAAAAAGGGTTCTAACATCGCCGTCGAGAAACCAACCGTCGTAGTAGGGTGTGGGGTTGATAAAGGAAATCTTTCTTGTTTCCCAAGGTGGCACATGGAAAGAAGTCAGTTTGACTATTAGGTTATTTGACAATTAACCCAATAGTCGTGAACCAATGTTGATACATGAAAATCGTTACCCCTCAGCAGGTGGGGGATCCCCTAAAGGTAGGATACACCCTTCATGAAACATATGGGACTTGGGACTAAATCCCAAGCCCAAGCCCAATAGAATGTATTATCCATGAAGTAGAAAGGACAAGGAAGGAATTATTAGAAAGGAATAAGGTCACATTGGGAGAAATGACAATGGTTGTAAATAAAGGAACTCCTATGACATGTGGCATGATGTCATGAGAAGAAGGGTTTTGAGAAAGGCCTATAAAAGGAATGACATAGTACAATATTAAAGGGGGGCTCTTTCATACTATTCTAGGAAGGTGTTGTCATTGTTGTGACTAGGACGCAGTATGACCAATCTTGTTAGAGCATCGCTTCGGCCGAACTCGTAGCGTTGTTTATCTCAAGCTTGTTTGTCAAGTTTAGTTGCCAAAACTATAAGTCTTGATTTTAGTCCACTTATAGCTAAGTCTCTGGATTAGGATAGAAAGTGTAGTTGAGCTTTAGACTTCACGCGTTCATCGATTGAAGACGAAGAACTACTAAGGGAGCTTGTGGAACTTCATCAGCAAAAGGTAAGTGGAGACTTGAACTCATCTATCACTCAAAAGTCTATGTACTTTATCTCCTATTTGAGACAAAAGTCGTATAGCTATATAGACTTCGATTATACACATTTGATATTTCGAGCTGAGTTTAACTCGCTTATATATTTCTAAATATGTGTTGGTAAGCTTTTGCTTTAACCACGTCCATCTTATATTCTTGATTTAAAGTCAAAAGATGATCATGTGAAAATCGCTTGGTAACATCTTACATGATTTGTGTGAGACAGGTCATTTGATGTAGACTCGGAATATTTCGTATTTATCATTCGATCACTTGAAATTGCTTTGAAGCTAATAGTTTGTGAGAAAGCTATTCTCGTCTTCTAAGAATGTTTCAATGATTGAACTGGGAGTTTAGAACAAATAACCATGATTGGATATAGCATAATATGCGTACTTGTATGCTAACTGTTTGCAAGTTATTTCAAGTCAAGGGAACCATAGTATGCATACACGTATGCGTCTTGGTTGGTTTAATGGAAGTCCGCGAACTTAGTATGCATACCCGCATGCGTACTAGCGTAATTTCAAGTTCCGGGATTTAAGCGAAGTTTGGAAGGTATGCGTACACATTCGCATACTTTGGAAAACCCAAACTTAGTCCGCAACTTAGGTATGCGTACCCGTTCGCATACTTGAGTAGGTTATGTTCTAAACTTCGGTTTGTTCATGAACTAATACATTTATATATTAAGGAATGGAATATTTTGCAAATCGTGGCTATAATGTTCATGAATTGATTCGAGTGAATCAAAATCGATTTTGCTTCAATTGTGTCTTGTATACTTCTATGAGAATACATTATAACTTCTATAAAATAATAGGCTTGGGACCAAGAAAATTTATTATTTTAAAGAGATATTATATTATCGATAATATAATAAATTATTATTTTATAGTTAAATAATATATTATTATTATATAGGATAATTACAAGCTTGGAGGTTGAATAATAATTGTAGATCGTAAATAAAATATCGACTAATTTTGTTGAGATATTATATTATTGACTAATTGCAATAAGAATACAACCACTCCAAGTATCAATCACACTTCAACACTTCTTCTTGCAATACAACAACGTGACCCCGGATCTTTTAAGTGTTGTAGATGGTGGATTTTCGAAAAAGGCTAAAATCGTAAACCCATAATTATACGAACTTCTGATCCAGCAATCGACGCGAGTATTGAGACACGGGTCTCTCATCGAACCTCTGACTGAGAATACTGTCTCTCGGAGTATATATAGATATGTAGTCTCTCGGCTGGACAACAACATATCTCATGAATACTGAACACTTCAGTAATTATTTCTATATAGAATCACGAGATTGACGGCTCCTAGACAGCTTGCTCTGCTAGTATAGAGCAATAACGTCTTCAAGATACAAACAACAGTTTTCCCTGACTATATAAAGGATATGAAGCTCCAGCAAGCTCATGTCAGAATAATTAATGCTCCTAGACATCTTGCTCTGCTAGTATAGAGCCATCAATTAATTATTCTTAAATTCTTGGATTCATCCACCGAACTTCAAATATTCAAATATTTTCATAATACTTCGTTACTTCAATCTATGGTTCTTCCCAATGAGAATGCCATTGGTTAGTAATAAATAATAAAATGCATGCAGGCGTCCGAGCTACCTTCGAGTAAGCCCCGACTCAAAAGGTGAAAGTGTACTCAACGATGATGCACTAACCATCACCGCACGAACGAGTATTTCAAAATACGACGAAACGATGAACCTATGCAAAATAGGAAGGAAAATAATAAATAATTAGATATTGACCAAAGGCGCCGTGCGCCGTGACCAATCCCACGCCGCTTTATATTTTATCATATTTTTGTTATTTTCTTGATCTTATGAAAATCCTTTCATTTGAACAAATATCCTTCGTTTTGAGGAAACTCCTCGGTTTCATGGTGTTTCCTTCGCACCAAGGAACTAATATAAAATTGGGAAAAGTATTGTGGGGCCGTGATTATTGGCCAACCGCCATGCCTTGATCCCCGCCCCCACACCTCATGGTTCCTCATTATTTTATTATTATTTCCCTAATCTCATGAAAACTCCTTGATCTCATGGTATTTTCACAAATTCATGAAAAATATAATATAAAATTAGGGAAACCTGTGGGACCGTTGACCGCCCAAGCCTACAGCCATGCCCTAGACGGTCCCACACGCCCTTTATTTTATTATTATTATTTTAAGTTTTCCTTGGTCCCATGGAATTCCTTGATTTCATGGTATTTCTCTCAAATTATGAAAATTCCTTCAAATCATAGAAAAATACACAGAAAATACATAAAATTAAGGAACTCGTGGGACTCAGGGCCCAAGCCGGCCGGCCATGCCCTAGCCGGTCCCACATGCCCTTATTTTTATTATTTTAATATTATTTGCTTCCTTGATCCCATGGAAACTCCTTCACTTCAAGGAAACTCTTTAATTTCAACAAATTCCTTGATTTCATGATATTTTCATAAAATCATGAAAAATAATATAAAATTAGGAAGAAGCACCATGGGACCGTGGTCACTAGTCGGCCGACCATGCCTTGGACTCAGTGGTCCCATGCTTCATCATTCCTTCATTTTATAATTATTTTCCTTCATCTCACGAAGTTTCCTGGCCAAAGAAAACCCCGATTTTGTCATATTTTCTCAAATGGTTGCTCAAATACACGCTTAAGAAAATATCAAAATTCTCGTGGATCGAGACACGGACACCACTGGGACGTGAGCATGTTACCTTGACCGACCAAGGTTGGCTCTTTGGCTTGCAAGGAGCCGGTCCCACATATTTTCACGATTTGACCTAATTTGCGTAATTGCACGACATTAGGTCCAAAACTCTTCCAAATAATTTTGGATTTTCATGGAATGATCGTCATTCGATCCCGTGACCACCAGGGGCCGATTTCATGACCCCTTGGTCGGTCCCTCACCTCTTCATAATTAATTAGGTTTTATCACCTAAGGCTCGATTTTAGCATTTTCGAATAAATGATTAAACCAGCATCTAATCATTCTTTCATCAACAAGTCAATAAATCTTCAAGAGGCCTTGGTATTTGCTCACACGAGCATACGGGAGTTACATGGTCGACCCACAGTCCCATGTAACCGGTCCCTCCTTCACTCGTGGTTAATTTTCAATAAACCATCGTTAATCATCAATTGATCAAATTAGGTTTTGAGTCCAAGGTTCATAATTCCAGCATTCAAAGGCTAATAATTTTACGTTGATCCCGTGATCAACATTTTATTTATTATACTTTGGTTATGTTGCCAGTGTTTTGATTTAATACTTCATTTGGTCATGCTACCAATAATTCATCAAACGAGCAATATTTGCTCAGATGAGTAATACTTGCTCAAACCAAGGAATACTGGTTCAACTATCAATATTCAACAATTCATCGAATGAGCAATATTTGCTCATGTTAACTTATTCACACATTATATCTCTGTCTCAACAGACATGTTCAATTCATAAGTCTCAGAACATTTCCAAATCACGTTCGACTCAACAAAACAAGGATTCATCATCCCATGAAGTCATGAAGTCAGCAACCGACTAACTAAATACACGTCTGCCTTGCAGACTCCACAATCACACGAGACATCAATCGTGTTACATGGGGGATATTAACTAGGGTTTTGGTCCATAGGTTACGGCACGTGTGTTCATACACACGATGAGAATGTGAGCAAGTCGTGCAATCAGTTGGATGAGTTAACAAAGTAGTGGATGGAAAATCAACCAAGTCTCCGCACGTTGAGCAACTAGTTTTAACATGATTTCCACTTCCCCATTCTTTGATCCCATCAACTGTCACACTTCATGGGATCATGGTGTTTTCAATTCTAGCAATATAAATAAATCTATGAATCATGATTGAAACAAGGAGAATCTCACGTCAAACAGACAACACGAGATTAACAATCCAACTCTCAACAGAGCAAATTCAATCACTCAGAACTTATCTTATTTTCAGAATACAAAACACACTTACAATCTTCGTTCACCATTGATCTCACACATTTCTCAGCTTCCCTCCTACAGACCGACCCATCCTCTCTTCTGACCGAATTTACTCTGGAACGGCCATTGTCTTGGTTTAGGCCGGAGTACTACAGATTGATCTCTCGAATTCAAAGCACTCCCTTTCTTGCGGTGCATCCGTGTGAGGTTAAGCATTTAGTTCGGTTCAAGGAGTCTCCTCCGCGATCATTTCCTCAATTCCGTAAAAACCATCAATCGTTTTTCCCCATCTACAAGTGCATAACGATTTTTAGGGATGAAATACAACTTGATTTGAATTTTTAAGAAAATCAAATCAATATTGAATCATATTTGGAGAAAATTTAACATGTATGAAATTTATTTTTTATTTCTATAGTAGCATTATTATTTTATATATTATTTGGGACCTATTAATGCTTAAGGGAAACTTTTGAAATGTATTATTTTATGATTTTATTGGATTTATTATTTTAGCCCTAAGGGCCCGAGTCGGGACCAGCAATTTTTTTTTATTTAAAAGAGAATATTATATTATCGAGTATTACTTTAAAGAAGTTATACTATATAAACAATTGAACAACTCTAGAACTAGTTTTATTTGAGTCATTTGAACTAGTTGTGATTGAGATGAACAAGGTTGATATGAAAGTGTTCATATGGCTAACTTCGGTTAACTATTGTTGAGCCAACAAGGTGTACGCTTTTAGGTACGGTTACCCATATCTAAATGAAGTCACTTTTCATTTATGTGTAACAAGCTAAGTTCGATCTAACGGTTGAAAGATATTAGCTTGAGTATAATCAAAGTTTTCATATAACGGTGAATATTGAATGCTTTGATACCAAGGTAACATTGATTGCAAACCCTGATTTGAAGACTATATAAGGGAGAACTCTAGCAACTGGGAAACCTAATCCCCACGCCTCATGTGTGATACTAGTTGCGACTAGAGTCGATTCTCCTTTAACCTAGATTTTTCTAAAACCATTATAGGTTAACAACTTAAAGACTTCCTTGGGATTGTGAAGCCAGACCTAACTATTTTTCTATGTAGTTGCGTGTTCTGGTCTTGCCTTATTCTATCATATTGAGTACTATCTTCTCTAAGATTTGCTCGAGATTTATTCTCCGATAGGCAAGATAAAAAGTAGTCACAAACATCTTCATCTCATCGTTTGTGATTCCACAATATCTTTTTTCCTACCATACGATTAAGATTATAGTGAGGTGATTGATATTACTAGGCTGTTCTTCGGGAATATAAGTCCGGTGTATCAATTGGTTCATGTTCACCTTGATTTATCAAAAGACGGATCAAAACTCATAGGTATTTCTGTGGGAGACAAATTTATCTATTCAATAGACTTTTCCGTGTGAGACAGATTGGTTTATCAAGTCCTCGACTTTGGGTCGTAGCAACTCTTAGTTGTGGGTGAGATCATCTAAGGGAATCAAGTGCGTAGAGTCTTGCTGGGATTCAAAGGCGTAAGGAACGCGATTGTACCTTGATTAGTGTGAGATTAGTTAGGGCACAACTATATTCCAGTCCGAAGTTAACTTGTAGTAGGCTAGTGTCTGTAGCGGCTTAATACAGTGTGGTGTTCAAATCTGGACTAGGTCCCGGGGTTTTTATGCATTTGCGGTTTCCTCGTTAACAAAATTTCTGGTGTCTGTGTTATTTCTTTTCCGCATTATATTTTCTATATAATTGAAATATCACAGGTTGTGCGTAGTTCAATCAATTAGATAATCCAACCTTTGGTTGTTGATATAAATTGATTGACACTTGAACATTGGTCTTTGGTACCGTTCAAGTTGTTTCACATAATAATCAGGCTTGCGGATATCTATCTGTTTGATTTGCTGTTTACATTGTGAAACAGAGATACACCTCTTAGATATATTTCTATTGATTGAGTCTGACTGTCTGATTGATTCTCTTGGAATTATATTGGAGTTTTTCCATACAGATTGCCTAAACGAAATATTGGGTGAGGTTGTTAGACCCCCTATTTTTCAAATCTTACCTTCAACCATTAACACCAGTGTATCTATAAAATGGAGATTTTGTCCTGGAATGTCTAAGGATTTGGTACTAAATCGACTAGGAACCATATAGAGGATCTTATTAGATCAACTAATCATGATTTGATTTTCTATCTCGAGACCGAGACTAAATTTAATGAAATGCATGGTTATCCTAAAGTTGTATGCTTCGAACCAATTGGATTATCTGGAATTTTTTATTGCTACAAGTCTTCATAGTTTTCTTTTTGTTGATTGTTTTATTTTCATAAAAGTTAGAACTAATGAAGCTAAACACCTAGCAAATGTCATTAAAGAATTAAACAAATTCCAAGAGGGCAAGCGGTGAACTTTGATAAAATGCAATTGCGTTTAGTCTTAAGGTTCCTTATCATCTGAAAGCGATATTGTAGGAAAAATAAATAAATAGAGTCACATTTCTCGCTTTAGGAATGTAAGATTGAATCATTCCCACCATCTTTGGATAATTTTAGAATTAGACTAGCTAATATTGGAAATCTAAATTTCTAAACTCTTCAGGTCAAACTATCATGAATCAGATTGTTCTATGTTCTTTAGATAATCATCACATGTATGTGTGCCATGTCCCTAAGAAATTTAAAGATGAAATGGATGTTATTCAGATATTTTTTTGGTAGGGTAAGTAAGAAAATGATATTGGGTTTTATTTTAAGAGATGGAGTGACGTTACACTTCCAAAAGAGCTACGTGGGATCAATATTAGAAGAACTAAAATTATCAAGTTTTGTTTGCAAAGCTTCCCTGGAGGATGATTGATGATCCGTTTGCTCTGTAAGTTCAAATCTCTAAAGTTAAATATTTTAAGAAGGCAAACCCTTTACATGTCGTTAATAACAACCAAGGATCATGGGTATGGAATCTATCTTTCAAAGCCCGAAATCGTTCAAAAACACCTCATACGGGAAGTCGGAGATGGTAAGTCTAACTCTATTTGGAAAGAAAAGTGGATTCCAAAGAGAGATAGTCCTCAATCCTCTCAATGCTACTCAATTAGTGTCCAAACCTGTTGATCTACTTATTGATGTTGATTTTAAGTCTTGAAAAATTGATACCTGAAATGTTTGTTTGATAAAGTGAACGTTAAGCATATTATCAAATCAAAATCTCATTTTATGGAGAATATGAAAATCGATAGATACATACTATAAATGGTAACTTCAATGTTAAGTCTTCGTATAGAGGCATTCGAATGAGGAGCTACTCGAGTGTCCTTCAAACAATATTATTGTTACAATTGGAAGGAATTCTGGAAAAGTAATCTCATTTAAGATTAAACACTTCTTGTGGAAGTGTATTCATAGGTGTCTTTTGAAATGGATAGAATTTTCGGGTTTTCAAACCATCAAAACAACAGATATATATTATGTGGTTTTAATAATGAATCTAAAAGAATATGACATGTTACTTTCCCTTCCTCTCAAGACTAGCTTCATAAGCATATATGTCAATAATTAATTGGCACCAGAGTATGCATAAGGATCTTGCAGGGAGACAATTAAACATGCAATATGCCACAATTCATACTTGGGAACCTCCATTACCTGCATTTTAGAAAATCAGCTTTGACGCTTGATTTATTGAAGCATCATTTGCTACTAGATTTGGATTAATATCTAGAAACTTTGCAGTACACAGAAATGAAGTTAAAGGGATCTCCACAGAGGCCTTTGACCCGTAACAAGTTGAAGCTAAAGCTAAATCCTTTCTAGAAGCAGTGCAATGAGCTAGAGATAAAGGGTTGAGAAGAGTGCACTTTAAAGGTGATTGTCAGAATGTGATTAATGCAATAAATGGGAGTGGCTCATCAGCGAAATGAACAATTTATAATTTGATTGGTGATACTTGAGTTGTACAAAAAAATTAGGTTTTTGTGTCGTGTTTTTCCCCATATAGACACGAATAATATAACATATTCTAATTCTAAGTATGCTAGGAACTGCTCAATCTATTTTAAATATTAGGCTGTACTTAGATATGAATGATACTTTAGAATATGATAAACCTAGATGGGAGGTTAACTAAGAATAATATCTTCACAGTAAAGTCATTGTATAATACAAACAGTTGGCACTGAAAAAGAATTATCCTGGATTTTTTTTTTTGGAAATCACAGCTACCTCAAAGAGTGAAGCTTTTCTTATGGAAATGCTCGAATGATGAATGATGTTATTCCTGTAACTCATATTCTGAGCCAATATATGCCTGACAGAGATAATAAATGTATTTTCTGGAGGAAAAAAAATCATAAAATCTTTACAACACTTACTCTTTGAATGTTGTTTTGATAAATCTATATGGATGCTCGCCACCTTTTTCTCGGTAAGTGGCAAAATAATGCGATAAATATGTATTTCATATATCACTATGAGTTGTGGTAGGTACAAGGTGAATATGTAATGTGAC
The DNA here is from genome assembly GCA_023531295.1 of Papaver armeniacum. Taxonomy (NCBI): domain Eukaryota; kingdom Viridiplantae; phylum Streptophyta; class Magnoliopsida; order Ranunculales; family Papaveraceae; genus Papaver; species Papaver armeniacum. The sequence goes on from JAJJWW010004982.1 coordinate 247,605, forward strand.
ATTAATGTAACTAAATGTTGGTACATAAGGAAGGAAAGATGCAACAGAGTTTTTTAAGGAAGAACTGCATCTTCTCTTCAGACTTCTATAACAATTCAGAGACATTTGAATTTTTGGAGTAATAGTGGCAGGAACATGATTCTCCATAATGCTTGCAGTAACTCAAAATCAAAACAAAACTTGGAAATCCCTGATTCTAATTGCTTTAAACTCAACTATAATGCTTCTGGATTTACGGAACAAGGAATCTTTGGGTTTGGCCTAATCTTAGGGATGATGCAAGTAATGGAAGATGAGCTAAGTCAGGGATACTCAAGGTTTCATGTCCAGAAAAAGCTGAAGCTCTAGCTCACCAAGTAGGAGCTAAATGGGACCGAGAGATGAAGGGATGAAACATTTTGATCAAGGAGATTGTGAAAGATTGGTTTCATTGAAGGAAGGAAACAATGATAGAATGAAGAAATAAAAAATTGGTTAAAGAGGCTAAGAATATTTTGGCACATTGTAACAACTTTTGGGGATTCAAATTCACTCACATAATCGGCAACTCGGTGGCTGATAAACTAGTGGTGGAGGCAAGAAAATCTTCTATTTTTAACATTTGGAAGGAAAATTTACCTACTTTCATAAATATGTCTATTAGATCAGATGAAATTATAAAAATAAAGTAATCAATTTGAAGGTAATGGCAGTACCAGATTGTTGTCCAAATTTCATAACAGGATCTGTCCTGTTATGACAACATTCATTTTTCCAAATATTTATGTTCTTTGGCAATACAGTTCTCATTTACTATTAAAAAAATACGCGAGTAATTTCTGTTAACCAAGGTTGGTAATTTTATTGGCATGGGGACATCATCCATTGTGATTTAGACAATTGTGAATCCTAGTTAATCTATTTTCCTATTTAAAAATAAATAAACAGTAGACCCGCATTGATTTGGATAGTTCCATATCCAGGACTCGTTGCCCTAGTTCAAATGTTGAAGCTCAAGTTTCGTGCCCATGTGATAAAGTTGGGCTCTTGTGTCTCGAGTTTGTAGCGATCAATTTATCTTAGGTATCTTATCTGGGAAAAATATTGTTTGGTCCTTTTTTAGGTGGTCCCATGTCTATTTAGTCCTTTCAGAAATCACCTTTTCCATTTGGTCCATAATTATTTAAAAATATTAAATGGACCAAAGTATCCTTTCGTGTTAATTTCTACTTATTTTTTGTAGCAGTTCATTCGTCAAAATGAACTCCTGTTAATTTCTACTTATTTTTTCAGAAAACATATAAACCAGAGTTCATTCCAGAAATAAACTCCTGAATAAAACCTATATAAACCAGAGTTCATTCCAGAAATAAACTCCTGATAAAAACCTAAAAAAACAGAGTTCATTCCAGAAATGAACTCCAGATAAAAACCTATATAAACCAGAGTTCATTCCAGAAATGAACTCCTGATAAAAACCTGAAAAATAGAGTTCATTCCAGAAATAAACTCCTGACAAAAACCTATATAAACAAAGTTCATTCCAAAATGAACTCCTGATAAAAACCTAAAAAAACAGAGTTCATTTGTAAAAATGAACAACATCATCATCTTCATCTTCTTCGACGTAAAAATGAACTGCAACAGCATCATCTTCTTCAACAGCATCAGATCTAAGTTCGTTATGTTTGATGAACAACAATCGTCTTCATCTTCAACACGGCAACAAACATCATCTTCAACATGAGCAAAGAAAACAGAGCATCATCTTGATTTCAAAAGACGAGCAACAAAAGATTCTTCAAAAAGATTTCATCACCAACACGAGAACAAACATCATCTTCATCTTCAACGGAGCAAAGAAACATCATCTTCATCTTCATCCTCAATGATGAGAAAAAACACGATCCGAAACGTCGTCTTCATTAGAGATCATTTAAACAACATCAAGAACAACTTAAATAAAAAACGTCGTCTTCATCATTTAATCAACAACAACAGTTTATTAGTAGAGAAAAATAGTTGTAGAAAAAAGAAAAACGAGGAGAGAGAAAGTAGATCGAAAATATGGAGGTGAGAGAAAGTAAATCGAAAATAATATCTTCTCTCTTGATAATTGACTATATATATATATATCTTAGGGTGACGTCATGGATGATGTAGTGGTCCCCAAAAGGGTATTTCTGCCACTACATGATGAAAATTACATCATCCATGACGTCACCCTTGACCAAACTATAATTTCTAGACCAAAGTATAATTTATATTTTCAAAAGCGATTCAAACAGACAGTTATTAGGTCAACTGACCAGACTCTCTCTAATATATTATTTACAGGACCATTGGTATTTCCTACATCTTAATTTTTAGGTAACATCCATCCACATGAATCCCATGATAAGATTTGGCATTTGGGATGACTTCTCTCATGTTCCATTCCCTGCTTCAAAATGTTTTTTTTCCATTCCATACCATACCATTCTTGTTCTCATTATGAAGTTCTTAAACACATTTATTTAAGAGAACCGAAGGAGTGACGAAATTAATACGAAACCAAAGACCAAAATGTAACATAAAACTTAAGAATTAAGATCCACAGGTTTATTTAAGATAGTAATAAACCAATAAACTTCTATGCTTGCTTCAAAAAAAAAACAAAAAAAAAAAAACTTCTATACTGATAAACTCATAGTAATAAAGTAATAAACGAAGTTCGAGCATATAGAAATGTTATCACATTCAAATAGTTTATGGCCGTCTATAGGAAGAGTAGATATCTTCTTAGAGAGAGAAAACCCAAAAAACTAAAAATGGTCGCTATCGTTTCCAGGGCTTCGTAATTCAAAACCAGAGATGCATCCCTTATCCTCAGATATCTTTCCTTAAATTGCTTCCACTCTTGATTAATGATAAAGCTACTAACTCAAAACCCTAGATTCAAATTTCAAAATCAGATCCAAAAGACGATTTCCATGGCGACCAATTTCCGGCAAGAGTAAACCCTAGGACTCCTGGGGGCTGAATGATTGATTAAGAGCTGGGTTAGGATTTGAGGAACTGATAAAAAACACAGTATTTTGAAAGGTATTTTTGGAAAAAAAATTCCTTCATAGCTTTATTTAGATCTGATTTATTGATAGGAGTAAGTCTCTTGTTTTTGATGTTTAGAAGAGGGTTCGTTTATTTATGTTTATCTTGTTCTAGTTCTCTCTTAGCTTGTTTTAATTGCTAAATTTTGTTATCTTCTCCTTTAGGATTGGTAATTGCTTTTCTGTTATATGGATGTTTACTGCTATCTTCTTTGATTTGTTTTCGTGAATCTTTGCTTTGGGTTGCTATTAGATTTGTTCTTTGAATTTTCTGTTAAGGCTACCTGATTACATGAATGTTTTTCAATTCTACTGGGAAAATTCAAAATTTTCTTCTACAATTTCTTTGAATTGGGGTTAATTTGGGGCTTAATTAGTGTTTTAAAATGGAGCATCTTTAATGGTTTTTTAGAGATTATTAGATTTTGAAGGAAAATGAAAACCTTCTTAATGGTCTGTGATTTATTTCTTAATGTGTTTGTTGTTCCTAGTGGTCTCATGACCAGTTGCTTCTGTTAATTTGCTCGTGTAGTAGATGCTCTTATATGTAGGCTGCTGTTTTCTTGTAGGCTGCTGTATTCTATTGGCCTTTTTGTTAGTGTATCTGCTCTTCTTTGCGGCTTTGTTCAGGAGAAGGAATATGCTAGTGGGTAGTTGTTCCATTTGTGATTGTAGCCTTGTTAATTATCTGTTCGGTTTTTTAGTTTTCTACTTAATCGTTTTGAGCTTGTTACCCTTCATTTCCTCTTGTCTCTTATCTAATTCCTTGAAAGTCTCTTTAGTTAGATATTCTTAAATAACTTGGGATTTGTACTCTTTTACCTGTTCTGAATTTGGTTTGAGTTTATGTGGTTACATATTTTGTTTTTTGCTCCTTTGTTTGTTTCTCTTAAGCCTTTTCTTTCTAGGATTTCTGAAAATATGATGACACCCTTGTTATGGGCCTAGCTTTAAATTTTATAAAATCATAAGTTGTAATTCTGTTATATATATATATATTGTGAGTTCTAGTTATAGTTTAGGGCCTATTTTCTTCTTGATTTTAATGTTAGAACCTCTTTTAAATATCTGGTATGCATTTTGAGTTATTAGTTGTTTTTTTCCTGCCGAATAACTGTGTCCAAATGAAGATTTCATCCTCAGTCCAACCCTAAGCTCCTCTGATCAATCTAAGCCCCCATGTAAGTTCACTTAAACTTCTAGTTTTCAATTACAACTATATTTGCTTTATTACTCGTCAATTCCCCTACTATTGTAGTTTAAAGTTTTTGCTTGCACTCCTTTCACAATTGATTTTTCAAGTGTGTAATAGGTCTTTCGACTCTGTAATAGTCTGGTATTTTTCAAGTATGAAGGCTTTAGGAGGTGCTTGATGACTTACTTTTCTTGAACAACCATTATAAGTTTAGTATTAAAGCATTCACGCAGTAGCTTTGAAAGTACTTAATTTAGCGTTTCTCCACCTTCTGTCTCTTGTACTACTCCTTGTAAGTGCTGCGTTATAAAGCACATCTTCTAAGTTATAATTGTATATCAATTTGTATGTGCTATTTTATAAAGCACGCCTAAGCTATAATTTTACGGCTCTCCTTATAGGTCATAATTGTATTTCAAAAGATATTTTTGTAAGTGCTGTAATCTAGAGCATACCTACTAGGTTATAACTTACTTTTTGTCATATTTGTGAGTACTTCAAATTACTCCGGTGGGAGTCATCAGTCAACCTCTTCAGATCGATAATGATCATCCTAGCTTGGAATTGTTAAGGAATCAACCAACCACCATCTATACAACATTTACGGGGATTGGTTTCCCTTAACAGACCCAACATCCTATTCCTCTCCTAAACCTTAGAAAATGATCATCATATGGGAAGCTTAGCACAATCCTTTCAGGTTTCATAACCATTTTTTGTCCCAAAAATTGGAAGGCGAGGCGGTCTTTGTCTAATGTGGGAGGATAACCTAAATATTCGAATACTACTTCATTCATGCATTGGTTACGCCACCTCTCCTTGAACAACCTTGGATATGCACTGGTATATATGGTCCACCACACAGGACAAAAGGAGGAATTTTGGAAAAACTTTCCGTCAATATTCAACAACATCAACCCGGCTATACCATGGCTTTTGCTAGGAGATTTCAACGACGTGCCGGATCAATCGAGAGAAAAAAAAAAAAGGGAAGACAAGTAACGTATGCACAAATCTCAACCTCTTCTCACAATGATGGATCGGATGGGATTTATGGATTAAATTCCGAGGCGACCCATACACATGGACAAACAACCGGATGGGGCAAGACAACATTCTAGATAGACTAGATAGAGCAATGGCAACCCATCATTGGCGTCATCGCAAATCTACATGCAATGATTACTCATCTTCCAAGAATCGTGATATGATCATGCCCTAATCCTATTACAAGGAAAAGCAATAGATTGGCAAGGAACAAAAAATTACAAATTTGAACATTTATGGCTCTCACACCTGCAACTCAAACCGGTGGTTGATTCGGCTTGGGTACAACAGCAGGATTCGGAACCTACCTTGGACCTTCAACTAAAGCTCATAAAAACTGGGCAAACCCTCATGGATTGGAACAAGGAAACTTTTGGCCATCTTCCAACTATGATCAAAAAATCGACGACAAAGATAAAAGAAGCTCAACATCAGTGTGTTATCCAATCGGGTAACGACCTACAATTCTGGCTGGGTCAAGAAAAACAACTAAGAATAGATCACACAGAATTGCTACAATGTCATGCAACCTACTGGCAACAAAGATCCAGAATTCAATGGCTACAATCAGGCGATCTCAACACAACCTTCTTCCACACTAAAGCAACCATCCACCGAGCATGCAACAATATACAACAACTTCAAGACCCACTGAGCAATTGGGTTAACAAGAAGAAAGATGTGGTTCAACTCATTCTTGACCATTTCACCCAACAATACACATTTCAACCTACAATCATAGATGAAGGACTTTTCACAAATATCAATCCCCATTAACTCCCGGACAAAAGGAACTTCTTACTAAGGAGGTAAATGCAGCTATAAATCAAACAAGCTCTATTCTCCATAAACTCCAAAGTGCTCCTGGTCCAGATGGTTATACGAGTAAGTTTTTCAAATTTTTCTGGGAAACAACTCATCCTCAATTGATTCCTATGGTTCGCAGTTTTTTCAATGAACTTAATATACATCCACTTATGAATCACACAAACCTAACACTAATACCCAAAGTGGACCACCCATCAAAGCCTTCTCAATTCAGACCCTTAGGACTCTGTAACGTCACTTATAAAATCATTGCAAAATCCTAGTGAATCGAATAAGACCCCTTCTCTCTTTTCTAATAAGCACTTTTCAAAGTGCCTTTGTACCACAAAGATCAATTCAAGATAACATAGCAATTGCTGGAGAGCTATTCCACCATATAAAAACTTCAAGCCTCACCAAAGACCCAAAAATAGCTTTAAAACTAGATATCCAGAAAGCCTACGACAGCTTAGATTGGGGATTCATCAAAGCTTCCTTCACCAAACTTGGATTTCCAACAATCTTTGTAGATTGATTATGCTATGCGTCACAACAGTTACATACTCGATCAACATAAATGGTACACCTCATGGATATATCAGCCCAACTAGAGGTATTAGACAAGGAGACCCACTATCTTCCTATATATTCATAATATGTGCAGAAATCCTGTCTACAAATCTGGGAAACCTTCAAAACCAAAAGCTGGTTCGAGGACTTAACATCTCAAGAAAAGCACCACCCATTATTCATTTAATGTATGATGATGACCTGCTAATCACTTATAAAGCCTCTGCTCAGAGTAATCTCCATCTCAAGAACCTGCTTCACTCTTACGGCACTTCGGCAGGCCAGGTAATTAATACTTCCAAATCAGTAATTATTCATCACCCGAGATTAGATCCGATTGAGATAAGTAATCTGCATCAATTTTTTGATATGTCGTCCACATCAAAACCTCCAATCTATCTTGGAGTCCAATTCAAACAAGGAAGAGCATCTAATCACACATTTGCACCTCTTATTCAAAGATTAGCTCGAAAAGCTAAAGGGTGGATGACAAAATGTCTGACTCCAGCTGGAAGATTGGTCCTCATTAAAACCTCCCTAACCCCACATCAAACCACCTAATGTAAACACAAAATTTACCCATCAATGTCCACAAACAAATAGATCGTATCACCATGAATTTTTCTCGGGGGACATGATTCAAATTGATTAAAGCTTCATCCTATTGGTTAGGCATAAGAAAAAGCAAAGTGATCATAACAAGACACTTCTCATGAAAAGAATCGGAATTTACATGAACAACTTAAGTCCATTTGTGGAAGTCTCTGCAGTGAAAAATATCTGAATCAACAACCAATTCTATACGGCATTGATATTATACCATCTTCCTCTAGCGCTCAGTGGAGACAATTAGCTTCACTCGTCCCTCTCATGCAACAATTTATTTTTCATCATATCGGAAATGGGTTGTCAACACCAATAAGCCAATTGGATTCCACACTCCCAAACCTAGACCCAGCTCAATGTTACCCTATCAGGAAAGTAGGCGATATCATTGATCCGATCTCTCATAATTGGAACGGGAAAAATTAAACACCCTACCCAATCTTACAACTCAAAAAATAATAAACATCCACCTACCCCAAGATAGCCCCCAAGACAAAATAACTGGGTCCCACTCAAAATATGGAAAATACACTACTTCATCTGGGATACAAATGTCTAACTCAAGGTCAACCAACTCTATATCCCCTTCCGCCAACAAAATTCTTGTGGACTTTACCGTGTCCACCAAAAATTGACTTTTCTTGTGGAAAGCAATCAATGAGGGTCTACCAACCTTCTCTCTTCTACATCACATTCATATGACCAACTCCGATATTTGTGCCAGATGCAACACTAATCGGAATCGGCGTCTCACTTACTAATTCCGCCCAACCGCGACTTGACTTGGAACACCTTATTCACTCGCCTATCAACCTTACCAAACTCCAACTATAACCCCACATGCCCTTTAACGCCTCAAACAACCATTTCCAAAATTCTACAACAATCAAGCACGGATATCTGTCATCTCTTCTTCCTGCTTTCTATTCTGGACCTTATGGTTGGCCAGGAATGAACTAATATACCGCCAAAAGCAAACAACATCAGAAGAAATCCTAGCTTGGTCGAAAAAACAATAACAAGAATATTTTGTGGCAATAAAATCCTCACCTCCTATACTACTGTGAGATTCTCCGTTAATTAACCATTCAAGAAATGCTAAAAGAATCTCAACAATTTCAGAGGATGGTCCACACCAAACTTGAATTGGATTAAGATTAATAGGCAGAGGGCAGCCTTGGGGCATAGGGTTTCGCAGGGGCGGGTTTCATTTGCAGAGATTCTGAAGCACGAACAATTATGGCTTTAGCTCAACCTCTAGGAGTTACAACATCCTTAAATGCAGAAACTTGGGCTCTGCTTTTGGCATCAAGAACAACAACAGAAAGGAAATGGCCAAAAGTTCTCTTGAAGCAGGACTCGAGAAAACCTTCGCGTCACTTCGTCGCTCTTTTGAACCCCCTTGGCACATCTCGGGGATGATTGAAGAAATAAAGTATAGAATACCACGATTCCGCAGTCGCTATCCAACACAACTATAGAGAAGGAAATCAAGCAGATGATGGCTTGGCAAACCAGGCGGCAGACGAAAGTCAAATGGGAAACTTTTCAACCAAAATTTGGGACCAGGCAATCCCGGTTTGTATTAGTCAAGTTATCTTCCATGACTCGGTGGGTACCACATACCCACGTCAAATTGTAACCTAATCTTCTATTAATAAAATGCATGCTTCAAAAAAAAAAAAACTACCAACTCTGTGCTAGTGCTAGACTGCTGCCTAACATTTTTATCGATGTATCATGTATGAAATTGATAAAAAAGGAATGGAATCAAGGGCATTTAGGCCCACCTTGTTGAGTCTTCCAGTTGTTGTAACAAGTGCAGACTTCTTTGTTCCAGTAAAAACCTGGTGGAACACATAAACATGTTTTGCAACATTTCCTACAGAAAAACAAACATGGCTTCTTGGCACTCTGGTTCACATCCTGCAAAACATAAACCTGGCTAAATTGGGGCCTATCAAAATTTCATTCCCACACCACCAAATTACTATATGCACCCAAACTTCTAACAAATACTAATTTACCCCACATTAATTCCTAAAACTCTCTCATATAAATTCTAATCTTTCCATTTTCAGTAGATCCAAAAACTAAAAAACCTAAACCTAAATTTTTTTTCTATTTCCATCATAAACTTTCCGAATTCTCAAAACCCTAATCAAAAAAAATAATTTCATCTTCTTCTCAGACGATCTTAGATCCAACCAAGAAGAAGGTAAATCTTCATCAACCCATTCTATGATTCTTCTTATCTTATTGATTTACATGTTTAAATCTTCGTTTTTGACAAATCAAAACTCTGATTACACCCAAAATCGGTTTTTATTGACCTATCGAATAAACCGATTCTGGGTTTTGTTCTCGACCATGAAGAGCATGCACGATGAATCGGTTTACATGATGATTAACATAGACCGATTCGAGGTAGAAATGAAATATGAAAATTCATCACCAGAATCGGTTTATATATGTAATATGTATAATCCGATTAATATAGTCTTTTCATCTTCCTCTCAGCAATCGGGTTTTATACATGTACCACATAACCCGATTTTTGTTGTCTCCCGTAATCGATTACTTATGTTTGTATATGTACCGATTTCTTACTTGATTTTTGTTTATCTTTTTTTGTGTAGAATGGACTTCGGACACCTACCATTTTACAATCGAGAGTTAAACTTGGAGGATATTATGAGGAAACCACAAAGAGTTCCAGTATGAGGAGAAACATTATTTCAGCTGGTAGGAATTCCCACCAAGAATTGGAAGGTATGTTTGAAGAAATGGTTGAATTTATGGCCATGGATGATGCAGAAGTTGCTGCTCTTGATGATGTTGCGCTACTAGTGGTGCTTGCGGGCCGCTCTCGATCTTTGGTCTTTGGTGGTGCTTGCAAATGCTCACGATCTTTCTGCCGCAAATGATCCTGGTGCTCCTTAAATTTTCTAGTTTCTTTTAAATACTAAAACTTAAAGTTTATAAGACTTGTGGTTGTTTTAAGTCTTTTGGGATGGTTGATGTTTGTATTTTGGATGATATTTGTGTGGTTGATGTTTTTATTTTGGATGATCTTGTGTTGAACTTAATGCACTTAATGTTTAAAAATTTTCTAGCCCGACATGCCAACAATCGGTTTACTCGATATGGCCACATAAACCGATTGTGCAAGCCTTTCTTCCTGGATGTTTTTAATCCAAGCTAGAATCGGATCACATATGGAAATATATAACCCGATTTGTGTCGGTGAAAATTTAAAATATAAACTGTCTTTAATAAGTTTACATTGGTCATAAGAAAGATCGATTCCTTGTGCCATGTAAATACAATCGGGTTTTACAATCCTTCTAAAAGACCGATTATTTCAAATTATTTCACGTTTTTCAAAAAAATAGTCATTTGGGACTTTCTCTATAAATAGAGACCTCACCCTTGGACCCCATTTTCCCCAAAATTGATTATTTTATTCCCCTTCACTCCATATACTCCACAACTACTCATTTCATACATATACATACAAGAAATGGCATCATTCGGATCCGGTAAAAGATTTGGCAATCACAAAAGCTTGGTATGCGGAAAAACGACTTAGACGTCAATCCTCCGAAAGGGTGGATTCCACAACCTTTTGGGCTAGGGTACACAACAAATTTTGCCAAGAGTTTGGGAATCCTAACGCAAGAAGTGTTCAACAAGTGCACGCTAGGCACCTAGTAATCGAAAATGCGATACTTGCTTTTTAGCTCTCCAACCTCGTATTTTTAACACTCCCCTTCACCTTGTCCATTGCACAATTTGTAAGTAATTTTGTGGTTTATTTTACGTAACCCATGTTGTTTTATCTTCCAATGAAACACCACTAACAAATGTAAGTTTGTTTTTGTGTTTTTTGTAGCACGAAGTCGTGAAAGCGCGCTACTTGGAGGAAAAGGGGAAGCATTCGCATTCGATGCAAGCTATCACTTCTTGGCGAAAGAATCCCGGAGGATAACTTAGGACTACTTGGATGTTGTATCGTCTTCGTGGGAGGAAGATTGATGGCTTTAGAAGTTTTTGTATAGGTTTTGTGGGTAGACCTCATGTAAACCCTCACGAGACTATAACTCGTTCACTAGGGTCGCCTAGGGGTTTAAAGGCTTGATGCATGTGCTAAATGCATCCTACAATAATGAAAATGAATGAACAAAAATTTCTTATGAAAGTAAATAATCGGTTTATATATGTCACATAAAACCCCGATTATCCTAATCGGATTTTACATATGCCAAAGTCAACCGATTTTGGAAGTCCTCGATACCCCGAAACACCAACCTTAATCGTTTTTGAGTACATGAACGTAAACCGATTCAAGCAATCTGTTCACGAAAAAAATATCAAAAAATTTAAGTTGTTTGATTTTTGATGAAATCTCTAACATTAGTTAATCTCACATCCAAAACAAAATTAACCCTAATACGATTAATTAGTACTAATTAATCGAGGATAAAATAGGAAGTTAGGTAATTATTTTGATAAGGGGGTGGTGTGTAGGTGATTTCTAATGACCGTTTTTGTCATCTAGCTATATGCCTCAATTAAGTGGTATAGGCCCCAATTTAGCAGAAACATAAATGTCACTTCTCATCACGAGGAGGATCCATGGACACTCTTAAATGGACAAGGTCGGACAAGATTTACGCCATTTTTCTCCAGAAAAACTCAAACGACAATGAATTTAAGTCTAATACTTTATTGACATGTTCCTATTATCAGACTTTACATTCCCACCAAAAATGAATGCAATTCGAAATAGCAAACCTGACCATCTATTGATCTTAATGTCAATAGTTGATTTTGAACAGTTTGATATTTAAAGGGGTAGATGGTGGTTTTATACGTCTCGAATTGTGTTAATTTTTTTGTAGGAATGTAGAGTCTTATAAAAGAATATACCATCAAAATATTAGACTTAAATTCATTATCGTTTGGGTTTTGCGGAGAAAATGGTGCAAATCTTGTCCAACCTTGTCCATCTAAGAGTGTCCATGGATCCTTCCTCATCACAAAATAGTTTAATCTAATAAGATACGTGTTTAGTCAAAATACAAATTAAATACGGAAAAAATAATCATTGCCACTTACGCGTAGGCATTAAACTCCCTTGGGGACGGAGGAGGGTGGCTTACCCAGGGCTGTAGCCCACCCCAAAATCCCCAAAAGCTTTTACAGGCCCTTGTAATCGTAGCAAAAAATAAAATACTTGAGTTAGCAAACTTGGATTAGACCATTAGTAACTTAATGAAAGAAGTTCTAATGAAAATGAAATGTAATTTGAAAGAAGATCCAACGGAGCTGTACTCTATGAACAGGAGAATACATCGTTAAATCTATAATTAATGCACCGTAGTAGAGCCAGTTCTTCTTTTAGTTTTGACTACACATAAATTAACTATGCCTAGTTGTGTGTTGTTGGGGTCCTTAGGATGCAGTGTGTCTCAACTTATAAGTGAGCATTTATAGTAAGGACTTGCATTTTTATTTCTTTTCCGAAGTCGTATCCGATGATAGTCACATTTTCATTTTTTGTATGTGATGTTATCGACATTCTCTCGGACTACCACGCGTTACATCCGATAGTTTGTATTTTCATATTATTTTGGTCGGAAATTTTGTGTTTCACTTTCACTTAATTCATCTTATGTTTATTGACATTTTATTAGTAATTTTCTTAAGTACGTATTGAATCTCTTGTCTACATAGTGAAGCCTCATTTCTATGTTTGTACTGGGGTGGGGATATACCGTTAGACTAATGGTTGTTGTTAATTGAAATAGCGCACTATGATGGGAATAAATTCATATTTAAAAAAGAAAAAATCCTCAAAGAGGTCTGCTACCTACAAGCCTAGGTAAAAGAAAGAAAACCCCCATCCGATGATAACAAATTCTTTGGGATCATTTCTCAACACCTTTACCAATAGTTTGAGTAAAACTGATCCAAGCGGTTATTCTTCAAGAAAAAAACGACATGTTGCTAGGCTTGTTGTATTTATTTTTTTCGATGATGGGACGATTGATATTAGGTATTCAGGAAGAAAAAAAAATAGCCCACCCTAACACGAATTCCTGGTTCCGTCGCTGACTCCCTTCTCCGTAATTACGACCGTCAGAGATATAATCATTGCCGTCTTTACTAGCCAAGACCTGAAGATCACGTATTTGAGTTGACTTAAATTACTTTCTTCGGAACTTGTTTACGACTAATGATGATAAGGCCTATTCCTATGGGTATGGCAAAAGATTGATGTTTGGCATACCAGGTGGCATGCCAAATGAGTTTCCCCACCATGGTAGATATGTCAAACTTGATTAAAAATATATATTTAATTATGTTGGGTGGGACCCTAATGAATAAAAAATATATTTGTGTTTGTGTGGTGGGGTATTTATAAAAGTTTTAGTATTATAATATAATCAGTGGGACCCTTTAAACATGAAAATATATTATAAAAGTGAAAAAGTAGGAGAGAATGAGAGATTATATATATATAAAATTACTTGGAGATAAAGAGAATACCGCCAGCGATAAAATCTCTATCGCTCATCAAAGCGACAGAATCTCTATCGCTCGCTGGAAACTCCATCGTGTATGCCTATATGTCAAAACTGACATATAGGCATATGAGTTTGGCACTTTGGCATACCCATAGTGGGTGCATATATGCCAAATATATGAGTTTGGCATACCCATAGGAATAGGCCTAACCAAGTATAAGAAGATCATCCTGATCACCTGGATTTGAAACATAGAGATGGCAACCAATACTAATACCATGAAAATCAATACAAGCTTATTATTATTTGCCATTGCTGCTATTGTGCATGTATTCTTGTTGCACTAATGGTACAACGATATTTATAGACTTTTGCTAGATGTTTTATGTGGGGTATAAATGTGCATAACGGGCTACTCAACAGCCTCAATTTATTTGCCGCTTGTTATAGAAATGGTATTTGCTATTGAAAAGAAATCTTACAGAATACAGACTCAAATAGCCTTATTTATACAGACAGACTCAGACACAGACAGGCTGTCATAGATGTCATAACTAAAATTACTAAAGGCACTCTACATACTATAAAGAGCTACTAACACACACATAAATGCTAACAGTCATATAGTAAATGCACTCTCACTATCCCCCTCAAGTTGAACAGGAGATAACACTTTCAACTTGTCACGTAAAAATTCAAAGCAAGAAGTGCATAAACCCTTAGTGAATACATCATCAACCAGAGCATCAGTGGAAATGTAATAAACCTGCAAAACTTTGGACTACACCAACTCCCTAATGAAGTGAAAATCTATAGAAACATGTTTCATCCTACTATGAAGAACAGGACTAGATGCAAGAGAGAGGGATCCTCTGTTATCACAAGCAAGAGATGGAGTAAGAGGCTAAAAAACATGCAGATCCTTGAGAAGTTGACAGACCCAAAGAACTTGGCGACGGTGTGAGCAAGTGATCATCTACTGCCCTCTTGTGGAGCTTCTTGCAACAGTAGGCTGCTTCTTAAGACCAGGAAATAGGACAAGAACCAAAAAACACACAAAAGCCACTAGTAGAGCGTCTGTCATCAGGGTTACCAGCCCAATCAAAATCAGAATAAGAAGACAATGCAGTCAATCCCTTTTTGAGAACAATTCCATAATCAAGAGTACCCTTTAAATATCTAAGAATCCTTTTGGCGGCAACCGGTGAACATCGGTAGGAGCACTCATATGTTGATAGACTTGATTTACAACATAACAAATTTGTGTATTGTCCAAGTAATGTACTGTAGGGCACCAACTAGAGACCTATATTCATTAGCATCGGATAAAGGGATACCATCATGTTTGCTCATTTTTGTATCTGCAATGGATGGAGTGCTACATGGTTTTGAAGTAAGCATATTGGTTTTCTTGAAAAGGTCTATAATGTATTTAGTCTGTAACAAATGCATTCTTTGTGGCATTTCTTTTAATTTCTAGACCCAAGAAATAGTGAATAGCTCCTAAGTCTTTAACAGGAAAGGACTGAGAAAGAGTGGAGATTACCTTATCACAGAAATCAGAAGAAGATCCTGTAATTAAGATATCATCAACATAAACTAGAATGATGCAGATAAGAGGACCATCTTTATAGATAAACAAAGAAGTATTTGCATATGAAGCCTGAAAACCAATAACTAGTAATGAATCCATGAGCTTCTCATACCAAGCTCTGGGTGCCTGCTTCAACCCATAGATAGACTTTTGAAGCTTACAAACATAATGAGGATAATCTTTATCTTCAAAACCTGGTGGCTGAGACATGTACACTGCTTCTTGAAGATCACCATGAAGGAAGGCATTACTTATGTCCAACCTGTTTAACATGCCAATCATTATGAAGCTGCAAGAGATAAAATCGATCGATGGTAGTAGGTTTGGCTCTTTTGGACTAAAGGTTTCATGATAGTCTAGTCCTTCTTGTTGATTATAGCCCTTGGCCACTAATCTAGATTTGAACTTATCTATACTCTATGTTTGATCTTAAAAACCCATTTGAGCCTACCAAGTTTGTAGCTTGAGATGGATCAACTAAACTCCAAGTACCAGTTGATTGAAGAGCGAGAATGTTCAAATACCATTGAGGGAAGCCACTTAGGATGTTTCATAGCTTGTTTATAAGATGAAGGAATAGATTCGGATATACGAGATAATAGAGCCACAAACGGTGGATATCTTGTTGCAAAATAAGCTTTAGTCTTAAAGATACAACTTTTACCTCTTGTTTGCATAGAATGACTATTAACGATTGCGAGGTGGAGAAATAACATCGAGAAGGTGAGAGGAGCAATTCACGAAGTAATAGCAGGAGAAAAAGCAGAGATGACGTAGTACAAGGAATTGAAAAACCTGACACTGAAGTTGAAGTAGAAATAGCTAAAGTATCTGGTACTGAAGCTGAAGTAGACAAAGTTGGTGAAGTTGATACTGAGGTTGAAATATTGGAGACAACTTGATCCTTATAATATAAAGATTGCTGAGAACCCAATTTTGATGTGTGAAAAATATTACAAGCCAGTGCAGGAAAATACTCTTCATTAAATGTAACATGCCTAGAAATGTAGACTTTCTTGGCATATAGATCATATCACTTGTATCCTTTCTGAGATGCAACATACCCCAAGAAAATGCATAGTTTACTTCTCTGCTCTAGTTTAGAATGAATATAAGGTTTCAGCCATGGATAACAGGCACATCCAAACACTCTCAGATCTTGATAAATTGGTTTGGAACAATAAAGCTTCTCATAAGGAGACACAAAAGACAATGAAGTTGTAGGAAATCTATTTATCAAATAATTTGTTGTTTTGATAGCATCAACCCAAAAAGAATCAGCTAAATTAGATTGAATGAGAAGAGTTTCGCCTAAACCAACTAGATGCTTGTTCTTGGATTCAAACCACTCCATTTTGCTCGAGGAGAATATGGACAAGTATAATGATGTGCAACACCACATGTAGATAGAAAAGAACCTAATTCAGTGTTGATAAACTCACCACCTCCATATGGTCTTATCATTTTGATACTTAAGTCAAAGAAATTCTCCACTTGATATTTGAAAGACTGAAAAATAGTGATAAAATCTAATTTTCTTATTAAAGGAAAGATCCAACAGAACTTACTATAGTCATCAATGATGTTACAATAGTAAAAATAACCATCATCGGAGACAACATGACAAGGTCCCTAAAGATCCATATGCAGTAGTTGCAGTGGTTTGGTGGACACAGTATTTGACAAAGTAAAAGGAAGTTTGTGAGATCTACCCAAATGACAGTCATTAAAAAAATTGGTTTGCTAGACACATTAAGAGACAATGAATGACAGATCCTCTAAAGAGACCGAAAAGAAGGATGTCCCAATCTTTTGTGTAGAAGTTGAGCACTGACAAGTTTAGCTAAAAAGACAATAGAACTAGCTGAAGGTGTTGATGAGGTTGTGGATGAACTAGCTATGGAAGAAAAGTTGAGAGGATACAATCCATTCCTACTCTGCCCTTGGAAAATTGTCCTCTCAGAAGAGAGATCCTTCACAAAGAATTTATCACTTTCGAAAGTAATGCTACAATTGTTATCACTAGTGAATTTATGAACAGATAATAGTTTTTGAGAAGCAGATGGAACATGAAGAATCCTAGGTAATTGAACCTGATTATGAGATAAGAACTTAGTTGAATAACCAATATCAGAAATTTTCATACCTTCTCCACTAGCAGTTTGTATCTGCTCATCTCCATTATATGACTGATAATCTGAAAGATCAGCAATATCTGTAGTAATGTGTTGAGTAGCACTTGAGTCAGCATACCATGGATTCTCTCCATTGAGATTAGCTGTAGCCATCATAGCATGAATATTAGAAGGAATTTGTCTTCCTTGATATGAGAAATTCATCCTGTGAGTACACTCCACAGCAGTATGTCCTCCTTTTTGACAAATTTGACATAGAAGCCTTTGTGGTCTAAAAGCAGTAGAAGAACTAGTACCAGAAGAAGAAGGATTTGGTGGTGGAGGTGGTGGAGGTCTCATAGGAAAGTGAGATGATGAGGAGACAAATGGATATTTCCGATGAGGAGGTTTAAAATTGTAGGTGTTTCTTGAAGAGTTAGGTCTAGCAGATGAAGAAGCAAAGAAAGGCGGTCTAGAATGAGATCTAAAAGCGGCGAAAGCCTTAGCTTCTTCAGATTGAAAGATGTGTTTGGATTTATCAGAGAGTATAATTTCTTCACTTGTTAACAGATTGTGAAGTTCTCATAATGTAACTGGAGGATTCCTAATTCTAATCGAAGTAGAAAAAAATCAAAGGCAAAATTCAAGCCATTCAACACACTCACAACCATTTCACTATTGTTAACTGGAGATCCAGCATGCGAAAGAAGATCTGAAATCTTCTTGATCTCATTCAAATAGGCAAGAATAGATGTATTACCTTGTTTAATGGTAGATAATTTGGTATGAAGTTGTATGATATGAGTAGAGGAAGTAGTTGACAAATCGTTCTTCAATAGACTTCCATAATTCATATGAGGTTGATGGACCAACAACATAGGAGATAACACCTTCAGAGATTGTTGATTGAATCCATAATATGATCGTCTGATCTTCTTCAAACCAGCGAGTGTATGCAGGATTGATAGTTGCTTCTTCATCAGATCCACGAATTGCATAGACATATTTGAGAGGACACTGTTTTGAACCATCAATATAACCTAAAGCATTATATGTTTTGAATAAAGCAAGAAGTAAAGCTTTCCAAGTGATTTAGTTATGATCTTGAAGTTTTGCAGTAACAAGACTAGAAATTGTATGTAAAGGAACTTTAGTAATTGAAGATTCCATTAAAGTAAATCAAGAAAATCAAGAAATGAAAGAAAAATGCAGAGTTTTAATGGCGGAAGCAAAAATTTAAGAAAAGGTTATCGAGGCCAAGAGATGGCTTTGATACCATAGAGAAATGGTATTTGCTATTGAAAAGGAATCTTACAGAATACAAACTCATATAGCTTTATTTATACAGACAGACTCAGACACAGACAGGCTGTCATAGCTGCCATAACTAGAATTACTAAAGGCACTCTACATACTATAAAGAGCTACTAACAGACACATAAATGCTAACAGTCATATAGTAAATGCACTCTCACTACTTGTGTCATCATCATGTGCGAGAGTAGTAGTCTCTAACAAATACTCCGTATTAGGCATCATGTGGCAAAACAGTGAGCTAACATATCTGGATTGTATGCGTTGTAAGGTGCACTCTCTTCAATTTTCTCTATCTTTTGGGTTTTAAACAACAACCAAATCAATCATTGTATACTTAATTATCGTCAGCTACCAATAATCCACATTATAAATAGAAGGGTATTGGTCAATAATAGTTTCCCAAAATGTTTACTTCCAATTATGATGCAGGTTTTTCTTTAAAAGAAAGCCTATTTGAGAAGAAGACAATATCATGCATGTTACTTCAACGTGGGATTTTATTGTTTCCAGTTGCACTTTGCACTGCGATGAACTCAGATTGGGATTCACGTTCAATGCGTGTATATATAATCTCCAAGTGGACATCGTTTCTTTATTTCTTTCTTTAATTAAATCAAACCAAATGGTAGGAATCAAAATATTAACTATTTTGGAGTTCGACATTCAGATTTTGTTTTGTTCATGGACAGTCGATTTGGCTTTTGAACTTGTTTTAGTTCGTTACCCATTTGCTATTTGTCGGACAACTTGGAAGGAGAACTATTTGTACCCTCGTAAAACAGTACCCGTGAAGAGTAGTATATGATCTTCATTGCAATTGTAATTGTAATGGGTAGCTTCTTTGGGAAGCCCATTTGATTTATTAAAGAAACTCATTTGACTTATTTTGGAAGTCTAGTTTATTAAAGAAACTCGTTTGGCTTATTTTGGAAGCACAGTCCAGTTTATTAAAGAAACCGGTTTGGTTTACTAATAAAAATCGCTGGGTTTATGAAAGAATCTCATTTGGTTTATTTTGGAAGCCCAGTCTGGTTTATTAAAGAAACTCGTTTGGTTTTTCACATTAAGAAACCCATTTATCTTATTTTGGAAGCTTAGTTTGGTTTATTAAAGAAAATAGGTTTGGTTTATTAAAAGAAACCCATCTGGCTTGTTATAGAAGCCCATCCAGTTTATTATAGAAAATCCACCTGGTTTATTTTGGAAGCCCGAATTGGTTTATTTAGGTAGCCCGGTCTGGTTTATTTCGCAAGTTTTCCATTACTTCATGAAATCGAAGAAACTAGAGAAATCAAAGCCTTATGTTTCATATCCAGTTGAAATCAAAGAAAAATATAACTCTTCAAGATATCTCACAATCTAAACGAGGTAATTTTCTCTTTAGAGGTTGATTTCATGAAATTATGTATAACTTAACTTAGCACTATCTACATTCACTCTTGTCCTAGCATATTGTTAACTGTTTGATTGATAGTCTGAATGAGTATGTTCAAGTGTAACTATTTAATAGGTATTAGATAGTGGATGCATTATTGAAAGTAATTTACTTATGATATTGTATTGCGTGATAAATCTGGTCATGGTGAATCTTCAATCTCATTCCTTGCAGGAAGAAGAACTTGATAAATTTATTATGGAAAATGATGTTCCAACAAATGGTATTAACAAAGAGTGGCCAAAAAATGGTATGGAATTCGATCCGGAAAAAACGACTTATGACTACTATAATCGTTATGGTATAGACGTTGGGTTTAGCATACGAAAAGATTCAACCACTCATTGTAAAGATAAAACGATTTCAAGAAGAGTTTAAGTTTGTTCAAACTAAGGAGAGTATCGGCAGACATCCAACGGGGTCTCCATTGAAACGAAGCTTTCATGCACGAACAAAGTTGCGATGCAAAGTTGGTCATTAAACTGCAAAGTGATGGTTTAAAATATTCCATAGTAGAATTTATGGAAGAACACAACCACTTGCTTACATGATCAGATCAAGTGCATATGTTGAGATCACAAAGGAAAATAGAGATCAAGTGCATATGTTGAGATCACAAAGGAAAATAGAGAGTGCTCAAGCAAGATTAATTGAAAATATGCATTACGCTTGGTATAAGTCAAAAAAATATTTTTGTATACTTCGGTGTTGAATCGGGAAGGTCTCAAAATCGAACTTCACCCAAATAGATTCTCACGATTATATATAGAGAAGAAGGCGTCAAGATGTGTTAGGTAAAGGTGATGTTGAGCATTTGTTAGAGTACTTTCAAGAAATTCAAAAGAAAATCCATATTTTTTTTATGCAATTGAAATGGATGCGGATGGAGTTATTGATAAGCACGTAGGTGCTACATTTTGTACCCATATTTATATGAACTAGGACTCGATATTTTGACTAATAATACTCTTTTAGTGCTTTTTGTAGAAAGTACAAGCAAATTCGATTCCCAAAAGAATAATGAACACCTAAGTGACGTTCATGACATAATTCACCAAATGTGGTTGGCCTGGTGTTGCTATATATCAGCAACCACCGAAGTCACTCACGGCCTCAAATGGAGATGAAGCTTAATGGACGTGGGCTGTCAGTTCATCCATCTAACATTGCACCACAATCATTTTACTGCCAGAAAATGGAACAAGTGCATGTCTCTCCATTTTGCTAAACACGTCAGGTCCACTAGAGAAATAAGAGTGACGTGGTACCATTGACTCCACACATTTTCGTGTGAACTACAAGGGAAGGCATCATCTGTCTTTAGTAAAAATGAGATGTTTATTATTCGAGCAGCAGCAGCAACGGTGGAATTGTAGGGGTGATTAACGTTTTGGATTGTGAAGAAATGAGATGTTTTACTGTTGGTGCTATATGATTTCTTTTGTGGGGTCTTGGATGTCGATTGAAGTAGGGGTTAGCTGAAGTTCTTGAGACAATGGGCATGAGTTTACTCTCTAGTATTTCGTCAGTGCAGCAACAATGGGTATTCTCCAACGGATAAATGGATGGAGGTCAGATTCCTGTGCATGGCTTAGTTGGATTGAGAGGGAAATGTCAGAGTTAAATGCAGTGAGATGGATTGTATGTCGACCTATTGAATCGGTTAAAGATGGTGTTGTGCATGGAAGTCGAGTTTGCTGGTGGTGATTGAATTGGGTAAAACCCATTTGCTGGAGGAGAATGGAGACGTTCTATAACTACAGCAAAATGATTCTTGCTGTCGTTGTTGTCTCTAGGCAGACGGGGTTCGAGTTCAACTCCCGGAATCAGAAGCAGCAGTTCTTATGGCGACTAAATGGGAACTGTGTAAGAGAAAGAGAATGGACGGACTGAAATGGAGGAAGGTGCTGTGATCGGTACTGGAGAGAGTCAGGGTCTGTGTGTTGCGAAATTGAGCTTGAGTAGGTGGAGCAACTGAAATGGGGAATGATATTGTAGAGATGGGTTTTACCCATTTTCGGCATTGAATGATCTACATCAGCTAATGTATGGGATCTCAGTGATGTATACTGCGCTTTCTGTTGCCGAGCAACATCAACGTACCAGCTGTGCAATTGATGGCTGAGATGCTCTGCAGGCGTAAAGAAGATGGAATTAAGTTCCAGGACCTGACGGCAGTTGGACAATGGAACGGATAGGGGATTCTTAGCATGGCACTAAGCTGGTGCAAGTTGCAACTAGTGGTCAGTCTGGTAAGGAGAGAAAGGTGCCGTGGCCGGGATTTAGAAGGTCTACTGAAATTGTCGCAGTGATCTCATAAAGTTGAAGTCGAAGCTGAAGTTAAACGGACAGAAGCATGCTGTGGCCAGTTTTGGCAGGAACTGGACTTAGAAATTTGGACCGGGCTTGGAAATTATTTGTTAGGTCTTGTTTCCTCGCAACATGGAGAGCTATAAAGAATAACAGAGAAGAACACAAAAGGGGGCATGCCGGATGCCGAGCCGTTTACGCAGAGTAGAATAGAGGAGAATCCTGTTCCGCTGTGGAGGTTTTGGCAGCGAAGATCTGTGCATAACAAAGAGAAGAGGAGACGATGAGTCCTTGGGTTTAATCTCTCTATCTTGTCTATAATTATTTTGATGGCTTTTGAGAAAGTCATGTTTGGCTAAACTTTGTGATTAGGGTTTATGGTAGAATCCACTTTGAGCATAAGAACAATTAGATTTGATATATTTATGTTTTGGAGGCTACTATGAATTGAATATGATTAGTTCTTGATATTTTTTATCGATTTATCGAAATATGAGTTGTCTCTTCACCGGTTTTGTAGAACCTTTGTGCATAATTGTTAGGATCGGAAATATATTTGTCTACTTATTTGATATTTCCATGCTTGGGTTAAATCCTTTGATGGGGTATGCTTAGAATAGCCATGTATTATTTGTGAATCCAAATTTAGTTTCGCATAACTTTCTCTTCTAACGCAATTTGATGGTTCATGCTTTGGTTTAGTCTTTTGATGTGCCATGCTTAGGTGTCCCAGTGATATTTGCGACTCTAATACATATAATAGGTGATGTTGATAGAACAGACGATAAATAAATATTCATGAATTATGTTTCATTTCAGGTTTTTGAATAGAAATAGTGGTGGATACTATAAACCTTGGTTACCGACTCTCACATTGGATTTCTTTTATTAGTTTAGTTTAATTTTATTATTTCTTTTTACATTTCTCATTCTAAAAATCCAAAAAAATCATTTGGTTAGTTCATTGGAGATATTGATTAGAGTATTTCCGCTCACCTGTGGGTTCGACCAGATACTTGCCTCTGTCTACTAGTTGGACACCGTGCGATTGCAGTTATTATATATAGGTATCTCGGATCCTATCGATTATGCAATGCTTACGGAGTGACGCTAAATGTAGGATGGACTATGGTTTCTTTGGTGATGTGTTGGTGTGTGACACAACATTTGGAACCAAGGACAATGATTAACCATTTGCACATTTTGTTGGGGTAAATAATCATGGCCATACAACTCTTTTTGGATGTGCATTATTACAAGATGAGAGCACAGACTCGTTTATATGGTTGTTTAAGACATTTTTGAACGTCGTGAACGGGAAACATCCACAGACAATTTTCACCGATCAAGCAACACATATTATGAAAGCAATCAAACAGGTGTTCACAGATACTCATCTCCGACTTTATTTTTGGCATATTTTCCAACTATTTGCTAAGCACCTCTCCCATATATTTGAAAGTTTTGAATTTTTGCCAAAGATTTCAAAAAAGTTGTATATATGAAAATGAGACTGAAAGAAGAATTCGAGTTTATGTGGAAATCCTTGCTTAAAAAATACAAACTTACGGATAATAAATAGTTGAAAACTTATATAGAAAAAGGAGAAGTGGGCTCAAGTATATGGTCACTTTTGTGTTGGTATGACAAACACAGCGATGCGGAGAGTATGAACAATTTTTTTTGAAAAATTATTTTAAAACAACTTTATCACTAAAGAGTTTCGTGCTTCAATATGATAAGGTTTTTAATTGTCGACGAGATAAAAAAAAAACTGAAGATTTCAGAAGCACGCAAATAAAACCACCTTTGCAAAGTCACTGGCCACTTGAAACTCGAGCTTCGGAATGTTATACAACAAAAATGTTTGCTCACTTCCAAAAGGAATATACACAAACTCTACATTTGATTCTAGAAATTGCTGATTAGGATGAACCAGTACGTATATACCTACAAGGTAACATCATTTAAATTTTTATGTGCTCGTACTGTTACGTTCAACTCTTTAGATAATTTTATTCAATGTAGTTGTAAGCATTTCCAGTTTATGGGAATGATATACTTGCCCACTCTATGAAGATATTGCATACCCACCAAGTGTATGATCTCCCATATCAATATTATTGAAAAGACGAGGGTACCCAAATATACCACAATCTTAAACTTTTCCACCTATAACTCCTCTTACCGAAAGTGATTGTCTATGGACTGAGTCGAGACAATAGAACGAAAATTATTCACACTTTGTGTGATCATCTATGGATACGAGATCGAGACAATACAACAATCAAAGTGTGATTACTTGATAATAGGTTCGGATTTATCCAAACTGTATAGGAACGTTTGTGTAATTTACTTTAAATTATAATAACAACAATTATAATTGCGGGAAAAAAATATTAAATGACACAGCAAGATTTTGTTAACAAGGAAACTGCAAATGCAGAAAAACCCGGGACCTAGTCCAGAATTGAATACTCTCAAAATTAAGCCGGGTCGAGAATAGATATGGTTTAGGTTAAGTTAGAGAGAGATAAGAGAGTTTAAGAGAAGTTGTTCTTCTTATTAGATTCTTGAATAATATCATACAATACGAGCATATATATTTATACGAGACTTACAAGACTTGCGATACAATTATTGTCTAACATAAGGTTTCCTATAATACAAAACACTCTATGTATAATGTATTCTAGAACATTCTTGATAACTTGAGTATCACGTCACATACGTGTCCCTAACACCCTCCCCGCAAGCGCAATGGATCTTCTTGAACCATCATCTTTTTTATGAGTAAATGAAATCGATCTTTAGAAAGAGGTTTAGTGAATATATCCGCCACTCGATCTTTAGAAAGTGAATCGAACATCCAACCTGTTTTGAGGCGACTTGATCACGAACAAAATGATAATCTATTTCAATATGTTTTGTTCGAGCATGAAATATTGGATTAACGGTGAGATAATTTTCTCCAAGATTATCACACCATAACACAGGAGGTGATTTGGTAGATACTTGTAATTCTGAAAGAAGATATTGAATCCATGATAGGTGTCCAAAACACCGTAATATTTATCTATTGTTTATGCTTTCTCTGCTAGTTTTCTTGTAAATTATGTATCTTATGTTTTGTTTCTGAGTATTTAGGTACTTTGGAGTCATCTAGAACAAAAGAAGAAGAAACACTATTTAAAAGGACAAGGCGCAGAGACGGCTATTGTGAGCAAAGCATACAATTTGGAGCGAAAAGGAGCAAAAAGATCAAGTTGCGAGCAAAAGAATAGATAGTCGAGTTTAAGGAAACTGACAGGCTAAAAACCACTACGCAGCCCTTATCGAAGTCACTGGATGCCAATATCCAGTCCGTACAGACTCAGTTAAGTCAAATGTTTCTCAGACAATGAGTTCGTCTTTACATCTCAGGAGATTGAATCGAGAGAATGAGGAGAGTGTTTATTTGCAAATGGAGGGAGAAATCAATGAAGAAAATGATGCCGTTATTGGATTAAATCGGAGGTGAAACAAGATCGAGAAGGTGGAGGTTATAACGGGGGTTAGGTGGAGAAGCTCTTTGGCGTGGAATGGGAGGGATTAAAGAAGAGATTAAAAGGAGATTTGAGAAGTTAAAAAGGGAACTCATTATTCAAATGCAGAGTTATTCACCGATTTATGTGAATTTGGACGAGTTTTATTGCTTTAAACAATACAAGTTCCGCCATTGATAAATGATGATGAACAGATATGAAGACCGAAGTGTTTTCTCGAGTCCCGAATGGATGTATGAGAATGGGTTTATATGGAATCCGATTGCTCACGGGAAGGTGCCATAGAGAGGCTTGAAATCTTCGGAAAGCTCTCTCTCCATTAACCGATTTAGTGCACATCAAATGTTCGATAATATGGCCGAGAATTCGGGAAGGCTGGGAATGAGCTCAAGGTAACCGGGTGGGTATGGCAGTCCGATGGTACACAGGGTATGAGATTGCAGGCTGAGATTGAGTTGGTGTTGTCTCTAGTCCTCGCGGTGAGGAAGTGCCGAAAAGAGATGTTGTGGGTTTGAGGAGAAGTATGAGATACAGGCGGATGACCGAGCATGGAGCTGTTGGCTTGAGGCTAGATGGTTATGGTACGCAGATGGGTCCGAGATACAGGTTACAGCTCGACGCAGCCGATAGTGTTAATGTCTTTGTTCGGTGTGGCAACTCGAGGTGCGGGTGCGGACATTGGAAATGGGTCTTCGGCCTGGGGATTGAGTTGCAATTTCCGGTGAGTAAAGCTCAAATTGAGCTGTGCTGTTGTGATGGGTTGAATGAGTGATTGCAGGTAGGGGTTTGCAAGAGTTCAATTGATGCTTTCAGGGAAGAATGAGATTGCAATGGCAGTGAAGGAGGCCTGAACGAGTGTGGAGAATGAAGAGACGGGAATTGGGGCATTATACTCGGAGTTGAAAATGCGGAAGCTGAGGGAAGTGAATCAGGTGCTTCGATGGTCACTGATGTCGCATACTGGCAAGTGCCAGCCGCAAAGGGTGCTGTGATGGCCGGCTTGGGCGGTGAAGCTGCAAGTAAGAACAAGGCGATCGCAATGAGGTCAAGTAAATGTGAGTGGCAGAATGTAGATGCATGTATAGGAATCGATGTCGAGCAGCGGGAGTGTTTGGGCCGTGAGAATGAAATTCAAGAAATGGAGCCGCACGCTGCCGGGAGTTGAAAGGAAGAGATGGTGGTGATGTCTGGTTATGGCGCAGCTGCAGCTCGGTGACCGGTGCGCTATGTGCCGCATCAAGCCGTGATTCTCGTGGAGTTGCTACCGTGGATAAGAATGATGTCGCTGAAACGAGATGGCAGCCGAGCTGCAAATAGAGTCGTGAATCGCAGCGTGATGTGTGGTGCGTAGTGAGGGTCGGAGTTTCTGCAATGGCTTGAGCTGTGGTGTCGTCACAGTCGAATGGATGTGGTGATGAGACAAGAGATATGGCCCGAGGCGTTGAATGGAGTGAGTCTTGAGTCAAGCCTGCGACATATTTGTTGCTAGCAGTGGATGCAATCGAGATGGCGAGTGGTGTTGAAATGGCCGTGGTGGAAAATGTAAACGCAACCAAGAATGTCGGGAGAAACAGTGCGAACGGGGTTAAAATGGTGCGCGGTGAGCATAGTTCCGATTTGGATTTGAACCGAGAGTGTCGATCGCAATATTTCGGTGAATCGCGAGGGGGTATGAGTCGGATGCAAGAATCGACGGCCGGACATATGAGCTACGCATCACGCTGGGGCGCGCAAAAGAGATGTTAATTGGTTTGGATGATTTTTGTGAATGTTTGGAATGCGGCGAAGGGGAGATGAGTTCTCGGGAGCGTGCACTCGGGTGGTGACAGTTTCCGATGACAAAGCGGCGAGAGATGATTTCCGGTGACGGATTCAGTCGGCAGCGATTCCGGTGATGACGTCGGCAATCCCAGGCGACAGTTTTTAACCCAAAAATTTCAGAGACCTATTTTCACTCATGGGCTTGGTGGACCAACTTGGAGACGGGTTTTGAGAAGAATCAACCTAATTTTGGGAAAGTATCCTTATGGGGAGAAAAGCATATAAATAGAACTTTTTCTCTAAACCTAGAGATATCTCCATTAGGGAGACTTCTACTTTTGGCTCTAGGGTTTCACATGATAGGTTTTCTCTTCTTTCTTGTTATGAACTCCTATGCCATGAGTAACTAAGTTTTTATTATTGGTTGAAGATGTAGTTGGATTTTGCAACCAAGTTATGATTTTTATGAATTAGTTTTCTCTCAATATTATCGTTTGATTTCTACGAGTTACAATAATTGCATGATTGATGGATTGCAATATGATTGAATGTTTGTTTAGTCGAGTCTAGAATTGATTGAACTCACATCCATATCTATAGCTATTTTAGGGTTTTCATCGAGCGATAACCTTGAATACTAGTAGCATGATATGATTAGGGTTTGTAGTGATACATCCTCATAGTCATATGTAGAAATTGACCTTTGTTCGAATTGTTTGCGCAATGTATTACAATTGCATTGATTAGCTTATTTCTGAAACTTAATGCTCCTAGGAATTGAACTTGATTAGGCGCAAGGCGTTAGGTTATTCTTTAGGTAGAATTCACATAATGCACTCTAATGTGTGTGTCGATAACTTTGGAAATTTACGGAGTATTCTTGCAATAAGGTATTCTATGGCTTTTGATGATAGCGAGATTAAATACGAATTCTATTCATACATTCATAAACTTGTTTGCAATTGAAGATGAAACCTTTATCCAATATTTTCCCATCCTTGATTTGCGTGCTTTGTTTGCTTTTCGTTTATTTTTATTTACACAATCGAAATTCTTCGGGTGCTTTATATAGGAAACCATAACAATTCGACAACCTAGACCCTCTCTGTGGGATCGATCCTTTCTTGCCCTTGCTATATTTATATTTTGAGTAGTAAGAAAGTGTAATTATATTTGTGTAAAACTACGACAACGATCAAATTTTGGCGCCGAATTCTTAGGGAGGCAGCGGTTGTTAATTGTTTTTAGTTTCTTATTTTTGTATTTAGTTTTTGTTTTATTTTTTTCTTATTTTCTGGGTTTTAACCTTGGTTTGGGAATTATTTCAGGTGCTTGTTTCTCATGGAAGGAGCATATTGGAGCAATGGATATGATTTTCAACCTCTTCAACACTATGAAAATTGCCCACCATCTATGGGATGCAATCAAAACCAATTTATTGGCTATGATGCATATCCTAGAGAACCTTATGGTGATTTTCATACATACCAACAACAACCTTGTAGTGGGTATGTAAGTCAAGCACCTAGGTGGGATAATTCTACATCTAATTGGCTTTATTCGAGTTGTATGCAGATTTTGAATGGATTACAAGACATGCAACAAAGGCTAGACCAACTTGACCGTGATAGAGAGAACGTCGCACAAAACAATTTTTGGAATATTTCTTCTTACCCGACTCAGATCGTAGTTATGATCATTTACCCATTCAAAGGGAAGAGTCATGGGAAAGAGAACATATTGTAGTCAATGGTGGTAAGCGTGTGAACGTCGGAAACTTACGCGAAATTATACAAGTTGGAAGATGATGGAGCCTCGGAAGAGCTAGTCGATGAAATTAGTAGGACCATTCATATGGAACTTAA
Source organism: Papaver armeniacum (assembly GCA_023531295.1). Classification (NCBI taxonomy): domain Eukaryota; kingdom Viridiplantae; phylum Streptophyta; class Magnoliopsida; order Ranunculales; family Papaveraceae; genus Papaver; species Papaver armeniacum. Next base: position 277,372 of record JAJJWW010004982.1, read on the forward strand.
ACGACGTCGTGATAAGGGTTGGGAAACCGACGACGATTCTTATTATGGTGAGTCCGAAGATGAAGACGAAGATGAATGTGTTAAAAAGGACCAACCTTTGGAGATATTTGATGACATTAGTGTAGTTGACTCAATTATTGATCTTTATAATGATCAACCACCTATTCAAAAGGTAATTGAGTATGATGAAACTAGTGTGTTACACAACTTCTTTGCAACAAGGTGTGAGTCTAATAAAGAGGAGTATGTTGAGAATGAGACCGTTATGACCAATATTATGGAAGACCCAATTGAACTTGTGCATGATTGTAATGATAATGTTTATGTCGAGACTTTGGTTAAGGCGAAACGGACGAAGAATGGTTGCAAGGTTTAATAGAGGACCATGATATAAAAGAGGTGAATAATTCACTTGAGTTTTTCAAAAGATGAAGAGGATTCCGTAATACAAGAGATTGTGCAAGGTTTATCTAACCCTTTGCCTATTGTTTCTTCTCCTTTACCTCTTATTGTTTTGAATGTATGTGCTTCGAGAATATTGTTGACTGACTTTGTTTCTCGTTTTCCGCCATTAGAGACACTTGATTCTCATACTATGCAGGTTATGGAACCGAAAGCTGTGGGAGGTACCCAACTTTCTATATTCTTTATACACTTCCAAGTGTGGACAAGAATAAGTGTGGGGGAAGCTTTTATCGGTTCATAGCTTCACTTTTGCTTTATATTACTAATATTTGTGTGAAGTTAATGTTTGCAAAACAGGTTCTATGGACGGATCCCCAACTTTTCAGATTATTGGTGTATGGGGAATGAATCTTACAAGAAGCTAAGTCGGGCAAGTCGACTTTAAAACAAGCGCTTAGTGGGAGGCAACCCACCGGTTTTGTATCTCTTATCCTTTTGCTTTTATTTTTGTTTCGTTTATTTATTTTTTACTGTTTTTATATCATATTTGCATCCCTATGTTTAATTTCATTGAGTCCGTAATCTATCTTAGAAGAGAATTATGACGAATACCTTTTCGTCAGAAAATTTCAGACTGCGCGTAGTTCAGTCCAGAGACCATAACTGTCAGACCGTTTATCAAAACACTGTGAAATTTTGACACTGTGTAGAAAACACGTAGGTGAACGACGTTGTGAAATGGAGTTTTTCCAAATTCCTTACCAATTTGCACAGTTTTTGCGTTTTATCTGCTGTTACGTCAGAATTCAGAACTTTCGGTTTTACACATTGAGGACAATGTGAAGTTTAAGTGTGGGGGAGCATTTATATGTTTGTTTTTGACACAATTAGTGGATGGAACCATTTTGAATGCAGGAGTTGAGGAACCAATTAACTAAAAGGGAAGAATATAACTCAGAAATCACAAATTAACATGATAGTTGTTACCATATCTCGGAATATCACCATATCACATTCTATTTTTTATTTTTCCATATTTATCTATTGTTCTCTAAGTGCTTTGGTGGGTCACTAAACATCGACCTGTTATTCTTGCTAGGATGAAATAGAGTGATTGAGTTACTAAAAAAAAAAAAAATATTAAAAAAAAAAAAAAAAAAGGACCGATCAATTAGACCAAAAGCGGAATAAAAAGACACTTGGGAATAGCAAGTATGTGTGAAACGTAGTCCCCTGTCTCCGTCGCCTAAACAAGCGTGGAATGCAGGATCCAAGGCAACTATCATGTACTTGCTGACAAGAATCATGCGCTTGGATCCAGTTTGATCCAATCATGTTGTCTAAAAAATTAAAAAAAAATTAAAAAAAAAGAGAAATTGGATCCAGTTTGATCCAATCATATAAAAAAAAAAAGAATAAATTATTATTTTGGTTGAATAAAGTCACTTCTGGTTCCCTTGTATATGCCATTGATTTGATGTAGCATTCAGCACAAAGTAGCTCAATCCAATAGGATTAGGTTCATCTTAGCAGTGACCTTCAGACAGATATGGGAAACATCAAACACTTGTGAATATTCGCCAACATCTACATCTTTATCCATCTTCTTAATCTTTTCATTGTGATTGTGGTTTGTTAATTTCCGAGTATTGTGGCTTGTTCAACTATCTAAATAGAGTTTTACTAATAATTGAATTGAAGTTGCAAGGTATCTCCTCTTGTAGTCTTTTTGGATTCATTCATTGATTTGTCATATATAGACGGAGTTTGAAATATAGGTTTTGTAGGTATATCTCTAGTAAACCTTCACGAGACTATAACTCGTCCACTAGGGACACCTAGGGGTTTAAAGGCTTGTTATTTGTGCTAAAAGTGACCGTAGCCTCGACGACACGGAGTTGTATGTATTTGTTTTAGAATTTATTTTGTTTGATTTGCTCGAGGACTAGCAAAGTCTAAGTGTGGGGGAATCTGATAGGTGTCCAAAACACCGTAATATTTATCTATTGTTTATGCTTTCTCTGCTAGTTTTCTTGTAAATTATGTATCTTATGTTTTGTTTCTGAGTATTTAGGTACTTTGGAGTCATCTAGAACAATAGAAGAAGAAACACTATTTAAAAGGACAAGGCGAGAGACGGCTATTGTTGGGCGAAAGCATACAATTTGGAGCGAAAAGGAGCAAAAAGATCAAGTTGCAGGCAAAGAATAGATAGTCGGTTTGCTGAAACTGACAGGCTAAAAACCACTACGCAGCCCTTATCGAAGTCACTGGATGCCAATATCCAGTCCGTACAGACTCAGTTAAGTCAAATGTTTCTCAGACAATGAGTTTGTCTTTACATCTCAGGAGATTGAATCGAGAGAATGAGGAGAGTGGCTGTTGCAGCTGGAGGGAGAAATCAATGAAGAAAATGATGCCGTTATTGGATTAAATCAGAGGTGAAACAGATCGAGAAGGTGGAGGTTATAACAGGGTTAGGTGAGAAGCTCTTTGACGTGGAATGGGAGGATTAAAGAAGAGATTAAAGGGAGATTTGAGTCTTGAAGTTAAAAAGGAACTCATTGTTGAAGTACTGGTCACGAGTTATTCTCGATTTATGTGAATTTGGATGATTTTGTTGAGAAACAATACAAGTTACGCCATTGATAAATGATGATGAGCAGAGATATGAAGAGTGAAGTGTTTTCCGAGTCCCGTAAATGGATGTATGAGAATGGGTTTATATGGAATCTGACGATTGCTCGAGGAAGGTGCCATGAGAGGCTTGAAATCACTTTGGTAAAGCTCTCTCTCCATTAAGCGATTTAGTGCACATCAAATGTTCGATAATATGGTGAGAATTCGGGGAAAGTCGGGGAATGAGCTCAAGGTGAACTGGTGCGAGGGTATGGCAGTGCGATGGTACCAGGTATGAGATTGCGGGGCTGAGATTGAGTTGGTGTTGTCTACGAGTGCAGCGGTGAGGAAGTGCCGGAGATGTTGTGGGTTTGAGGAGAAGTATGAGATGAACGTGATGCTGCGAGCATGGAGTCATTGGCTTGAGCTAGGATGGTTATGGTACGCAGATGGGTCCGAGATACGGAGTTGCGAGCTCGACGCAGATGATGGTGTTAATCTTTGTTCAATTGTGGCAACTCGAGTGCAAAGTCTTGAGCTTGACCTGAAATGGGTCTTTGGCCTAGGATTGAGTTGCAGCTCAGTGAGTAAAGCTCAAATTGAGCTGTGCTGTTGTGATGGGTTGAATGAGTGATTGCAGGTAGGGGTTTGCAAGAGTTCAATTGATGCTTTCAGGGAAGAATGAGATTGCAATGGCAGTGAAGGAGGCCTGAACGAGTGTGGAGAATGAAGAGACGGAATTGGGCTGTGCTCAGGTTGAAAATGCAGGAACTGGGAAGTGAACCGTGGTGTCGATGGTTGCGATGTCATACTAAAGCGGCCGCTGCGCAGTGGTCTGTGATGTCGTTTGGGCTGGTGAAGCGGCAAGTAAGAACATGCAGACTGCAATGAGGTTGAAGTAAATGTGAGTGGCGTGAATGTAGATGCATGTATAGGAATCGATGTCGCGGCCCACCGGGAGTGTTTGGGCTGTGAGAATGAATCGATAATGGAGCTGCTGCTGTGATGGGAGTTGAAAGGAAGAGATGGTGGTGATCTTTGGGTTATGGCGAGGCTGAAGCTGCTGACCGAAGGTCGTGAAGTGTGCCGCACCGAATTTGTGATTCGGTGGAGTTGCGGCCGTGACGAGAAATGATCTTGGCTGGTTGAGATGGCAAGTGAGCTGCAAATAAGTCGTAGCTGCAGTCTTGGTGCGTAGTGCAGTGAGGGCCGGAGTTGAAGCAATGGCTTGAGCCAGGGAGTCTTTGTGCAGTCGAGAATGGATGTGGTGATGAGGCAGATATGGCACGAGGCGAGTGAATGGAGTGAGTCTTGAGTCAAGCTGCGACATAAGCTGTTGCTAGTAATGGATGCAATCCCCGAGATGGCAGTGGTGTTGCAATGGCCGTAGGTAGGGAAACGAAACGCAACCAAGAATGTCGCGAAACGATCGCAAAGGGGTTAAAATGGTGCGCCGGTGAGCATAGTTCCGATGAGCAGATTTCGGAACCGAGAGTGTCGATCGCAATATTTGATGAATCGCGAGGGGTATGAGTCGGATGCAAGAATCGACGGCCGGACATATGAGCTACGCATCACGCTTTTGGGCGCGTTTCGCAAGAGATAAAGAATTGGTTTGGATGATTTTTGTGAATGTTTGGAATGCAGCGAAGGGGAGATGAGTTCTTTGGGAGCGTGCACTCGTAGTGTGATTTCCGATGACAAAGCGGCCGAGATGATTTTCGGTGACCGGATTCCGGTGCAGACGGCAGATTCCGGTGATGACGTCAGCAATCCGGCGACCAGTTTTTAACCCAAAAAAATTTCCAGAGACCTATTTTCACTCATGGGCTTGGTGGACCAACTTGGAGACGGGTTTTGAGAAGAATTAACCTAATTTTGGGAAAGTATCCTTATGGGGAGAAAAGCATATAAATAGAACTTTTCCTTTAAAACCTAGATATATCTCCATTAGGGAGACTTCTACTTTTTGTCTAGGGTTTCACATGATAGGTTTTCTCTTTCTTCTTGTGATGAACTCCATGCCATGAGTAACTAAGTTTTATTATTGGTTGAAGATGTAGTTGGATTTTGCAACCAAGTTATGATTTTTATGAATTAGTTTTCTCTCAATATTATCGTTTGATTTCTACGAGTTACAATAATTGCATGATTGATGGATTGCAATATGATTGAATGTTTGTTTAGTCGAGTCTAGAATTGATTGAACTCACATCCATATCTATAGCTATTTTAGGGTTTTCATCGAGCGATAACCTTGAATACTAGTAGCATAATATGATTAGGGTTTGTAGTGATACATCCTCATAGTCATATGTAGAAATTGACCTTTGTTCGAATTGTTTGCGCAATGTATTACAATTGCATTGATTAGCTTATTTACGAAACTTAATGCTCTAGGAATTGAACTTGATTAGCGCAAGGCGTTAGGTTATTCTTTAGGTAGAATTCACATACGCAGCTCTAATGTGTGTGTCGATAACTTTGGAAATTTACGGAGTATTCTTGCAATAAGGTATTCTATGGCTTTTGATGATAGCGAGATTAAATACTTAATTCTATTCATACATTCATAAACTTGTTTGCAATTGAAGATGAAACCTTTATCCAATATTTTCCCATCCTTGATTTGCGTGCTTTGTTTGCTTTTCGTTTATTTTTATTTACACAAGAGAAATTCTTCCGGTGCTTTATATAGAAACCATAACAATTCGACAACCTAGACCTCTCTGTGGGATCGATCCTTTCTTGCCCTTGCTATATTTATATTTTGAGTAGTAAGAAAGTGTAATTATATTTGTGTCGCTTACGACAGCGATCAATCCACATTATTTCAGCAGTAGCAATTGCCAGTCCACGATATTCTGCTTCAGTAATGGAACAAGACACTGTACTTTGTTTAAGAGCACTCCGGGAAATAAGATTACCACCTAGAAAACACAATAGCCACTAGTAGATTGTGATCATCAAAGAACCATTTGTCCCAGTCGTGAGTCCGTGTAGGCGGTAAAAGATAACTCGTAAACTTGTGTCGGACGTAGTTAAATACCAAATGTAGATGTATGTTTGAGATAACGTAATATACGTTTAACTAAAGTCCAGTGATATTCAGTTGGATTATGCATAAATTGATAAACCTTGTTAATAGCATAAGCCAAATCAGGACGTGTAAATGTCAAATATTGCAAAGCACCAACGATACTTCTATATTGATGGCATCGGTAGCGAAGTACTTTGATCGAGAGGACATATCTCCGGTTGTACCGAGTGGAGTTTGGATTGGTTTAACACCATCTATCTTAACTCGAACAAGAAGATCATGAACATATCTTCTTTGAGTAAGAAACAAACCTGAAGAGGTACGAGTTGCTTCAATTCCAAGAAAATAAGAGAGAGGGCCAAGATCTTTAATTGCAAACTCACTTTGTAAAGAATTACAAATAGATATCAATCCAAATGTAACTGAACCAGTGAGAATAATATCATCAACGTAAACAAGCAAAAGAACAACTTCAACATCATCTCGTCTGATAAACAAGGAAGAATCACATTTGGAAGTAACAAAACCATTCTTCGACAAGAAAGTACTAGCCTGTTGTACCAAGAACGTGGGGCTTGCTTTAAACCGTAAAGAGAACGATGTAATTTGCACACATATGTGGGAAAATTAGGATCAATATATCTGGAGGCTGTTTCATATAAACTTCTTCTTCAAGATTGCCATGAAGAAAGGCATTTTGAATATCAAATTGATTGATAGACCAATTATGAGAGAGTGCTAACGTAAGAATAATACATATAGTGCATGGTTTAACCTTGGACTATATGTTTCACCATAATCAACACCTTCTTGTTGATTATATCCTTTAGCTACCAAACGAGCTTTATAACGCTCAATAGTACCATCAACTTTCCTTTTAATACGAAACACCCATTTGCAAACCAATGAGATTCATGGATGGATGATAAGGTACTAAAGTCCACGTACCATTTTGAAGTAATGCATTGTATTCATTATATGATGCTTTACGCCATTTTGGATCTGTCGAGCTTGAGAATAACAAGTTGGTTCAAAATCAAAGAACAAGAGCATATTTAGAGTTTGGTTTATAAATACCATCTTTAGCTCTAGTGATCATAGGATGACTAGAATTTGTAGAACTTGTAGTAGTGGATATGTCAGGGCCTGTTGATGTAGAATTAACAAGAGTAGAAGGAGCAGCATAATTTTGAGTAGATAAAGTTGGTGCAGATATCAAAGGAGCAGCATCAGATGATACATGAGACACAGAAGGTGTCTCAACATAGAATTAATAATGAATCTTCCTGTGATAATTGAGCATCAATGGTTGGTGAATTGATATGTATATTATCAGTAGAAGACGATTGTTGCGGCACAATATCAATAATGGGAATGATATTTAGTGAAGAAGGTTTTACCTGATCAGTAAATGACAGGGATGTTGTCGACGCAGCAAAGGGAAAAACAGTCTCATTGAATACTATATGACTACTAATATAGACTCGACCGGTAGGGAATGTGAAGACACTTATACCCTTTATGAGAAGGACTATACCCTATGAAGACACAAGGAGAAGATAATGCTTCCATTTTATGAGAACGATATGGTCGAGATGAGGATATCATAAAACCCAAAAACACGTAATGAATTATAATCTGTTGGTGTACCAAAAAGAGCTTCATAAGGAGAAGTGTTATTAAGATCAGAAGATGGACATCGATTCAATAAATCACATGTTGTAAAGAATGCATCATACCAGTAGGATGAGAGAACAGAGGTCATGGACAAAAGAGTGAGACCAGTTTCACGAATATGATGATGTCGTGTCTCAACCAAACCATTTTGTTCATAGGTATGCGGACAAGAGAATCGATGAAAAACACCCTGCTGTTGAAGATAAGGAGTAAGCTTACGATACTCAGCAGCATTGTCTCGATCGAAAGATTTTTATCTTTTCATTGAAAAGATTCTCAACATGTTTTGAAACACTAGAAATATAGAATACACATCGACTTGTGAACCATAGGAAACATCCAAGTAAAACGACTATGAGCATCAATAAAAATGATATAGTATCGTTATCCTTCATTAAATAAAACATGAGAAGCACCCCAGACATCAAAAATAATCAAATCTAAAGGATTCAGATATTTAGTTATACTAGAAGGAAAAGATAACTTATGGCTACGATGCTCATGACAAGAGGAGCAAAAACTTATAGTGTTGCTAGAAACAGGAAGAGAAAACTTAGAAATAATATGACGCACAGTTCGCTTCATAGGATGGCCTAGCCTAGAGTGCCAATTATGTAGACTAGTACGTTCACCAACACAGACTTTTAGAGAGACTGAGGAAGCATCAAGTTCATAGAGACCACCTTCCCTACGGCCGCGTAGAAGCACCTTCCCCGTACATCGATCCTTCACAAGACAAAAATCAGGATGAAATTCAAATAACAAATTGTTATCAGTTGTTAGGTGAGACACAGATAATAAGTTGTGAGAAATCTGGGGAGTATAAATTGTGTTATGAAGGTGTAACTTATGATCAGGAGTGCCAAGAATTGAAGAACCAATATGAGATATTGGAATAGAAGTACCATTACCCAATTTTATCTGGTCAGGACCATTATATTCTGATGGAAGATGTATTCGTGTAAGATCATTAGTGATATGATCAGTTGCTCCACTGTCAGGAACCCAAGGAGAATTGGATGGTGATCTTGGTTCTTGAGCAATGTAAGCACGAGGAGCATTGGAAGACTGAGCATGTGGAGTTGATGGACGACGAGGGGGTTGTGGGCGAAAAGTGATATCAAATCTTTTCCAGCAGAGATGAGCAGGATGACCAGCTTTATCACACAATTGACATGGTAGTTTATCACGAGTGCTACCAGTATGCTGTCCAGTATTACTCCTTTGTTGAAAGTTAGAATTCAATATTGTTGGGCTGGAAGAAGAAGCCATAGCTACAGGCTGAGAAGACAGAGAATTATTTTGTTGTTCCAGACGTAACTCAAAAGTGATAAGATAAGTGATAAAATCTTCAAGCTTCATAGTACCAATGGTGGTAGTAAGAGATGTAACGATGGCATCATAGGAGGTGTCCAAATGATAGGTGTAGAATACACCGTATTTATTATCTAGAATTTATGCTTTCTTTGCTATTTTTCGTGTGAACTATGTATCTTATGTGTGAATTTGAGCTATTAGGTGCTTTGGAGTCGCACGGAGGAAAAGAAGGAGAAACTACTCATTTAGAGCGAAAAGGGCAAATCTGTCATTTCAGGGGAGAACATTATCAGGAGTCGAGATGAGGTTGAGGGGCGACTCTATTTGAAGGAGTGCTAAAGCCAGGCCCAGTCAAGGTTAAGGGGTGTTGATATCAGGGTACCCCTTATCACCTACCAGTGGGTGCATTTATCTGTGGGGTGTAACCATCCAACCCAAGCCACATAAACCTGGATCGGGCTATCTTCTCCCAAATCATTTTCACCTTTCCCAGAAATCAAAAGCAATGCAGCTGCTGCTGTATTTGCTATATTCGAGAGGTTTAGAGATGATTAAAGGGTGAAATCGAGAGAGAAAGGGAAGAATTTGAGTTATGAATGCTTGGAAGTGCTGGGTTCTTCTCATAATTGAGATAAGTAGATCTGGTGGTGTTAGCTGCACAGATGGGTTCGATTTGATTAGAAATTGGCAGCGGTGTTGAGGAGATGAAGATACAGGGAGAAGAAAGTGTGGCCGGAGATGGAACTGGATTGGGTTAGAGTGTATCTACCATGAATTAAAGGGGTATTGAAGTATGTTGCTGTTGCCGCTGTGGTTCGATTAATCGAGAGATCGAGAAATTGAAGGTGATGAAATGGTAACTGGGTTAGGTTTCAATTTGAAGAGGAGCTCAGAGAGGATGAAGACAGAGACGGATATGGTCGCTGTTGAGAAGAAATCGATAGAAATTGGATCTGAAGTAAGAAGTGGTGCTTGGGAGTAGAACAGATTCAAGTTCTGAGGTGTTGAATTTTGCGAGTTGAAGCCGAGTTTGAGATGATAGAACAAGGTGATGATGATGATGATCGGGATTGTTCTCAGATTTGAGTTTGATTCGGGGATGAGAAGAAGTTCAAAGCTTCGTTGGTGGAGGAATTTATATGGGTTCGAATGAAGTTAGAGTTGATTCGGAGCAAGAGTTCGATGGAAATGGTGTTTGCTCGATTCTCTGTGATGATTGAATGGGTCTGGTGATTAATGTAGAAATGGGTGGTTTTGAGACTTGGCTGGTTAGTGGTGTTGAGCTTATATTGCAGGTGCAATGGAGGTTTCTTCGGTGGAATTGTGCACTTACTGGTGGTGTTGGGAGTGGCTTGAGCAAGTCTTTGAATGAATAAGCCGGAATGGATGGCAGGTGCAAGTTGGCAGGGAAGAATGATTTTGACCTGCAGGTGCATGAAATAGATCTGATGGGTTTGAGCAGGGTGTGAAAGAAGCTAAAGGCATTGATGAAGATGGAACCGAAATTCATTGTCGCTAAGATGCGATGAATCTGACCTTGGTATTGATGATGATGGTTGTTGCCATTATATTGTGCAGATTGTTGATGGTGTTGTGTCAACAAGGCTGTGCTGTAGATTGTGATGAGAGAATGCAGGTGCAGGTGCACAGTTTTGTGGTGTTGGCGTAATGCAATGCAGAGCTGTTGTTGAGTTCAGGCACTGGTGGATGAAATGCAAATTGGAGATGGCATCAGCTGGATTCAGGGCAAGGAGGAGAAGGAATTGAAGTAGTGATGCAATTGGTAGCCAGGGCCATGATGGCTGGCAGTGAAGTAATGAAGCACAATGATGGTGCATTAGTGGGTTGGGCTCGGCAAGATGGCTCGCAAAATGGCTTTGGCCAAAACCGATCAAAGTGAGTTAGACTTTGACTCACCCACTCGGCTCCCGACCAGGTATGACTCACTTTGACTTCGGCCCGACCGAAATGACCCGACCCGATTCGTTGACCCGACCGAGTTGGACCGTTGACCGGGTGGCCAGTTTGACTTTGCGGTCACGAGCTAGTTTTCCCGGCGACTATTGGCGGGATTAGGCCATAATCGATTTTCAGCGAGCGATTTTGGGACATAATTTTTACACGGGTTTCTCTCCATGGTGGGCCGGGTGAATTTTCAACTAATGGACTTTGAAGACAAAACCTAGTTTTGGAAGGAGTGGAGCTATATAAAGAGAAGACTTTTATTATCTATGGGATATCTTTAGACGTATTATTATCTCTTCTACTTTATTCTAGGGTTTTAGAACCATGAAGTTTCTTCTCTTTCTTCTTGTGATGAACTCCTTGAATATGAGTACCTAAGTTTATTATTGGTTATGGAATAGTTGGATTTCACATAATATGATTCTTTGATTCAATATATTAGTTTTGTCTCATATTTATCGTTTGCAATTCTCGAAAATATTGTTTTATGATTGATTGATTGTTTTGTCAAGTTGCAAATTGGTAGAACTTCTAATCACATCTATTGCTAGTTTAGGGTTTATTATACGCAAAAGTGATATTCCTTGAATACAAGTAGCATAATATGATTATGGTTTGTAGTGATATATTCTTATGATCATATGTGAATCGTAACCTTTGTTAAATTGAATTAGTGCGCTTTCCACGTTCAATTGCTTTGATTGGCCTGATTTCATAGAACTTAACGCATCTAGGGAATTAAACTTGATTAGTGCTTTTACACGTTAGGTTGTTCCTTTAGGTAGAATTCATATTCGCATCTTTTAATGTGTTTGTTGATGACATGAGGAGATTTATGGATATTCTTGCGATCAAGGTATTCTAGGTCTTTGATAAAAGTTGAGATTAAATATCAATTCTAGTTATTGTGAAAAGCATGTTAGTGAATGAAAACGAAATCCTTAACCAATATTTCTTATCCTTGAATCTATTTGTTTACTTTTATTTATTTGCTTTTAGTTTATTTTACTTTCATAAAAATCAGAAAACACCAGGTAATTTATATAGGGAACCGAAACAATTTGACAACCTAGACCTCTCGTAGGATCGATCCTTTCTTGCCCTTGCTATATTTATATTTTGAGTAGTAAGAAAGTGTAATTATATTTGTGTCGCCACGATAATGTCAAATTTGGCGCCGTTGCCGGGGGAGGCGGCGGTTGTTAATTGTTTTTGGTTTCTTATTTTTGTATTTAGTTTTTGTTTTATTTTTATTTTTCTTATTTTTACGGGTTCTAACCTTGGTTTGAGAATCTTATTTCAGGTGCTTGTTTCTCATGGAAGGAGCATATTGGAGCAATGGATATGATTTTCAACCTCCTCAACACTATGAAAATTACCCACCATCTATGGGATGCAATCAAAACCAATTTATTGGCTATGATGCATATCCTAGAGAACCTTATGGTGATTTTCATACATACCAACAACAACCTTGTAGTGGGTATGTAAGTCAAGCACCTAGGTGGGATAATTCTACATCTAATTGGCTTTATTCGAGTTGTATGCAGATTTTGAATGGGTTACAAAACATGCAACAAAGGCTAGACCAACTTGACCGTGATAGAGAGAACGTCGCACAAACCAATTTTTGGAATATTTCTTCTTACCCGACTCCAGATCGTAGTTATGATCATTCACCCATTCAAAGGGAAGAGTCATGGGAAAGAGAACATATTGTAGTCAATGGTGGTAAGCGTGTGAACGTCAAGAAACTTACGTGAGAAATTATACAAGTTGGAAGATGATGGAGCCTCGGAAGAGCTAGTCGATGAAATTAGTAGGACCATTCATATGGAACTTAAACGACGTCGTGATAAGGGTTGGGAAACCGACGACGATTCTTATTATGGTGAGTCGAAGATGAAGACGAAGATGAATGTGTTAAAAAGGACCAACCTTTGGAGATATTTGATGACATTAGTGTAGTTGACTCAATTATTGATCTTTATAATGATCAACCACCTATTCAAAAGGTAATTGAGTATGATGAAACTAGTGTGTTACACAACTTCCTTGCAACAAGGTGTGAGTCTAATAAAGAGGAGTATGTTGAGAATGAAACCGTTATAACCAATATTGTGGAAGACCCAATTGAGCTTGCAAAAGATTGTAATGATGATGTTTATGTCGATACTTTGGTTAAGGCAGAAACGGATGAAGAATGGTTGCAAGGTTTGATAGAGGACCATGATATACAAGAGGTGAATAATTCACTTGAGTTTTTCAAGGATGAAGAGGATTCCGTGATACAAGAGATTGTGCAAGGTTTATCTAACCCTTTGCCTATTATTTCTTCTCCTTTACCTCTTATTGGTTTGAATGTATGTGCTTCGAGAATATTGTTGAATGACTTTGTTTCTCGTTTTCCGCCATTAGAGACACTTGATTCTCATACTATGCAGGTTATGGAACCGAAACCGTGGAGGTACTCCGACTCTATATTCTTTATACACTTCCATGTGTGGACAAGAATAAGTGTGGGGGAAGCTTTTATCGGTTAATAGCTTCACTTTTGCTTTATTGTACTAATATTTGTGTGAAGTTAGTGTTTGCAAAACAGGTTCTATGGACGGATCCCCAACTTTTCAGATTGTTGGTGTATGGGGAATGAATCTTGCAAGGATATAGTCGGGCCGACGACTTTAAAACAAGCGCTAAGTGGGAGGCAACCCACCGGTTTTGTATCTTTTATCCTTTTGCTTTTTATTTTTGTTTCGTTTATTTATTTTTTATTTTTTTTTACTGTTTTTATATCATATTTGCATCCCTATGTTTAATTTCATTGAGTCCGTAATCTATCTTAGAAGAGAATTATGATGAATACCTTTTCGTCAGAAAATTTCAGACTGCGCGTAGTTCAGTCCAGAGACCATAACTGTCAGACCGTTTATCAAAACACTGTGAAATTTTGACACTGTGTAGGAAACACGTAGATGAACAACTTTTGTGAAATGGAGTTTTTTCCAAATTCCTTACCAATTTGCACAGTTTTTGCGTTTTATTTGCTGTTACGTCAGAATTCAGAACTTTCGGTTTTACACATTGAGGACAATGTGAAGTTTAAGTGTGGGGGAGCATTTATATGTTTGTTTAGTTTGTTTTTGACACCATTAGTGGATGGAACCATTTTGAATGCAGGAGTTGAGGAACTAATTAACTAAAAGGGAAGAATATAGCTCGAAATCACAAATTAACATGATAGTTGTTACCATATCTCGGAATATCACCATATCACATTCTATTTTTATTTTTCCATATTTATCTATTGTTCTCTAAGTGCTTTGGTGGGTCACTAAAAATCGACGTGTTATTACTGCTAGGATGAAATAGAGTGGTTGAGTTACTAGAAAAAAAGAAAAAAGACGTACAAAAAAAAAAAAAAAAAAAAAAATGAAAAAATTTAAGAAAAAAAAAAAAAAAGGACCGATCAATAGACCAAAACGGAATAAAAAGACACTTGGGAATAGCAGTATGTGTGAAACGTAGTCCCTGTCTCCGTCGCCTAAACAAGCGTGGAATGCAGGATCCAAGGCAACTATCATGTACTTGCTGACAAGAAGCATGCGCTTGGATCCAAAAGATCTAATCATGCCGTCTAAAAAAAAAAAACAGAAATTGGATCCAGTTTGATCCAATCAAATAAAAGAGAAGAAATTATTATTGTGTTGAATAAAGTCACTTTTGGTTCCCTTGTATATGCCAATTGATTTGATGTAGCATTCAAAGACTAAGTAGCTCAATCCAATAGGATTAGGTTCATCTTAGCAAAGTGACCTTCAGACAGATATGGGAAACATCGAACACTTGTGAATATTCGCCAACATCTACATCTATATCCATCTTCTTAATCTTTTCATTGTGATTGTGGTTTGTTAGTTTAGAGTATTGTGGCTTGTTCGACTATCTAATTAGAGTTTATTTACTAATAATTGAATTGAATTTGCAAGGTATCTCCTCCCGTAGTCATTTTGGATTCGTTCATTGATTTGTCACGAATAGACGGAGTTTGAAATATAGGTTTTGTAGGTATATCTCTAGTAAACCTTCACGAGACTATAACTCGTCCACTAGGGACACCTAGGGTTTAAAGGCTTGTTATTTATGCTAAAAGTGACCGTAGCCTCGACGCCACGGAGTTGTTGTATTTTTTATTTGCTCGAGGACTAGCAAAGTCTAAGTGTGGGGGAATTTGATAGGTGTAGAATACACCGTATTTATTATCTAGAATTTATGCTTTCTTTGCTATTTTTCGTGTGAACTATGTATCTTATGTGTGAATTTGAGCTATTAGGTGCTTTGGAGTCGCACGGAGGAAAAGAAGGAGAAACTACTCATTTTAGAGCGAAAAGGGCAAATCTGTCATTTCGGGGAGAACATTATCGGGAGTCGAGATGAGGTTGAGGGCGACTCTATTTGAAGGAGTGCTAAAGCCAGGCCCAGTCAAAGGTTAAGGGGTGTTGATATCGGGTACCCCTTATCACCTACCAGTGGGTGCATTTATCGCTGGGTGTAACCATCCAACCCAAGCCACATAAACCTGGATCGGGCTATCTTCTCCCAAATCATTTTCACCTTTCCCAGAAATCAAAAGCAATGCAGCTGCTGCTGTATTTGCTATATTCGAGAGGTTTAGAGATGATTAAAGGGTGAAATCGAGAGAGAAAGGGAAGAATTTGAGTTATGAATGCTTGGAAGTGCTGGGTTCTTCTCATAATTGAGATAAGTAGATCTCGGTGGTGTTAGGCGCACGGATGGGTTCGATTTGATTAGAAATTGGCAACGGTGTTGAGGAGATGAAGATACGGGGAGAAGAAAGTGTGGCGGGAGATGGAACTGGATTGGGTTAGAGTGTATCTACCATGAATTAAAGGGGTATTGAAGTATGTTGTCATTGCCTTTGTGGTTCGATTAATCGAGAGATCGAGAAATTGAAGGTGATGAAATGGTAACTGGGTTAGGTTTCAATTTGAAGAGGAGCTCAGAGAGGATGAAGACAGAGACGGATATGGTCGCTGTTGAGAAGAAATCGATAGAAATTGGATCTGAAGTAAGAAGTGGTGCTTGGGAGTAGAACAGATTCAAGTTCTGAGGTGTTGAATTTTGGCAGAGTTGAAGCCGAGTTTGAGATGATAGAACAAGGTGATGATGATGATGATCGGGATTGTTCTCAGATTTGAGTTTGATTCAGGGATGAGAAGAAGTTCAAAGCTTCGTTGGTGGAGGAATTTATATGGGTTCGAATGAAGTTAGAGTTCAGTTCAGGCAAGAGTTCGATGGAAATGGTGTTTGCTCGATTCTCTGTGATGATTGAATGGGTCTGGTGATTAATGTAGAAATGGGTGGTTTTGAGACTTGGCTGGTTAGTGGTGTTGAGCTTATATTGCAGGTGCAATGGAGGTTTTGCTGGTGGAATTGTGCACTTACTGGTGGTGTTGGGAGTGGCTTGAGCAAGTGCTGAATGAATAAGCCGGAATGGATGGCAGGTGCAAGTTGGCAGGGAAGAATGATTTTGACCTGCAGGTGCATGAAATAGATCTGATGGGTTTGAGCAGGGTGTGAAAGAAGCTAAAGGCATTGATGAAGATGGAACTGAAGCTGTTGTCGCTAAGATGCAGTGAATACAGCCTTGGTATTGATGATGATGGTTGTTGCCATTATATTGTGCAGATTGTTGATGGTGTTGTGTCAACAAGGCTGTGCTGTAGATTGTGATGAGAGAATGCAGGTGCAGGTGCACAGTTTTGTGGTGTTGGCGTAATGCAATGCAGAGCTGTAGTTGAGTTCGAAGCTAATCGGTGGATGAAATGCAAATTGGAGATGGCATCAGCTGGATTCAGGGCAAGGAGGAGAAGGAATTGAAGTAGTGATGCAATTGGTAGCCAGGGCCATGATGGCTGGCAGTGAAGTAATGAAGCACAATGATGGTGCATTAGTGGGTTGGCCTGGCAAGATGGCCTGCAAAATGGCTTTGGCCAAAACCAGTCAGGCTGAGTTAGACTTTGACTCAGCCCACTCAGCTTCTGACCCGGTATGACTCACTTTGACTCGGTCTGACCGAGCTGACCTGACCCGATTCGTTGACCCGACTGAGTTGGACCGTTGACTGGTGGCCGGTTTGACTTTGCCGGTCACCTGAGCTAGTTTTCCGGCGACTATTCCGCGGGATTAAACCATAATCCCGATTTTCCCAGGAGCGTTTTGGGACATAATTTCTACACGGGTTTCTCTCCATGGTGGGCCGGGTGAATTTTCAACTAATGGACTTTGAAGACAAAACCTAGTTTTGGAAGGAGTGGAGCTATATAAAGAGAAGACTTTTATTATCTATGGGATATCTTTAGACGTATTATTATCTCTTCTACTTTATTCTAGGGTTTTAGAACCATGAAGTTTCTTCTCTTTCTTCTTGTGATGAACTCCTTGAATATGAGTACCTAAGTTTATTATTGGTTATGGAATAGTTGGATTTCACATAATATGATTCTTTGATTCAATATATTAGTTTTGTCTCATATTTATCGTTTGCAATTCTACGAAAATATTGTTTTATGATTGATTGATTGTTTTGTCAAGTTGCAAATTGGTAGAACTTCTAATCACATCTATTGCTAGTTTAGGGTTTATTATACGCAAAAGTGATATTCCTTGAATACAAGTAGCATAATATGATTATGGTTTGTAGTGATATATTCTTATGATCATATGTGAATCGTAACCTTTGTTAAATTGAATTAGTGCGCTTTCCACGTTCAATTGCTTTGATTGGCCTGATTTCATAGAACTTAACGATCTAGGGAATTAAACTTGATTAGTGATTTTACACGTTAGGTTGTTCCTTTAGGTAGAATTCATATTCGCATCTTTTAATGTGTTTGTTGATGACATGAGGAGATTTGCGGGATATTCTTGCGATCAAGGTATTCTAGGGTCTTTGATAAAAGTTGAGATTAAATATCAATTCTAGTTATTGCACAAAAGCATGTTAGTGAATGAAAACGAAATCCTTAACCAATATTTCTTATCCTTGAATCTATTTGTTTACTTTTATTTATTTGCTTTTAGTTTATTTTACTTTCATAAAAATCGAGAAAACACTAGGTAATTTATATAGGGAGGCAAACAATTTGACAACCTAGACCTCTCATGGGATCGATCCTTTCTTGCCCTTGCTATATTTATATTTTGAGTAGTAAGAAAGTGTAATTATATTTGTGTCATTACGACGGCGGTCACCAAACCAACAAGAATACAATGATATAACTTAGTGTTGGTAATCGTAGTATCGGTGACAGCTAAACTATCAACAATATATCGAGCACGATCAATGTATGCTCTCATAGATAGAGAACCTTTCTTCAAGGCTCGTAGCTCACACTGTAGATGATGAATGTGAGCATCGATTTAGAAGCAAATAAAGACTCAAGAGAGGACCAGACTTCTTGTGAGGTTTTGAGACGGTGAACTTTTCGTAGAACAACAGGGAGTTATAGAAGAGAAAATCCAGCCAAGAAGAATTCTATCTTGTTTCATCCAAGCAAAGCATACTCGGGATTAGGGTTTGTTGTTTCTCCAAGTGTCGCGACGGAGAGGGGTTTTTCACCAAGAACAAAGCCATCAAGTTCATAACCTTGAAGATAGGGTAAGAATTGAGCACACCAGAGAGAATAATTTGTTTCATCAAGTTTGACAGTGATGATGTGATGAGGTTGAGAGAAAATAGATGAAGCCATCATAGATTGAGAAGAACCAATAATTGTAGAAACTGTTGAAATTGAAGAAGATGCGGAAGACATGGAGAATCCAACAAGGATGGTACCAAATCGAGAATATATATGGTTTAGGTTAAGTTAGAGAAGAGATAAAAGAGTTTAAGAGAAGTTGTTCTTCTTATTATATTTCGAATAATATCATACAATACGAGCATATATATTTATACAAACTTACAAGACTTGCAATATAAGTATTATCTAACATAAGGTTTCCTATAATACAAAACACTCTATGTATTCTAGAATATTCTTGATAACTTGAGTATGAAGTATCACGTCACAGACGTGTCCCTAACAAAGCCGCTATACAAAATCAAACAAACTTCGTATAGTTGAGACCAAGCAACTAAACCTATAGTTCACCTAGATTCTTCAGTATCCCCGCTTACGACATTCAATAAGTGCACCCAATTGGAACAATTCCTTTGGATCATATTCCAAACAAGAAAGGAACAACAAATCGTTTCAGAACAACTCTATATTCAATCTCGGTGATATGAGTTGGAAAAAGGCTCTTTGTTTAATCCAATAAACTCCTTTCTCGGGTTTAGATCAATCTATCCAACAACTACCAAAGTAGCAGAGTTTAGATTATGCAATCAATAATAGGATCTACCAAGATACTAAATAGTGATGCCGATCTACTCAACTAATCAATCAAATCTATCAAAGATAAACCGATTATAGTTGGATCCCATCCGATCAAGTTTTGTGCACACCAAAGATTATGAACCCAAATCAGAAATCTTCTTCTTCTTCAAATCTTCTTAAATCTTCAATAAACACCTGCACACCACAACTTGAATCTCTTGTGATCAATCACGCACAGAACGTAGTCTATTAACAATGAATTATCACAAGACGTCTTTAGATATACAAACAGTTCTAAAGATCTCGTCGACACTTCGATCTAGTTTGAGTGAATCTTATATCAGAAGAGAAGATTCACAAGAATAAACAAACTAGTTGCAATCAAAGTTCAACAACCGTTAGTCAATCAAATCAAATTGAAAACTAATAATACTGCAATTATCTAGTTTCCTACTAACGGTACTCGTAGAGCTTCTTGATCCCACGAAGTCTTTAAACCAAGCGGTCGTAAGAGATTTCGCCTAATTAGGGTACTTTTTGCTCGAATAGACGGCTCCACCAAGAATAACAACACAACAAGGTAGTTTTGTTGGCTCTTAGGATAATTGCTTGAAATGCAAACTTGGGTATTTATAGACCAAGGAAGCTTGGAAACCAAGGAATTTCCAAAACCGAAAATATTCTCAAGATATGCAATATATTTCCAAATTCGGTTTTCATAATTCCTAGAAATGCTTTATTCCAATATTAACCGAAATCCTAGTAGAAAATCTCCAATTAGTAAATGCACATTACCAATGTTTATTTTCGAGTTATGCATTTTAATTGCTGGTAATTAAAAGCATATAAAATTAACAACCTTAATTAATATATTCTCAACTTATTTCGGTCTGGGATCTCCTTTAGTTATTAAGGAATATCTTTGAACAATAAAAGATAAGAGTTACTGAACATATTCAAAGTATGTCGACATCTTATTTCTTTGTAAATCCTTTTTCACATTTACAATCTTGGAACCGATTATACCACACTTACAAACAAGTTTAGAATTGGTTCATCTAATTTCCAAGAACTATGTGATTGATCAAATCAAGCACACTAATCATGGGTTTACGGTTCTACCAAACACAAGGATCGGTTTTACCTTAATATGGTTCTTTGGGACCGGTTACATCAGTTACCAAATTGGTCATGTCAATTACCAGGACCGGTTACCATATTCTCATGGTATTACTTGTGATCGGTCACACCACTTACCAGGATAGGTTACACTAATTACCAGGATCGGTTACACCAATTATCAGGACCGGTTACACCAATTACAAGGATCGATTACACATTCTTTTTGTGATCGTTCATACCAATTGCTAGGATCGTTACACAAATTACTAGGATCGGTCACACCAATTACAAATATTGATCATACCATCTTAGGTGATTACTTAGGATCGGTTACACTAATAAAAGTCATACCAATACATAAGTTAGGCATTGTGACTAGTTTTACCAAGATACATAACAAGTTATGATCGGTTCTACTAACTCACACATATTGGTAATCCAAAGATATGCAATGAATAACAATACCAATAAGCCTAGCGATCTCCCTTTCGATTCATAAAACAAGTTCATGGATGTACTTCCTTTAAATAAATGTAAACATTGTTTCCTAAGACAAAATCGTCACCCATACCCAATCACGTAATCACAATAGCATTCATATGATTATGTCGATGTCTTATATACGAAGTTCAAAAGATAAGCGTTATTCTTCGTATTGTAATTCCTTAACACTATGTCTACAAGAGTATAATCATTCACAGCTTCGCAGATATATTTTTCAATATAGTACAACTTGAAAGATACGTTGGGAATGAAACAGTTCAAGTTTAAATATTACTAACCTCAAGAGGAAGGATGATGTCGTCGATGTAGCTTGTTACTTATTCACATTCTTCTAGTCTTCGAGTAATACTTTTATATCTCATTATCCTAATCTTTCTATCCTAACCTATACGAAGTTGTCTCTAGTACATAATCAAGCGACTCTTTAATTGAGTTTTGATTCACTAAAATATGACAACCAAACTTGACATACCAACGCTCGATGGGTTCAACCGAGCTATGCTCTAACAATCTCCCCCTTTGTCTATTTTAGTGACAAAACTCTTACAATTATATGGATAAACAAATTACAAAAATTCATTATACATACGCTTGATTCCAAGTTTCAACAGCACAATACCATGCATATATTCAATCCATAAATGCCGTTGTTGACATTTAAATAACAAAGCTAATACTCCCCCTAAAGGTGAGATAGGTAGATTTTCAATACGCACATCTTTGTTATTTCCCTTTGTAGTCCAAATAACTACAATCATCATATGATATGTTTCTCCCCCTTAGTCAATGCTTTACTCTTTCGTTAGATATATCGTTTAATCACAATTGTCCTTTCCCAAGTGATTACAAATCACTTGTTTACTCCATATATTTCTCCCCCTTTTTGTTACAAAATGACAAAGGTCCGAGCAAATACCAAAAACCGAAAGGATCTTACAATCTAAAAGAATTGCACAACTAGGCCTATAAGAGTTAAGCACGAGGGTTTCACATACCACTTTAGATAACCAATATCAAAACCGAAACTACAAGTAATTTGGTTTTAATATGTTATCAAGGAAATAATTTCCCGAAGCAATTTTCCCTAATAGTTTAACAAATTGACTAAGAAAACTTAGTTCCCTTGCTAAACCGATTGCACAAGTACAATCGCTTGTTTCGATAAGACCAAAATAAAGATCAGAATTAACTTTATTTTTCTCATCGTGCACTAATTATTTAGACAATAACTTAGAACTTTCACTTTAGACAAGACAAATACTAGGTTAGTTAACTAATATTTCTTGTCAAGGCATTCAATTAGACTTGAATAACCGAATCCTTTACTTTTGATAAGTCTAACTAAGATCAAAATTAACTTAGTTTCGCTGATCCGGAATCGAATTTGACTAAACAAATGATCTCGTATTTTGTTAAGCCATAAACAATACATACAAACCAAATAAATCGACTTGCACAATTATTTTTCTTAACCGGAAGCAATTGAAACAAACATAGACATTAAAGCACCGCGATTGCACCGGAATTTCGTTAAGTCTAAAACAATTGATATAAAACAATAAAGAAAGATATCAAACCAGTTTTTCTTAACTGGAAATAATTGAATCACACACACACATACATCCATACACACATAATGGAATAAACATCAATTGTAACGAATTTTGTTAAGCAAAAGCAAAATATATGCAATAAACTCATGCTTTTCTTAAACAGGAAAACGATTAACTAACAAATTCGTTACCTCAGATTCGCATCCTATTCTCCCCCGAAAGATATTTCATTAAGCGCAAGTTCAAGTTAGAACTATCTCCCATTATGTTGTTATCCTCTCGCAAGAACAAAAGAACAACAACAACAACAACCTTTACCGAGAGAAAGGTTGAATCGGTTTTAACTAATGCTTGAAAATCCGAAATACATATGCTTATATGTTAAACAAAAATTCAACATATTGTGACTTTTTCATACATGAGTTTCAATCAGAACACCTGATATTTCGTTAAGCAAAAACACTTGAGTAAACATGGGCTAGAACTTAAAACACCTGATAAAGCCTACCAACATGGGCTAGAACTTAATCCCACTAAATCAAAAAGCCACACAAACCATAAGGGTTCACACATCATATGAGATCGAATACTAAGGTTATAAAAATAGAAATCAAACATCCCATACATATGGAAAAAATATAAAGCATTTAAGCACAGGCTATGTAATTGAAAAACTATCACAAGAAAAATTATAAAATAATAATTTTATTCATAACTAATAGATAGTTTTATTCAAAGCAATAGACCTTACATAATAATTGAAAGAAATCAAAAAGTGATGTCTATTTTGTTTGGATTAAGTATTACAGCATATAACTTAATCATTAGAAGTGCTCTTATTATTCACCGAAGATTGAGTCTTCGTTTTAAGAGATTCACTTCCACAATCAACTTCAACAGAGTTGACTCAAGCCACTTCTCATTCTTTTCAGAAGCTTCCAATTTTTCTCCGGCCAATCTCAAAATCTCTCATTAAATAGAACATGAGATCAAGTGATATATGATTCCTATCATGTTCCCTTGAGTATTAGCACTTAATCTCAGTGGGAGGACATGTTTCAAACTTCTGTAATTGTGAATTGATATCAATAGTATATTCACCCATCTTTAACCGCAGACTAAACTAGTAAGGAAGAATCGGTTCATAAGATGTTTTATATATCAAATTTAACTTGGTGTAGATGGGGCAAAACGAGTTGCTGGTTTTTAAGGAATTGAGGAGACGACCGTGCGGAGGAAACTCCTTAAACCGAACGAACTATATAACCTCACACAGATGCAATGCAAAAGGGAGTGCTTTGAATTCGAGAGATCAATCTGTAGGACTCCGGCCTAAACCAAGACAATGGTCGTTCCAGAGTCTATTCTGTCACAAGAGAGGATGGGTCGATCTGTAGGAGGGAAGCTAAAAAAT
The DNA here is from genome assembly GCA_023531295.1 of Papaver armeniacum. NCBI lineage: Eukaryota > Viridiplantae > Streptophyta > Magnoliopsida > Ranunculales > Papaveraceae > Papaver > Papaver armeniacum. The sequence goes on from JAJJWW010004982.1 coordinate 301,390, forward strand.
GTGTGAGATCAATGGTGATTAAAATTGTAGGTGTGTTGTGTATTCTGCGTGAAGAAATAAGATAAGTTCTGATTGATTGAATTTGCTCTATTGAGAATAATTGCTCAGACGTCGAGTTCTTAATTTCTTGTTGTCTGTTTGACGAAAGATTTTCCTATTTTTCAATCATGATTCAGAGACTTAATTATATTGCTAGAATTATAAAAGACCTTGATCCCATGAAGTGTGACAGATTCTTTGGAGTCAAAGAGTGGGGAAATGGAAATCGTGTTAAAACCAGTTGCTCATCGTGCGGAGACTTGGTTGATTTTCTATCCACTACTTTGCTAAATCCTCCAACTGATTGCACGACTTGCTCATATTCTCATTGTGTGTATGAACACACGTGCCATAGACCGCCAGACCAAAACCCTAGTTAATATCCCCCATGTGACACGATTGATGTCTCGTGATTGTGGAGTCTGCAGGCGGGCGTGTATTTAGTTAGTCGGATTCTTGACTTTATGGGACGATGAGTCCTTGTATTGCTGAGTCGAACGTGATTTGTAAATGTTCTAAGACTCATTAATCGAACGTGTCTATTGAGACAGAGGTATAATTCTCGAATAAATTTTAATAGTTAAGGTGAGCAAATATTGCTCACTTGATGAATTGTCGAGTATGAGTATTGATAGTTGAACCAATATTCCTTAGTCTGAGCAAATATTGCTCATCTGAGCAAATGTTGCTCGTTTGATGAATTATTGGTAGCAGGACCAAATAAAATATTAATCTAAAATGTGGGTAATCGAACCGAGTATAATAAATTAAAATGTTGATCATGGGATCAACGTAAAATTATTAACGTTTGAATCTGGAATTATGAACCTTGGATTTGAAACCCTAATTTCGATCAACACGGAGTGAAGGAGGGATCGGCTACATGGGATGATGGATCGATCATGTAGCGCCCAGATGCTCGAGTGAGCAAATACCAAAGTCTCTTGAAGACCAGTTGGTGAAAAGATGATTAAATGCTGGTTTAATCATTTTAGTGAAAATAGTGCTCGTCTAAGCATTAGGCAATAAAACCTAATTATGAAGAGATGAGGGACCGACCAAGGGGTCATGAAACCGGCCTGGTTGGTCACGGACCGAATGACGATCGTTTCATGAAATTCCAAATTGTTTGGAATAGTTTTAACCTAATGTGAACAAATTAGGTCAAATGATGGAAATAAAAGGACCGGCATCTTGTAAGCCAAAGAGCCAACCTTGGTCGGTCAAGGTAATATGCTCATGTCACTAAAGTGTTCGTGTCTCAGTCCTGAGAATTTTGATATTTTCTAATGCGCGTTTGAGCAACATTTTGAGATAATATGAAGAAATCAAGGTTTTTGCTCAAACTGAGGAAATTTCATAAGATGAAGGAAATAATAATAATAAAATAAGTAATCATGAAGTGTGGGACCAGCTATGGCTAAGGCATGGCCGGCCGTCCAATAAGCCCGGTCCCATGGCACTTTTTCTAATTTTATATTATTTATGATTTTAGGGAAATACCATGAAATCAAGGAGTTTGTTGAAATAAAGGAGTTTTCCTTAAAGTGAAGGAGTTTCCATGAGATGAAGGAAACCATAATAATTAACAATAATAAAATAAGGGGCGTGTGGGACTGGTTACGACTAGGGCATGGGTCGGCCGGCTAGGCCCGGTCCCGTGAGTCTTCCCTAATTTTATATCTTTTCCTTGATGTGAAGGAAATATCATGAAATCAAGGAATTTCATGGGATGGAGGAAATAATAATAATAAAATAATAAGGAACGCAAGGTGTGGGACCGGCCATAACTAGGGCATGACCGGCTGGCTAGTGAGATCGGTCCCGCGACACCTTTCCTAATTTTATTATTTCCTTGATGTGAAGGAAACACCATGAAACTGAGGAGTATCCTTAAAACGAAGGAATTTTGTTTAAATGAAGGAATTTTCATGGGATCAAGGAAAAATAATAAAAATATAATAAAATAGAGAATTAGGCGTGGGATGGCCACGGCGTGATGACCGGGTCGGCGTTGTGGTTGATCCCCTAGCGCCTTAGCTATTTTTTTATTATTATTATTACTTTCTTCCTATTTTGCATAGGTTCATCGTTCCTTCGTGTTTTGGAATGCTCGTTCGTGCATTCAGGTGCTCGTTAGTGCATTATTGCTGGATACACTTGCACCATTTTGGTCAGGGCTTACTCGATAGCGGCTCAGATGCCCGTACGTTGAATATTTATCACTAACCATACATGGAATTCTTTGGGAAGAACCACCAATTGAAGTAATGAAATATTATGAAGAACGTAGAATATTTTCGAATATTCAGTTAATGAATTCAAGGATTGGAGATAATTAATTGATGTCTCTATACTAGCTGGCATGCTGTCTAGGAGCATTAATTATCTCGAGTTGAGTAATATGAGCTTGTTGAAGCGTCATCTTTTATATAGTCAGGGAAAAAATTGTTACATGCGAAGACGTTATTGCTCTATACTAGCAGCAAAGCTTTGTCTAGGAACGTCCAATCTTTTGATTCTATGTAGAAGTAATTATTGAAATTGCTCGGTATTCATGAGATATGTCGTTGCCTCATCTACATATACTCGAGAGACAGTATTCTCGGTCGAGAGATTCTTGCGACATGAGCTTTCATGCTTCGATGAGAGACATGAGCCTCAATACTCATCCGATTCTTTGGATCAGGAGCATGTATAATTATTGTTTTACGATTTTAGCCTTCGCCGAAAATCCACCATCTACATTAAATTCGCTGCTTAGTGAGGGATAGTCATGTTCCTCAGTCAGCACTGGATGGTAATTTTCTAGTTACAAACGAAATAATTAATTGAACTTAGTCGTAAGATAAGATGTTACCGGATTTTCGATTGTGCGAGCAAACCATGGCTTGAACGAATATCTCTCGGTGGCATGATAGAGCGTCATCTAACGAGCATAAATTGGTGTAGTACCGCTGATTTGGTGATGGAACCTTGGTCGGTTTAGGATTCTGTGTCCAGGGCCCAAAAAGGAAATCCTTGTGAAATTATGTTTTGGAAATAAAATTTGATATAAAAGGAATTAATCCTTTTTTTTTATATTTCACCTCCACGACCGACCACCACCTTCATATTCTTCCTCCCTTCACGTCAGCAGCAGAGGAAAGCAGGAAAAACTCGCCGGAATCACCGTCGTTGGCCGTCAGATCACCGTCCGGCCAATTTCCGGCCGACATCGACAGGTACGCAATTTTTTTTTTTTTAGAAGTTTCATGAGTTGTTCGTGCTTTGTTCATGTTAAAGTTATATACTTGTGCATATATGAGTGTGAGTTTTGTAGAAAACGTATGTTCGTTCGATCGTTAGTTTATGAAAATAGTAAAAATCCCTAACTTAGGAGAGTTTTTATATATATATATATATAGACCTATGTCTAGTGATGAAATTTTGTTTATGAGCTCTCATGAAAACCAAAACTTTATCTTGAAAGGTGTGAATTTTCACAAAATCGAAATAAACCCTCGTTTCAAAGACGGACGACCGTACGAAGGAATTTTTTTTTTTTTTTTTTGATAGAACCGTGAATATTCACGATAATTTTTTTTGAAATTTACGTGAGTAAATCACGTTTTTTTTTATTTAAATATACATATTTTGTTTTGTTGAAAATCAAAACTTGATTTTAAGTAATTATTAAAAGTAGACAATTATTTATGAGGAAATATTGCCTTGGTGTGATTTTCCATAACTCAATGGTGGATGCTTACACGGTGGAAAAATTATGTTCATGATTTTATGAAAAATCAAGTTTCAAAAAACTTAAGTTTTGCTAAATTTTTTGCAGGTTCGAAAAAAGCGAGCAAGTTTCGAAGTGTTAACTCTTTTATCACAATCACTGCTGTTAGTGGAATTGTAAATAGGTAAGAGTTAAGAATTACCATTTTGGTAGATACTGATTAAGCATCTTTGTCATCCAGTTGCATGATTTCATTGTTTTATTGAAGTTTGCATCTTGTGTGAATGATATACTGAAGCAGAGTGTTGTGTGAATGTTACAGCTGCTTCACAAGAATGTCTGATTCCCAAGATAATGATGCCTCTAGAAATGATTCATGCACAGATAATGATGCCTCCAGAGATGATACGTGTATGGATAATGATGCCTCTAGAGATGATACATGTATGGATGAAACTTCTATTGAAGAAGGAGAAGAAGAAACAACTGGGATCAAGAATATCCCAAACACAGATGATGGGTTCTTCGTGGTTCAGCATCCCGAGAAACGCCTCAAGACTCCAGCATTTCGCCTCTTCGATAAATCCTAGAAACGTTACTCAGAAGAAATTGGTGACTCCTCGGGCGGCTATTCGATTCTGTCTTGAACGAGGAAATTTTTCTGCTTCAATCATAGAATTTAAGCTTTCTCGCCGACCTTTGGAGAAGTTTTCTGGATGGGCAAGGCATATGCTGGGTTTTCCTCGTGTTCGAACCATGCTGAATCATGCACAGATAACAAGGGTATTCAAGCAACTGGAGACTTGTTCATTTTTCACGATGTGTGAGGTATAGTGTCTCTACTTTCTCGTTGGTGTATTCCAACTCATACTTTCATATGCAGCTGGGGAGAGTTTACTATCACCTTATATGATGTCATTTCTTAGTTAAATCTTCCAGTCACGGGCAATTTTCCTGAAAGTCTTTCAGCGGAGGAGCAAGCAATCTCTAATATTTTGATAGCCAAAATGGAAGAAATTAACAAAGGATCCAGTAAATGCTATTATGCTCACTGGTTAACACACTAGTGGCCAAGAGATGAGGCTCTTGAGAGTCCTGTTGACGGTATGTTATCTATTGCTGCTTTCTTATGTTTATGTCTGTCCAGAGACGTATTTGAAGATAGTGGAAACTTGTTGAAGCCGTTTGTGATTCCTTTTGCTATCAAGATGGCCCAAGGTGAGCAACTTCCAATCGGCAGTCTATTCTTGGGTTCTTTGTACTCCAACTTAGACTCTTTGGTTATAGATTCCATCATTTCTAACACTTCATGGAGATCGAGTGTTATGCCAATACGATGTTTCTCCAAGCTTTGATGTGGGAGCATTTCAAGAATTATGCACCCATCCATCGTACTATCTTACAAGGACCGAACGCTGATGCTCGACACATTTTCTCTGAGAAGGATAATGCTAGAATCATGCGTTGGTCTACAAAGCAAACCTCGAGTTAAACGCGTTTTGTTGATGTGTTAAACAAGGAGTCTGAGTTTAACTTTCGTCCATGGGTGTTGATTCCTCCTTACATTTCTCAGTTAACAACCTTTAATGCCGAGGAAAGTGTTACCTTGAAATTTGGTGCAGATCGAAGTGATGGTGAAAGATCTTTTATGCTGAGTTGCACTCCTGGTTACTTAGTATCAGCGACATATGGAGACTTTTCAGTGGAAGAATACAACATTGATAGAGTGGCTCGAAAAATGGGCATGGATCAGTGTGTTCCAACTCTTCGAAGGAGAAAGCCATCGGTTGAACAACTTAAGACCCGTTTAGACTGTACTCATGTGGAAGACAACGATTATTGGTGTTGGTGCAAAAATATTTACCCCAACACTCCTCGAGATGTGTGTAGATTGATTGAATCTCCATCGTAGATCCAATTCCTCCAGAAATTGTTGATGAACGCTGTGATTGATGCTGAAAAAGGTGGGGGTTACCTGCAAAGACACTCCGATGCTAAAGTCAGAGGGAGTTCTTGAGCAGGTGAGTTGTGGAGAAAAGGAATATAAATTGTGTACCTTTTGAGTTTGATTTTAGCCTCTATTTATAGGAATAAAACCCTAATTTGGTTCCATAAAAACCCTAGATTTGAGGTTATCCAAAATAACCACCTGGATTTGTACTTATCCTTAAATATTTGTATTTATCCATGATTATCCATATTTATCTTGAAAGATCTTTGCATATCTTGACAAGATTTGAGTCTATCTGTGAAGATCCTCGTCTATCTTCACAAGATTTGAGTATATCTTGGAAGATCCATATTATCTTCTCAAGATTTGTGTATATCCCCACAACATTTGTATATATTTTGAAAGATTCATATATATCTCTACAAGATTTGTAATTATCTTGGTAGATCCTTGTATATCTTCCAAGATTTATGTCTATCTCAAAATGACCTCTACAGTAAGTCATTTGGGCTTCTATAATAAGCTAGACTGGGCTTTCATAATCAGCCATGTGGGTTTCCACAATAAACCCACCGGTTTCCATAATAAACCGTGTTTAGGCTTTCATAATAAGCCATGTGGGTTTCCATAATAAACCCACCGGTTTCCATAATAAACCGTATTTGGGCTTCCATAATAAGCCTTGTGGGTTTCCATAATAAGCCCACCGGTTTCCATAATAAACCGTATTTTGGCTTCCATAATAAGCCTTGTGGGTTTCCATAATAAACCCACCGGTTTACATAATAAACCCACCGGTTTCCATAATAAACCGTATTTGGGCATCCATAATAAGCCTTGCAGGTTTCCATAATAAACCCACCGGTTTCCATAATAAACCGTATTTGGGCTTCCATAATGAGCCTTGTGGGTTTCCATAATAAACCCACCGGTTTCCATAATAAACCGTATTTTGGCTTCCATAATAAGCCATGTGCGATACGCACGTACACTATTTGAATAGGGTACAAACATTGCCCCTCTTAATTCTCAACTTGTTGAAGAGTTAAGAAGATTAAGGCTACATGCGACGGCGGCATGTTCGTAACTGCACGAATGAATCATGGCACATTGTAGTGCATATCCGGCATCATTTTTCCTGCAAAATATGCTCATGTTAGCTTACCATTCTTAAAAACGCGATACGTACCTGAAATTCTTCTTCCTAATACGCAGCTTGCCAAGTCCATATCCATCCTTGCTGGGCTTTATATGGAATTCCAACAGTAACTTGGCGTTATAAGCCCAAGTACTGAATTCATGAACCCAAATTATGTAGTCCAACCAAACTATGCAGCCCATATACTAGGAATGAACACGTTTGGTTCATAACCTTAATACATGCCTCCTTCTCCTTTCTCTGACCAGATTGAGGTAATGCTAGTGCTCCCCCCTTTTTTTATGACCACATGAGATGACGACAGCTCTTTCCAATTGTCGTGTACACCATCACGACAAAAGCTTACCGAACTCAGTCATCGACTGCCATCGTTGCCGGGAAGAATTTGAATCTCTATGGCACTAAGAATTTGACCAACTTTGGACTCCAAGAACATTTGTCACCCTTCGAATTCCTAGTCTGTTTAACTTGCACGCCACCGTTCTTTCCTCGTAGTTCAGAAAAAACACGTTTTATAACGTGTTCAATGAATGCCAATATCCGCAGACGATAGTGATCCAACCACTTATTGAATTGTGAATTTGACTCCTCTTGAAACTCCATTTTCTGTTTAACTACAAGTACTCCAGCTCGGCATTCTTATGTCGTGTTTTCATAACTGGCAGGAATCCAGTTCCAGTTAGAACTTAGAGTTTGATTTCTTTTGAAATTTCAATCTCATCAAACTCTTGGAATCGGTTGCTTGCATATCACTGCTCTCTCTTCCAATATAAATACGGATGAGAAACCACGGTAACAACACCTATGCAGTCGTCGTTTCATCCTTGCTAGCTTCTTCCGGTAAGTGCAGCTTTGCTCTTTCTTTTCTTTTTGATATATTCGCTTTCTGACTTGCAAAGTCAGCCGACTCTCTTGTTCTGTGATTTCTAACAGCAGCATTACCTTATCATGGACTAGCAGCGATCAAGGTATCACCTTTCCCTATTTTGTACAACTCCTTCCCTTCCTGATGTTGTTGTACTCTCTTGAACCGATGTCGTGAGCTTTAATTCCAACGTCAGTTCATTGTATAGAGTCACGTACAAATATCTCTTTGATGATTAGTATTTAAGCACCACCACGAACTGATGTGTGGTCTTGAGATAAAGAAAAACCTACCTGTAGATTTTCTCTAACTATCAACCAACAGTTCCTTAGCTTTGTTAGGAAAGAAAACAATAATTTTATTTTTGCTGTGTAGAAAACTACGTGAGAAAGAGACACCTTGGTGGTGCAAACGACATCACCTTGCTTCTTTAATCAAGCAGGCATATTATATTTCCATTTGTATGAAGCATATCTCTACCAAACGAACCCATCGACCCTTCAGGTGCTTCAAACAATATTGGTCCTCTTAGACATACTGCCAGAATGCGTGTGGATGGTTATAAGTGATGATGAATCTGAAGAAATCCTTCATTCACCTCAATATACTCTAGCAACTTCTCCCCGTATGCCGTCACCCCTTCCTCGTCTCCCTGGCACTGATGACCCCTTCCTTCCTATAATGTATAAGCCAAGCAGCCATGTTATCATTATAGGGAATCTGCCGTGAGTGATCCCGCTGTTGCTCGTGGAATCGTCAAATCGGGCATGCTGCCTGCTGACAATCACTCCTACGACTGCTTGCTATTTTCAGGGGCTTTCCCTCCTTCAAAGAACTGGACAACTTCGTTCAGAATCCATAACCAACCTGGAAAGGATCCAGGAGCTTGCATTGTAGAATTATTAGTATGACAACGCAAGGCTTAAAGATCATCTTGGTGCTCTCGAGATTAACAAATGTTGAGGTTAATGAAGCTCCGGAAGTCATGCACGGACAGCGTGATCATATTCGTACTTGTCTTGTACGCGCTCGGGCTCATGGGTACGGGGGCACGCCAATGATTCTTCCAGTGATGAGGAAATATACGACCCTTCTAGAGATGACGAACCAAACGATCGTGACGAGTAGTTGATATTTTAGAAATTATTTCGCCACTCTGTAGGCTTATTTAGGATCTTGATCTCCCACTTTCATGCTTTCGTAAATGTGCTCTTCGTTGCACTATTTAATGTTTTCTTTCGCAGATGTTCTCCTTGGTAGCACTTGTCGGATTTTCGAGTTGGTGTCCAACTGTCACTTTATTCGTTTTCCACTTTAATTGAAAAACCTTCTAGTGACTTTTCCATCCTCAAGGCTCATGAAACTCTAGCGTGTCTGAGTTAAATTAATAACTATACTTTGATTTCAGAGAATTACCGTATTTGAATGCAGGTAGCTCTTGTACCTGACTAGGCACATTAATTGCCCAACTATTCCGATCTTGCGTAGGCACCTTTGTTGCCGTTTTCTCCATCACTTCCGTAAGTACACCTTTTTCATACATTTTTTTAGGCACCTTTGTTTCCGAACTTAAACTGCATTTTTTTACTATAGTCATCGTTGTTGACATGCCGTATACGCATATTTCCCAGATAAACTTGCGGACATGTACTGCCTTCGCACTGCCTTGACCCATTTGGTGAAGTAGTCGATTGTAAATAGAAACTATTTGACCCCCCAAGTGCAGCAGGAAATGGACTTCCCAGGCGTTCGTTCGTTCAACCCAAACCGCCCCATTACTGAAAAAGATGTCTTATATTGTTCTACATCTTTGAATGATTTCTTCCACGTCTATACCTCTTTGAGTGATGATAATTGATATGATCATCCCCTTGTCTACGTCTGTCATGTTTCTTATGACTTGGACTTTGTTTATGGGTGAAAACTATTTTCGCCGGTTTTGGTAATTTGGGTGTGTAGATGAGAAATGAGTCTAAACCTTAAACAAATGTAGTAGCGGATTTCCCACACTACACCCCTTACTCGATTTTGCCTAATTGATCCATTAGAAGGTATAAGATCAAGAACATTTATTGATTGAATTCATGAAGTGTTTACACGGAAAATAGAATTACACTTAGAAGTTAAAACACTCTTAAGTTTTCTCTCTCCTAATGACTTACCTAACAATTCTCCAAAGATTCCCCCTTTTACGGACTCACTCGACCCTTTATATAGGGTAATACATAGTGGATGACAACTAAGCTATCCTTTATTTTCGGGAATGTCTCGCGAAGTGTCGCCGAGTGTACAACTATTCAATCTCGCGACACTTCTTATCCCTCGCAAAGGTTTCATGTCTTTCGGCTATTTTGTGTGTCGTTTCTCATCGCGTCGTTTATTTTAGTTTCCTGCGACTCCCTCGCGGTACCGTCATTTATTGATCCCGCGAGCCCTATGCGTTGTAATATTATGATCCTACATCTTGCCTCTTTTTCCTTGAATATTGCTTGAAGAGCGATCTTTAAGGAAAATGCGTTGTTGTAGTGATCTTTGGTTTTTGTTGATGAAGGAGCGAGCAGAAGAATACTGTACTTGAAAAGTACGTACTTGCCTCTATTCTTTTGCGAAGTTCCGGAGCTTCTTTGAGATATATACGAAGTATCGTCTCCCATCACTCCTCATACTTCTCCTGCGAGGGGAGGAGTATCATAAGAATTTTTATAATATTCTTGCCGCGACTGCTTATCTTTATCCGTTTCAGTTTTGTACTTTTACACGGATTTTGATTATTAATGTCTTTTCTTGACACGTCTCTTTCAACCGCTTATTCTTGACCATTCATGTCTCTTCGCATTAAATGACCTCGTTTTTCTCGAGGATCTTTTTTCCCTATATATAGTTTTCTTTTCCCCTCCTTTTCATTCTTTAGTTTCTCTCTCGCAACCTTTCTTTGACTCTCTCCTTCCGCAATTTGCGCTCACGCTCCGCAGATCTTTTCTTCATCCTTTCTAGCGTTGATCTTAATCTCCAATCTCCCTTCCATTCCCATACCGATAAATGGCTGCCATCAGTCGTGCATACAAAACTTCTTTTGAAGAAGTTCAACAAAAGCGCTTGAGAAGGGTTTTACTCTATCAACCATTCCTAATCGGGGAACCTTCATCTATTCTTTCGCAAATTTGTTTTCCGATCATCAATGTGATGATCAAAAGATTATAGTCTCGCTAGGTCGACTTCTCGCGGGACTTCCCATTCCCTTGTACAATCCCGAGATGCCTCTATTTTATGAAATCTTGGCCCATGAAAAATTCTCTGGGCCGTTTATCAATTAAGTGGCGATTGTATCAGATCTCGATCTTCGGAGTTCGCGAGCCGCGGTGCGAGGCAAAGGATCTTTATACCCTAACACCGCGTAAATCCCAAATTCGCAGACTTGGAAATAGTTGTGGAGAAATACACTGTGGAGAATTTTTTCGAAAATTACCTCGGTGATAACTATGGTGAATGCGAGATCTCACATTTTGGGTGTTCTTTGAAGAAAAGGATAATGTCTCTCAAGATAAATTACTCATGCAAGACATTGATTGGCACCTGTGCAATAATACCTCTCCTCGTCATTCCAAAGATGAGAAATGGTGGGTCGTACCCTTGATCTTAAATGGTCCTTACATCGCGGGCTCGCATATTCTTCCCGCGAATCTCGCAGGATATCATCCTTGGGAATTCAAATGGCCCGAGAAGAAGAAAGAGGTATGTTTCCGACTTTAAATTTGGCTTTCGTAATTTTCTTTCTATAATTGCTTTGAGTTTGTGAAATCTTTGGATAGCCAAAGTTGAAAAGAAGCTACAAAAAGGATCCGTCGGAGGATACTCGACATTGCTTCGATCGCTTACGAGTGAAGTAAGAATCACTTCCTTTCTTCTTATTTAAAACAATATTGTTGCCTCTGTTTCTTATCTTTACGCGTATCTAAGGTTGAAGTTGAAGAAACTATTGTCGCGAAGACTAAAAGTAAGGGTAAAACTGCTCGCTCGCAAGGGTAAATCCTCCGCCTCCTTAACTAAGAAGCGAAAGGTCCAATCCTCTTCTCGCCTTAGCTCAAGCTCGAATCTTCCGACGAGGATAACCATGAATCGAATCCTTCTCTCGCCAAGAAGATTCCATCGACCGATTCTTCCATGGATCAATTATCCAAAGATCTTCTCGCATTGTTTCCAAGGAATGGGAGATGCTCCCCTAGCTTCTCTTTGTGGGGCTCTCGCAAACGTGTGTAATCTTTGCTTTTATTGGAAGGCAATAATTCATTCAATGGAGTCTCTAGAGTTGTGTCTCCCGACCTTTGAATGCACTTGGGTCTAGGTATGTGTACGGGCATACTTCCTCGCTAACTTTAAATTGTTTAGTATATATGTTTTAATGATTTTTCTATCTTCTTTTACTGGTTGGAAGATCTTCCTTTGTAGTTGCCTCGGACCTTGAGAGAAGACGCAACAATCTTGAAAAGAAGAATTTGCAATTGAGCAAGAAGATTCAAGAGTTAGAGACCCGAGCTGCGTCATCTCGCGATAAAGACGAGAGAATTCAAAAGTTAAACACCGAACTTAACTCCCAAAAGGATAAGGTGTCCACTCTTCAAAACGCCAATCAAAGAACTTTATGGTATAAAATTTTTCCTCCTTTCACTATTTTTATTTTATCGGTCGCATATTGCTACCTAACTTATTACTTTGCAGATGTATATAATCTCTCCGATGAGGCTATCCTTCTCCATACATTTCCCGATCCTATGGATAATAACCTTCTTCTCGCTCACCTCAACGACTCTTTAAGTAGTTCATCAAACAAAATTAACTCCCTTTCATTAAATGAACTTGGACCAAATATCGTCTTTTAGAAATTGAACATAGATCCGGTTTAAGTGTCGCCAACCAATTTAAACGAATGTTTCTCGAGTCCAATAAAGAAATCAAAATTTTGAGGAAGAAAATTAGCGACCTTATAGATGATAAAGATCGCATTGCTAACAATGGTGCATGTGCATTAGCAACATTTCAAAAATCTCTCCTTGAACTACAAATTGAACGGGATGAATTGCTTCGCCAGTAACTCCTTGCTTAGTGAGCGAGAAGATCAAATTGTTCCCTCCTTGTTATAAATAGTGACGATGAATTCGCACCGGGCTGCGAAAGTTTTAGATAATGCCAGAATAACTTAGGTGTTGATGTTAGTCTTCACGCCGAGCATACTTCCTTGATTAAAGATATGATATCTGATAGAGAAGGTTATTTATTACACCTTACTACTTCTTACTTTTGTAGTATTGCTTGTAAATTATTAACTTGTTGTTACTTATTTGCGTAATCCGAGAAGAGACTTCAAAGGTTAGAATTAGGGATCTTGAATCGAGAAAGAACAACTCACGGGAATTTTCCAACGAGAATTGAAGAACTTGAATCAAAAACAACAGCCTTGCGAAGAGTTTCTTCTTCGTAATAATAAGTATTCCAAGTTGAAGAAACAATTTGAAACGACAGTGGAGAACTTTAATAATGATGCCGTTCGTTTTCGCAATGGAGCCATGGAGTATGTTTGTAAACACCAGAACATCCCTTTGCATACATATCCCTGGCTTCTTGAAAAGGTTCCTGAGAATCTACCTGTCTCTGATGTTTCTGATAGTGAAGTCGAAGAAGAAGAAAATTTCGCGATGAGAATAATAAAATCGAAGAATCAGATGAAGAAGAAGAATCACCAAAGATATAATTCTTTTTGTTTTCTTTTGCTGCGTGTAATATCTGTACATTGCTGTATCTTTGTTATAGTGAACTCTTTTTTCATGAATTCAATCTTCACTCCCCTTTTTTGGTAGTTCTTCCTTGTAATATAATTGGCTAACATTATTAATGTATAACTCTTTCGTCAGAAGATGAATAACAATATTCCATCTTTTCCATTCCCATACTTGCCTCTGATATTTATCTTCTGACGGAAGAAGTTAGTTATCCTCATGTATTTTGTTGGATAATAATTTTAATGTTTGCTGAAATGTATGGCTGCGACGAGGTCGCAGAATATCTTTATGAATTGAGAATGCTATCTCTTTTGTCGCGACAAGGTCGCAGCCGCCTCTACACTTTCATGCAAAGGCCCATTGACCTTGCCTTATCATTTTGTGTGGTCTTCCAAGTCAGACCTCCCTAGTTAGAGGTCCTCCCCGCCATAGTTCATTGCGACAAAATCGCATGACGTCTTTACACTTGTATGTAAAGACCCATTGATCTTGCCTTATCATTTTTTCAAGTATTTTTGCCTCTGCAGGATGTTTTGGTTGCAACAATATGACAGGCCTAGATATCCTTGCGAATATAAAGTCCTATGACATTGCCGTCTTGCGACGAAATCGCAGGACGTCCGTACACTTTTGTGCAAAGACCCATTGATCTCGCCTTACCCTCGCGTTAGTATTATTGCCTCTGCAGGATCATTGCACAAATATGACAAGCCTAAGTCTCCTTGCGAAAACAAAGCCTCATGACATTTGCGTCTGTTTTGGCACTCCCCCTAATGGAGAGCACCGCCTTATCATCTCCCCGGTTGCCCCTTCAAGGAGGCGAAACATCGGCCATACAAGACTAGCTCCTCCCATCCGGTCTTGACAACAACCAGTTGTTTTCGCAGCCTCTTATCCCTTATACCTATATGGTTTATGGTTACGAGACTGCACCCTAAGTGGAGTTTTCTTCGGGCGAGTGCAACGCATGCCAAGACTTGCCAAGAATGGCCAGGGTAGGTTCATCCATCCGGGCACTCGCTCAACGTGTACCTGGCGCCTTGAGCATGCACTGACTCCTAGGAAGAGACCCTCGGTCGCCCAACCAGGGTATAACCTACATATATAGTTGGGAATCCAAGGTACCTCTTCCGGATAGGCTTTCATGGGCCCCAAATTTCCATGACTCAAAGCTTCCAGGAGCGGTGTAACCTTCCCCCGAGCCATGTCGAGAGATACCCCCATTATGACGCACTTTAGGTCTTACATTTGCCTCTTACGAAATGTTATTCGCGAACTAGGTGTACGCCATAAAGGTTCGTCCCATTCTTTTACTTATTCATATTTGTTAAATCATTCAATCATTCAAGTTTCATTATTTGTCGATTCTTGTTTGCGAAGTATTCGCACAATTCTCCGTATTTTCATTTTTCTTTCTTAATTGAATTCCCATATACTCTTGGTCGCGAGATTCTCGCACATCATTACTTCAATTGCTACCTTTTCTCCTGTTTTTGTTGATTATTCACTTCTTATGCCTTTTGCTCCTCATATCCTTTGCTTCTTTATTACCATAATATTCGCCTGTCTTTAGGCATTCACCTCGCGAGGTATGTTCAGTCCTTACTTCTATGGCATCCACCATCAATTTTTCCTTTCTCTCGCTCATCTCTCACATGTTGTTTCCAACCTTTTCTTTTGGCATTCCTTTCTTCGCAGACTTTCTACATCTACTTCATGACATTGTTGCGACTCCTTCCAATCTCCCCGTATAATACCAATGCCATTTGGATGTGGGAATTTAATACATTGATGATACGTTGACGCGACTCCCAAGATTTCATGAAGCCATGGCCTCCCAATCAGCGCATTGTATGGAGATTCCACGTCAACCACACGAATAAAATACCAGCTTGACAATCCTTGTAGAGGTATTCTCATGTGAACCTCTCCCTTTGGTTTGTTTGCAGTGCCATTAAAGCCATATATCTTGTATGTAGAGGGGATCAAATCTTCATCTTTCCTCCCATCGTCTTGTAAGTATGGTAGAAGAGAATATTCACCGAACTAGGTGTCGATTAAGATTCGGTTGATCGCCCTGACACAAGCTTCGCCTCATCATCTTCTCCATCAACCGGTTTCGGGTTAATCTCTAGTTTCACAACCAACGGGCTATCATGTGTTTCTCTTCCTTTTGGCACTTCATCTGCAGAGAAGGAAATAGTCTTCACCGCCACTTTTCTAATCTGCGTTGTTCTCGCTGTGCTCATTATTTCTTTATCATCAAGCATCTCTCGCAAAGACTCTACCGAGCACGTTGTCATGAAAATCTTCGATTGTGCGATAAGAGTGGACGATAGAGTTGCAATTCAAATTTTTGGCTTTCGTTCCGATTTCTATCACAAATGTTTCCTTTCCTTTCGCCGACACTCGCTCGTGCATTTCGGTGGTGGTGGTAATGTCCGGCCTTTTTCTTCTCCTTTTAGAAAGTGATTGACTTCCCCGATCAATCATCCCGAGAATAATTCTCTTTATGTTTCTACAATCGTTTGTTTGATGCCCATGGAAGCGATGGTAAGAACAAAACTCATGACTTCTATCGTCTGGCGGTGGTTCCATTCCAACATTCCAAGGTGCTGGTACATTTTCCATCACAAGTATAGCTTCCCAGATCTTTTCAACGCTAGCATTCAGTGGAGGCATCTTAATTTGTTCCCATACTGTTCTATGACTTCTTCCGCCCTCCACGGTTATTTTGCCTTCGTCCACCATAAGTTTCTTGCACATGATCTAGCCTCCGAATCTTATTATTGTCTGTTACGGTTGTAGTAATTCCTTTCACGTTCAAACTCTTCTTGATCATGGCTTCCCATGGCTACTATCTTCTCTTTGTCCCTCACGCCTCTCCTTGCTTGTCCTGCGAAGTGCTCGCCACCGTATTGATGAACCGAGGTAACAAGCTTGCGTTCGCAGCATTCGAGTTTGTGTTCGCGATCGGATAAGAATTCATTTCATTCTCTGTCTTTCTTCTAAGGCGATATATTCTTCCCGTAATTCTCGCAGCTTCTACCATCGTGATTGTATTTTTGACTCTAAAAATTTGAATGTATAACAAGTTAGTCGCAAAGAGAGCATTCACAAATGAGAGGATGAGATATCTCTCCTCAACCCGTCCCGCCATTTCGCTACACATGGTTCTCCATCTTATTGTCAATCGCCTTAAGCTCTCGCCAACCCTTTGTTTCAACCCGAACACATCTTCAATACCGGCCGTGAAGAATTGTTACTTATGTATGCTCCTAGGAATGTGGCTTGTAAATGATTAAATGATGTGATTGTGTTCCTTGGTAGACTTTCAAACCACTTTAGTGCCTCTCCTATTAAGCTTGACGCGAAATATTTGCACAATATGGCATCATGATTCTCCCATTGTAACATACATCTCATATAAGCCTTAATATGTTGTATCGCACAAAGTTGTTCCATCAAAGATGTTGGTTAATGCAGGTAAATTGCACTTAGGAGGTATTCCTCCCATCTCGTACTTCTAGCGTGAAAGGGTTCTTCGCGGCTTCGCGATGGCTTCGCCCAGTTGTCTCCTTCCTCCTTCCCTTTTATTGTTCAAGAATCCTCTCATTTCACCTAGTTCTCTTAAGATTTGTTCATTTGCCTCTTAATTTGATTCTACCGGTCTTTTTAGCTCGCTTCTCTCCTTCTTCGCTCGTGCCTATTTTGACCTTCCCGCTCATTATTTTCTCCTCTTCTTTCCTCGCGACGCTCTTCTTCGTTTCTTTCGTCATTCGCACGCCATTATATCGGTTGTTCTCTCTTCTTGGTTGCCTCTCGCCTCTCATCATCCGCACCCTCTCATATTCTTCATTAATATTTCTATTGGCACGATTTTGTTCCCTTCTTCTTTCGCGGTTATCATGGTTATTGATGGATTGCCTCCTCCATCTCTTGATTTTCCATTTCTTCTCTTAGCCTTTCTCTCTCGCGAGCTAGCCGCGCTTGTTCAATGTAGTGTCTCTCAATGTCATCCTCGATCTCTCGGTTTCTTCTCAGTTCTTCTCTCCCGTGCAAGATTATTCTCCCTTCAAAGAGCCTGGGTCATTCAATTCTTGGAGTTGCATGTTTCCTTGATTTTCCCTATTCCGCTCATTTTGAAGATTTTCGGGCTGAGGAATATAACGATCTTCTATTTCTTCTCTTCTCTCGCCATGCTCTATATTCGGATTTTGTGTTTCTCCATCGGTGCTTTCGTTGGTAAAACTCTCCTTCTTTCTTCTCCATTCGATCTTGAACTTGATCTCACGCTACTTCTAGATCTCCTATTTTGCAACCTCATATTTTCCATCCTCAATTCATGATTCTGTCTTGTCAAGTTTGCTCGTTCCTCCGCCTCTAGCCGTCTCTCCTCATGTATTGTTTGTCTCAATCTTTCTAATGTCGCGATTTCTTCGTTACCTAGATTCATTTCTCCATTCATTTCTTGCTCTCCTCCTCCTTGTCCATTGTTCACCAACCGCCGCTCCTCTTCTCTCTCGTCTTTAATCGGATCTCCAAGTATGTACACTTACTCTATCATAATCCTCAACCGCGTTTGCTATCGGGGAGTTCGGTGGCTGATTTTGATCTTCTCCATCATTTCTCCTATTCATCCTTGACGATTCTCCCTGTTTCATTCCTCCTTTCTCCAAGCAAGTCTCCCACTTCTTCTTACAACCGTTGATTGCCCTTGTACATTTCTTCTTCTAGCCATTTTTTCTTTTTCAATGAATTCTTGAGGATCTTCTCCAAATCTTTTTCTCGTTAATCCAAATTCCTTCCAATTTCTACGTCAATCTCTCGCATACCCCTGTTTCTAGCGCATATGTAGTAGCAGGATTTCCCACACTACACCCCTTACTCGATTTTGCCTAATTGATCCATTAGAAGGTATAAGATCAAGAACATTTATTGATTGAATTCATGAAGTGTTTACACAGAAAATAGAATTACACTTAGAAGTTAAAACACTCTTAAGTTTTCTCTCTCCTAATGACTTACCTAACAATTCTCCAAAGATCCCCCCCTTTACTGAGACTCACTCGACCCTTTATATAGGGTAATACATAGTGGATGATGACTAAGCTATCCTTTATTTTCGGGAATGTCTCGCGAAGTGTCGCCGTGTACAACTATTCAATCTCGCGACACTTCTTATCCTCGCCAGTTTCATGTCTTTCGGCTATTTTGTGTGTCGTTTCTCATCGCTGCGTTTATTTTAGTTTCCTGCGACTCCCTCGCGGTACCGTCATTTATTGATCCCGCGAGCCCTATGCGTTGCAATATTATGATCCTACAACAAATGCATTGCGCGGTGAGTGCTTGTAGATTCGAGAGATCAATCTGTGCAAGTCCGGCCTAAACCAAGAAATGGCTGTTCCAGACTTGTTTCGGTCACAAAGTGAAGGAGATGGGGTTGATCTTAGGGAGGGAAGCGAAGAAGGTGTTGATAATGTGAAGGTGTTGGCTATGAATGACTTGTATCGTAAAAGCCGAATCGGCTTGCAGGGTGTAAGCTATCGGTTCCGGTGTTTGAATACGATTTTATCAACACTTGCCTCTCTGTTGTCTTGACTTGCCTTGTTTCTCCTGTGTGTTTTTCTCGTGTCCTTGGAAAATAGGGAGGAGAACCTATTTATACAAGTCTTTTAGCCTAACCTTCGTATCTCGTCGGAAGTGGAGAAAGTGGAGTGATGGAGTAGTGGGGTCGTGTGTTAGTGTCACACGAGCGGTCTTGCCCATTTCTCCCATCATCACTAACCATCCATGACTTCCCCGACACGTTCTTGTGATGGCGCATTCACCTTGTGGCCAACGCACGTCAGTAAACCGCGACCAATACCCAGTATGTATCCCCCAGTTTGTGACATGATTAATGTCTCGAGTGTGTGGATCGTGGAACCAACAGAAAGTAGCATGTAATGCTAAATTGAATAACCTGTCGTTATTCAGAGGTCGATACTTGTGAAGTATCGTGTGTATTTTATATGTCGCATCATGGTGTGGTAAAGTGACGGGTACGGTGATCACCAAGACGCTCTTTACTGACCAATTAACTCCTGACCAGGGTTGTATAACCAAGCCGGTGAAGTTAGACGGACGAGATGATCTTTGAGACACTCATCTGCGACCGTTGATGAAATTAGGGTTTTAGAGGAGGTGCGCAAGCATCCCTCTTCAGCCTGGTCGAATCCAAGCTTGGGATACGATTTTGGCCAGGCCGATCGTACATGCGTGTATACGGCATGACGGTGTAGGCGCCTATACCCCATTAGCTCACGAAAGTATGATCTGGGCCACTCAATTTGTCTGGTGAAGTTGAGTGGTCGAGATCAATTTGTGACAAATCTAGTGCCACAAGAGCCGCACATCACGCCATTTTTAGGCACGCGTTCCAAGACAACCAATTCTTGGTCGGTCTTGGTCGATCGGTCTGGAGTGTAGGTGATACGCTGGTGTTCACGCCTATACCTGACTGTCCCATGAAAACGTGATCTAAGCCACTCAAATCGTCCGGTGAAGTTGAGTGGTCGAGATCGGTTGCGCTTGGGAAGTGTGACCACGCTAGTTTGGACGCGCGTTTGGGATAGCCTGAGCATGATATGCCTTGGCCGATCAGTGAGGGGATAGACGGGCCCACGGTGGTCATCTTTGGTATGGTCGGACTCGCTTAATCTAATCTCGAACCTTTCATTCGATGGGAGAAAATGGACGCTCGTGGTGTTTAAAACCCTAATTTTGAGTTTCACGGCCGTGCGTCATGCTCTGTTCGGGCGCACGGTGGGATGACCGACCATGGTTGGTCCTAACCGATTGGTCGTATGTGGCGGGCCCTCGGTGATTGTGTTGACATGCTCTAGGCCCTTTGAATCTACATCTACACCCTCCATCTATACTGCGAAGATGGATGGTTGAGACTATTTTGCGATACATGTAATATGCCGCAAACCCTAATTTAGGGTTTTCCGTCCATACCGCTCGGGTTTGGACGTTTTGGCAAGCTATGCCAATCTTTTGGGGAGGTCGACCATGCGGGGTCCGTTGGTTCGGCAGTTGAATATTCCATACCCGCTGGGGTTTATGGAATTGATCTGGGCCATCCAATCATGCCGGTGAGGTTGGATGAACGAGATCATATCCAGACATCGATACTGGACAGTCCGGATGCTCAATCGGGCTAGTATAGCACACCGAGAGTTCTCAATCGGGCTAGTATAACACACCGAGAGTTGCGGCTGTACGGGTATTTCGTGACATGCTTTCATTATAATGCTTGGAGGTTCGTGTTGCTCTGCCGAGAGCAACACTCGACCGTCATGCCGCACCGATAATGAGTACAGAAATACAAGGTTGCTCACGCATTAATTAATAATGCTATAAATTCACAGGTATATGGGATTGTTGCTACATGCTCCAACCTCGGATGAATTTCATGTATTCACGAGAATGGGATTGTTGCCACATGCTCCATTCTGGTGAATTAGTAAAGTGAAGGAGTATCCAACACTTATTAATGGCTTTATCTTTTACAAGATGTCAGCATGATTTTCTCGGGGTTTTTTACAATTTTAACCTTAAATGAAAATCCACCATCAACATTAAGTCCCCGCCTAGCACATAATGGTTACACTATTGTGGGGTAGGCATGAGATGGTGACATACATATGTGAGAAAGACAGGATAAAGGAAGTTTAGGAGAGTATTGACCTAATCGCTAGTTATCCATGCCGTTGCGCTTGTATGGAATCCTTTGGTGAGACCGGTTTCCTTCCTTGGGCGTTTGAATCAAAAGAGGAATCCTTTTTCTATTGGGATTCTTCCAATTATTTGTCTATAAAAAGGACCGACCCCTTTTCTTTTCTCAAATATATATATATATTTTTTTTCTTGGCCAGCTCCCGTCCACGACCTTGCTGCCGCCCCTACCGACGCTGCTGCCGTTGACGACGCCGGATTTGCTACCGCTGTCGGACTTTGTTGCTGCCGCCGTATTTAAATCGCAGGTAGGTACTTCGTCCGTTCTTCCTTGCTCTCACGCTTTTTTTTTTTTTTAGGTAAACTCTTTTGCAAGATATATCATGATTAGTTTGTCCACCGAAATTGATAACAAAACCGCCCAAGGATTGCTTAGTAAAAGAAGCCGTGAATCCATGAACATGTTGTTTTTGCTTCTTTTTTCCACCGTTGCATGCAAAACCTAGCTTTTAGGTTATATCTTGAAAAACCCTCGGCTTGAATCTCGTAGACACGATTCCCATGAATAAAGAAAAATCGTGCTATGATACGTGCGAATGAATGCGGCCCGCCATACATGCTTGATTGAATGTGGGTCCCACCGTGTACACCTTATCGAACATCGACCTTATACCAGCCTAGTGACCTCGACCAACACCAGCTTCGTGACCTCGACCGGCCTTGCTTGCTGACGTGGCACAATACCAGACTTGTGACCTTGATCGGCCTTGACCAATACCGGCTTGAAATTTGAGTAATACCATACTTGAAACCAATACTGGACTTGAAATCAATACCGGTACTTGAAACCAATACCGGACTTGAAACTTATACCGGACTTGAAACTTGTACCGGACTTGAAACTTGAGCCGGTGTTTGGACCCAATCCCAGTCTCGTGTATTCCAACGTGAATGCATTTCGCACTCGTGTTGTTTTTCTCTCTTTTTTTTATATAAGTACTGACTCCTGTATTTATTGTAGATTGAAGAAAAGAACTCCTGTCGATGTGCCTTCTGGAGATAATGCTGGTGCCAAGTCGGGAAGTGTTGACAGCTTCAAAGATATGCCGAACATTGCTGATGAGTTGTTCACCTTGTCTTTTCCAAACATTAGGAAACATCCCTCTCACAAGATAGTCCTGCTTTCCGATTCAGAAAATATAGAAGCTGATCCATCTTCTTCTTCGGCACTTGTGATGAGGTTCTGTCTTCAAAGAAATGAATATCCGCCATCTCCTATCGACTTCAAGACTTGTCATACTCCACTGGCCTCTTA
The DNA here is from genome assembly GCA_023531295.1 of Papaver armeniacum. Lineage (NCBI taxonomy): Eukaryota > Viridiplantae > Streptophyta > Magnoliopsida > Ranunculales > Papaveraceae > Papaver > Papaver armeniacum. The sequence continues at coordinate 323,933 of JAJJWW010004982.1, forward strand.
TGAAGGATGGATGAGGCGCATGTTGAATAATAAGAACATTAAAGCCAATTTGACCAAAGCGCAAATCCTCGATACAGTCATGGCATCTGCTACTCTTGAAATTAAGAAAGATCTTTGCAGCTTGATTACTTTGATTTCTCGGTGGAGCCTTTCTACCCATACTGACTATATCTAGATGGGGAGAGATGACTATTGCTCTAGAAAGCGTAGCTGCATTGATGAACCCTTACTGTTCTTCGGGAATCTTTATTATGAGCTTTCGACACGGAACAACGTGATCATGACACTATACTCCAAAGGTGGCGGAATTCGACGATCTGGACAAGGAGGAGAAAAAGATACAAGATGCTTTTTACACCTGGTGGGTATCAAAATGGTCTCCCGTAAACCCCGAGCCGAATCAGGAGTTGGAAAACGAGCTCAGTGTGATTGCATTCCCTGTCTTTGTGGTTATCCGAGATATATATGACGACGGTTGGAAAGAAAACCATAAGGGGTGTTCGGTTAAGATTGCTATAAAGCTAGAAAAAGCGAAGTTCTTCCCTTAATTAGGTGCCTTGTTCCTTGGATCTTTGTATTCTCATCTGGACGCCTTATCAATGGATATGCATGTTTCCAACGGGTACAAGAAGGTGGAGTCGTATGTCCACTTCACTTTTTTTCAGGCATTCTTGTGGGAACATTTCAAAAGTTATGCTCCTGCTCCTGCAACTTTGCTCGGCAATTTGTATGGTGGCTCGAGAATACTTCGTTGGCAGCAGGAGGCGTCCCGTAACCGGTGTGAAACTCGTGGATATTTTTGATAATGTGTCTTCAGAATTTCTCGCCCATGGGGCCGATCCACCCTTTCATTGTTCAGCCAAAGACTTTTGCTATCGCCTCGACGGCCCCGATCTTGCGCGTTGCGCACCGATGCCGAGACTATGAAATTTGGAGAACCTATTTATCTCGCACAGCTGCATTCCGGGATATATCCGAGTCTCTATTCAACGAAGCTCTTCGTGACTCCGCACAACATCGACAGGCTGCTCGTCAAATGGGATTTGACTGTGGTGTTCCCTTTATTCTTCCTTCGGAGGCTTCAAAGAACTTCTCCCGGTTATCTTTGATGCTTTGACATATTCTTTGCATCGCAGAATCTTCCCTTCCCGCCTATTGGGAGAAACTCGGTAACCAGGCAAGTATAAGGAATTTTGGAGGAAGCAACTGTTGGCTTTCCAAGAATTCTCGGAGGATGTTGTGACAGATTCCCGTGGTGAGCAATCTTCTGACGTCCAGAAGGAGCATTTCCGATTGAGGCCACTTCCATCAAAACGGACTTGAGTTGAGGATTGCAGTCCCCAGGAGAGAGAGATCTAAGAGGGGCATGTGGTTCGGTGATCCTCAATTCCTCCAATATGCGGTATTTAAATCTCTTTCCGTTGATTCCTTCATTTCTCCGAGTAAATTCTTCTAAGAGTGATCCTTGCTTGAAATCGTGGAATTCCGAAAGAGAATGTCTTCACAAGGTTGGCGCGCATTCGTAATGAGAAGGTTTGTAATGTTGGCCTTCATGTTGATAAGTCCGCGGTACCGATCTTCATGCCGAGAAGTCTCGCGTCTTTGATCTTCATCGAGAAGTCTGGAGAAACCGCTCGTTTTCCCGACCATGACAGAGATAATGCAAGCTTGGTTGGACAAGGTGATAGGTGTAGAATACACCGTATTTACTATCTAGTAGTTTATGCTTTCTTTGCTATTTTTCGTGTAAATTATGTATTTTACGCTTGTTTTGAGTTTTATAGCTACTTTGGAGTCGCACGGAGGAAAAGAAGAAGAAAGCACCCAATTTGAGCCAAAAGGGCAAAAAGGTCATTGTACAGGCGATTGATATATGGAGCCAAGTTGAGGTTAAGGGGCATCTCTATTTTGAGGATTATTAAAGACAGACTAGTTTGTGGTTAAGGGGTGCTAATTGGCTAGCCCTTATCAAAAGTAACATCTTGTTAAGGGCACCATCTGGGGTGGCTCTTATTTGGGGTGCAACTAGTCGTCCCATTTAAGGCTTTAGCTAGGTCGAATTCATTTCTTCTTCTTCCTCAATCATTCCACATCTGGGAAAGCGTTGCCCATTTCTTTGTAATAAATTCGAGAGATTGAAACCAAGATCGAGTTAGTTGCCAACGTGATTGAAATAGGAGAATGAAGAAGATGAAATTTGTGTTAAAGGGTGAAATCGAGTAGAAGAAAATTCCAAGATGGATCGGATCGAAATGGGTTCGATGGTGATTCGATGCGAGATGATGGTGGCGATTTCAAACAACGGATGAAAGAGGATGAAATTAGGGTTTCGATTTGTTTCTTTGGTGAATCGGGAGCAGAGACGAGGAGCCGATATGAAGAACAAAGAGAAGAGGAATGAGGGTATTGAGTTATAACGATTTTGGTGGTGTCATTGAGATGGATCGATGGGTATTGTTCCAAGGAGGTTTTACAAAGGTTGAGAGATGGGTTTGATCGGCAGACGAGACTCGAGAGTTGAGGGAGTCGATGATTTTCATGGTTATGAGGTGTGGATTGAGTTCCGCCAGTGAATGGGTTTGAATTGATATGCTCAGTGGAAATAGAGAATTCGTTGAATCGAAGATGGTGGAGTTGCAGAAGGTTAGAGAGAAAAGGGAATCCGAAAGCCGATAGCAATGGGTCCGTGGGTTAAGATGAATTGTCGAGAAATGCATGTAATGAGATGGGTTAAGTCGTATTGTAGGGACTGTGGAACTTGGATTGAAGAAATTGCGAGTTGAGGTCCTGATTATGAGTTGAGCATTTTGTGATAAGAGATGAATCGATCGGGCTGCTCGCAACTGTGAGATGAAGAAAAACAGTGCAAAGGAATAGCAAGGTGGTGCAGACAAGGTTGCATAAATGAATGAAAAGTTGTTGCAAGTTATTCGATCTTTGGAAATGGTATGAAGACTCGTTCTTCTGCTACATTGCACGATCTTTGGAGCTCATTGCATAAATGTGTGGAATGCCCGAATGAATAGATGAATGTTAGGATTCTTAGCGGTGAAGAAAGAAGAGAGGCCTCGAAATTGGCCGGGAAATCCCGATAAAGTCGGCCGAAACTCGCCAAATCGTCCTTCGGCGAGTCGACTGACCGATCCGAACGATCTAGATGACCGATCCCAACCGAGCCCGATGATCGATCCGGTCAATTTGAATTAATCAAGTCGCCGAGTAAGCGTGACTCAAGATCGATCACCGAGTAAGCCCGATTACCGAGTCGAAGCTAACTCGAGTCCGACTCCTCTCCGACTTGACCCGGTTGGTGACGATTGACCGTTAAGTTTGACTTTTGACCGTTAGTCCTAACGGAGGATCGGGACGGAATATTCCGTCGAATATTCTCTCGACGGAGAAATTTCCGAGGTGGCCGGTGGCGACGTTTTCCGCCAAATTCCGGCCATAATCCCAACTTTTCCGGCGAGCAAAATTCCGAGAACTTTCTATGGACTTCTCTCATGGGTATGAAGACTTGGGCTAGGAATTGGATGGAGAATTGGACTCAAATTTGGAAAGAGAAGGTGGAAGAGTTGAGAAAAGCTTGGATTTGGAGATTGAATTGCAAAAGGAAAAGGATTCTAATCCTTGGAAGATTTGGAGAATTTTGAAGCCTATAAATAGAGAAGTTTTCTACAACTTCTACACACTTTTCTACACACACAATTCTTTTCTTTTCTTATTCTTTGTGTGAACTCTTTTAACATGAGTAGTTAATTTTATTGATTGAGGATGAATTCCTAGTTCTTAACATATGATTTAAGTTTTGTTTTTAAATTCTATCTTGAAGTTTTCACATGATTATCGATTGTTTTTACTAATAGGAGTGATCTTAAAGACATTCATGATTGATTGATAGATTGTTTAGAGTGCACGCTAAATTGATTTGTTAATTTGATCTAAAGCTAGTGAAAGTTAGGGGATAAGTAATCGTTCTTTGACTCTTTACATAAGTAGCAAACACGAGACCTTGCGGAGGGATTAGTGGAGCAATTGTGTGTAGAAACAACGTTAGCAAGTAGACCTTGAGCTAAGAGTCTAACTACTAATATCAACCTAAGAAATTCACAAAACCTAATGCATGAGCCAAGTTACATCTAGGTTGAGCTAATTCTAGGTGGCTTGGTGATTAGAATCCAGTAGTCGAGAACTTCCGTGTCGGTGATACAAGGATTTAGGGGTTTAGCAGGAGCTAGCTGCTTTACCTACGGTTGGTGATAATTTGTGACTAATAACAAGTAGAAGAGAACATAACTTGATTCATTGTTTCGTAACGAAGAAGGATTCCTTGGTCTTCTCTCTCTTATTGCTTTCAACTTTATCTTTTAATTGTTTTGTTTATTTTTTTATTTTGCTTTTTACACCCCCTTTCGTGACAACTTTTACAACTAGAATCTCGTGCTCCTCGTGGGATCGACCTTGACTACCCTATATTACTTGTTAATTAGGTAGTAAAGTATTAATTAATTTGTTGTGGTTACGACACGCATCAAATTTTGCGCGCCGTTGCCGTGGGAGCAATGGATGATTTTAGTTGTTTTTATTTTCTTTTTGCTTTATTCTTGCTTTGTTGGATTCTATTCCGTATCTAACTTGGTTTTTGAATCTATTTCAGGTATCGGTTTTCCATGTACGGTGGACAAGAGCAAGCATATTACAACAATCAATACGGTTTTCAACCTCAACATTATGGCAATTTCCAACCATCCTTAGGATACAATCAAAATCAATCTTTTGGCTATGATCAAATTCCTACGGAACATTATGGATATTCTCATACATATCAACAACCTTATGACGGGTATGTAGGTGGACAATCACAAGGATGGGAGGATAATTTTGTTTATGATCAGAAAATCTCTAGTTTTGCGGATAAGATGTTGGCCATGATTGGGGATCTTCAACAAAAGTTTCAAGAATCACATCGAGAAATTCAAAGGAATTCGGAGAAAATATACGAACAAATTAACAAACCTTTGGAGACTTTTGACGACGCTAGTGTAGATTACTCGAGCCTTGATCTTAATAATGATCAATCACCCATTCAAAAGGACGAGCTTGAGGAAGATGCATTTATTGCTTGGCAAAATTTTCTTAAGGAAAGATGGGAGTCCGCGGAAGTGTATGAATGTTCCGACAATGAGGAAGTTATTCCAACTCGGATCATAATAACGATCCTTCACCTATTCAAAAGGAGGAGATTGGGTGTGACTTACCTATTGTTGTAAACGAAGTAACACCCGCACAAGAAGATCTTACAATCTATACCGATGAGAATCACTTTAGTGAATGGCCCGATTCCGATGATGAGAATGTTGAAGAGATGATACTAGAGGATGAAACCACATTCATTGATTTTGTGGAAGACCCAATTGAACTTGCGAATGATTTTAATGATGCCGAGACTTTGGTTAAGGTAGAAAACGACGAAGAATGGTTGCAAGGTTTAATAGAGGACCACGATATACAAGAGGTAAGTAATTCACTTGAATTTTTTAAGGATGAAGAGGATTCTATAATACAAGAATTTTTGAAAGGTTTGTCTAACCCTTTGCCTATTGATTCTTCTCCTTTACCTCTTATTGGTTTGAATGTATGTGCTTGAAAGTATTTTTGGATGATTTTGTTTCTAAATATCCACCATTGGAAACACTTGATGCTAACACTATGCAGGTTTGCCAAGAGGAATACATGGAAGTTCCCGAATTCTATGTTCTTTATACACTTCCAAGTGTGGACGAGAATAAGTGTGGGGGAAATTTCTATCGAGCAATAATTTCACTATTATTTTCTTGTGCTAATATTTGTATGGAGTTATTGTTTGCAAAACAGGTATTATGGGTGGATCCTCAAATTTCCGATTGTTAGTATATGGGGAATGAATCTTACAAGAGCCAAGTCGGGCCGTCGACTTTAAAACAAGCGCTTAATGGGAGGCAACCCATCGGTTTTGTATTTCTTATCTTTTTGCTTTTTGTTATTTCTTTTTCTTGTTTCTTATCATGTTAAAATTTCCCACCTTGACTTTACTAGGAGGATTCAATTACATTGAGGACAATGTAAGGTTTAAGTGTGGGGGAGTGGTTAAGCATGTTTTTAAAACAAAAATTACAAAAAATGAAAAAAATTTAAAAAAAAAAAAAAAAAAGGTTTTACTTAAAAATTCCAACTTTTAAAGATTTTAGAGTCACTAGCATACTTCTAGGTATGTTTACATAGAGATTTTGACCGACATAATTGAACTTGGAAATGTTAGAGAACTACGTTCGGATTTCTTGTTTGTTAGAGTGTTAAATAATGGATTTAATCATGCCGGTGATGCGAATTTGGTGCAGGGAGAAGTGCGTTATTAGAGTTGCTGATCAATCATTAGTGGAGACTACCCGTATTCATATCATGAGAGGCACCGACCAGAAATCTTCCATCTACTAAAGAGCTTCTTTTGAGTGTGTGTCACCGTACGTTAATTCCGGGTAGAATGGTGAGCTACCCAACCTCCCACCACTAAAAGCACTACTCTTTGATCTCTTGAGTGCTAATTTTGTCAATCATGAGGGTGACGTCCATGGATGAAAGCTTCCTTCTTGTAGTTCGATTTGCAGTTAGCACCATTCTCTCTCTCGACAACAACGGATCCATAGAAACACATTCATCATCAATAAGGAGCGACATCAAGATCTAAAGGAAAGTTGGAAAAGTTTAAGGTTTACAAGCAACGGAACGAGAAAAAGAGCAAATTTCAAATACAAGTAAAAGCAACATACAAATGAGCGGATTTCACATATATGTTGAGGACTTACACTACAATGAGGTAATTTTATATTCAAGTATGAAGACTTATTCATGAAAGCGAAGAAAAGTAAAAGGTGAAAATTTTTGAAGTTTATGATTTCAAGACGATACAAGTTGTGAAGAATCAAGCGGTAAAATACTTCTCCCACGGCCATGGTTTATTTTTGTATTTAATTTCTCTTGTTTTAAAAAAAAAAAAAAAAAAAAAAAAAAAAAAAAAAAAGGAAAGAAAAGAAAAACACAAGAGAAATATTTGTTTTGTTTTTATAAGCCGTGGGGAAGGAAAATATATAAGAAATTTTCAAGCGACAAGGATTTTAAGGTAAAAAGAGTTAAGAATTGTTAAGGATTTATGAAATTCAAGGGTTTATCATCAATAGTTGAAACCGAAGACGAGGACCAAGATAAGGAGCGGAAGGCGTTTCTATTGGATGCCGTGAGAGTGGTGTTATCATAATTGGCGATCGGATGTGAAGGTGAGTAAGTAATCTCATCCTCGATAATAATGGTTGATTTCCTTTCTTAGAGATCGTCAGAAAAATGGTTTTTCAAAATATTAAAAGATGTGGGTTTTTCAAAATTTCGGAAGTTATCCTTCCCACCATTCAACGTAATGCAGGATTTCTCTCTTCATTCCTACCTGCACACATGTGAGAACCATAAAAAAGCCGTCTTTTAGAGTGCAATTATCATAAAATCCTATTTGGTGAGGCAAAAGTCGAGGCGAAATGCTTATTGATCGTTTCTCAAACACGCATTCTCTCATTATGGTGTGGTTATTTCTCACTCAACATTTAAGAATGAGAATATGTTCTTTAGTATTTCTAACTTCTTAATACTAGCATGCAGAAACTCTATGTCCTCATAACTCTTTGGATGCTTGTGACGCTTGAACGCTTTGAAGTTGTGAGTTTTTAGTTTGATTTGCTCGAGGACTAGCAAAGTCTAAGTGTGGGGGAATTTGATAGGTGTAGAATACACCGTATTTACTATCTAGTAGTTTATGCTTTCTTTGCTATTTTTCGTGTAAATTATGTATTTTACGCTTGTTTTGAGTTTTATAGCTACTTTGGAGTCGCACGGAGGAAAAGAAGAAGAAAGCACCCAATTTGAGCCAAAAGGGCAAAAAAGGTCATTGTACAGGCGATTGATATATGGAGCCAAGTTGAGGTTAAGGGGCATCTCTATTTTGAGGATTATTAAAGACAGACTATTTGTGGTTAAGGGGTTGCCAATCGCTAGCCCTTATCAAAAGTAACATCTTGTTAAGGGCACCATCCGGGGTGGCTCTTATTTGGGGTGCAACTAGTCGTCCCATTTAAGGCTTTAGCTAGGTCGAATTCATTTCTTCTTCTTCCTCAATCATTCCACAAAAGGGAAAGAGTGTTGCAATGGGCCGTAATAAATTCGAGAGATTGAAACCAAGATCGAGTTAGTTGCCAACGTGATTGAAATAGGAGAATGAAGAAGATGAAATTTGTGTTAAAGGGTGAAATCGAGTAGAAGAAAATTCCAAGATGGATCGGATCGAGAAATGGGTTCGATGGTGATTCGATGCGAGATGATGGTGGCGATTTCAAACAATAGATGAAAGAGGATGAAATTAGGGTTTCGATTTGTTCTTGGTGAATCGGGAGCAGACGAGGAGCCGATATGAAGAACAGCGAGAAGAGGAATGAGGGTATTGAGTTATAACGATTTTGGTGGTGCTTGTTGAGATGGATCGATGGGTATTGTTCCAAGGAGGTTTTACAAAGGTTGAGAGATGGGTTTGATCGGCGAGACGAGACTCGAGAGTTGAGGGAGTCGATGATTTTCATGGTTATGAGGTGTGGATTGAGTTGCTTTGCCGTGAATGGGTTTGAATTGATATGCTGTGGGAAATAGGAGAATTTCGTTGAATCGAAGATGGTGGAGTTGCGAAGGTTAGAGAAAAAGGGAATCCGAAAGCGATAGCAATGGGTCTGTGGGTTAAGATGAATTGTCGGAGAAATGCAATGAATGAGATGGGTTAAGTGGTATTGTAGGGATTTGTGAACTTGGATTGAAGAAATTGGCGAGTTGAGGTCCGGATTATGAGTTGAAGAACTTGGTGATAAGAGATGAATCGATGCAATCAGGAGATGAAGAACAAGTGCAAAGGAATAGCAAGGTGGTGCGGAGACAAGGTTATATAAATGAATGAGCTGTTGTTGTGTTACTACGATCCGGAAATGGTATGAAGATTCTTGTGCTTTGTTCCACGATCTTTGGAGCTCTTTGCATAAATGCGTGGAATGCTCGAATGAATAGATGAATGTTAGGATTCTTAGCGGTGAAGAAAGAAGAGAGGCCCAGAAATTGGCCACGGAAATCACGATAACAACAAACTCGCCAAATCGTCCTTCCGCGAGTCGACTCGGACCGATCCGAACGATCCCGATGACCGATCCCAACCGAGCCCGATGATTCGATTCCGGTCAAGCCTGAATTAATCAAGTCACCGAGTAAGCGGTGACCAAGATCGATGCATTCGAGTAAGCCCGATTAGCCGGTCGGAAGCTAACTCGAGTCCGACTCTCCGACTTGACCCGGTTGACCTGACGATTGACCGTTAAGTTTGACTTTTGACCGTTAGTCCTAACGAGGATCGACGGAATATTCCGTCGAATATTCTCTCGACGGAGAAATTTCAGTGGCCCGGCGACGTTTTCGCCAAATTGGCCATAATCCCGAGTTTTTGGCGAGCAAAATTCCGTAACTTTCTATGGACTTCTCTCATGGGTATGAAGACTTGGGCTAGGAATTGGATGGAGAATTGGACTCAAATTTGGAAAGAGAAGGTGGAAGAGTTGAGAAAAGCTTGGATTTGGAGATTGAATTGCAAAAGGAAAAGGATTCTAATCCTTGGAAGATTTGGAGAATTTTGAAGCCTATAAATAGAGAAGTTTTCTACAACTTCTACACACCTTTCTACACACACAATTCTTTTCTTTTCTTATTCTTTGTGTGAACTCTTTTAACATGAGTAGTTAATTTTATTGATTGAGGATGAATTCCTAGTTCTTAACATATGATTTAAGTTTTTGTTTTTAAATTCTATCTTGAAGATTTTTCACATGATTATCGATTGTTTTTACTAATAGGAGTGATCTTAAAGACATTCATGATTAATTGATAGATTGTTTAGAGTGCACGCTAAATTGATTTGTTAATTTGATCTAAAGCTAGTGAAAGTTAGGGGATAAGTAATCGTTCTTTGACTCTTTACATAAGTAGCAAACACGAGACCTTGCGGAGGGATTCCGTGGAGCAATTGTGTGTAGAAACAACGTTAGCAAGTAGACCTTGAGCTAAGAGTCTAACTACTAATATCAACCTAAGAAATTCACAAAACCTAATGCATGAGCCAAGTTACATCTAGGTTGAGCTAATTCTAGGTGGCTTGGTGATTAGAATCCAGTAGTCGAGAACTTCCGTGTCCCAGGTGATACAAGGGATTTAGGGTTTAGCACCTGAGCTAGCTGCTTTACCTACGGTTGGTGATAATTTGTGACTAATAACAAGTAGAAGAGAACATAACTTGATTCATTGTTTCGTAACGAAGAAGGATTCCTTGGTCTTCTCTCTCTTATTGCTTTCAACTTTATCTTTTAATTGTTTTGTTTATTTTGTTTATTTTGCTTTTACACCCCCTTTCGTGACAACTTTTACAACTAGAATCTCGTGCTCCTCGTGGGATCGACCTTGACTACCCTATATTACTTGTTAATTAGGTAGTAAAGTATTAATTAATTTGTTGTGGTTACGACACGCATCACAAGGCGCCTCCCTAAGTGATCTTGTTGATGGGGCCGTGATGGAAATTAGCACCCAAAGCGAAGTAGATATCAGAAGGAATGTAAGAGAGGCAACATCCGCTATTATTGAGGTGGCTTCCCTCGAATAATGTTCTGAGCATGTTCCAATCAATAAAGTTGTCGTGACGACTTCTTCTGAAAGACCTCCCGCAATCGACAAGGCTCTGTGGATCGGTGAAGTATTGGTAGCGCAACCTTGGAGCTTTGTTCGATCCTCCTTTCATTGTTCCTTATCCAGTCATGTGTTGGTTGGAGGATTCAGTGTGTGCCGGCTCGGTTCAAAGAGTTGTACACGACAATATGGGAGAAACACAGCCACATTGCTACCCTACGAAGCTCAAAAGTCGTCTTGCATTGGTCAACCACGTTCAGGAGGCTTTATTTTCTATCCATGGGATGAGCGTCACAACTGGTCGAACAGTTTCTGAGGAGATGATTGAAGACTGGAAGTGCCATCGAGATGTGTTTTGCAGTACGACTTCAATGCTCCTTGGTTCCTCAAAGGGTTCTCCGAGATTCAGGAGCTCCAGAAATTACAAGATGAGGCCCCTTCTGCAGAATGTGTTACTCGCCAGGAAGAAGAGGTTGAAAAGTTGTCTGAGGAGTTAAAGTTGAAGCAGGATGTACTTTAAAGGATGAAAGTCGCTCTTGCCTAGAAGGACGAGTTGCTGCTGAAGGACTTTCCTTGAAGGATTCGTGCCATATACTTGTCTCTTCTTTTAGATGTTTTTCTTTTTGAGTGATAGTGAGGATTTCCTTTCATAATTTGACTTAGGTTTTGAATTAATAGGTAATTGAATTGGTTTATTTTGAGATAGTTTTGTGAATAACTTTCTGAAAGAGTTTATTTTAAATGGAATTTGCATCTTGGTCATGAATGATTGCACATGTCATATGAAATTACAAATGTCGCATAAAAGGGAAGTATGAATGGAAACAAACATGGCATTTGATCATTGAGCCTCTTTCTCTATGTGCGGGATGCCAAGTCCCGATGAATTCTAAAACTATCTTTCTTGTAAAATTGTTGAGTAGAACTTACTTGCTTTTGAAGCCTTACTTGTATTAAACCGAAGTAGCCTCTCTAAGGAAATCATCCGCATTAATCTCCCAAATAGGAAAGCTATTCCTCGAATTAAGCTTCTTAGAACAATGCGTTTCAAAGCGTTGCATTCACTTTGGTAGGGTGGTGAAGGAACCAGGTGGAAATGACAATACCTCGGGTCCATTACTTCTTGATCGGTTGGTGGACGCCATACGGAGGTAGCTCCACCTCTCTGTTTCGTACCCACGCCTCCAACAACTCCAAATTTTTTCCATTGGGAATGGAAAGTGTAGGTAATTTCGAGTCTAGCTCTTCTCCTGCGTTCGTGGGCGTTGTGGTGTCTCTACATGGTTTTGATGTGGAGCACGTTTCGGAGATGAAGTTGGAAGACTTGCGAGTGACATCATATCTGCCGGATCACTTGCACGGGTAAAGGGATGTGGAAGGTGTCATAATATCACTTCTTGAGTGATCGAATTGAACGCTCCCATCCTCTCGTATTCACGTATTCCTTGATTGATCTCTCCTTCCTCAAGCATTTCTTCGCTTGGTTGTGTCGATGCGGATTGGACAGTCTTAGGGCTTCAACAAGAGTCTTGAGATATAAATCTTCTAAGCGAGGCTCCGTAGGCTCCCTTTCTTTATCCGGAAGACGTTGTAGTACTTCGGACAAGTCCTTTCCTCCGTGGAGCCTCGAGTCTTCATTGTTGGTTGGACCATGTTGTTCATCTTTCGAGTCTCCTGCGCTTACGCTCTTTTTGCTTCTTCACCGGTAAAGGTGTGACCCACAGCTAAGGATCCAGCGTTTCTCGTAATGTCCGAGTAGATGTGCATCGACCCTCCTTGTAATTGTCTTTGTTATATCATTCAAAAGGCGGAATATTTCGCTCGTCTTCTAGCGATACGACTTGATTTTCCAAGGCATCTTCCGGCATTCTAGCTATACTTCCCATGGTATCTGAACCACTGTGGTTTCCGGTGAGGATACATCGCGAGATGAAAACCGAAAAATTGAGAATTCAATTTTTTGCAACCGAGAGATCAACCTCCACTTTGTGGTCGCCAATTGTTTATCGGTGAAAACATTTTTTCTGCCGGTTTTGGTAATTTGGGGTGTGTGGATGAGAAATGAGTCTAAACCTTAAACAAATGCACTGCGCGGTGAGTGCTTGTAGATTCGAGAGATCAATCTGTGCAAGTCCGGCCTAAACCAAGAAATGGCCGTTCCAGACTTGTTTCGGTCACAAGGTGAAGGAGATGGGGTTGATCTTAGGGAGGGAAGCGAAGAAGGTGTTGAGAATGTGAAGGTGTTGGCTATGAATGACTTGTATCGAAAGCCGAACCGGCTTGCGGGGTGTAGCTATCGATTCGGTATTTGAATACGATTGTATCAACACTTGCCTCTCGTTGCCTTGACTTTCCTTGTTTCTCTGTATGTTTTTCTGTGTCCTTGGAAAATAGGGAGGAGAACCTATTTATACAAGTCTTTTAGCCTAACCTTCGTATCTCGTGGGAAGTGGAGAAAGTGGAGTGATGGATTAGTGGGGTCGTGTGTTAGTGTCACACGACCAGTCTTGCCCATTTCTCTCATCATCACTAACCGTCCATGACTTCCTGACATGTTCTTGTGATGGCGCATTCGCCGCACAATGTAAACCATGAGACCAATACCCCAGTATGTATCCCCCAGTTTGTGACATGATTGATGTCTCGAGTATGTGGATCGTGGAACCCACGAAAGTAGCATGTAATGCTAAATTGAATAACTGGGCGTTATTCGGGGGAGGTCGATACTTGTGAAGTATCGTGTGTATTTTATGCAGTCTTGCATCATGGTGTGGTAAAGTGACGGGTGGTGATCACCAAGACGCTCATCGACCAATTAACTCCGACAGGGTTGTATAACCAAGCTAGGTGAAGTTGACGGACGAGATGATCTTTGAGACACTCATCTGCGACAGTTGATGAAATTAGGTTTTAGAGGAGGTGCGCAAGCATCCCTCTTGACTGGTCGAATCCAAGCTTGGGATACGATTTTGGCCAGGCCGATCGGACATGCGTGTGACGGCATGATGGTGTAGGCTCTTATACCCCATTACCTCACGAAAGTATGATGGGCCACTCGGTCGTCGGTGAAGTTGAGTGGTCGAGATCAATTTGTGACAGAAAACTAGTGCCGCAAGAGCCGCACATCACGCCATTTTCAAAGCGCGTTCCAAGACAACCAATTCTTGGCCTGGTCTTGGCGATCGATGCAGGTGTAGGTGATAGGATGGTGTTCACGCCTATACGATTGTCCATGAAAGCGTGATCTAAGCCACTCAAATCGTCAGGTGAAGTTGAGTGGTCGAGATCGGTTTGCGGTTTGGGAAGTGTGACCACGCTAGTTTGGACGCGCGCTTTTTTTGGGATATCCGGGCATGATATGCCTTGGCCGATTCAGTGAGGGATAGACGGGCCCACGGTGGTCATGCTGGTATGGCCGGGACTTGCTTAATCTAATCTCGAACCTTTCATTCGTGCTAGGAGAAAATGGGCGCTCGTGATGTTTAAAATCCTAATTTTGAGTTTCCACGAGTCGTGCGTCATGCTCTGTTCGGGCGCACTGGTGGGATGACCGACCATGGTTGGTCTGACCGATTGGTCGGAGTATGTAGGCGGAGCCCTCGGTAATTGTGTTGACATGCTCTGGGCCCTTTGAATCTACATCTACACCCTCCATCTATACTGCGAAGATGGATGGTTGAGATCATTTTCCGACACATGTAATATGCCGCAAACCCTAATTTAGGGTTTTCCGTCCATACCGCTCTGGTTTGGACGTTTTGGCAAGCTATGCCAATCTTTTGGGAGGCCGACCATGCGGGGTCCGCGTTGGTTCGGCAGTGAATATTCCATACCGCTTGGGGGTTATGGAATTGATCCGGGCCATCCAATCATCTTTGGTGAGGTTGGATGAGCGAGATCATATCGGTGACCGACACGGGCCAGTCCAGATGCTCAATCGGGCTAGTATAGCACACCGAGAGTTCTCAATCGGGCTAGTATAACACACCGAGAGTTGCAGCCTGTACGGGTATTTCGTACATGCTTTCATTATAATGCTTGGAGGTTCGTGTTGCTATCTTTGAGAGCAACACTCGGTCGTCATGCCGCACTGATAATGAGTACAGAAATACAAGGTCTGCTCACGCATTAATTAATAATGCTATAAATTCACGGGGGTATATGGGATTGTTGCTACATGCTCCAACCTGGATGAATTTCATGTATTCACGAGAATGGTATTGTTGCCACATGCTCCATTCTAGGTGAATTAGTAAAGTGAAGGAGTATCCAACACTTATTAATGGCTTTATCTTTTACAAGATGTCGGCGCATGCTTTTCTCGGGGTTTTTACAATTTTAACCTTAAATGAAAATCCACCATCAACAGCCTTGTTTGCATATCTTCCTCGACTGTATGGTAGTCATCATCTTCGTGTACATAACAATCATAAAAGCCATCATTATGGTAATCACGACTTTGATAATCGTTTCCGACATCCTCATCTCTTCTTGCGTCATTTCGATTGAGTCGACCACCGCCAAGAACTTCGTCCCTTCTCGCGTGGGTTGTCTCGTTCTCGATGGGTATGTTGGTTCGATTTATCATTTCGGAATGTAGGATAGCTGCTTCCTCAAGCTCTTTTCTTTTCTCCCTGCAATCTTGAGTCGCTTGTTTTCCCTTTCTAATTTCTTGGAAACGCTCACGTAACGTCAAGTCGATAGGAGTCACTTATGGATTGTTAACTTGTGCAGCTTGTGGGTTGTTAACTTGCGTATTATGAAGGGTATTCTGCACACCTCTATTAGCAATGTCCTCTTGACGAAGCTATTTGTATGCTTGGGTGTTGACCTTGAGTCCCTCTTTGACGATTGAGGTTTTCGCTAATGGTCCGGGGAGGCGATCAATGTAAGTGAACATTGTTTTCCTGAGACTTGGAGTGGATCTCACAGAACGACCGGTTGATGCTGTTGATGAAACCGATGTTTCCATTCCGTCCCTTTCGTCTTGATGAGTATGGACGACAACGCTCCTCAAAGTTCGATTGTTGGCTTGTTGACTTTGAAGGATTTCCGGTAGGTGCATCAACGTCCATCTCAAGTCGATTTGCTCTCGATGAATTCATAAGTTACTCTTTCTTTGTTAACTTTGCTTTTAACAACTTTTCGGATCTTCTACAACTCTAAAAACATTGAAGCTTTCCGCAACTTTCTAAACACGTTCGGTAACTTTTTTGCAACTTTTCGGATCTTCCACAACTTTTTGAACACGTTCGAGAAACTTTCGCAACTGCGGATCTTCAACTTTCGAAAGAGTTGAAACTTTACGCAACTTTGTGGATCTTCTCGCAACTTTTTCGGAAGAGTTCGAAACTTTACGAAACTTTTGGAAGTGTTCTGGAACTTTCTTCAACTTTACATTCACAATGATTTTGAAAACCTAGTTTCCAAAATCATTTGGGGACAACTTATTTCAATCGGAGAACACGGTCTTTACTCGTAGTCCCCTTAGTCGGCGCCAAAAGATGTTGGTGCAAAAATATTCACCCCAACACTCCTCGAGATGTGTGTAGATTGATTGAATCTCCATCGTAGATCCAATTCCTCCGTAAATTATTGATGAACATTTGTGATTGATCTTTGAAAAAGCTGGGGTTACCCGCAAAGATACTTCGATGCTAAAGTCAAAGGAGTTCTTGAGCAGGTGAGTTGTGGAGAAAAGGAATATAAATTGTATACCTTTTGAGTTGGATTTTAGCCTCTATTTATAGGAATAAAACCCTAATTTGGTTCCATAAAAACCCTAGATTTGAGGTTATCCAAAATAACCACCTGGATTTGTACTTATCCTTAAATATTTGTATCTATCCATAATTATCCATATTTATCTTGAAAGATCTTTGCATATCTTGACAAGATTTGAGTCTATCTGTGAAGATCCTCATCTATCTTCACAAGATTTGAGTATATCTTGGAAGATCCATATTATCTTCTCAAGATTTGTGTATATCCCCACAACATTTGTATTTATCTTAAAAGATCCATATCTATCTCTACAAGATTTGTAATTATCTTTGTAGATCCTTGTCTATCTTCCAAGATTTGTGTCTATCTCAAAATGACCTCTACAGTAAGTCATTTGGGCTTCTATAATAAGCTAGACTGGGCTTTCATAATCAGCCATGTAATAAACCCACCGGTTTCCATAATAAACCGTGTTTAGGCTTCCATAATAAGCCATATGGGTTTCCATAATAAACCCACTAGTTTCCATAATAAACCGTATTTGGGCTTCCATAATAAGCCTTGTGGGTTTCCATAATAAACCCACCGGTTTCCATAATAAAACTATATTTTGGCTTCCATAATAAGCCTTGTGGGTTTCCATAATAAACCCACCGGTTTCCATAATAAACCGTATTTGGGCATCCATAATAAGCCTTGTGGGTTTCCATAATAAACCCATCGGTTTCCATAATAACCGTATTTGGGCTTCCATAATAAGCCTTGCGGGTTTCCATAATAAACCCACCGGTTTCCATAATAAACCGTATTTGGGCTTCCATAATGAGCCTTGTGGGTTTCATAATAAACCGTATTTTGGCTTCCATAATAAGCCATGTGCGATACGCACGTACACTATTTGAATAGGGTACAAACAATTGGTTCCCCAGTTCTGAACGAATTACGTATGTAACTCCAGGTTACATAAACTTTTGGAATCAGCAATTCGAGCGTTTATATGATTATGTGATGGTTGGTCAGCCTTTGGTGAAAGTTCCTCCTTCTGCTGAGATGATTTCTACTTGACCAAGGTTGAAGTATTTATCGAGGCGATAATGTAAGACATCTCCGGGGTGTCCACAAGTATGTATCCTTCTTATAATCTTCATAAGAACATGATAATTGTATCTTAATTATCTTATCGATTTCTACGGGATGGATGGTCGTGTCGTGAGACCTCGCATTGATGTGGACTTTACGGAAACAGAAGCCATTGTTCACGGTGGAGATGACAGGAGCAAGAATTATAAGATGTTGCCTAACACCATAAAGTCCCCAGTGATTTCTTTGGTAAGTTTTCGATATTTCTTTCACCATGACTTCTTCTCATCCATGTAATTAGGATCACAAAACCAATGTTTGTTACTCCGTTACAGAATTTTACCCCATCAAGTATCAATGGCCTTCAATTTTCTGCTGGGCAAAGAATCTCTGAACCAAGTGTTGAAGAAGAAGTCGATGTAAGTATCTCTCCGTATATTTAACTACAATCTTCGTGAATAAGATTCTAATTGTCATGAATGTATCCAGGAGGATGTCTCCATGGAAGTGGAGAGTGCTGATGATGCTCGTTCGTCTTTGAAGGATGACGATGAAGAAAATTCCCAGAAGGGTGAAGTGGCAAATGCCCCAAAATCGGGTGTAACCTAGTGAAAATGCCCCGGCCTTTTTGAAATAAATCAAAATGCCCCATTATGATAATTATCTGGTCAACAATGGGTATCTTGACTGGTCAGTGATGTCAAAAATGTCTATTGTACCCTTAGACCAGAGTGAATGGTGGAAGATGTCATATAATAGTACGTGTTAATATCTGAGATACTACAGATCTCGATCGAAATGGACGCATGGGATACTAAGCTTAATGTTGTCTTCTCTTCACTGCTCGGCGCTCGCATTTCATCCACAGAAATATAGAAACCAAAAAAAAAAAAAAAAAACAGAGACAGTGATCGCGAGCGAGAGAAGTATAGAAAGAGATATCGAGAGATGGAGAGATGGAGAAGTATAGAGAGAGTTAGATCGAAAAGAGAAGAAAGATCGAGATCAAGAACTGAAGATAACCGTCGCCGGAGGTAAGATGTGATACCCTAATTTCATGAATAGATTTGTTAATAGAGGGAAGAATAGGTAAGTAATTGGAACCCTAATTTTGTCTTAGTGATTTTCGAATGGACGTTGTGATTGCATGCTTGTTGCAGTGAAATTAGGGTTTCAAGACATGAAATTAGGGTCTATAATTTGGGGTTTTTGAAAACTATGATGCAGCTGCTGTTTCATCTCATCATGGGATTATATTTGCGTTTATAAGTGATATGATTGGTTATGTGTGTCAATTAGGGGGCTTGTACTCATAATTGGTAAGAAAATTTTACAAAACCAATACAAAATGTATACCGGCACTTTTCTTGTATGTCCGCATTACTGGGAAAATTGAAATTGGAATCTAAACAAAATGAATTCCATGGAAAGTCAATTGAACAACTAACTTTTAAAAACCGCATAATGAATTCCATGGAAAATCTCGACTCGCTTTGGGGAAAATGTGTTAATCTCACTCGCCATTTGCAGATAGCTAGAGATGTATGAATGATAGCTAAAGATATGGACTACTTTTACATATCAAATCCATCAAATAATTCATTGCTCTCCTCAACTGGATGTGGGTGTTGCATGAGTCTCGGATTGTTTAATCTAACTGTGTTCATTTTGCCTTTTAGATAGTTGTTAATGGAGTCATTAGGGCTGTATTTGGTTAAATATTGTTGAAGTTTTTATCTTTTATTTGAGTCATGAAAGTAAATCGATTTGTTTTCATGAATTTGTGCTTGTTATAGTTGTTTTATAACCTTCCGCAGGCCATTCAGTTCATGTGAGCTTGGAGCATCAATTGCTTGAGAAATTTAATTGGTTCCCCACAAGCTTTTTATATCACAAATCTCCATTGAGTTATTCAGTAAGTTATTGTAGTGTAATCTAGTTGGTCTTTCGTTTTATAGTTTGATTTTATTATTTGATATATTAGTTAATTGTACTGCAAATAGAAACAAATTAGATATAAACATCAAAACAGACAACATTATATGATCTATTAGTCAATTGTTTTGAGCATCATCTTAAGAATGTTCCGCGAACTTGGAATTTACTTCTTGGATTCATGTTTTTGTTAATTTAGGGGATAAACAAAATTAGATACAAACGTCTTCTTGATTTTAGCTAGGTTAAACGTTAACCGTATTCTTTGTGAGTGCTATTTGTGGTGCTATCTCATACTATATGCACAATGAGGAGGTTTTAGAAATTGTAATGAGTAGTTTCATGTCGGACATAATTATTCTAGAAATGATTTGATATGTGCGGAGTAAGCTAGTTGTAGCTCGCGTATATGCATTCCATACATATTTTTAAAAATCAAATGTATGTGTGCTTTTGCTCTCTTCAATCTCAATATTTTTGAATGTCAAATGAAATGCTTATTGTATGTTAACATATATTGTACAAATCTGGTTTCATTCTATAAGAATATAGAGAAACTGGTGACCCACTTGTCAGTGGCACTTGTAATGTTCCCCTACTTCATTGTACACATTTGTTTGTTTTGTAATTGTAATTATGACTTGTAATTATTACTATTTTTGCATAAATCTTGCTTGATTATTGGATTGATTCATTATTGTTAATTCTTTCAGAATGGGTAGTTGGGTCTAACCCCGAGAAGAAAGGAGTTAAAATGGAGTATTCTGTTGACGGGGATGAGTTTAAAGTTGCACCAACAAAGAAGATGAGGAAGGCCTTGTCTGCACCAACCATCTACTTGCATCAAGTAAATCTGCTACTCTAACACCAGTTCCAAAGGAAATGGCTGCTACTACACCATCTACTTCTTCATCTGGTTCCAAGAAGAAGGGTAATACAACGGCAGCCCCAGGAAGAAATGGGATTTTTGGCCGTTGTTGTAATGGTCAGGATCTGAGCCGTCCAAATTAAATTTGCAACGTGTTGAAATTTAAACAATGGACACGGTGGTAATTGTTTTTTTATGTAAAGGACATTTATGTAAACCCATGATTCAATAATCTCTTTGTGTGAGCTTGCCGCATGTCGGAGTCTCCCATATTTGAACAAACCAGCCATTTTTGATGAAGTCGAGCTTAATTGTGTAATGTTACATGTCACTTGCGCACATCACATTTACCAATCTACTAAATTTAGCCGTTGGATCCAAGTACTACGTGGGGTGTATACGTTTAATCTAATTCTGAAGGGCTAAGAATGTAATTATTCCACACGTGAGAATTGGCACACTTGTAAATTTGACCACTTAACTATCTTTAACGTGTAAACTAACAGAATGGGGCATTTAGGCTGGGGCATCTTCACAAGGTTACACCCGATTTTGGGGCATTTTGCCACTTAACCCTTCGAGTCAAACCGAATGAAAGCAATGATGCTCCCAATGTTGATACAGCAATTCTGGTTCTTTGAACGCTTTTAGAGACCACCCAAGTAAGTATTTCTCTTGTATTTTATGTATAGAAGCATAAACTTGTCAATCCATGAATGAATGAATGAGAATCCATGTGAATATATGAAAAGTTTTGTTGAAATACGTCACCAGAAAAAATCTAGAATTGACCTTTTTAGTAAAAAAGCTGTAGAATTCTCGTCCGAAGTCGGATTTTTACGGTCTACCCCAGTTTTCTTATGCCCAGGAAATTTCCAAGCTTTTTGAAAGAAGATTTTTGAGTTTTGAGCATGTTCAGAGGTCGAAATCGACGAAACAGTAAATTTCCAGGAGACTTCCATGAATTTTTCAGCTGTCATGAAGTCTAATGTTTTGGCCACATCTCTTTGCTAGTTTATCCAATTGCTATAAAATTTTGATATGTTATAGATAACATCCATACGAAGAGAATGGTATATATCGCAACCTTAGATTCTTCACCAATTGCTCCCAGTTAGTCGTCTCATGCAGGGCAGTGTAAAATCTCTTGACATTTGCAGCTTGTCGTAAAACGTGTTTTTATGACCTTCAAGCTATTTGCTCATGTATTGCACGTATGATAAAGAACTTAAATGATATTAGTTAATTTACATGCTAGATTTTATGACTTCCTTTGGTTTCATGCTTGGATGGCTCTAATCTCATGTAATCTTTATTTAGGTGTCAAACACCGAAGTTGAGAATGAAGGAACCAATAGTGATGACTCGAGCAACCCTGGGGTTATTGATGAAGAAACGACCATCTCTGAACTTCATAGTCGTGAGGGAGTTGTTGTTAAGGAGACCGAGACTTCAATTGTTGTTACTTCAGTGACGGGAGAAACCGAACCACAAGTAGGCGAGATCGAAGAAATTGTTGCCATGGTGTGGAAGTTGCTCCGATAATTGAAAATCGTATTATGGTGCATGAATATCCAAGTGCAGGAGTTTCTTTTGATCCTCCATTTGGTGCATCACTCCAATATCACGAACTAGTTGGCGGATTCAACGTTCCCATTGAATATGCAGGCTTGTACGAGAAGATATGGAGGAAGTTTGGTCACATCATCCTTGACAGAGACCCCCAAGCGTGCTTATTCTTTAACAGTGCAATTAGGTGTTACCTTGCATGTTATAAATGATATATGCACAGAGCTAGAAAATACTATTACTCCGGATGTACTCTTTGATTGGGAGTTCAATTTGGAGAATACTGAGAGACTTGGCTTCAACGTGAAGTGGCTTCGTAAGAAGATAAATGCTATCAAGGACCCTTTCCCAATTATGCTGTGACGGATAAGGAAGACAAGATTGTTAGGTGGCCGAAGAGCTTAATATGGAGAAGGATGCCTTACAAGTCTTGAAGGATGCAAAGGAGCGAAAATCTTTCTTCTTTGATTTTTTTGATTTCCTTCCATAATCTCTCTTGAACTTCGAGAGATGTAGGTTTTATTTCTGGTTTTGATTGTTTTGATAAGTAGATGATTGAGGATTTTCTTTGGATTTGATAGAGATTTTCTTTAAGTAAACTGAATTTTGATAAATTGCTGGATTTAAATTACTGATTGCAAGTATTGCAAACATTTTGGAGGAATTGAAATATAATGAAAAAAAAATCCTAAATGCCAAATTCAGATATTTTGGGAGTTCGTGCCTCAAACACCCAACACCTCAAACGTCTAACACCTTTCAAAGGCCGTTTATTACGGCCACACTCTACTTGCTGTCCATGTTGATTAATTTGTAGTATCCACCAACAACAGACTTAGAGATCATGAAAGGTCCTTTCCATTTGGAGTTCTTTGCAGAATGAAAGTTACGCTTAGTTGCTTTGAGAACTAAATCTCCTTCCTGGAACTTGTTAGACTTGATCTTCCGCGCCCTGAATATCTTGGTTTGAATTCTTCAGGCGTTGGTTTGGAATTCTTGGACATTCGTGGAGGGGTGGAATTCCATGTTGTAGTGAGAAGCCTTCCAATTTTCAAGGCTCTTTTGAAAGATTCTTTTACAATATGGACATTCCCGGAGAGTACAAACAGGCAAGTATCTACTTGAAGATACGTTTGTTGGATTCAAAGCTTGTCTTGTTCGTTTGCCATTATTCAGAGAGAGTTTAGAGATGATTAAACGAGTAGGAGGAGATGTATTAGAATGCTTTTGAGGTGTTCGATTCAGAAGAGGTTATGCGTCTAAAACCAAAATTTAGTGAATATTATTGCGTCTAACCAATTAGTGAAATATTCTGAGGTGAGGTTATCCATTCATAGCATTTTGCAATAGCTAAGTTATTGGTGGAGTAAAGCCCTCGAACCAAAGCAGCATGTTTGAAAACTGATAATATGGACACATGAGGAGGAATAAGACTTGCCTGAGTGCGGAACCTTTTGATGAAAGCATTTGCATTTTCTTCGGGCTTTTGTGTCAGCTCTGTCAAGGCTTTGACTTCCTTCAGATACTCAAACGGTGGAGTATCCTCTTTTTCTTCTTCCGAATCAGATGTTTCTTCAACAGAGAAATGTACAATTAAAGGTGTTGGGGTTACCTTTCCAGCATGAATCCACGTACGTCCAAGGATCATATCATATCCCGGGTCTTCTCGGATTATGTAAAATTTTGTTTCTGTCCAGGCTGAGTTTATGTTCACCTTGAGAGTAATATGGCCATAATCATCTCTAGGCGTTCCTTCATGATCCATGATTGATACTAGAGCATGAATGGCTTCTTGTCGTGTGAGACCAGCAGCTCTGAGAGTTTTCAGAGGGATAACATTGACAGTAGTGCCAACATTAATTAATGCTCATTTGAACTCGTTTCCTTTGAGATGGACTGTGGTGAGAAGTCCCCAGTCGTACATTTCTTTGTCTATTGATGCCTGCGGATCTCTAGATGGTTTTCAGTGGAATGATGTTGATGGAGGTGTCAGCATTGATCAAAATTCTTCCGAATTCGGCCTCTGAGATGGACTGTGGTGAGAAGTCCCCAATCATACATTTCTTTGTCTGCTGAAGGCTCAGGAGGTGTCTTCTGAATCAATAAACGCTTCCCCGACATGATGTGATTCAATGCAGCAAACATGTATTTCCTTTGAGCCTTTGATAAGTACAAAATTCGCATACATGCTCGATTAAGGATTGGACTGCTTCTTTGATGTGTGGTTGAGAGAGAGTGAAGGTTCGACCAGGAGAGGATCTCTGTACTCCTTCAAATCCCCAAGTTGAGTTCTTCGATTCGACCTTTTCTTGGAATATGCGCTTCAAGATTCTCGAGTCTTTTGTGGGATGATTGACGAATCAGTGAAAGCGACGGTAACGAGGATTTTCCATGTCTTCTTCAGTTGGTTATTTCTTGACATATGGTAACTTGATTGCACTTTCTTGAACCCAGACATCTAATAATTCAATCACCTCTTCGATGGGAAAAGGGAAATCAGGTACGTCTTGACCAGCTCCTGCATGTTGGGTATGAGCTTGTGTATCTCGAGTTTGATTATCCTTCCTTTGTGCTTTCGAAGGGATCGGAGAAGTATGTTTGCGCTGCGGTTCGGCTTTTCATTTGCTCCCTTGTACAACAACATTTATGGAAGGTTGAATGTTGTAATGTTTGTTGATTAAACGTCTGCTACCTTGAGTTTCTCGTGGTTCTTCAGCCTTTGTAGTCTTAGCTCTCTCCAATAAAGTAGGTACAGTAGTTGTTGATCTCTTAGCCGCTTCATGAAGTTATGATAAAGTCTGGAACTCGAGATTTTCCAAAGAAAGCCATGTATTTGGAATCATTCCATTGACGCACAAGTCCACGAGTTGTTGTTCTGTGACATTTGGATCATGACAGTCCAAAGCTTGAACTCTGAACCTTTTCACATAATCGTTAGGATGTGCATTGCTCCTTTGAAACATCCTTCCAAGATCAGAGAGGGTGATTTTCTCTGAAACGAAGAAATACTTTCTATAGAAAGCATTAACCATTTCTCCCCAACTTTTGATACTTCACAGTGCGATGTTGTTGTACCTGGGGTATATGACCCGCCTTTCGGAGACTTTGAAAATTCCTTCGCATGCAGACAACATGGTTGTGCTCATGTTCACCCAATGCTTCCAGTAAATCGAGAAACGTGCTCTCGAGCATTGCAGTTCCATCATAAAGGGTGAATGTTGGGAGGTGTAACCTTTTGGCAGAGGAATCCTTTGCGTAGTGAAGGATATGGAGGTTGGTGACGGTGGACGAGGGCATCTTGTCTTTCCACGATCCTCAAAAGGCGTTCAGTGCTTCACGAGTGATGAAACTGGACGGTTCTTTCAACGTGGATTGTCTACGCAGCCTTAGGAACTTCCTCATCATCTACTACATGGATTGGAGTGACCTCGGGATCAGCGTATGAAGATGTTTCTTTAGCTTTTCCTTTCTCCTGAGTTTTCTCTGACATCTTGTCTATAAGAGTCTTGAGATAATTACATAGTTCTTTCCGAGTGGCAGCCATGTCGGTCGATTCTTGGAAAGAGTCTCTTGCACCTTCATGAGATCACCTATGGTAGGTGGATTTTCTCCCGATTTCCTCAGAACCGATCGAAGAGTGGATTGTTGATGGCGCCAGTACCGTCGCTTGCAGGGGTGATCACTGGAGAACCAGTGTTTGGAGGAGTAATAGTGGCAGGTTGCTGATAGGATCCGGAGATACCTATATATAATAACCGCAATCGCACGGTGTCTAACTAGTAGACAGCAGGTACGGGTCTTCCCACAGGAGCGGTGGAAATACGTAATCAATATCTCTAATAAGCTAACGAGAAACAATATTTTTGGATTTTGGAAATGCGAATGAAATAATAAAATAAAATGAAAAGAACTTAAAAGCAAAGTGAGAAAGGGAGTCATTAACCAAGGTCTAAGGTATCCACCATTATTTCTATTTGGTACCGAAAGAATTCATAATCCAAAATATGCATCTACATATTTGTTCTATTGCAACACCTATTATCGGTATATTTTTCTAATATGACTTGCATCTCCTAAGTATAACCCATCAAAGTCTCCCAAGCATGGCCTATCAAATTATAATGGCAAGCAAATTATTGAAACTATGTATTTATAGATTTGCGATTATTATGTTGCGTCGTTTAAGCATAACCCATTAAATGATTTAACCTAAGCATGGATTATCAAATACTAAAACAAGTAAAATTGCAAAACTAGATATTTATGCACTTAGGCTATGTCTTGTACAAAGCCGATGAAGCAACAAAGATTATTCAACATCAAATCAATAGAGCATAAGTATAGAATTATTTGAATTAATTCATATTTGCCTACAACCAAATCTTATCAATTTAATCATGGTCTATTGCTAAAAATGATTTCAACCAAAGAACCCTGGCTACAAAGAAAATCTAGCAAAACATGGCTTTCTCAAAAGCCATAAATAAAATCAATAGCAATTCGAAATGGAATCGAGATGATAATGAAACTTCAAACCCTTGTTTATTCTCCGCAGTCCGCCTCAAAACTGGACAGACCACTATCTTCCTGGTTGCCGGCTCCCCCTTTCTTTTCTTCTTCTCTCGTTGATATATAATCGTCCGAGGGTTTCAAACAAGACCCACAAATAATTCCCTTAGGCCCAGTCCCAACGAGGACTCGCTTCCTAATCCCGCACGTTTTCGTTTTCACCGGCCATCTCATCTAACTTCAGTTTGCATTTCACCTCATTAGCTCACGTCTCCAATTTGACTACCGCCGCAACGAACCCGTTAAGCCCGACCAAAGACCACTTCTCCATCTTTTCTTCTCCTTTCGTGCAGCGGCAATACAAAAAAAAAACCGAGTTCCAGTTGACAAATTAATCGATCGCAGCTTTCACCATTCACTTCCATGTCGTTTGGCTATCGTTCCCAACGTCAGGGCCTTTCCCGAATCCGACCAAAATACCCATTACTCCAGCCTTCCAAGACCTTGTTCAACAGTTCTCATCGTCACTTTGCACCGCAATATATCCTCATCATCACAAAGCATCTCAACCGAGCGTGCAACAAGCTGCCAAATACGTAGGCACACGGCCATCTATTCTCAAACCTTATAACACCTTCGGCCTGAATTTCAACAGAACCCACTTCGTAAACTCTATTTCCTTGTCTTTGACCTTCCTAATTCGGCTTGTTATAGTGACCTCTTATGTTCATGTTCCTCCCAGGTTCGAACTTAGTAGCAATACGAGAAGAACCACGGCTATAATTTCAAAGCTTAGCCACGTTCTTCCTTCCCATACCGAACACAAAACATTTCAGATCGAAACTCATGAAAATCCTTTAGTTATAGTTGCAAAGATGCAGCATTTCCATTCCTTCCAAGAGTTCTCTCACACTTTGTCATTATCGCCTCCAACTCGAGCCGCACCTTCCACAATAATAGCTAACCGAACTTCATAATTTCTTCCTTTTCCTCCATCACGCCTCCGTCTTCGCGAACAACGGCACCACAAAAGCATCAAGAGCATCTCGGCAAACACATTCGAGTAAATAGAAAAATACCACCAGAGTTTAAGAGAACGCTGTTCTTGTTCCGCATCTTGTTTTCCCGCCATTAACCCATTTCATTCTCCAACAATCGCACCCAGTACCACTTTCTACTCCCTCGTATTAGATGGTCGATCACCACCAGTTTCGATCCAAGATTTTCTTGCCATCATTTGGAGCATCCATCTCGCCATTTACTCTTATATCTCTTCTCTGTAACATGGAAATGAACGATGTCTTTGTTCCATACTTACTAAATACTGCCCAAAATTGTTGTTGTAATGAAGCCACGTCCAACACTCATTTGACCCAACAAAGGCCACGTCCACCAAACCTTGTTGTAGCACTAACATACTGCGGATAGTGGAATTGACGTGCTAGCTTGAAGTAAAATTGGCGTGCTTGAACAAGACAAAGATAATTTGTTGCATCCACAGGTCGTGATGGATAAAGTGGTCCTAACACAGATTGTTAAGTAGCAACCAAATTAATTCTTTCTCATTAGTGATGTGAATAACCTTTTGGGGTTTAGTCGAAAATGCTCTTTTAGCTCTTGATTTAAGTAAATTCTTTCGTGATCGAAATCATTGGTACTTTCTACAAAAGCACTCAAAAAGTATCATTAACCAAAATATAGAGTCCTAGCTAATATAATTATGGGTATAAAATATAGCATTTACGTGCTCACCAACACCCCCACACTTATATTTTGCTAGTCCTCGAGCAAAACAAAAAATATATCCGCTACACAGCTGGATAAAGAGTGATGTCTGCTAAACGGCCCGAGACAAATCGAAATGCAAACATGACTAGCGGATCCACTAAGCAGTGGATAGAAATGTGCGCTAAATAGCTAGACGAATCCACTAAACAGTGGATAGAGATGTCTACTAAACAGCTAGACAGAAAGACCCGCTAAACATCTGATCATTTTTTTTATATATATATATTTTTTAAAATTGTAGACCCGCTAAATGCCTGGTCATAAAATGAAAATCTGAAAAAGAATGAAAAAGACCCGCTAAACAGCTGGTCATAGAAAATACTCTAAAAATAATAACCCCCTTTTTTTTTTAAAGCCTAACGAAAATGCCACTCCGCCACACTTAAACATTACATTGTCCTCAATGTAATTGAGTCATCCAACGTAGAAATTAGGATGGGAAACTGAAGCAAACAAATAAAAGAGAGAGGAAAGAAAACAACTGATGGGTTGGCTCCATGAAGCGAAATCATATGGGTTGACTCCCATAAAGCATAATCTTCGTATCCGGCTTGCAGCAAAAGAATCTCAAACCGGTGATAATACACCAAAGTACCTTGCAAACCATATATATAAAGTCGAAAAGTTGGGGATCAATCCAACAAATCAGGTCAGCTGCAAATGTGAACCTGCAAACACTATAAACCTCAAAACAAACGTGTAAATCCATTTTCAATAGAAAGCAATCCTTAGTCAAGATAAGCATATCACTCTCATGGAAAACAAGCATATTATTTTCTATTCCGGAAACACGCTCTAAATCAGGTTCTAAATCAGCTGAAATACGTTCGGTCGACACATTATCTTCACTAGAAATCATAGGAATCAATGTATTGACAACGTAAAAAGGTATCGGATTATCAAACCGAGCACAATGATCTATGCATGCATCTAGTGGTTCAGGTTCATCAAAATCAGCAACTCCTAAATCTGGTTCTAAGTCCGCAGAAATTAATTCCGTGGTTGAGTTACCTTGATAAACTATTGGAGGTTGAAATGCATTGATAATATCAATGATCATAGGGTCATCGGAATCAGAAAAGTGGGCTAAACAAATAGATAAAGGCTCAAAATCATTGATACAAGTTATCTGACCAATATCAATATGTTCAACATTCACATCAAAGATTCGTAAAATCACTAGATGGATCGAGGAAAAACAAGAGCACGGTGGAGCAACAATATCATGAATAATCGCCTCATCACTATCGCAACTAAGTGACTTATAGGAAACTCATTATTTGAATAATTAGAAAATATCTCATTATGCATGTCTACTGTCTCTAAGTCATCAGACTCAACAATAGTATCTTCTGTATAAATATGTTCTTCTAAATCATTATTATCTGAATAAATGACGTCTCTAACACAACTCTCGTCCTTATGAATAGACAAATAATCAGTTAAATGATCATGAGTTGGGTAGGATACAATAGATTCAGATATTATATCAGTATCATAATTCCTAAAATCACTTCTAGTGTCAAGTTCATTTTCACCCTCATGGTATTGGGGTTGATACTCATCTGAATAACCACCCATAGCGAAATTACGCGGATTCCAAGTTCCATATCTGAGACGATTATAAGCAAGAACTTCCTTATACCGTGACCCATACATGTATTCACCAAGCGTCATAGACGACGTCTCGCGCAAAGCATTCATCGTTCTCAAAAAGGTACCTGAAATAAAATGCTGACACACAAAACAAGTCAAAAGGAAAAAGAAACATAGCTAAAAATAATTAAAAAAATATTGTACAAAAATAAAAATAAAAACCTAACTATTTACAAAATCAAAAGTACTAATTACAATATTCCACAGCCACTCCCCGGCAGCGGCGCCAAAAATTGATAGGATCCGGAGATACCTATATATAATAACGGCAATCGCACGGTGTCTAACTAGTAGACAGAGGCAAGTACGGGTCGTTCCCACGAGGAGCGGTGGAAATACGTAATCAATATCTCTAATAAGCTAACGAGAAACAATATTTTTGGATTTTTGGAAATGTGAATGAAATAATAAAATAAATGAAAAGAACTTAAAAGCAGTGAGAAAGGGAGTCATTAACCAAGGTCTAAGGTATCCACCATTATTTCTATTTGGTCTTGAAAAAAGAATTCATAATCCGAAATATGCATCTACATATTTGTTCTATTGCAACACCTATTATCGGTATATTTTCTCTAATATGACTTGCATCTCCTAAGTATAACCCATCAAAGTCTCCCAAGCATGGCCTATCAAATTATAATGGCAAGCAAATTATTGAAACTATGTATTTATAGATTTGCGATTATTATGTTGCGTCGTTTAAGCATAACCCATTAAATGATTTAACCTAAGCATGGATTATCAAATACTAAAACAAGTAAAATTGCAAACTAGATATTTATGCACTTAGGCTATGTCTTGTACAAAGCCGATGAAGCAACAACGATTATTGACATCAAATCAATAGAGCATAAGTATAGAATTATTTGAATTAATTCATATTTGCCTACAACCAAATCTTATCAATTTAATCATGGTGTATTGCTAAAAATGATTTCAACCAAAGAACCCCGGCTACAAAGAAAATCTAGCAAAACATGGCTTTCTCCAAAAGCCATAAATAAAATCAATAGCAATTCGAAATGGAATCGAGATGATAATGGAACTTCAAACCCTTGTTTCTTCTCCGTCGTCCGCCTCAAAACCGGCAGACCACTATCTTCCCGATTGCCGGCTCCCCCTTTCTTTTCTTCTTCCGTTGATATATAATCGTCCCCGAGGGTTTCAAACAAGACCCACAAATAATTCCCTTAGGCCCAGTCCCAACGAGGACTCGCTTCCTAATCCCGCACGTTTTCGTTTCCCCGGCCATCTCATCTAACTTCGGTTTGCATTTCACTCATTAGCTCACGTCTCCAACCGACTACCGCCCGCAACGAACCCGTTAAGCCCTCGACCCGCCACCACTTCTCCATCTTTTCTTCTCCTTTTAGGCAGCGTGGCAATACAAAAACGAAACCGAGTTCAGTTCAACAAATTAATCGAGTCGCACTTTCACCATTCACTTCCATGTCGTTTGGCTATCGTTCCCAACGTCGGGCCTTTCCGAATCCGACCAAAATACCCATTACTTTAGCCTTCCAAGACCTTGTTCAACAGCTTCTCATCGTCACGTTGCAATATATCCCTCATCATCACAAAGACACCTCAACCGAGCGTGCAACAATCGCCAAATACGCCGTGCAAAGCCATCATTCTCAAGCCTTATAACACCTTCACTGAATTTCAACAGAACCCATACGTAAAACTCTATTTCCTTGTCTTTGACCTTCCTAATTCCGACTCCGTCATGGTGACCTCTTATGTTCATGTTCCTCCCGTTCGAACGGGTAGCAATACGAGAAGAACCACCGGCTATAATTTCACAAACAGCCACGCACTTCCTTCCCATAGAACACAAAACATTTTTAGTATCGAAACTCATGAAAATCCCTTTAGTTATAAAGGCAAGATCTGTGACATTTCCATTCCTTCCAAGAGTTCTCTCACACTTTGTCATTATCGGCCTCCAACTCGAGCTGCACCTTCACAGTAACAGCTAACTGAACTTCATAATTTCTTTCTTTTCCTCCATCACAAGCTCCGTCTTCGCAGAACAACGGCACCACACAGCAACAAGAGCATCTCGTGCAAACACATTCGAGTAACATAAAATACCACCGAGTTTAAGAGAACGCCTGCGATTGCCTGCACTTTGTTTTCGCCATTAACCCATTTCATTCTCCAACAATCGCACTTTGATGTACCACTTTCTACTCCCTGTATTGCGTCGATCACCACCAGTTTCGATCCAAGATTTTTTGCCATCATTTGGAGCATCCATCTGCCATTTACTCTTATATCTCTTCTCTGCTTAACGGGAAATGAGCGATGTCTTGTTTCCATACTTACTAAATACTGCCCAAAATTGTTGTTGTAATGAAGCCACGTCCAACACTCATTTGACCCAACAAGTACCACGTCCACCAAACCTTGTTGTAGCACTAACATCTGCGGATAGTGGAATTGACGTGCTAGCTTGAAGTAAAATTGGCGTGCTTGAACAAGACAAAGATAATTTGTGCATCCGATACGGTCGTGATGGATAAAGTGGTCCTAATACAGATTGTTAAGTAGCAACCAAATTAATTCTTTCTCATTAGTGATGTGAATAACCTTTTTGGGGTTTAGTGAAAATGCTCTTTTAGCTCTTGATTTAACCGTAAATTCTTTCGTGATCGAAATGGCCGGTACTTTCTACAAAAGCACTCAAAAAGTATCATTAACCAAAAATAGAGTCCTAGCTAATATAATTATGGGTATAAAATATAGCATTTACGTGCTCACCAACACCCCCCACACTTATATTTTGCTAGTCCTCGAGCAAAACAAAAAATATATCCGCTACACAGCTGGATAAAGAGTGATGTCTGCTAAACAGCGAGACAAATCGTCGCTAAGCGACTAGACGGATCCACTAAACGTGGATAGAAATGTACGCTAAATAGCTAGGCGAATCCACTAAACAGTGGATAGAGATGTCTAGCTAAACGGCTAGACTTGAGAAAGACCCGCTAAACATATGATCATTTTTTTATATATATATATTTTTTAAAATTGTAGACCCGCTAAACAGCTGGTCATAAAATGAAAATCTGAAAAAGAATGAAAAAGACCCGCTAAACAGCTGGTCATAGAAAATACTCTAAAAATAATAACCCCCTTTTTTTTTTAAAGCCTAACGAAAATGCCACTCAACCACACTTAAACATTACATTGTCCTCAATGTAATTGAGTCATCCAACGTAGAAATTAGGATGGGAAACTGAAGCAAACAAATAAAAGATAGAGGAAAGAAAACAAATCTGATGGGTTGACTCCCATGAAGCGAAATCATATGGGTTGACTCCATAAAGCATAATCTTCGTATCCCGAACTTGCAGGCAAAGAATCTCAAACCGGGTGATAATACACCAAAGTACCTTGCAAACCATATATATAAAGTCTGAAAAGTTGGGGATCAATCCAACAAATCGAATTGACTGCAAATGTGAACCCGCAAAACACTATAAACCTCAAAACAAACGTGTAAATCCATTTTGGGCAGAAAGCAATCCTTAGTCAAGATAAGCATATCACTCTCATGGAAAACAAGCATATTATTTTCTATTCCGGAAACACGCTCTAAATCAGGTTCTAAATCAGCTGAAATACGTTCGGTCGACACATTATCTTCACTAGAAATCATAGGAATCAATGTATTGACAACGTAAAAGGTATCGGATTATCAAACCGAGCATGATGATCTATGCATGCATCTAGTGGTTCAGTTCATCAAAATCGGAACTCCTAAACTGGTTCTAAGTCCAAAAAATTAAGTGGTTGAGTTACCTTGATTAACTATTGGAGGTTGAAATGCATTGATAATATCAATGATCATAGGATCATCGGAATCGAGAAAAGTGGGCTAAACAAATAGATAAAGGCTCAAAATCATTGATACAAGTTATCGACCAATATCAATATGTTCAACATTCACATCAGCATTCAGAAAATCACTAGATGGATCAGAAAAACAAGAGCACAGTGGAGCAACAATATCATGAATAATCGCCTCATCACTATCTGCAACTAAGTGACTTATAGGAAACTCATTATTTGAATAATTAGAAAATATCTCATTATGCACGTCTACTGTCTCTAAGTCATCAGACTCAACAATAGTATCTTCTGTATAAATATGTTCTTCTAAATCATTATTATCTGAATAAATGACGTCTCTAACACAACTCTCGTCCTTATGAATAGACAAATAATCAGTTAAATGATCATGAGTTGGGTAGGATACAATAGATTCAGATATTATATCAGTATCATAATTCCTAAAATCACTTCTAGGGTCAAGTTCATTTTCACCCTCATGGTATTGGGGTTGATACTCATCTGAATAACCACCCATAGCGAAATTACGCGGATTCCAAGTTCCATATCTGAGACGATTATAAGCAAGAACTTCCTTATCTCGTGACCCATACATGTATTCACCAAAGCGTCATAGACGGCGTCTCGCGCAAAGCATTCATCGTTCTCAAAAAGGTACTGAAATAAAATGTTGACACACAAAACAAGTCAAAAGGAAAAAGAAACGCTAAAAATAATTAAAAAATATTGTACAAAAATAAAAATAAAAACCTAACTATTTACAAAATCAAAAGTACTAATTACAATATTCCACAGCCACTCCCCGGCAGCGGCGCCAAAAATTGATAGGATCCGGAGATACCTATATATAATAACCGCACCGCACGCGTGTCTAACTAGTAGACTTGAGAGGCACGTGGTCGTTCCCACGAGGAGCGGTGGAAATACGTAATCAATATCTCTAATAAGCTAACGAGAAACAATATTTTTGGATTTTTGGAAATGCGAATGAAATAATAAAATAAATGAAAAGAACTTAAAAGCAGTGAGAAAGGGAGTCATTAACCAAGGTCTAAGGTATCCACCATTATTTCTATTTGGTACTGAAAAGAATTCATAATCCGAAATATGCATCTACATATTTGTTCTATTGCAACACCTATTATCGGTATATTTTCTCTAATATGACTTGCATCTCCTAAGTATAACCCATCAAAGTCTCCCAAGCATGGCCTATCAAATTATAATGGCAAGCAAATTATTGAAACTATGTATTTATAGATTTGCGATTATTATGTCAAATCGTTTAAGCATAACCCATTAAATGATTTAACCTAAGCATGGATTATCAAATACTAAAACAAGTAAAATTGCAAAACTAGATATTTATGCACTTAGGCTATGTCTTGCACAAAGCCGATGAAAACAAACGATTATTCAACATCAAATCAATAGAGCATAAGTATAGAATTATTTGAATTAATTCATATTTGCCTACAACCAAATCTTATCAATTTAATCATGGTCTATTGCTAAAAATGATTTCAACCAAAGAACCCTGGCTACAAAGAAAATCTAGCAAAACATGGCTTTCTCAAAAGCCATAAATAAAATCAATAGCAATTCGAAATGGAATCGAGATGATAATGGAACTTCAAACCCTTGTTTCTTCTCCGTCGTCCGCCTCAAACCGCGAGACCACTATCTTCCCGATTTGCGGCTCCCCTTTCTTTTCTTCTTTCTCTGTTGATATATAATCGTCCCCAGGGTTTCAAACAAGACCCACAAATAATTCCCTTAGGCCCAGTCCCAACGAGGACTCGCTTCCTAATCCCTGCACGTTTGTTTCGGCCATCTCATCTAACTCAGTTTGCATTTCACTCATTAGCTCACGTCTCAACCGACTACACGCCCGCAACGAACCCGTTAAGCTCGACCAGCACCCTTCTCCATCTTTTCTTCTCCTTTCGAGCGCGCGTACAAAAACGAAACCGAAGTTCGGTTCAACAAATTAATCATTGCGGCTTTCACCATTCACTTCCATGTCGTTTGGCTATCGTTCCCAACGTCAGGCCTTTCCGAATCAAGACCAAAATACCCATTACTTCAGCCTTCCAAGACCTTGTTCAACAGCTTCTCATCGTCACTTGCTGCAATATATCCTCATCATCCAAAGACCTCAACCGAGCGTGCAACAACCGCCAAATACGCCGTACCTGACCATCTATTCTCAAGCCTTATAACACCTTCAGCTGAATTTCAACAGAACCCACTTCGTAAACTCTATTTCCTTGTCTTTGACCTTCCTAATTCCAAACTCGTCATAGGGATCGACCTCTTATGTTCATGTTCCTCCCCGGTTCGAACACGGTAGCAATACGAGAAGAACCACCGGCTATAATTTCTGAGCTTAGCCACGTACTTCCTTCCCATACCGAACACAAAACATTTCAATCATCGAAACTCATGAAAATCCCTTTAGTTATAGTTGCGATGCGTTAAAGCATTTCCATTCCTTCCAAGAGTTCTCTCACACTTTGTCATTATCGGCCTCCAACTCGAGCTGCACCTTCACAAAGTAATAGCTAATCTGAACTTCATAATTTCTTCCTTTTCCTCCATCACAGCTCCGTCTTGAGAACATGGCACCCACAAAGCATCAAAGAGCATCTCAGGCAAACACATTCGAGTGAGAAAAATACCCGAGTTTAAGAGAGCGCTGCGATTACTCGCCTTGTTTTCCTGCCATTAACCCATTTCATTCTCCAACAATCGCACCCAGTACCACTTTCTACTCCCTCGTATGTGCGATGATCACCACCAGTTTCGATCCAAGATTTTGCTGCCATCATTTGGAGCATCCATCTGCCATTTACTCTTATATCTCTTCTCCGCTAACAGGGGAAATGAACGATGTGCTGTTCCATACTTACTAAATCTTGCCCAAAATTGTTGTTGTAATGAAGCCACGTCCAACACTCATTTGACCCAACAGTGCCACGTCCACCAAACCTTGTTGTAGCACTAACATACTGCTTGGATAGTGGAATTGACGTGCTAGCTTGAAGTAAAATTGGCGTGCTTGAACAAGACAAAGATAATTTTGTGCATCCACAGTCGTGATGGATAAAGTGGTCCTAACACAGATTGTTAAGTAGCAACCAAATTAATTCTTTCTCATTAGTGATGTGAATAACCTTTTGGGGTTTAGTCAAAAATGCTCTTTTAGCTCTTGATTTAACCGTAAATTCTTTCGTGATCGAAATCCGCTGGTACTTTCTACAAAAGCACTCAAAAGTATCATTAACCAAAATATAGAGTCTAGCTAATATAATTATGGGTATAAAATATAGCATTTACGTGCTCACCAACACCCCCACACTTATATTTTGCTAGTCCTCGAGCAAAAACAAAAATATATCCGCTACACAACTGGATAAAGAGTGATGTCTCGCTAAACAATGAGACAAACGATCTGCTAAACGGCTAAGCGGATCCACTAAACAGTGGATAGAAATGTCTCGCTAACTTGACTAGACGAATCCACTAAACAGTGGATAGAGATGTCTGCTAAACAATTAGACGAGGAAAGACCCGCTAAACATCCGATCATTTTTTTATATATATTTTTTTTAAAATTGTAGACCCAGCTAAATTACTGGTCATAAAATGAAAATCGAAAAAGAATGAAAAAGACCCGCTAAACAGCTGGTCATAGAAAATACTCTAAAAATAATAACCCCCTTTTTTTTTAAAGCCTAACGAAAATGCCACTCAACCACACTTAAACATTACATTGTCCTCAATGTGGTGAGTCATCCAACGTAGAAATTAGGATGGGAAACTGACAAACAAATAAAAGATAGAGGAAAGAAAACAAATCCGATGGGTTGACTCCCATGAAGCGAAATCATATGGGTTGACTCCCATAAAGCATAATCTTCGTATCCCGCTTGCGGAGCAAAGAATCTCAAACCGGTGATAATACACCAAAGTACCTTTAAAACCATATATATAAAGTCTCGAAAAGTTGGGGATCAATCCAACAAATCAGGTCACCGTAAAATGTGAACCTGCAAACCCTATAAACCTCAAAACAAACGTGTAAATCCATTTTCAATAGAAAGCAATCCTTAGTCAAGATAAGCATATCACCCTCATGGAAAACAAGCATATTATTTTCTATTGAAACACGCTCTAAATCGGGTTCTAAATGGTGAAATACGTTCGCCGACAAATTATCTTCACTAGAAATCATAGGAATCAATGTATTGACAACGTAAAAAGGTATCGGATTATCAAACCGAGCACAATGATCTATGCATGCATCTAGTGGTTCGGGTTCATCAAAATCAAGAACTCCTAAATCTGGTTCTAAGTCCCATGAAATTAATTCCGTGGTTGAGTTACCTTGATTAACTATTGGAGGTTGAAATGCATTGATAATATCAATGATCATAGGTCATGGAATCGAGAAAAGTGGGCTAAACAAATAGATAAAGGCTCAAAAATCATTGATACAAGTTATCTGACCAATATCAATATGTTCAACATTCACATCGGCATTCGAGAAAATCACTAGATGGATGGAAAAACAAGAGCACAAAGTGGAGCAACAATATCATGAATAATCGCCTCATCACTATACGCAACTAAGTGACTTATAGGAAACTCATTATTTGAATAATTAGAAAATATCTCATTATGCACGTCTCATACTTGTCTCTAAGTCATCGACTCAACAATAGTATCTTCTCGTATAAATATGTTCTTCTAAATCATTATTATCTCGAATAAATGACGTCTCTAACACAACTCTCGTCCTTATGAATAGACAAATAATCGAGTTAAATGATCATGAGTTGGGTAGGATACAATAGATTCGGATATTATATCGATATCATAATTCTAAAATCACTTCTAGTGTCAAGTTCATTTTCACCCTCATGGTATTGGGGTTGATACTCATCTGAATAACCACCCATAGCGAAATTACGCGGATTCCAAGTTCCATATCTGAGACGATTATAAGCAAGAACTTCCTTATACCGTGACCCATACATGTATTCACCAAGCGTCATAGACGACGTCTCGCGCAAAGCATTCATCGTTCTCAAAAAAGGTACCTGAAATAAAATGCTGACATACAAAACAAGTCAAAAGGAAAAAGAAACGCTAAAAATAATTAAAAAATATTGTACAAAAATAAAAATAAAAACCTAACTATTTACAAAATCAAAAGTACTAATTACAATATTCCACAGCCACTCCCGGCGCTAAAAATTGATAGGATCCGGAGATACTATATATAATAACCGCAATCGCACGGTGTCTAACTAGTAGACGAGCAGGCAAGTGCGGGTCGTTCCCACGAGGAGCGGTGGAAATACGTAATCAATATCTCTAATAAGCTAACGAGAAACAATATTTTTGGATTTTTGGAAATGCGAATGAAATAATAAAATAAAATGAAAAGAACTTAAAAGCAGTGAGAAAGGGAGTCATTAACCAAGGTCTAAGGTATCCACCATTATTTCTATTTGGTACTGAAAAGAATTCATAATCCGAAATATGCATCTACATATTTGTTCTATTGCAACACCTATTATCGGTATATTTTCTCTAATATGACTTGCATCTCCTAAGTATAACCCATCAAAGTCTCCCAAGCATGGCCTATCAAATTATAATGGCAAGCAAATTATTGAAACTATGTATTTATAGATTTGCGATTATTATGTTGCGTCGTTTAAGCATAACCCATTAAATGATTTAACCTAAGCATGGATTATCAAATACTAAAACAAGTAAAATTGCAAACTAGATATTTATGCACTTAGGCTATGTCTTGCACAAAGCCGATGAAGCAACAACGATTATTCAACATCAAATCAATAGAGCATAAGTATAGAATTATTTGAATTAATTCATATTTGCCTACAACCAAATCTTATCAATTTAATCATGGTCTATTGCTAAAAATGATTTCAACCAAAGAACCCTGGCTACAAAGAAAATCTAGCAAAACATGGCTTTCTCAAAAGCCATAAATAAAATCAATAGCAATTCCGAAATGGAATCGAGATGATAATGGAACTTCAAACCCTTGTTTCTTCTCCGTCGTCCGCCTCAAACCGGCAGACCACTATCTTCGATTCTGCGGCTCCCCCTTTCTTTTCTTCTTCTCTGTTGATATATAATCGTCCCCTGAGGGTTTCAAACAAGACCCACAAATAATTCCCTTAGGCCCAGTCCCAACGAGGACTCGCTTCCTAATCCCGCACGTTTCGCTTTCCCGGCCATCTCATCTAACTTCGGTTTGCATTTCACTCATTAGCTCACGTCTCCAAGCGACTCACGCCTGCAAACGAACCCGTTAAGCCTGACCTGACACCACTTCTCCATCTTTTCTTCTCCTTTGCAAGCGGCAATACAAAAAACGTAAAAACCGAGTTCGATTCAACAAATTAATCATCGTGACTTTCACCATTCACTTCCATGTCGTTTGGCTATCGTTCCCAACGTCGAGGCCTTTCGAATCCGACCAAAATACCCATTACTTGACCTTCCAAGACCTTGTTCATTCCGCGATTCTCATCGTCCTTTTGCCGCAATATATCCTCATCATCTGACACCTCAACCGAGCGTGCAACAAGCCGCCAAATACGCCAGCATACCGCCTATCTATTCTCAAGCCTTATAACACCTTCAATGAATTTCAGCAGAACCCACTTCTGTAAACTCTATTTCCTTGTCTTTGACCTTCTAATTCGCCATTCGTCATGGTTGACCTCTTATGTTCATGTTCCTCCCGATTCGAACCGGTAGCAATACTGACGAAAAGAACCATGGCTATAATTTCACAGCTTAGCCAATGTACTTCCTTCCCATCTAGAACACAAAACATTTCAGTACAGAAACTCATGAAAATCCCTTTAGTTATAGTTGCGATGCAAAGCATTTCCATTCCTTCCAAGAGTTCTCTCACACTTTGTCATTATCGGCCTCCAACTCAGCCGCACCTTCACAAAGTAATAGCTAAGCGAACTTCATAATTTCTTCCTTTTCCTCCATGGCTCGTCTTCGAGAACAACGGCACTACGACATCAAGAGCATCTCTGAGCAAACACATTCGAGTAAAGAAAAATACCACCGAGTTTAAGAGAACGCTGCGATTGCACCGCCTTGTTTTCCCGCCATTAACCCATTTCATTCTCCAACAATCGCTTTTGTACCACTTTCTACTCCTGTTGCGATCGATCACCACAGTTTGATCCAAGATTTTTTGCCATCATTTGGAGCATCCATCGCCATTTACTCTTATATCTCTTCTGCAATGGGAAATGAACGATGTCTTTGTTCCATACTTACTAAATCTTTTGTCCAAAATTGTTGTTGTAATGAAGCCACGTCCAACACTCATTTGACCCAACGATTGCCACGTCCACCAAACCTTGTTGTAGCACTAACATCTGCGGATAGTGGAATTGACGTGCTAGCTTGAAGTAAAATTGGCGTGCTTGAACAAGACAAAGATAATTTGTGCATCCTTAATTAGTGATGGATAAAGTGGTCCTAACACAGATTGTTAAGTAGCAACCAAATTAATTCTTTCTCATTAGTGATGTGAATAACCTTTTGGGGTTTAGTCGAAAATGCTCTTTTAGCTCTTGATTTAACGTAAATTCTTTCGTGATCGAAATCCGCCGGTACTTTCTACAAAAGCACTCAAAAGTATCATTAACCAAAATATAGAGTCTAGCTAATATAATTATGGGTATAAAATATAGCATTTACGTGCTCACCGATTCGCCTCGGAGGAGTGGTAGTGGCGGTACCACTAGAGCTTGCGATATTAGGTTCAGTGTTGAACCCGAATTAGTAACTAACCCGGACTAAGACCGGCCATCTTGTGAGAATTGAGATTGCAAGCGAGAGAATGATCTCCCACCGTGGTCGGCAATCTGTAGATGGGGCAAAGCGAGTTCTTAGGGTTTTAAGGAATTGAGGAGACGACCAGTGTGGGAGAAACTCCTTGAACCGAGTGAACCATCTAACCTCACGATACCTTTGCAAAAGGGAGTGCTTTGAATTTGAGAGATGTCTCAGGACTCCGGCCTAGAAACCAAGACAATGTCGTTCCGGAGTCAATTCGGTCACAAGAGAGGATGGGTCGATATATTGCGGGGAAGGCCGAGAAATGTGTGAGATCAATGGTGATGAAATTGTAGGTGTGTTGTGTATTCTGCGTGAAGAAATAAGATAAGTTCCCGATTGATTGAATTTGCTCTTGTTGAGAGTAATTTCTCAAGCGTCGAGTTCTTAATCTCTTGTTGTCTTTTTGACTAAAGATTGTCTTTTTTCAATCATGATTGAGACTTATTTACATTGCTAAAATTTAAAAACACCTTGGTCCCATGAAGTGTGACATTAAGGAGTCAAAGAGCGGGGGAAATGGAAATCGTGTTAAAACGATTTGCTCATCGTGCTTGGAGACTTGGTTGATTTCTATCCACTACTTTGCTAACTCCTCCAACTGATTGCACGACTTGCTCACATTCTCATCGTGTGTATGAACACACGTGCCGAGACCGCCATACCAAAACCCTAGTTAATATCCCCATGTGACACGATTGATGTCGTGATTGTAGAGTGCAAAGCGGACGTGTATTTAGTTGGGGTCGATTCTTGAATTTATGGGACGATGAGTCCTTGTATTCCGAGTCTAACGTTATTTGTAAAATGTTGCAAAGAACTCAAGAATCGAACATGTCTGTTGAGATATAGGTATATTCTCGAATAAATGTTGATAGTTAAGGTGAGCAAATATTGCTCACTTGATGAATGTCGAGTATTGATAGTTGAACCAATATGCCTTAGTTCGAGCAAATATTGCTCATCTCGAGCGATTGCTCGTTTGATGAATTATTGTAGCGAGGACCAAATAAAATATTAATCTAAAATACAGCAACTAAACCGATTATAATCAATTAAAATATTGATCATGAGGATCAACGTAAAATTATTAGCGTTTGAATGGAATTATAAACCTTGGATTCGAAACCTAATTTCGATCAATTGCCGATCAATTGATGATTTATTGAAAATCAACCACGGAGTAAAGGAGGAATGGCTACATGGGATGATGGATCGATCATGTAGCGCCCGGATGCTTTCAGTGAGCAAATACCAAATTCTCTTGAAGACCAGTTGGTGAAAAGATGATTAAATGCTGGTTTTAATCATTTTAGTAAAAATAGTGCTCTCAAGCATTAGGCAATAAAACCTAATTATGAAGAGATGAGGGACCGACCAAGGGGTCATGAAACCTGCCATGGTTGGTCAGGACCGAATGACGATCGTTTCATGAAATTCCAAATTGTTTGGAAGAGTTTAACCTAATGTGAACAAATTAGGTCAAATGATGAAAATGTGCGGGAATAGGCCTCTTACAAGACAAAGAGCCAACCTTGGTCGGTCAAGGTAATATGCTCATGTCACCAAAGTGTTCGTGTCTCAATCTTGAGAATTTTGATATTTTCTGATGCGCGTTTGAGCAACATTTTGAGAAAATGTGAAGAAATCAAGGTTTTTGCTCAAATTGAGGAAATTTCATAAGATGAAGGAAATAATAATAATAATAAAATAAGGAATCATGAAGTATGGGACCGGCTATGGCTAGGCATGGCCATCAAGCCAATAAGCCCTAGTCCCATGGCATTTTTCCTAATTTTATATTATTTTCATGATTTTAGGAAAATACCATGAAATCAAGGAGTTTGTTGAAATAAAGGAGTTTTTCCTTAAAATGGAGTTTCCATGAGATGAAGGAAACCATAATAATTAATAATAATAAAATAAGGGGCATGGGACCTGGCCACGACTAGGGCATGGTCGGTCGGCTAGAAGCTCGGTCCCGTGAGTCTTCCCTAATTTTATATCTTTTCCTTGATCTGAAGGGAAATATCATGAAATCAAGGAATTTCATGG
Organism: Papaver armeniacum; assembly: GCA_023531295.1. Classification (NCBI taxonomy): domain Eukaryota; kingdom Viridiplantae; phylum Streptophyta; class Magnoliopsida; order Ranunculales; family Papaveraceae; genus Papaver; species Papaver armeniacum. The sequence goes on from JAJJWW010004982.1 coordinate 367,677, forward strand.
GATGATGGAAATAATAATAATAAAATAATAAAAACACAAGGTGTAGGACGGCCACAAATTGGGCATGAGTCATGACAATGGCTAGTAGAGCTTCGATGTCATGACACTTTTCCTAATTTTATTTCCTTGATGTGAAGAAACACCATGAAACCGAGGAGTTTCCTTAAAACGAAGGAATTTTGTTCAAATGAAGGAATTTTCATGGGATCAAGTAAAAATAATAAAAATATAATAAAATAGAGAATTAGGCGTGGGATCGGCCACGGCGTGTGATCGGCCGGTGGGCCTGACCCCTAGCGCCTTAGCTAATATTTTATTATTATTTTTTCTTCCTATTTGTGCATCGTTCCTTCGTGTTTTGGAATGCTTGTTCGTGCATTCAGGTGCTCGTTAGTGCATTATTGCTGAATACACTTGCACCATTTTGGGTCGGGGCTTACTCGATAGCGGCTCAGATGCCCGTACGTTGAATATTTATCACTAACCCATGGAATTCTGCTGGGAAGAACCACAAATTGAAGTAATGGAAATATTATGAAGAACGTAGAATATTTTCGAATATTCAATTAATGAATTCAAGGATTATAGATAATTAATTGATGGCTCTATACTAGCAGGCATGCTGTCTAGGAGCATTAATTATCTGAGAGTTGAGTAATTTGAGCTTGTTGAAGCGTCATATTTCTTTTATATAGTCGGGGAAAACATTGTTACATCCTGAAGATAATATTGCTCTATACTAGTAGGCAAGTCTGTCTAGAGCCATCCAATCTTTCGATTCTATGTAAAAGTGATTACTGAAATTGCTGAGTATTCATGAGATATACCGTTGCCTCAGCTGAGAGACTACACATCTACATATACTCTGAGAGACAATATTCTCAGTCAGAGATTCTTGCGGCATGAGATTTCATGCTTCGATGAGAGACATGAGCCTCAATACTCATCTGATTGCTGGATCAGGAGCATGTATAATTATGGTTTTACGATTTTAGCCTTCGCTGAAAATCCAATATCTACACTTGGTTTCCAAGTTTTGAGACACCTAGTCAAGGTATTTTTATTTGATAAAATACATGAAAATATACATTTTCTGAAATAACAGTGAAAGTTTTCCGAAACAATATGATTAAGAGGGTCTGAAAATATTCTTCCCAATTTTTGTCATGAACTTTCCTAAGATCGAAAGTATTCTTCTAAAAATAGAAAAAGTATTCCAAAACTAGAAAAATACTTTAGATGTTCATGATGAGTACTGTAAATATACCTTTCTCATATTCCAATGCTCTTTTAAGAATTTCCTACTATGTTTATTGAGCACTATATGGGAAATTCGATCAACAAACTTAATTATTGAAGTGAGCACTTGATTGCTCATCTTTGTATTTGGAACATGGCTCATCATTATAGTTTCGGACATCTTCCTTTTTGAAACTATTACATGAATAGTCTTCTTTCATTAAGTCACAACTTGAGTGATCTGGTGCAACAGAGAGATCATCAGTGTGACATGAGTTCTTTTGAGTCACGAAGTGAATAGAACTCTTATATCGTCCCAAATAATTCTTGGAATATGACATCATCTTTTGATGAGATTATTTCCTTGATTCTGATTTAGACAGTTGCTCAACAGCAAAACATCATGATTTTAAATCATTCGTTTGAGTGCATTTCTGTTGATCATTGCCATACTCTGTAGGATAATCCTTGTCAGACGTTGTGCTTGATAACGTATCAGCAATCAGATTATTCCTTGAAACACTTCTCTCTTGATTTTTGCAAGTGATTATACTATTAGAATCAGGATGTCGTTTATTAGCTAAGAGATTCCAGGAAGTACATATCCTTATCTTAACTAATAGATTTCTTCTGACATGATCATTGTCAAATCCCTCGGATTCAGTTTCAAGAGAAAATTGAGCAATATTTTCATCTTGATATAGACTAGATGTGATTACCATCTTGTCATGAGGTTCATGAACTTCAAAAATTTCTTGAGAGACAGCTTCTTCATGAACCCTATTTTTTATCAGAGATTCTCTGATAATTCTCTCGACAGAAGGATAATAAATATTATCTTTTAGATTATATTTTTCAGCAAGCTTTATGAAAAATTTTAGATTATATTTTTCAGCAAGCTTTATGAAAAATTTAATCTCATCACTGTCATCTGAGTCTGACTTGTCTGACACAAGTATTTGTTTTCTTATTAACCCATCACGGTTAATATTTCCTGAGTTGTGTCCAGCCAGGGGACTAATAGTGTTGAGCTGTTTATCAGTTTTTGAAAACAAATAGCCTTTCTGAAGAGTATCATTATCTTGCTCTATGTTAACTGAAATCGATTCATGTGAACTCAAGTTCATTTCTTATAGGTTAGATCGCACCAAACACAGATTGTTAGATCATTTCGTGTTTGCCTGCTCTGATACCAATTGAAAAGACGAGGGTACCCAAATATACCACAATCTTAAACTTTTCCACCTATTAGTCCTCTTACCGAAAGTGATTTTCTATGGACTGAGTCGAGACAATACAACGAATCGATATTCACACTTTGTGTGATCGTCGTCTATGGATACGAGATCGAGAAAATACAACAATCAAAGTGTGATTACTTGATAATAGGTTCGGACTTAACCAAACTCTATAGGATCACTATCAAGTAATACAGAGTTAACGTTTGTGTAATTTACTTTAAATTATAATAACAACAATTATAATTGCGGAAAACAAAAGTAAATGACACAGCAACATTTTGTTAACGAGGAAACCGCAAATGCAGAAAAACCCCGGGACCTAGTTCGGAATTGAATACTCTCAAATTTAAGCCGTTATACAAAATCAAACAAACTTCGTATAGTTGAGACCAAGCAACTAAACCTATAGTTCACCTAGTTTCTTCAGTATCCCTTCGCTTCTGACATTCAATAAGTGCACGCACTGGAAAAATTCTTTTGGTTCATATTCCAAACAGTAAAGGAACAACAAATCTGTTCGGTAACAACTCTATTCAATCTCAGTGATATGAGTTAGACAAAGGCTCTTCTGTTTAATCCAATAAACTCCTTTGTCGGGTTTAAATCAATCTATCCAACTGAAAAAGTGGGGGTACAACAACCTCACCCAATATTTCTCTTAGCAATCTGTGTGGACAAACTCCAATATACTTTCAAGAGAATCAACTAGACTCAATCTTAATAAAGTATATCAAGAAGTTTTATCTCTCTTTCTTGATTCAATTCTATCTCAAGCAAATAGAAATCTGCGAGTCTAAATGAATACAAGAGAAATCACTTGAGCGGTACCAAAGACCAATGTTCAAGGATCAATCAATTTCAATCAACAACCAAAGGTCGGATTTCAAATTGATTGATTCAAACGCACAACCTGTGATATTTCAATTATATAACAAAATATAATGCGAACGTAAATAACACAGATACTCGAATTTTGTTAACGAGGAAACCGCAAATGCGAAAAACCCCGGGACCAAGTCCAGATTGAACACCACGTTGTATTAAGCCGCTACGCACACTAGCCTACTACAAACTAACTTCGACTCGGATCGTAATCAATCTCACACTGATTCAAGGTACAGTTGCGCTCCTTATGTCTCTGATCCTAGCAGGATACTATGTACTTGATTCCCTTAGCTGATCTCACCCATAACTAAGAGTTGTTACGACCCAAAGTCGAAGACTTTAATAAACAAATCAGATCACACGTAAAAGTCGACAAAATAGATAAATTTGTCTCCCACGAAATACCTACAAGTTTTGTTCCGTCTTTTGATAAATCAAGGTGAGCAGAACCAATTGATAACCCAGACTTATATTCCCAAAGAACAGCTTAGTATTATCAATCAACTCACAATAATCTTAATCGACGCGGTGAAAGTATATATTGTGGAATCACAAACGATGAGACGAAGATGTTTGTGACTACTTTTTTATCTTGCCTATCGGAGATATAAATCTCAAGCCAATCGTTACGATTATACTCAAAACGACATAATCAGCAAGATCACATCACACAACTACGAGAAAGTGGTATCGGTCGAGCTTCACAATCCCAATGAAGTCTTTAAGTCGTTAACCTGGTTTACAAGAAGAAACCTAAGGTTAAAGGAGAATCGAATCTAGCTAATACAACTAGTATCACACGAAGGTGTGGGGATTAGGTTTCCAGTTGCTAGAGTTCTCCCTTATATAGTCTTTCAAATCGTGGTTTGCAATCAATATTAGCTTGGTAACAAAGCATTCAATATTCACCATTAGATGAAAACCTGATTAGATTCAAGCTAATATCTTTCAACCGTTGGATCGAAAACTTAGCTTGTTACACACAAATGAAATGTACTATTTTGGGTTTATGTAATCGTACTCCAAACATAAACATTTGTTGGTTCAACAATAGTTAACCAAATGGTTAGCCATATGAGTACTTTCATATCAACCATGTTCTTCTTCACCATAACTAGTTCAAATGACTCAAATGAACTAGTTAGAGAGTTGTTCGATTGCAAGGAAATCTTATGTAACTACACAAGACACAATCGAAGCGAAAAAGATTTGATTCACTCGAATCGGTTAATGAACTATATAGCCACAGTTTTCATTTTGCATTCCTTAGTTAATATAAATAAGTTCTGAAACAATCATCTTTGATTTTATAACCAGCTTAAGTTCGCATGCTTAGTTCGCGGACTTAAGTTCCCGGAAGAGTTCTCAAACTCGTGATTTTCGGAGTCGAGAACTTCCGCCCGTTATGGTGAGTTCATAAACTCTTATTCGTTCTCTTGATCAACAAGTTACAAACTTGGTTCAAGGAAAAGGACATATACATATATGTGTTGCCACACAATGCTTATATCAACATTGTTTATATAATCTAAACTCCTCGTTTCAATCATTGAAACATTCTTGAGGGCGTTATATAGTTATTATTACAAACCATTTTTTAAGTCAAAGCCCGTTTTCAAAGTGATTGAAACATAACGACTTTCGTCACTAGATAAAAAAGTGGACTTGGCCAAAGCAAAAGCAAAGCTTATCAGCACATGTTAGAAATAGATGAGCGAGTTAAACCTAAAACAAAAATAGCAAATAATATAATCAAAAGTCTATATAGCAAAGCGACTTTTGTCTCAAAATAGGAGATAAAGTAGATAGACTTTGAGTGATTAGACAAGTTCAAGTTTCCACATACCTTTTACTGTCGATGAGAGATCACCGGTTCCTTGAGTAGTCCTTAAATGCTTGTATGATGATTGTCATGGAGTTCTTGAGCTCGACTTCTTCTATCAAGACTTAGCTATAGTAGACTAGAAAATCAAGACTTATAGTTTTGATCACTAACATTGACAAACATGCTTGAGATAGCAACGCATGCTAGTTCGACCGAGCAATGCTCTAACACCAACAACTACCAAAGTAGCATAGTTTAGATTATGCAATCAATAATAGGATCTACCAAGATACTAAATAGTGATGCCGATCACGAACTAATCAATCAAATCTATCAAAGATAAACCGATTATAGTTGGATCCCAGCAGATCAAGTTTTGTGCACACAAAGATTATGAACCAAAATCGAAATCTTCTTCGTCTTCAAATATTCTTAAATCTCCAATAAACACCTGCACACCACGGCCCTGGAATCTCTTGTGATCAATCACGCATTTAAGGAGTGCAGTTAACAATGGATTATCACAAGACGTCTTTAGATCTATAAACAGGTTTTAAGATCCATCACACTTGATCAGTTTTGTGAATCTTATTAGAGAGAAGATTCACAAGAATAAATAAACTAGGTACAATCAAAGTTCAACAATAGATTAAATCAATCAAATCAAATCGAAAACTAATCAATGATTATCTAGTTTCCTACTAACAGTACTCGTAAGAACTTCTTGATCCCATAAGTCTTTAAACGAGCGGTCGAAGAGATTTTGCCTAATTAAGGGTACTTTCCTCTCCAATAGATGGCTCCACTAAGAATAACACAACAACGTAGTTTTGCTGGCTCTTAGGATAGTTTGCTTGAAATCTGAAACTTGGGTATTTATAGACCATGGAAGTTTTGGACACCCAAGAAATTTCCTAAACCAAAATATTCTCAGAGATGCTATATATTTCAAATTCAGTTTTCATAATTCCTAGAATGCTCTTGTCAATATTCGCAAAAATCCTATAGAAAATCACCGATTAGTAAATGTGGCATTTACTACATTTTTATTTTCGAGAGATGTACATTTTAATTGGTAGTAATTAAAAGAATATATAATTAACAACCTTAATTAAAAGATTCTCATCTTGTGCCCAATTCAAGGATCTCCTTTAGTTATTAAGGAATATCTTTTGACAATAAAAGATAAGATTCTGAACATGTTCAAAAGTATGTCAGCGTCTTATTTCTTTGTAAATCCATTTTCATATTCCTGATCTTGGACAATTATACCACACTTCCAAACAAGTTTAAAACTTGTTCATCGATTTCAAACTATGTGATTGATAAAATCAACACATAATCATGGGTTTCGTTTCTACCAAACACGAGATCAGTTCCTACCTTAATATGTAGTTCTTTGGGACAGGTTATCGATTCTGCCAAATTGAGTCACGTCAATTACAGGACCAAGTTACCGCTATTATCGCGAAGTATTACTTGTGTTGATGGTGGATTTTCGTTTAAGGTTAAATTTGTAAAAAACAAGAAAAAATCATGCTAGTGACATCTTGTAAAAGATAAAGCCATTTATAAGTTGTTGATACTCCCTCACTTAATTCACCAAGAATGGAGCATGTGAAGAACAATCCCATTCGTGAATACATGAAATTCCTCCAGGTTGGAGCATGTGGCAACAATCCCTTTGTGAATTTCATATCACCTTATATTTCAGTACTCATTATCAGTGTGGCATGACGACCGGTAGAGTGTTACTCTTAGAGAATAACACGAACCTCCAAGCACTATAATGAAAACCATGTACTTTGAAATACCCGCATAGGCTCGATTCTCGGTGTTATACTAGCCCGAGCCCTCTCGGGGAGTGTGTTATACTAGCCTGATTGAGCCCCTCTCGGTGTGTTATACTAGCGATTGAGCATCCTGGACCGACCGTATCAGTCCGGGATATGATGATCATCCAACTCCATAAGCATGATTGGATGACCCAGTCTATTCATCATCAAGCGAGTATGGAATGACATCCGGACATCGACCTTCCATCATCCAACTCCATAAGCATGATTGGATGACCCCGGATCAATTCCATCATCCCCAGCAGTGCTTATGGAATACCCACAACCTCGCATGGTCGGCCATTGGCTCGCTTGCCAAAAGACGTTCATACCAAGCATTATGGACGGAAAACCTGAAATAAGGGTTTGCGGCATATTACATGTGTCGCAAAACAATCTCAACCATCCATCTTCGCAGAGGTATACGATGGAGGTGTAGATGTAGACTTAAAGGGCCCCGAGCATGTCAACACGATCACCGTGGACCGCCCTACACACTTGACCAATGGTCAAGACCAACAATGTTTGGCCGTGACAAAATCATCACCCAAACAAGGAGTGGCGCACGGCTTTTTGAAAGCCAAAATTAGGTTTCAAATCATCACGCGCGTCCATCTTCTCCTCCACGAATGGAGGGTCAGCGATTAGATTCATGAGTGGCCTGGTCATACCAAAGATGACCACCGGGCTCATCTACCTCCTCACGATCGGCCAAGGCATCCCATGCCCGGCTAATCAAAACGCCCGCCCAAACATGCGTGGTTACACTTCCCAAATTGCAAATCGATCTCGACCACTCAACTTCACCGGATGATTTGAATGGCTTAGATCACGTTTTTCATGGGATAATCCCAGTATAGGCATGATCACAACATGCCATCTTCACGTCAAACCCATCGACCAAGACCGACCAAGATGTGGCTGCCTTTGAAACGCGTACTCAGAACTAGGGATCTCACGGTTTCCAACTCCTTTGCGGCAACGGATTTCCTTGCCGCAAACCGATCTGAACCACTCCTCTTACCTGGCCAAATTGAGTGGCCTGGATCGCACCTTCATGGGATCTGGCAAGACATGGACGTGTACACAAAGATGCCATCTACATACACGTCCGTCGGTCCTCTCCAAAATTCTTCCATTACTTGGTTTCGACCAAGCCGAAGAGTCATGCTTGCGCTCCTCTTCAAAAAACCCTAATATTCATTAACTAGATCGGATGAGTGTCTCAAAGATCATCTCATCCGTCCAACTTCACCCGGCTTGGTTATACAACCCCGGTCGAAGTTATTTGGTTAGTGAGGCGTCATTACCCATCACTTTACCACACCATAACGCGTGCACATAAAATACACATGATACTTACAAGTATCGACTTTCGAATAACACGATTATTCAATTCAGATTACATGCTATCTTTCGTGGATCCACGATCCACACATTCCAGGACATCAATCATGTTACAAACTGGGGGATACATCTCTTTGGGGTATTGGTATGGCGGTTTACGGCGTGCGGCGTGGTAACGCGCCATCATAAGAACGTGTCAGGAAGTCATGGACGGTTAGAGATGAACAGGAAAGTGGGCAAGGCGGGTCGACGCACAACTCCACTACTCCATCACTCCACTTCCTCCACTTCCCACGAGAGACGTGAATGAGGCTCAATGACTTGTATAAATAGGTTCTCCGCCCTATTTCAAAAACAACACAAGTTCGGACGAGACAGAAAAACCAAGTGTTAATACAAAAATCGTATTCAAACACCCAGAGCCCGCATGCATCAACCGCAAGCCTGCTCATCTTTCTTTTACAAGTCATAAGCAAGCCAACACCTTCACAATCTCAACACCTTCTTCGCTTCCCTCCCTAAGATCAACCCCATCTCCTTCACTTTGTGACCAAAACAAGTCCAGAACAGCCATTTCTTGGTTTAGGCCAGGACTTGCACCTGATTGATCTCTCGAATCTACAAGCACTCACCACGCAAAGGCATTTGTTTAAGGTTTAAATTCATTCCTCATCCCACCCCAAATTACCAAATTCTACAGAGTAGTTTTCACCCATAAACAATTGGCGACCACGGTGGGAGATTGATCTATCGGTTGCAAAAATTGAATTCTCAATCCTTCGTTTTCATCTCGCGATGTATCCTCACTCGGAGACCACGGGTGGTTCGGGTATCATGGGAAGCATAGCTGGAATGTTGGAGGATGTCTTGCAAATCAGCCGGTATCACGGAAGGCGTAGCGAGACATTTCGCCTTTTGAATGATATAGCAACACAATTACAAGGAGGGTCGACAGGACATCAACTCATAAAGTGCAAGAAACGTTGAATCCTTAGTCAGAGTCACACCTTTTACAAGTGGAGAAGCAAAGAGAGCACGCAATGAAAACGAATCAAGAAAGATGGACAACACGGTCAGACGGGGAAAAGACTTGTCCGGAGTACTACAATGTCTCGCGATAAAGAAAGGAGCTGCAGCCTCATGGAGCCCTCAAGAGGATTTATATCTCAAAACTCTTGTCGGTCTCTAAGACTATCCAATGTCGACTTTTCAACCGAACAAGAAACGCTTGAGGAAGGAGAAATCAATCGGGAAATACGAATACTGAGAGGATGGGAGCGTTCAATCCGATCACTCAGCCCAGGTGACATCACGACACCTTCCACATCCCTTTACCTAGGCGAGCGATCCGCAGATATGATGGCACTCGCAAATCTTCCAACTTCATCTCCGTTCCACGTCAAAGCCACGAGAGGCGTTACAACGCATGCTCGACGCAGAAAAGTCGACACAACGTACTTACATTTCCCCTTCCCGATGAAGAAGATTCTCGAGCTACCGGAGGCGTGGGCACGAAATGGAGAAGTGGGGCTACCCCCGCATGGCGTCCGCCCACCGATCAAGAAGTAATGGACCCGAGGTCTTTATCATTACCACGGTTCCTTCATCACCCCACCGGTGAATGCAACGCTTTGAGGCGCATTGTTCGGAGAAGCTTGGTCCGGATCGATAACTCGAGAAATTGGTGCGAGGAGGATTTTCTTAGAAAGGCAACTCAGGTTCGATACAAGTGAGGCTTCAAAAGCAAGTAAGTTTTACTCAACAATTTTACAAGAAAGATAGTTTGGAATCCACCTGGGACTTGACATCCCGCACGTGGAGAAAGAGGCTCGATGATCAACGCCATGTTTGTTTCCATCCGTACCTCCCTTTTTTGCATAACGTTTACAATTTCATGTGATATGTGCAATCATTCATGACCAAGATTCAAATTTCATTTAACATAATCTCTTTCAAAAAGGTTGTTCACAAAACTATCTCAAAATAAGCCAATCCAATCACCTATCAATCCAAAACCGGAGATCAAAGAAAATCCTCACTATCACTCAAAAAGAAAAACATCTAAAAGAAGAGACAAGTATATAGCATGAATACTTCAAGGAAAGTCCTTCAAAGAACAACTCGTCCTTCCGGGCGAGAGAGACTTTCATCCTTTGAAGCACGGCTGCTTCACTCCAGTTCCTTAGACAACTTCTCAACCTTTCTTCCCGGCGAGCAACACGGTCCCGTAAGGGACTTCATCCTGTAATTTCTAGAGCTCCCCCGAATCTTGGAGAAACCTTTGAAGAACCAAGGGGCATTGAAACCGTATCGCGAAAACACGTCCCGATGGCACCTCCACCTTCAATCATCTCTCAAACCGTTCGACCCCGCCGTGACGCCATCCCCCGGGATAGAAACTAAAGCTTCTTGGACGCGGTTGACCAACGCAAGACGACTTTTGAGTTTCGTGGTGGTAGCAATGTGACCGTGCTTCTCCCATATCGCTGTGTATAACTCTTTGAACCAACCGCACGCCCGAATCCACCGACCAACACATGACCTGGATAAGGGACAAGAAAGGAGGATCGAACAAAGCCCTGGTTGCATCACCGGCAATTCACCAACCGCAGAGCTTGTCGATTCTCGGGGAGGCCTTTCGAAGGGGTCACCACAATGGCCACATTGATTGGAACCTGCGTTCGGGATGGATCTCAAGGGGAGCCGTCTCAACCATAGCGGCACCGCTCTCTCATATTCCTTCCGCATCTATTTCGCCTCCGGGTGCTAATTTCCATCACGGCCCGTCAACAAGATCACTAAGGGAAGCGCCTTGTTCAACCGAGCTTGCATCATCTGTCATGGTTTAAAAAGGAGCGGTTTCTCCAGTTCTCGGCATGAAGGTCAGTCAGCCAAACTTCTCGATGAAGGTCGGTATCGCTTAGACTTTCAAGCATGAAGATCGCACGGACTTCTCGGCATGAAGACCAAAGATTACCGGCTTTCTCATTTTGAATGCGCAACCTTGTGAAGACATTATTTCGAAATTCCCGATTTCAAGCAAGGATCGTTTTTAGAAGAATTTACACTGGAGAAATGAAAGAACCGAGGGAAAAGATTTAAATACCTGCATATTGGAGGAATTGAGGACTACCGGACCGCATGCTTGCCTCTTAGATCTCTCTCCTACTGGGGACTGCAATCCTCAGCTCTGGTCCGTTTGGGCGGGAGCGGCTTCAATCAAAATGCTTCGTCAAGACGTCGAGAAGATGGTTCACCACGGGGATCTGTCCACAACACTCTCCAAAATTTACGGAAAACCAGTTGTTTCTTCCAAAATTCCTTATACTTATCGGTTACCCACCGGGTTTCTCCCAATAGGTCGAAGGGAAGGCTCACCTGCCTCCAAGAACACGTCAAAGATTAAGAATATTCGAGAGGAATTCTCAACCCCCAGTGGACGGATAAATGGGACACTTCGATCAAACCCCATTTGACGAGCCGCCCTGTCAATATTGTACGGAGTCTGAGAAATTCTTCGTTGAATAAAGACGGGACATATCTGGGATGCGAGTACGCATGTAAAACAATTTCCCCGGATCTCATAGTCTTAACATCGATGATCGCAGCACAACATCGGGGCCATCAAAAGCAATAGCAAAAGTCTTTGGGCGAACAACGGAAGGATGGACCGGCCCCCATGGTTGGAAATCTGAGAAGACACATTGTCAAATACGTCCACAAGTCTCGCCAGCTTCGCTGGGGCGCTTCTTATTCAGCGGAGTATTCTCGAGCCACCATACAAGTTGGTGAGCAAATTTGTAGGGGAGTAGGAGCATAGCTTTTGAAGTGTTCCCATAAGAATGCTGAAGAAAAGCGAAGTGAGCGTGCGATTCCACCTTCTTGTACCCGTTAGAAACATGCATGTCCATTGCTAAGGCGTCCAGGATGAGAATACAACGATCCAAGGAACAAGGCACCCAGGGGGAAGAACTTTACCTTTTTTGACCTTATAGCAATCTTGACAAGGTCACCTCTAATGGTTTTCTTTCCAGAACCATCGTCGAACATATCTCTGGATAGCCATAAAGGCAGAACGCAATCTGTGAGCTCATTTTCCAACTCTTGATCCGGCTCTGGGTGCATTTGGAGACCACTCCGGCACCCACGGGTGTAAAAGCATCTCGTATCTTTTTCTCCTCCTTGTCCAGTTGTCGGAATTCCGCCACCTTTTGAAGTATAGCATCATAGTCACGTTGCTCGCATCGGAGAGATCGTAAGAAAGACTTAGGCAACAGAGCGGGTTCATTAATGCAACTACACTCTCCGGGGTAATAGTCATCTCTCCCCATCTAGATATGGCTGTATGAGTAGAAATACGCCACCGAGAAATGAAGGTAATTAAACCCGCGGCGTCTTTCTTAATTTCAAGAGCGTGAGATGCCATGACCGCATTGAGGATTTGTCATAGAAAGAAAATTATCTTTAATGCCCTTATTGCTCAACATGCGTCTCATCCATCCTTCATGAGAACCAGGTGGAGTATGGCAAATCTTGAAGTCAATAGGGAAGGCGGATATTCATTTCTCTGGAGACAAAATCTCACCACAAGTCTTGAAGAAGAAAACGGATCGGCCTCCGTATTTCCCGAATCGGAAGAAGGACTATCTTATGAGAAGGATGCCTTCTGGTGTTTGGAAAAGGCAAGGTGAACAACTCATCATCAATGTTCGGCATATCTTTGAATCTGTCAACACTTCCTGACTTGGTACCAGCATTATCTTCGGAAGACATCTCGACATGAATTCTTTTCTTCATTCCATAATGAAATAAAAGACAGGAGTTAGAACTTGTATGAAAAGCACATGGGAGATGTAGTGACATGGCAAGACATAACTCACGTCGGAGCACACAAAACCGGCCCAAACACTGGCTTAAGTCAGGCACAAGTTTCAGTCTGGTATTGATTTCAAGTCGGTACAAGTTTTAGTCGGTACAACTTTCGATCTAGTATTGGTTTCAAGTCGGTACAAGTTTCAAGTTCGGTGTAAATTTCAGTCAAGCATATGAGTAAGACCCACGTTAGGCATACACGGCGGGCCCACATTCATTCTCACGCATCATAACACGATTTCTTTATTCATGGGAATCGTGTATGCGAGATTTCAAACCAAGGTTTTCCTTTTCAAGGTACAACCTAAAAGCTAGGTTTTTGCATGTGATGGTGGAGAGACTAAGCATATGCACATCTAACAAAAGGTGTTTACCTAGCAAGCTAGCAAAAAAAAAAAAGAGCGGAACTTACCTTGGACGGACGGCGGCAAATCCCGGCGGACGGCGGCAATTGGCGGCAGCGGCAAGGTCATGAAGCTGTCGAATAAAAAAAAAAAAGAGAAAGAGAACTCGTGGGAAGAGAGAAGGGTTTTATCTCTTTTATAGACAAAAAATTAGAAGAATCCCAATAGAAGAAGGATTCCTCCCTTATTTGGTTTCCTCTTTTGATTCAAATACCCAAAGAAAGATGTTGTGATGCCAACTCTGACTTAGCTGAGTTACCTTAAATAGCTTTTCTATTTTTAGCTTGTCTTTAATTCCTAGTTTAGTTAAAACTCTATTTTAGTTTTACTTGTTTCACAAGCATGAGAAGATATAAATACTCCTCTGCGGTTGCGTTTAAAGCTCGGGAATTAATACGAGAACTCTTTCAATCTCTCCGATCTTCTTATTCTTTTCTTATTCCTACTAAATTCTCTTCTAAGTCTCTTAATTCTTCAACAACTTAGGATTTTATACCTATTTTATCACTTAAGCTATTGTGTTAAGTCTAGAACCCTAACATCCGGTTTAGCGAGGTTTATCCTCGTATCTATTTTCCACCAATTTTTTTTTTCTTTTTCTCAATGACGTACAAGGATGATTTGTCTACCCTACAAGAGAGTATTTTTGGTATTTGCTACCAAACTTGATAAGGTTACAGCGATTTGATGATGTTACAAACAAACTTGATGTGTCATTGCAACTAAACTTGATACATTGGTTCTCACCCTCACCACTAATCATGATTTTGTCAAAAAAGCTCGTGAGGATGATAGAGTTAATCGCAAGATTGATTCGAGACAGCCTTGAACAATCTATTACAACAAATCTCACTTTGCAAACTTTCGTTCTATCCTTGAAGAGCTCCTTCCAAACACACAGAGGATTCTCACCGGTAAGATGAAAATCCTTTGTCAACACTAATGGTGATGGAATTCTAAACACTCCTTCCGCACACCACAATTCCACCTTAAGTTTGCTTCTTTTGATGGTGACGATGTTGATGGTTGGTTGTTTCAGTCTGAACAATATTTTTCTTGGCATGGTATTGCCGATAATATGAAAGTATCTCTTCTGCTTGCTCATCCTAAAGGTGATGCTAATACTTGGTTTCGTTGGAAACGCACCACGATTGTCAATCCTTCATGGACACGGCCATTCTCAGTGCGAGAACGTTTTCCCCGAGAAGTTTGTTGATGCTAAGATGGCCATTAGCACAATTCAATGAAAGGTCTCGTCAAAGATCATATCCTAATTCAACGTCTATTAAATTTTGTTGATTTCCATGAATCTCATTCAATAATAGAATTCTCTTTTATCTTTATATCTAGATGTTGGGATCCTAGTCCCACATTGGTTAGATGGGGCTTAATTGGTAGTTTATAAGTCAATGGGTTCCTCATCTAGTCAACCGGTTTCGAGTTGAGTTCTACCCATGGGCTTATGACGAGTTTAGGGTCGGTACCTAACATTTGGTATCGAGCCAACCACCACGATCCATGATCCCTCACGGTGGGATGGTATGGAAGCGTGGTGGGATGTTGGGATCCTAGTCCCACATTGGTTAGATGGGGCTTAATTGGTAGTTTATAAGTCGATGGGTTCCCTCATCTAGTCAAGGTTTCGAGTTGACTTATAAACCCATTGACTTATAATAATAGAATTCTCTTTTATCTTTTTCGATCACAACACACCAACAATATCTTTGAATTCCTTAGTGGGTTCTTTTTTCCCTAGGACCATGCGGATTTTGGGTTCACTAAAGCTCAACCTTTTTCCATTCGATTGACTCTGGTTCTCACCCATAATTTCCTTCATCCTAAAGTAGCTAAACGGTGTGGGTATTCGCGCACATATCGCCCAATCCGCTTTACAAATTCTTGTTGGTGATGGTGCTCAAATACAGACTAGAGGACTTTGCAGTAATATTCAGGTTAAAATACAGGATTATTCTTTCTCCATGATTTTCATCTTCTTGATATTAGTGGGTGTGATCTTTGTTTTAGGAGTTCAATGGTTACGTACATTGGGTCCTATTACATGGATTTTTCCAAATTGCGGTGAAGTTTACAATACAAGATCAAGATGTGGTCTTACATGGCAATAATTCTTCCGACATCATGCTTTTGGACAAGTAAACCTATGCAAAAGACTTGTTATCCAGAGAGAGCTTTGCGGTTTTCTTACAAATATCGGCTTTATACGCTTCCAAGCAATGCTCTGTCCTTATTCCACCCGAGTTACGTGACTTACTTTCACGTATATTGATGTTTTTAAAACTCCAACTTCATTACCTCTGAAAGATTATATGATCATCGTATCAACTTGATTCCGGATCTTTCGCATTTGTCAATGTCGAGACCATACCATTATCCACATTTTCAAAAGGTGAAATTGAAAAGATTGTGCATGAACTACAACAGGCTGGCCTTATCCGACCTAGTTCTAGTCCTTATTCATCTCCTATCTTGATGGTACGTAAGAAGGATGGCTCTTGGCGAATGTGCGTTGATTACGGGGCTTTGAATAAGCTTACCATCAAAGATGATTTCCAATACCAATGGTGGATGAGTTATTGGATGAATTACATGGTAAAAGCAGGTTTTTTACCAAATTGGATTTTCGATCCGCTTACCATCAATTACTTATGCACAAGTTAGACATTCCAAAAATGACTTTTCGAACTCATGATGGTCATTATGAGTTCTTAGTCATCTTGGATTTGGACTCTCAAATGCTCCAGCAACCTTTCAGCGATTGATGAACCATATTTTTCGTCCTCATCTTCGCAGGTTTGTGCTGGTATTTTTCGATGATATCTTAGTTTACAGTAACAACATGACTGAGCATCTTCAACATTTGTCTACGGTATTTGAATTATTAAGAATCATCAGTTATTCGTCAAGGAGTCTAAATGCACCTTTGCACAAACTACGGTGAAATATTTGGGTCACGTAATCTCTTCTGCAGGGGTCTCAGTTGATCAGGATAAGATTCAAAGTATTCTGTCATGGCCTCTTCCTACCTCTTTAAAAAAATTGCGCGGATTCTTGGGTTTAGCTGGCTATTATCGCAAATTTGTAAAAGATTTTGGCAAACTAAGTGCACCTTTAACCCAACTGCTGAACAAGGATGCATTTATCTAGAGTGATAATGCTACTATTTCATTCAAAGTGCTTCAAAAGGCTCTTACTACAACCCCGGTTTAATACTTCAGATTTTTCTAAGGAATTCTCTCTTGAGTGTGATGCTTCGGTAATGGGTTAGAGCCGTATTGATGCGGTCACGGTCGCCTTGATTGCTTATTATAGCAAACCATTGACAGGTAAAAACTTAAATCTTTCAATTTATGATAAGGAAATGCTTGCAATTGTCTCGGCAGTTCACAAATGGAGACCTTACTTGCTTGGTCGGCATTTCAAGATTCTTACTGATCACAGAAGTCTAAAATACTTTCTAGATCAAAAACTTTCTTCCATGGAACAACAAAAATGGCTATCCAAACTTTTGGGATATGACTATGAGATTATTTTTCGAAAAGGAAAAGAAAACATTGCAGCTAACGCTTTGTCTCGCAGTATTGGTTCAAACTTTAGCTTGTCTGCACCAATTTTCTCTGGAGTTAATGAAATAATTCAAGAATGTCATCTTGATGCTGAGTTGAGTAAATTAATTCAACAACTTATAGATTCTCCTTCTTGCAAACTCCATTTCGCTTATATTGATGGTGCTTTGCGTTACAAAGGCCGTATAGTGGTAGTATCTACTTCTTCATGGTGTACCAAACTTCTAGAAGAATTTCACTCAAATCCAATAGGAGGGCATTCAGGATTTCTGAGGACTTATAAACGTCTACAACATAATTTTTATTGGAAGGGTATGAAGACAGCAATTAAGAATTTTATTGCTCACTGTGATGTGTGTCAACGAAATAAAACGGAAGCTATTTCACCACCAGGATTATTGAGTCCACTTCCTATTCCTTCTGACGTTTGGATTGATATATCCATGGACTTTATAGATGGTTTTCCTACTTACGCACGCAAGAATGCAATGCGGTAGTTGTTGACCGTTTATCCAAGTACGCGCATTTTATTTCTCTCACGCATCCATATTCTCGCTAGTTCTATTGCGGATGTATTCGTCGAGGGAAATTGTTCGACTTCATGGAATGCCAAGAAGTATAGTGAGTGACAAAGATCCGTTTTTATGAGCAACTTTTGGATAGCTTATTTTAAGCTACAAAATACACAACTCTGTCACACTTCGCGTATCATCCCCAGAGTGATGGGATGATCAAGTCACTAATAGAACGTTAGAATGCTATTTGCGATGTTTTGCTGGTATGAAGCCAAGGGATTGGACGAAATGGTTACCTTGGGCTGAATGGTGGTATAATACAAGTCATCATTCTGCAATTAATATGACTCCATACCAAGCTCTTTACAGCCGGCCTCCTCCAACAATTTCAGCCTATTTACCTGGTACAACTTCTGTACATGATGTTGATTTAAATCTCAGAGCACGGGATCATACCTTAAAGTCTTTGAAAACTGGTTGCATGATGCTCAAGCTAGAATGAAAGCATACGCAGATGCTCATCATCTTTGAGATAGAATTTTCTATTGGAGACTGGTTTTTCTACGACTACAACCATACATACAAAAAATTGTCACTAATCAATCTTTCTCCAAACTATCTCCAAGATTTTATGGTCCTTTTAAAATTATTGAGAGAATTGGTTCAGTTGCCTATAAGTTGGAGCTTCCTGCAGAAAGCCGCATTCACCCTGTGTTTCATGTTTCTCAATTGAAACTTAAACTAGGATCCTCTAATTCGGTTCTTGATTCTACCCATTGTTATTGATTATGATAAGTGGGAACCGCAGGGGTCATTTTGGAACGCAAGATGTTCAAAAAGGTTCTTATCTGGCACCAAGTGGTTAGTGAAATGGATGGATCACCCCTTTTGATGAAGCTACATGGGAGACTGCCAGATGAGTTACTTCTTCGTTTTCGAGTTCAAGGCTTGAGGACAAGCCGTTTTTCATCCGAGGAGGGATGTTGCGATGCCAACTCGACTTAGTGAGTTAGCTTAAATAGCTTTTCTATTTTTAGCTTGTCTTTAATTCCTAGTTTAGTTAAAACTCTATTTTTAGTTTTACTTGTTTCACAAGCATGAGAAGATATAAATACTCCTCTGCCAGTTGCGTTTAAAGCTCGGGAATTAATACGAGAACTCTTTCAATCTCTCCGATCTTCTTATTCTTTTCTTATTCCCTACTAAATTCTCTTCTAAGTCTCTTAATTCTTCAACAACTTAGGGTTTTATACCTATTTTATCACTTAAGCTATTGTGTTACGGTCTAGAACCCTAACAAAAGAAAAGCCCCACCGGGGATTCCATACAAGCGTGATGGCATGGGAAACTAGCGGTCGTCCAACACTCTTAGGGTAAACTCCTTTTATCTTGTCTTTCTCACATATGTATGTCACCATCTCATGCCTACCACACAATAGTGTAACCATTATGTGCTAGGCGGGGGACTTAATGTTGATGGTGGATTTTCGTTTAAGGTTAAATTTGTAAAAACCGAAAAAATCATGTCTTTGACATCTTGTAAAAGATAAAGCCATTTATAAGTGTTGGATACTCCCTCACTTAATTCACCAAGAATGGAGCATGTAGCAACAATCCCATTACGTGAATACATGAAATTCCTCCAGGTTGGAGCATGTAGCAACAATCCCTTCTGTGAATTTCATATATCTTGTATTTCCAGTACTCATTATCGGTGTGGCATGACGGTGAGTGTTACTCTTCTGAGAATAACACGAACCTCCAACCACTATAATGAAACCATGTACGAAATACCCTACGGCGATTCTCGGTGTGTTATACTAGCCAGAGCCCTCTCGGTGTGTTATACTAGCCGATTGAGCCCTCGGTGTGTTATACTAGCCGATTGAGCATCCCATTTGACCAGTATCGGTCAGGATATGATCTCGATCGCATGATCATCCAACTCCATAAGCATGATTGGATGACCCCGCATCAATTCCATCATCCCCAGCGGTATGGAATACCCACGGCCGAGCCCCGCATGGTCGGCCATTGGCCTTTGCTTGCCAAAAGACGTTCATACCAAGCATTATGGACGGAAAACCCTAAATAAGGGTTTGCGGCATATTACATGTGTCGCAAAGCAGTCTCAACCATCCATCTTCGCAGGTATAGATGGAGGGTGTAGATGTAGACTTAAAGGGCCCCGAGCATGTCAACACGATCACCGTGGGACCGCCTACACACTTGACCAATCGGTCAAGACCAACAATGTTTGGCCGTGACAAAATCATCACCCAAACAAGGAGTGGCGCACGGCTTTTGAAAGCCAAAATTAGGGTTTCAAATCATCACGCGCGTCCATCTTCTCGGCACGAATGGAGGGTCCTGATTAGATTAGCAAGGTAGGTCATACAAAGATGACCACCGTGGGCTCATCTACCTCCTCATGCGATCGGCCAAGGCATCCCATGCCCGGCTAATCCAAAACGCCCGCCCAAACATGCGTGGTTACACTTCCCAAATTGCAACCGATCTCGACCACTCAACTTCACCTAGGATGATTTGAATGGCTTAGATCACGTTTTCATGGGATAGTCGGTATAGGCATGATCACCACATTTTGCCATCTTCCCGTCAAACCCATCGACCAAGACCAGACCAAGATGTGTCGTCTTGAAACGCGTGCCGAACTAGGGATCTCGCGCCGGTTTCCAACTCCTTTGCGGCAAGTTTGCAGAAATCGATCTCAACCACTCAACTTTCACAGGTTAAATTGGTGGCCTAGATCGCACCTTCATGGGACGGTAAGACATGGACGTGTACACCAAAGCATGCCATCTACATACACGTCCGGTCGGTCCTCTCCAAAATTCTTCCATTACTTGGTTTCGACCCAAGTCGAAGAGTCATGCTTGCGCTCCTCTTCAAAAAAACCTAATATTCATTAATGGTCGCGGATGAGTGTCTCAAAGATCATCTCATCCGTCCAACTTCACCAGACTTGGTTATACAACCACAGTCGGAAGTTATTTGGTTAGTGAGCGTCATTACCCATCACTTTACCACACCATAATGCGTGCACATAAAATACATGATACTTCACAAGTATCGACTTTACGAATAACACGGTTATTCAATTCAGCATTACATGCTATCTTTCGTGGATCCACGATCCCACATTCAGACATCAATCATGTCACAAACTGGGGGATACATCTGGGGTATTGGTCTGGCGGTTTACGGCGTGCAGCGTGCAACGCGCCATCACAAGAACGTGTCGGGAAGTCATGGACGGTTAGAGATGAATGAGGAGAAGTGGGCAAGGCGGGTGACGCACAACTCCAATACTCCATCACTCCACTTCCTCCACTTCCCACGAGAGACGTGAATGAGGCTCAATGACTTGTATAAATAGGTTCTCCGCCTATTTCAAAAACAACACAAGTTCGAGACGAGACGAGAAAAACCAAGTGTTAATACAAATCGTATTCAAACACCCCGAGCTCGCTTGCATCAACCGCAAGCTGCTCATCTTTCTGTTACAAGTCATAAGCAAGCCAACACCTTCACAATCTCAACACCTTCTTCGCTTCCCTCCCTAAGATCAACCCCATCTCCTTCACTTTGTGGTAGAAACAAGTCGGAACGACCATTTCTTGGTTTAGCCGGACTTGCACAGATTGATCTCTCGAATCTACAAGCACTCACCGCGCGCAGTGCATTTGTTTAAGGTTTAAATTCATTCCTCATCCACACCCCAAATTACCAAATTCTACGGGAGTAGTTTTCACCCATAAATAACTTGTGATCGATCACACGATTACGGGATAGGTTACACCAACTACAAGGATCAATTACACATTCTTTTTGTGACCGGTCACACCAATTACAAGGATCGGTTACACCAATTACTAGGATCGGTCACACCAATTACAAATATCGATCATCCCATTTTAGGTGATTACTTAGGATCGGTTACACTAATAAAAGTCATACCAATACATAAGTCAGGCATTGTTACTAGTTTTACCAAGATACATAACAAGTTATGATCACTAACTCACACATATTGGTAATCCAAAGATATGCAATGAATAACAATACCAATAAGCATAGCGATTTCCTTTCGATTCAAAAACAAGTTCATGAGTGTACTTCCTTTAAACAAATGTAAACATTGTTTCCTAGGACGAAATCTTCACCCATACCCATACACATAATTACAATAGCATTCATACGATTATGTCGATGTCTTATATATACGAAGTTCAAAGATAAGCGTTATGCGCCGTATTGTAACTCCTTAACACTATGTCTACTAGAGTATAATCATTCACAACTTCACAGTTATGTTTTCAGTATAGCACGACTTGAAAGATACGTTGGGAATGAAACAGTTCAAGTCAAAATATTACTAACCTCAAGAGGAAGGATGATGTTGATGTAGCTTGTTACTTCTTCACATTTGTAGTTGCGGGATTTCCCACACTACACCCCTTACTCAAATCACTAAATCAACACATTTGAAGATGAATAATAATGTGTTTTATTAATTGTATTCTTGAAAGATTTACAAAGAAATGTAGAACAGAGCTCAAGAAATTACAATCACTCTTAATTTTCTCTCTCCTAATGACTTGTTTTTCAATTCAAAAGACCCCCCCACCCACAAGACTTACTCGACCCTTTATATAGGGTATTACATAGTGGATGATGACTATCTTTGTCCCTTATTTTCAGAAACGTCTCGCGAGTGCTTGCGAATGTACTGTTGTTTGCCTTCGCGACACTCTTAAATCTCGCCAAGTCTTCACACTTTCCTCATGTTCGATTGTCGTCATCTATTACGTCATTTATTTACCTCCATGCGACTCCTTCGCGATGCGATTTGTTTATTGATCTCGCGAAGTATTAGTGTTGCGATATTCGGTCCTACATCTTGCCTCTTCTCATGTCTTCTCATGGAGAAGAGAATGTCATGAGAACTAATATTTTAAAGTGCCGCAACTACTTATCTTTATCTTGCGATTGTTCATTTTCACTCGTTTTGTTTATGTACGGAATTTATTACAGGTGTTTCTTCTTCCACTCTTTTCTTGACACGTCTCTTTCAACCGGTTATTCTTAACCATTCACGTCCCTTCTCACATTAAATGCATTTGTTTTCTCGAGAACTTTCTTCTTTATATATAGCTTTCTCCTCTTTCTCTTCTTCTCTTTTTATTTTCCCTCTGTAACTTTTCTTCACCTTTCTCTTTCCGCAATTTGCGCTCGCTCTTGCTTCCTTTTCAATTCTTCACTTCTCCCTTCATTCCTATACTACGATAATGGCTTCACTTGGTCGTACATACGCTCCTCATTTCTTGACGTTCAAAAGAAATTACGAGGAAAAGGGTTTCACTTTATCTACCATTCCACATCAATAATCCTCATCTATACTTTCTGCAAAATTGTTTTTACGATCATCAATGTGATGATCAAAATTATAGTCTCGCTTAGGTCAACTCCTCGCGAGGGCTCCCCATTCCTTTATATAATCCCAAATGCCATTATTTTATGAGATTCTTGCTCACGAGAAATTCTCGCGGGCTATTTATCAATTGAGCCGGCGATTGTATTCGCCGATGCTTGAATTCGCCTCTCGTGGTGCCGGTAAAGGATCTTTATATCCTAACAATGTTAGAGATCCTCAATTTGCGAATTTACCAATAATTGCGAGAAGTATCTTGTGGATAATTTCTTTGCAAATTATTCGATCATAACTATGAGAAACGATAAATCTCGCCGGGGTGTTCGATTGAAGAAAAATGATAACGTTGATCTTCGACAAGCGCTTATGCGGGACATTGGTAGCATTCGGGTAAAACAATATCCTCGCTACTCCAAAGATGAAAAGTGGTGGGTTGTACCTCTCTTTCGAGTGGACCTTATATCGCAGGCTCAAATGCACTCCCGACCAATCTCGCGAATTATCATCCTTGGGAGTTTAAGTGGCCTGAGAAGAAAAAAAGAGGTATATACATATCATTCATTTTAGATTTGCTTCGCTATGTCTTCAATTTCTTTCCTTCATTAACTTTTTAGAAAATTTTTAGATCACCAGAATGAGAAAGAAATACAAAGAGAATCCTCGGCCAAATATCAAGTGATACTTCGATCACTCACGGATGAAGTAAGAAACATTTTCTTTTGTTATTTTAAACAATATTGTTGCCTCTGTTTCTTATCTTTATTCGTGTGTGAAGATTGGTGTTGAAGAAGTTGAAGCGCAAAGATTAATGATGGAGAAATTTGGAAAGCTGCAAGAGCTAAAGGAAAGAATAAGGCCATTCCTCGCAAGGACAAATCTTGGCCCATCCTCCAAAGATGGAGACTCCAACCTCCTTCACATTCTAACTCCCAATCTAGCGAGAATTCGGAAGATGAAAATGAGATTGGCACCTCTTACGCTAAGGGAAGTCATTCGGATACTTACGCTGCTATGGCGCTTTTATCTAATGTTTTTACCGATTCTATGCAAGGTTTTGGCGATAGCAACTTGTGCGCTACTTGCGAAACTATCGCTAAGATCTGTGATGCCCCATTGTTGGAGGATATCGAGTCTTTTCGCGGAGTTTCTCGAACAATAACACCCAGCCTTTTAAATGCTCTCAATGCTTTGGTATGTTCACACCTCTTTACCTCTTTGTGACTCCGCTCTTATCTTTAATTATTTCTCTATTTTCTTTTACTGATCTTTTGCTTTTGTTGCTTGCCTCGGACTTGAGAGAAGACGCAACAACCTTGAAAAGAAGAATTTGCAATTGAACAAGAGAGTTCGAGAACTAGAAGTTGGGGCTGCGTCGTCTCGCGATAAGGATGAGCGAATTAAACAAGCGGAGGCTGAGCTTACTTCTCAACGAATAGAGTATCTACTCTTGAAAGCGCAAATCAAAGTGACTTTATGGTATAGCAATCTTTATTCCTCGGATTTCTTTTATTTTACCATTTACTTTTCTTTGCCTAACTTACTATTTTCAGACATATATAATCTCTCTGAAGAGTCCATTCTTCTCCATTCATTTCCGAGCCCATGGATGATGATGTCCTCCTTGCTCGCCTCAATGAATCTCTAAGTAGTTCTTCAAATGATGCCAACCTTCTTTCATTAAAGGATCTTCAATCCAAACATCATCTCTTAAAAATCGAGCATAGATCTAGTTTAAGTTTGGCTAATCTTTTTAAACGAAAGTACGTTGACTCAAGAAGAAAACCAAAACTTTAAGGAAGAAAATTAGTGATCTCATAGATGAAAAGATCGCATTACTAACAGAGGTGCACAGGCATTAGCAAAATTTCAAAAATCTCTCCTTGATATGCAAGTTGAGCGAGATGAACTCCTTCGTCGAATACCATGCTTAGCGAGCGAGAAGACCAAATTCGTTCACTTTTTGTCATAAATAATGATGATAAATTTGCACGGGCTGCGAAGGTTTTAGATAACGCTAGAAATAACTTAGGTGTTGATGTTAGTCTTCGCTTAGGAGCAAACTACCTTAATCAAGGATATGATCTTTGAAAGAGAAGGTTGTTTGTTATACTTCTTTACTTTTCATTATTTTTCCTTTTGTATTATTAACATTAATTCATTTCCTCATGTTTTGTAGAATCAAAAGAGATTTGAGACAAGGATTGAAAAGCTTGAAATCGAAAAAGAGCGTCTCGCAAAGGATCTCTCTCTTCGCAAGAATAGATATTCTAAATTAGGCAGCAATTCCAAACTACGGTGGCGAATTTTAATAATGATCTCTGTTCGTTTTCGCAATCAAGCTACGGAAATAGTTTGTAAGGATCACAACATCCCTCTTCATTCATATCCCTTTCTCGTTGAAGAAGTTCAGAGAACTTTTTGTCTCGGATGTTTCGATAGTGAAGCTAATGAAGAAGGAGAATCTGACGAGAGTGATGGAACCAAAGAATCGGATGAAGAAGAAGAACCCGACAAAGAAATAACTTCTCTTTCTTCTTTGATTTCTTGTAATATCTGTATACATATATCTTTGACTATTGAATGTAAACTTCAACTTTTGTTTCCTTTGTTCAGATATATTAATCAAACAACCTTTCTTTATAATTATAACTTCACACTTGCCTCTGTCCATAAGATATAATCAACTTTGCGAGTTAAATATAATCATTCTCGCGAGATATAAATATATATATCATTTTTTTTTTTTTTTATTTTTTTTTTTTTTGACTTTAAACACTATCTCGCGACAAGATCGCAAGATATCTTCATGGATTAAGAAATCTATTGATCTTGCCTTATCATTATTTGTGTGGTCTTATTATGCCTTCCTAAGTAAAGGTCTTATTTTGCCACCCCTCATTGCGACAAGATCGCAGGCCGTCTTTACACTTTCATATAATGACCCATTGACCTTGTCTTATCATTTCTTAAGTATTTTTGCCTCTGCGGGACATTATATTTGCGACAATATGACAGGTTTAAATGTTCTTGCGACCATAAAATCCCGTGACATTGTCGTCTTTGCGACGAAATCGCGGGGACGTTCTTACACTTTCATGTAAAAACCCATTGATCTCTTCTTACCCTCGCGTTAGTATTATTGCCTCTGCAGGATCATTGCACAAATATGACAAGTCTAAATTCTCTTGCGAGAATAAAGCCTCATGACATTTGCGTCTTTTGACACTTATCGGCTCCCTAATGGAGGGTGCCGCCCTTATCTTCTCCTGGTTGCCCCTTCAAGGAGGCGTACATCGGCCATACAAGACTAGCTCCTCCCATCCGGTCTTAACAACAACCTGGTTGTTTTCGCAGCCTCTTATCCCTTATACCTATATGGTTTATGGTTACGAGACTGCACCCCAAGTGGAGTTTTCTTCGGGCCGAGTGTAAGCATGTGCCAAGACTTGTCAAGAGTGGTAAGGAAGTTCCATGCTCCCGCACTCTTGACTCAACCGTGTACCTCGGCGCCTTGGTCATACACGGCTCCTTGGGAGAGACCCTCGGGCGTCCAACCAGGGTATAACCTATATATATAGTTGGAAATCCAAGGTATCTCCCCAGGATAGGCTTTCATGGGCCCCAAATCTCCATGACCCGAGGTTTCGGGAGCGGTGTAACCTTCCCCGAGCCATGTTAAGAGATACCCCCTTATATGACGTACTTTAGGTCTTACATTTGCCTCTTGCGAAATATCATTCGCGAACTAGGTGTACGCCATAAAGGTTTGTCCCATTCACTCACTCATTCATTTTATTAATTTATTCAATCATTTTATCTGAAGTTATCGCACAATCTCGATTCCATTATTCAATAGATTTGTATACATTCTTCATGGCGAGATTCTCGCACAATTTTTCCGCAACCATCATCTCTGTTTCTTATCCTTATCATGCTTTCATCACTAAATTGTTACCTTTTCGCAATTATTCATTTCTTACACCTTTTATTCCTACTTTTTCCGCCTCCGCATCGGTCCAACATTTCAATGTCTCCTTTGCATCATGATATTTAGTTGCATTTGTGCATTCACTTCAGAAAGCATCTCTTCTTCTTTTGTTTCTATGGTATCTACCATTAGTCTTTCTTTTCTTTGTTCATCCTTGATATTCTTCCTCCAACCTTTCTTCTTTCTTTGTTCTCTCTTCATGACTTTCTATATCCACCTCATAACACTTTCGCCCCTCTATCCAATCTCCTTTTATAATTCCGACACCGCTAGGATGTGGAAATTTTATGCATTGATGGTATGTCGATGCTATACCCGAGAATTTCATGAAGCCATGGTCTTCCAATCAATGCATTGTAGGGAGATTCCACATCAACTACACAAAACAAAATATCGTTGATAACCCCTGCAAAAGGTATCCTCATGTGCACATCTCCTTTGGGCTTGTTCGCGGAACCATTAAAACCATATATTTTGTATGTTGAAGGGATCAAGTCTTCATCTCTTCTTCCCATAGTTTTGTACGTATGGTAGAAAAGAATGTTATTTGAACTGCCGGATATCAATCGAGTATTCTATTGATTGCCCAACAATGTTCCGCTTCATCATCTTCGCCATCAATAGGTTTTGGATTAATTTCCAGACTTCACAACCAATGGGCTATCATGTGTTTCTCTTCCTTTGGGTACTTCTTGGTGAGAAAGAAATAACTGCAATTGCCACTCTTTTAAGCTGCGATGTCTTCGCAACATTCATCACTTCTTTATCATGATGCATCCCTCGCGAAAACTCTGCTAAGTACATTGTCATGAAAATCTTCAATAGTGCGGTGTGAATGTACAATGGAGTTGCAAAACAAATTTTTAGCCTTTGCCCCAACTTCTATAACAAATGTTTCTTTTCCCTTTGCCGGTGGGGGTGGTAAATGTTGAACTTTCTCTTCTTCCTTTAAAAAGTGATTTAGCTTTCCTTGATCAATCATTCTTAGGATAATTCTCTTGATGTTCTGCGAGTCATTTGTTAGGTGCCCATGAAAGCGATGGTAAGAGCGAGAACTCATGACTTCTATCTCTAGGTGGTGGCTCACTTCCCATGTTCCATGGTGCGGGTATATCTTCCATCAAAAGTATTGCTTCCCATATTTTTTCCACACTTTGGCATTCAATGGCGGCATTTTAATTTCCTCCCCACTACTCTGCGACTTCGCTGTCCTCTATGATAAGTCCGCTCTCGGCCTCCATAAGTCTCTTGCGAATTATACCTTTGACCTCCATAGGTTTCTTGTGGTTGATCAAGTCTTTGAATTTTATTGTTTCCGCCACGGTTGTAGAAATTTCTTTCTCTTTCAAACTCTTCCTGATCGCGACTTCTCATAGCTACTAACTTTGGTTCTATATCAACTGCTTTTCTTTCTTGTTGACCTTGCGATGTGCTCGCCCTTTGTGTGTATTAGTTGAGGTAATAAACTTCCATTCGCAACATTAGAATTTGTGTTTGCCACTGGGTAAGATTCCATCTCGTCGTTGTCTTTCTTCTAAAGCAATATATTCCTCCTGGAGCTCTCGTAATTCGAGTCATTGTAATTGTATTCTTAACTCGAAAACCTGAACATATAATAGATTGGTTGCGAACATAGCATTTATGAATGAATGAGTATGAGGTATCTTTCATCTACCTACTTGGCCATCTCGGCCGCACATTGTCTTCCATCCGACGGTTAAATGTCTCAAACTCTCGCCAACTCTTTGTTTTAGTCCAAATACATCTTCAATGCCAGGTCGCGAAGAGTTGTTACTTATATACGCCCCAAGAATATAGCACGTAAATGATTGAATGATGTGATCGTATTCCTTGGTAAACCCTCAAACCATTTCAATGCTTCTCTGTTAAACTTGACGCAAAATATTTGCATAATATAGCGTCATGGTTTTCCCATTGTAGCATACATCTCACATAAGCCTTGATGTGTTGTCTTTGCACAAGTGGATCCATCAAAAATCTTTGGTTAACGCTGGTAAGTTGCATTTTGGGGTATTCCTCTAACTGCACTTCTAATGTAAAAGGATTTTTAGCGCCTCTGCGATAGCTTCATCTAACTGTCTTCTCCCCCTTCTCTTCTACTGTTCAATATTCCCCTCATCTCTGCCAATTCTCGCAGAATTTGTTCATTTGCCTCAGAATTTGAATTTATTGGTCGCTTTAACTCTGCTTCCCTCCTTCTCCGTTCGTGTCTACTTTTTTGTATTCTTTCATATTCTTTATTAATATCTCCATTGTTGCGATCCCTCTCGCGCCTCCTCTCTCGATTGTCATGATTATTTTGCGAATCGCCTCTTCCAATTCTCGATTTTCCATTTCTGCTCTCAATCTTTCTCTCTCGCGGGTTAAACGTGCTTGCTCGGTATAATGCTTTTCAATATCATCTTCAATTTCCTTTTGTTTCCTTTGTGTTTCTCTCCCATGTAGAGTTCTTCTTCTTTCCTCGATTTTCTTCATTAATTGGGTTATTCGTCCTCGAGGTTTGTCTATCTTCTTGATTTCCATCATCGTGATTGTTCACCAAAATATAACGATTTTCTATTAATTCTCTCTCTTCGCGACCTCCTTTGCCATGATTTAATTCTCTTTCCAAATTTTCTTCATTAATGTTTTTGCAGGTAATATTCTTCTCCCATTTTCTCTACTAAATGCGATCTCGATCTCATTACTACTTCTTGAACTTCTATTTTGCAGCCTCCTATTTTCCATCCGCAACTCGTGGTTTTGCCTTGTTAGATTCGCGCGTTCTTCTCGCTTCTAACCTCCTTTCTTCGTGTATTTCTGTCTCAGCGCTTCTAATGCCGCAATTTTTTCATTTCCACGAATTGTTTCTCCTATCTCTTCTCGATTTCTCTCTTCCGTCTATTATTCATCAATTGTTGTATTTCTTCTATTTCTTAGTAGAATCCGATCTCCATGTATGCACGCTCACTCTATCATAATCGATTACTCTGTTTAGTGCTTTGGTTGAATTGGTGGTTGAGTTGATGGTTGAATTGGTGGTTGAGTTGATGGTTGAATTGGATCTTCTTCTCCATTTCTTGCATCTATCCTTGATGGTTCACTTACTTCATTTCTTCTTTCTCCCACTAATCTTCCACTTCTCCTTACGATCGTTGGTAGTTCTGATGCATTCTTTCTCCTAGCCATTTCTCAATTTTGGTAATTTGTTAAAAATTATTCAAGATTTCTTTCTTGTTATCCCTAATTCTTCTAATTCACAAGGTTGATCTTCTTCATCCCTGTTTCTAGCGCATATGTAGTTGCAGGATTTCCCACACAACACCCCTTACTCAAATCTGCTAAATCAACACATTTGAAGATGAATAATAATGTGTTTTATTAATTGTATTCTTGAAAGATTTACAAAGAAATGTAGAAAGAGCTCAAGAAATTACAATCACTCTTAATTTTCTCTCTCCTAATGACTTGTTTTCAATTCAAAAGACCCCCACAACAGACTTACTCGACCCTTTTATAGGGTATTACATAGTGGATGACAGCTATCTTTGTCCCTTATTTTCGGAAACGTCTCGCGAATGCTCGCGAATGTACAACTGTTTGCCTTCGCGACACTCTTAAATCTCGCCAAGTCTTCACACTTTCCTCATGTTCGATTGTCGTCATCTATTACGTCATTTATTTACCTCCATGTGACTCCTTCGCGATGCAGTTGTTTATTGATCTCGCGAAGTATTAGTGTTGCGATATTCTGGTCCTACAACATTCTTCAAGTATTCGAGTAATACTTGTATGTCTCATTATCTTAATCTTTCTAGCCTAACCTGTACGAAGTTGTCTCTAGTACATAACCAAGCGACTCTTTAATTGAGTTTTGATTCACTAAAATATGAAAACCAAACTTAACATACCAAAGTTTGGTGGGTTCAAACGAGCTATGCTCTAACAATTATCTAAGTCGTTGGACGGTAGATGCAAAAATGGTGCTGGTATTGAAGAGCCTAAGAAGCCAATTCAAGGCAACAATGGGTCATCCACCCTCGCGTACAACGACTTAGCACATATGGCTTTATCTTTATCCATAAAAGGTACAATCTTTGAAACTTCTCTTTGCTTTTACGAAGAAGTTCTTATTTGGAGTACTAGGTAAGTTAGATAATTTTATGAAGTCTACTCAAGATGATCAAGCATAATAGATTATCAATTCATGAGATGAGAACAATGGAAAAACATGGGTCAAACAAGCATCCAGCTTCCTATAAGCGCTAACATAACACTGTGAGCCCCACCTCGAAGTAAAAAATCAAGTAAAATACTGGGAGAATCAAGTCATCAATAGAGAAAGGTGAAGTGAAACGTCGACGCAAATAAGGAAGGAAAGGCAAGCAAAGAATACAAGCAAAGCCGAACCAATAAAGAAACCTACCAAATCTAAACCGGTAACTGTGAAAAGAAAAAGAAATGCTCAACATGAGCCAGCGATGGAGAAAAAAAAAAGGAAAAAAAAAAAGAAAACTACCCAAATGGAAGTGGTAAGAAAGGATGAAAAAAATTAGAAAGCCCCAAAGTGCAGGTGTGCAGTCATAATATTTTTATCTCATTTTCTATTTTAGTTTTCTATTTATGTAGGTTCTTATAGAACTAACATCAAGTATTGTATAGATTCAGATGTAGATGAAGTAATATATAGTGATTCATATGTTGAAGAAGTACTGGGAAGTTCAACTCTACAACAAGATTCCATGTGAATCCCTTACTACTGTCCACAACTTCGCGTTTAGGTATATACCTAAACCTTGTTCTGTAAGATATTTATTTGGGTATGTTAAGATATGGTTACTGGAAGATCTTATTTGGGTTTTGGTATATTTTTTTGGGACTTATCACTTAGTTTCAAACATAAATAAGAGAAACTTACGGATACTGACTTATTTTGTTGTACACAAAGTTCATTTTTGTGCACCTTATTAATGCAAACAAGGACTTGTTAAGAACTCACTTTGTGTGTTAATTTGTTGATGTTTTTGCATTTTCTCAGGAACCAGCAACGTTGGACAGTGAAGGAACTCATAACCTTGTCGAAAACAAAAGTTTTTTAGCACTCAGTTGGACTAATGCTATTCGAGACTGTGTTGGCACATGTCCAGGTTTATGGTCTCATGTGTCACAAAAAGTGCAGTAACATCATTGAAGGATATAAGGCTTGTGATGTATTTTGTGTATTATATATACTTGATGTCGCGAGCTTTAATAATCTAATTTATCCTTTATGAAAACATATTATGGATTGAGAAGTTTAATTATTTTTGAAATGGTTTGAAAATGGTAGTCATTATGATGGTTCAGTCCTCTCTCGGCAGTGCAATAGGCTTAGAATAGTATTTTCTGAAACTATTGATGCAATGTTTTGCAGTCAGTTTTTGCTTTGCAAAAATATGCAATCACTGTTTTCGGTGATCTGCAATCCAAGTAGGCTACAAGATTGGCATCTGCAACTTAGAATATATCTATGTTGTGTTTATATTTTTGTTGTCTATGCAACGTTTTTTCAGACTGTTGCATGTCTTGTTCTCTCATTGCAAATTGTTGTATTCACTGTTTCTTGGTCTGCAGTCCAGTAGGTAATGTGTTTGGAGTTTGTACCTTAGATTCTGTACTTGGAGTGTATTGTAGTCTACCGGCATTGGTTGTGAGATGTAGCGTTTACTTTTACGGTCTTTGTTTTCTATTTTGTCTCAATCCTTGTCTGTTGAGACTTGGTTTTGTTCTAATCGTAACTTGTACATGGTGTTGAATGTTTCAATGAGACACAAAAACGGTTGTTAAAGATATCGGATGTTTTTAAATTACAAACAAAAAGAATGCCTGTAAAAAAAAATTATAGTACTAGAGTTAGTTGAGGTTGGTGATATCATAAAATAGAGCGAAATGAATGGTAATTGTGCTGCTAAATAAAAGTTTCTCTAGCAGTGCTAAAGCAAAATTTTCTCCGAAAAAAAGTGCGATGGCAAGTTTTAAATTTGTTTAGAATTTTTATAACATAAAGATTACATGTTCAAATTTTACTATTTCTCAATCTCATACCACTTTGACAAATTTTCCTAATTTAGTTTCGCTTTCACAATGTTTAATGCAATTGGAATTTTAGGCTTTAAGAGCGGTTCTAATTCTAAAAAAAAAAAAAAAAAAACAAAACAAAAAAAAAAAAGAACGTTGTTAGATGTCCCAACGGTAACGTTGTTAGGATGGTGTTGATGGTGGTTTTTTGACAAGGGCAAAACTTGTAAAAATCGCCTCGGAACCTACATCAGAGACATATCTATAATTATATATGTACTAGGGATTCACCCAGCTGAACTCTCGGTATTCTATATATTTTTATAAATATGTATAGATTCCTGACCCGGCATCATAATTGTAGATTCGTACTTCTACATTATATTCTGCAAGAGAATTGAGAATGCGTATCCATCTAATGGCTATACTAGCCTTGAATATGCCTGCAAGATTTTAGAGCTTCACTCGGCTGAGCTCTCATTATTTTATGCACGACATACAACTTGTCATGTATTAATCAGTATATACTGATGATACAATTTATAAATATTCAGAATAAGCTACTACGCTATTCTGAATTACCAGAAGCATAATATTTGGAATATTACTTCGATTCGCATAACTTCCATGGCCGAATTCCTCGAATATGTTCCGTATGCTACAAAAAAAAAGCTAGCGCCAACATGGCCGCACTCTAGAGCTAGGCTAATCTGATTGGGTCTCATAACCTAGCCGCCAATTTCCTATCTAGCCAACTAGATAGCCAGGCCGTGGCCACCAATTCCCTAGCTAGCCAACTAGCTAGCCAGGCCACGGCCTCCTTATCTGTAGCTACGGTTACCTTTTCTCTCGGCTTAACCTAGCCACCAAGCCACGAATGCCTTGTCTTCAGGCCTAGCCTGTCCTTGGCCACGACCACCCTTTCCTTCCGGCATAGCCATGTCTCAGCCTGGACTAGCCATCAGGCCACAACCTCCTTGTCTTCAGGCCTACCCTGTCTGTGGCCATGACCACCTTTCCTTCCGGCCTAGCCATGTCTCGGCCTAGACTAGCCATCAGGCCACGGCCTCCTAGTCTCTTGGCCTGGACAAGCTAGTGGCCACGACCTCCCTATCTCCTGGCTTGGCATATCGAGTGGCCACGACCACCTTGTCCCTAGCCTAACTAGATACGACCTCCTAGTCTCTTGGCCTGGCCAAGATAGTAGTCACGGCCTCCCTATCTCTCGGCCTGGCCTAGATAGTGACCACGGCCTCTTTGTCTCGGCTTAGCCATGGCCAAGACACGGCCACCTTGCTCCTAGACATGACCGTTCCATGACCACCTAGTATGGCCTGGCCTATCTAGTAGTCACAGGCTCCTTAACTCTCGGCATAGCCTAGCTATATGGCCACGACTACATTGCTCCAAGCCTAGCACCAATGTCCATGCCGACTCGGCTGGCTATCGACTAGGTCGCGCCCCGCGTCGCGACTTAGCTAGTTATTAACTTGGTGCACTATGCTATCTACGTGTATTATTATGGCTAGATGATTACAATGCCATCTTATGACAAACTCATTATTAGTCACACATAACCTTGGAGCCGAGTTGTCTCTTCAAGCTATCCCACTTCGACAAAGTTTGGCTAGCTTAGGCTATTACTCAGTCAAGTATATCGTGGAAACCTGGATAAGACTAGAGACGGTCCATGACTCTACTAATTTCTATAAGAAATCAAAACATGTTACATAGGGGAATTATTCATGGGTATTAGTCTGGTGGTTTACATCAACGTGCGGGATGGCGACATCCCATGATAAGGAAGTTACAAGTAGTGGCAACAGTTGAGAGCGGTTAAAAGAAGTGGCTAAGTAATGGAATGATGGTTTACGGGTTTTCAGAAACTTCCCTAACATCATGGGCGTAACCACACCATTATCCCATTATCTCCATCACTCCACAACCTCCACTACTTACGAGGAAACAGTGAGTGTTCCATACAACTATCAATAGACTACCTTGTCTATTCAGAAGACATAACAAGATTATCATTCACAAGCTCTTCTTCTTTCATAGTTCAATAACCTCACACACACAATTCAATCACCACTGATTTCCTCGAACTTTCTTTGCTTTCCCTCCCCTAGGATCAACCCATTTTCTCTCTTTCTAACCGAAGCAAAATGTGAACGGCCAACTTCTTGGTTTAGGCTCGTTTTGTACGATTTTCATTTTCGAACCTCGGTACATTGTTTTACCTAGGAGCGATTTTTGGGTATTAACAATTGGCGACTACAGACGGACATCAACCTCTCCGTCAAAAAATTAGTTTTTCAACCATTTGAAAAAGAAGGGTAGAATTTAGAACGATTCAATCATTAAACTCAATTTAGGTCCAACAACCAATTTCAATTCCGGTGTTCCGTTCGTTAAGAAGCTTCAGAAAAATGGTTTTTCAAGCAATGCTACAGGAAATGCCTTGGATAACCGAGCACCAGTAAATCTCTCGGATGAAAGGACCAGAAAGCCTCATGGATACACAAGAAGACGTGACTACTACTCATAAGGTAACAATGGCTTCTCTCGAGATCCGGATGGAGCAACCGCCTCTGCAACACCATAAGTATTATATGAAGCAAACCGGAAATGCCTCAAAGTTATCACTGATATTAATGTCGCAAGGGTCCACACCCATAGAGATAAAGGAAGATTCGCATAGCCGTTATTCAAGTATGGAGATAGTCGACTACAAATCTCAACACCAGTGGAGTCCTAGAAAGGAACCTGCAAAGATCACGAAAGAAAAGGTCTATCTTTATTCCACCACCGCTGTCATTTTATGGTCAGGAGTATCCGCTATCACTTTATCAGCAAAACATGTAGATCCAGACCATGGCGTAATTCCTGGAATTCATACATCTGCAATAACAAAGGAGTCTTGACACATCTTCATTAAAATCATCATTAAGGGGCTCACCTATTATGCCAACCCAAGCAAAGCAAGCCCGGGACATCAGATCTACTGGAGCCGACACGTCAAGAAAGCAGCCTCAAGAAGATAATGACTCACGCATCATCATGCCAGGAAAGAATACGCATCATAGATAACCTCACGTAGAGTAGATCTGAGAATCTGTTGCACCAAAAGGACCCACGTCTCCCATATTTCCTATGCCTATATAAACGGGTAATGCTCAAGAAAATATCTCCCATCTTTGGAATACTTAGGAATACGATTATCACCAGATGTTATGATTCGAAGAGTTCTCCAAATCGCCTACCAGAAGAGGCTAAACCGGGTATAGCAACAACGCGCCGAACAACACCTCCGATCGGTTCCAGATGGTGATGCTCCGTACCATAAATATCTCTTCATTCCCGAGTCGATCACTCCCTCAAGACTTGGACAGGATATTCCAGCAAAATAACATGCATCTCAATGAATATGTCAAGAGGTCTTGAATTGAAGCCCTCAACTTCCATGACCCAAATGTGACGGAACAACAGTTAGTGGAGTCTTATTTTAACGGTATGAATACTGTCTACCGCGCTTTACTTGAAAGTTTACATTTTCGAACATTCTCGGTGTTGCACGGAGCGGCCAAATGATCAGCCATCACCACCTCGGCGTTACTCGAAAGAACGAGACCATTCAAATACGAGAACCACGGAGACGCCCACGTGCCTGACCAACAAGCAGTATTTGTTTTATCCATCCATAAACATTGTTACCAATGAAGACTCAAAGAGGAAAGTCGCACCTCAGCAATCCATACAGACCAACAACATCATGTCTGCAATATCACGTACTCGGAATTCAAGATCGCCTACCCAAGGTCCGCACGGTTGTTGAGCATCAACAACCGCATCAGCCGACAAAGTCGGATTTGGTATTTATAAATTCCAATTTCCTATGGAAGGTGTGCATGGGATGCCAGATGTTTGGATACAATACAGGTCTATCAAGTGCGACTCCCGCCAATTGATCAACAAATGACGGATCCAAAAGATTGCCACTTTCATCAGTTAGTCAACCACCTTAATAGTGAATGCAATGGGAGTACATCTTCCGGGAGAAAATAGGCTCAGAATAATTACACCTGGGGACTACGAGCAGGGATGCCTTCATGGCCCTCAACCAAGTATTTCTACTAAACAC
The DNA here is from genome assembly GCA_023531295.1 of Papaver armeniacum. Lineage (NCBI taxonomy): Eukaryota > Viridiplantae > Streptophyta > Magnoliopsida > Ranunculales > Papaveraceae > Papaver > Papaver armeniacum. The sequence continues at coordinate 405,065 of JAJJWW010004982.1, forward strand.
TTATCCTTTGCCGAAAAAGCCGCAGCTCTATACAAGCCTGTCTATGACACTAGAATCAACAAGAATGATATGAAGTCCAATCGGGGACTCCTTACAACTTCTCATATCAGACAAGTTGAATTTGACAAGACGTTTAATCAGTGACGGATCAGATGTCAACATCATCATTTTCAAAGCTTTACGAGTCGCAGGAATTTCTCGACATGAAGTTGTACACGTGCCTGTTATGATCAAATATTCCGAAGGAAGAACCAAAGATACTTATGGCCGTATCACCCTTGAGCAAAGCTAAATCCGAAGCACCTCAGCTGCAGAAGTCACTTTCAAGGGACCCGCCTGATGATCAACAGTAAAACAGAACTACCGTTCATGTGAACGTTACGAGACTCTTCGACAAACAAGAATATCCGCATTGACTATTATCTGAATCGCGCCGCATAACGGATCTGGATCTGAAGCAAACATCTGTGGAGGACATGATTTCATATGTCTTAGGGTTGTGCGTTCAAGTAAGTCATATTCAACAAAAAAAATACAATCAGCTGCCACACATTCCGTCGAAGCCCGAGGACTTGATCCGGATTATCAATCCTGCTCTGACTTGGCGATATATATGAAAAGCTGGTCCTTTTAATACCAAGCGGGCACGACTACCACGAAGAAGGAGAACCTCGCATATCTGAAGGCACTTATGAAGCCGATATTACCAAAAAAACGCCAACTTTAGATGGAGCCATCCAGGAATGCGTCCAAGTATAATACTAGTGCTAACATATCAAGAGATAACTCACAAAGATATACACCTCATCAGAAACGTCACCTACGGTAATCTATAAGACTCCCTCCTCAGGTCCTTTTCCATTTGGGTCGTACCCCCGCTGAAAAATCATAAAAGCGTCATAATTAACATAAATAAATGGTTCAAGCATGGGGATTGAAGTACAAACCATATAGCAACCTAAACATTCATTAAAAATTGTTTTAGGACATGGCATGCAGTTTAGAAAGGTTACGGGTCGTTTTGTAAAAACTCCTCAGAAACGTTTTTACACTTCCCTCTGGAAGAACTGAAACTGGCGCTAATTAGTGAAGAATCTGGGGGTGATTTATATATAAAACGATTCGTATGGAAGTCTTCTACAACATACTAAAAGGGAACGTTAATCTGATGAATGAGCTATAAATGGAAGCCAAAACTCTCGACTACGTGACAGCTGAAAACCTACAAAATTCTTCCAGGAAAGTTCTAAATTCTCGGTGTCAGGTACTTTTCACCCACCAAACGGACTCCGAATAAAGATATTCTTTAAAAGAAGTTAGATATTCCTCTTAGCTAAATAATGAGAGGTCAACCACCTCATTTCGACATCGGATGAATATTTTGCGACCGTTTTGGCAAGAACACAAATCTGAAATTTTCATCAAGTCAATACACCACGGTCGCACTTACGATCAGGCAAGCAACAATAGGAGAGCTTCCGCACTCCGGTAATCAGGGAGGATCTTATTCATCGAAAACAAAAGAGGGGAAAGAATAAAAGGACAAATAAACTCAGGTATGTGAGTTATATGAAAGAAAGAAACTCATCCTTTGGGCCATAACGACCGAGCCTTTTAATGTTCGTGATCGTAGCTAACATCACCACCTATGCTTTCCTAAAGCTCGTGGACTTGGCTACCACCACTTATACCTTTCCCGCTTATCCAAGATTCATGGCCGTAGCCATCTATGCTCTCCTAAAGCTCGTGAACGTGGCTACCACCACTTATACCTTTCCCGCTCATCCAAGATTCATGGACGTAGCCACCTATGCTCGCCTAAAGTTCGTGGACGTGGCTACCACCACTTATGCCTCTCCCGCTCATCCCAGATTCGTGGTCGTGGTTACCAAAGCCCATGGCCACCATCACCACTTCTACTCGTCCAAGGTTCGTGCCCATAGATACCATACCTCTCCATGTCGATTAGGTCAATGGTCGTAGCCATCTAAGGTTCGTAGTTGTGGCCACTTCCCGTCCTTGCCCACCGAAGCTCGTAGTCGTGGAAACTTATTACTCGCATACGTGGCCGGCCAACCCTTTCGCTTCCACAGAGGTCCATGTAGTTCCAGCCAACCTGTTTTGTTCCTACGAAAATGCAATCTCTTATGATCACAACTGCTGCCAAGATCCCAGTTGCTACTCCCTTGTTGATACCATCCATAGTTTCACCATGGAAACAACCACTACATACAAAGGTAATCCGTACTTTTCTATATTCTAGTTTCTCATGAAAGAAGTAATAAAGACACCGAAAATATGGATGCGAGATGGTGAAATATTTATCATGGTCAACGTCCACCGACCATACAAGATAGATCCATGTAAACCACACTTAGGGACTTAGGCTCTACATGGATTCCATTCAATGTCAACAAACCTCTTCAGCTCAGAAGAGACGGTCAACTAAAAAGCCATGACCTTGACAAGGTCATCCACTCTTCAAAGATATAGCGTAAGGATATTATCATCTCTGTATGGAAGGCGCATGCAATAATTTACAAGGCCGAGACACATCCCAAGCCTACCTAGAGAACATAACTTCAACAACTAAAGAGAATTGCGACTGGGGACTTCTCACTGCATCCCATCCCCGACAGCAATCAGAGATTCATGAGATAACTCTAGAGCCATTGTTAAATCATTTTTCTTGAAGACATTTTGGGAGCCATGCTAGCAACATGACCCTATTAACTGTACCTCTTCGTTTTCCAGAAGACTTCGTCCATGTGATGTTCCAAGCATCACATCCAGAAAAGTATAATAAGATCGTGCATTTAAGAATCAGGAAAAGATACGGCTCCATTCACTCAATGCTGAGTTCAGAAAACATCCAAGTTGTCACTCGACATCCCAGAGGCTAACAGGGGCTTCAACATTATTTAAGTTCTTGTCCAAGCTTTAAAGAGACAAAAAAAAAAACAACGCAGGTAGACTTAAACCTTCCTGAATTCCCTTTCCATATAAAATCTTAGAGGCAGGGATTCATGGTGATACAATCAAAGTAAGCTACATTCGGGGACTGAAGGCTCCTTCAGTTTTAGAAGTTTACATATCATCACCTCCTTCAACCAGGAGATATGATCAACACCGGTATAAGCAAAAAGACCGTCCGCTCATACCATCCTAACGAGTGAAACCCGATGTCAGTACTGAAGAAAGCGAGGCATCATCAACAAAATCTTTCTACAACAAAACCCCATATATCTTGTGATATCATAGAGTACTCTCATTCTTGAAGCAAGCTCTGGAAAACGGTACCCGTGGCCATGATAATCATTTCAGCTATCACGGTCAACGAGGCAGCCACAAACATCTCCAGCATACAATAAACATTCAACATGCTTGACCATAGATTCATGCTTACCTTCTCAATATCTGGACTATGGGCTTATAAGATGCTATCTGGAGTTCACACTCTTCACCAGAAACATGGTTATGATAAGTCAACATCATGCCCGAGTCAGGAGTTTTCTAAGATTTATAAGAACCATGAGGCCTTCACCGTTTGTTATGAGGTCATTGCTGCCTCGCTGACGTTAAAACTAGTGTCTCTGCCACTATATAATCAAATCATGAGCATCGGAGTATATTACTTGCTCATAAAAGAGTTCAATCCTGAATCCCTAGTCTGCGCCAAGGACATTGCCTGGAGGAGATAAAGATAAGTAACTATTCTTAAACTGAGTCCTAAATTCTTTAGCGTCATTGTCACCATCTAGTGCTTACCACGAAACATTACTGTTCCGTGCTAAGCAGGGGACTTAATGTTGATGGTGGTTTTTTGACAAGGTAAAAACTTGTAAAAATCGCCTCTGAACCTACATCAAATACATATCTATAATTATATATACTAGGGCTTCACCCAGCTGAACTCTCGGTATTCCATATATGTTTATAAATATGTATAAATTCCTGACGCGGTATCAGAATTATAGATTCGTACTTTTACATTATATTCCGGAAGAGAATTGAGAATGTGTATCCATCTAATGGCTATACTGGCCTTGAATATTCCTGCAAGATTTTAGATCTTCACTTGTATGAACTATCATTATTTTATGCACGGCCATACAAATTGTCTTGTATTAATCAGTATATACTAATGGTACAATTTATAAATATTCAGAATAAGCTACTACGCTATTCTGAATTACCAGAAGCATAATATTTGGAATATTACTTCGAGTCGCAGAACTTCCACGACTGAGTTCCTCGAATATGTTCTGTATGCTACAAATGAACTGCCACCACCAACATGGCCACACTCCATAGCCAGGCTAATCTTGTTGGGTCTCATAACCTAGCCACGACCACCAATTTCCTATCTAGCCAACTAGATAGCCAGGCAGTGGCCACCAATTCCCTAGCTAGCCAACTGGATAGCCAGGCCGTGGCTAACAATTCCCTAGCTATCCAACTAGCTATCCAAGCCACGGCCTCCATATCTATCATCTTGGCCATGCCTTTGGCCACGACTATCTTTTCTCTCGGCTTAACCTAGCTACCAGGCCACGACCGCCTTATCTTCAGGCCTAGACTGTCATTGGCCACGACCACCTTTCCTTCCGGCCTAGCCATGTCTCGGCCTGGACTAGCCACCAGGCCATGACTTCCTTGTCTTCAGGCCTACCCTGTCCCTGGACACAACAACCTTTACTTCCGGACTTGCCATGTCTCGACCTAGACTAGCCATCAGGCCATGCCTCCTAGTCTCTTGGCCTAGAAAAGCTAGTAGCCACGGCCTCCCTATCTCCTGTATTAGCCTATCCAGTGGCCACGACCACCTTGTCCCTAGCCTAACTAGCTACGACCTTCTAGTCTCTTGGCCTGGCCAATATAGTAGTCACGGTCTCCCTATCTCTCGACCTTGCCTAGCCAGTGACCACGGCCTCCTTGTCTCGGCATATACATGGAAAAGTCACGACCACCTTGTCTCCTAGCCATGACCGTGCCACGACCACTTAGTCTGGCCTGGCCTAGCTAGTAGTCACGACCTCCTTGCCTCTCGGCCTAGCCTAGCCATATGGCCACGACTACGTTGCTTTAATCCTAGCACCCATGTCCATTCCGACTCGGTTGGCTATCGACTAGGTCGCTCCCCGCGTCACGGCTGAGCTTGCTATTAACTTGGTGCATTATGCTATCTACGTGTATTATTATGGCTATATGATTACAATGTCATATTATGGCAAACTCATTATTAGTCACATATAACCTTGGAGCCGAGTTGTCTCTTCAAGTATATCGTGGAAACCTGGATAAGACTAGAGACATTCCATGACTCTACTAATTCCTACGAGAAACCGAAAAATGTTACATGGGGGAATTATTCATGGGTATTGGTTTAGTGGTTTACAACAACGTGCGGATGGCAACATCCCATGATAAAGTTTGTCTAGCTTAGGCTATTACTCAGTCAAGTATATCGTGGAAACCTGGATAAGACTAGAGACATTCCATGACTCTACTAATTCCTACGAGAAACCGAAAAATGTTACATGGGGGAATTATTCATGGGTATTGGTTTAGTGGTTTACAACAACGTGCGGATGGCAACATCCCATGATAAGGAAGTTCCAAGTAGTGGCAACGGTTGAGAGCGGTTAAAATAAGTGGCTAAGTAATGGAATGATGGTTTACATGTTTCCAGAAACTTCCCTAACATCATGGGCGTAACCACACCATTATCCCAATATCTCCATCTCTCCACAACCTCCACACTTACGAGGAAACAGTGAGTGTTCCCTACAACTATAAGTAGACTACCTTGTCTATTTAGAAGACAGAACAAGCTTATCATTCTCAAGCTCTTCTTCTTAAATAATTCAATAACCTCACACACACAATTTTCCCTCCCCTAAGATCAACCCATTTTCTCTCTTTGTAACCGAAGCAAAACGTGAACAACCAACTTCTTGGTTTAGGCTCGTTTTGTACGCTTTTCATTTTCGAACCTAAAGAAAGTACTTCGACAGTACATTATTTTACCTATGAGCGATTTTCGGGAATTAACAGATAGACTTAACCGAACCGCGTATAATGGCATGTTCATGTAGGTTAGCCGAAACTATCCAATTGAACTATAACACTTTAAGACTTTTCATGAATCACACATATGATAAAAAAATGTGTAGATAGTGTTTTTAGAGAGTTGATCAAATGTCAATTATCTCATAGAAATAATTTTGATGCATCTGAAAATATTCGACAGGTTAAGTACGTGTAATGTACTTGTTCGTGAGTGTCTTTATCATGGTATGTGTACAGGGTATGGATACCCTTAATACAAAAAACAAGTTCATGAACTCACAAATATTTTATGGTTTGCATATATACCGGGTATGTATACCGTTTTCGGTATTAAAAATAACAGATTTTTTCCGGTTTGCATACTGGGTATGCGTACCGTTCCTGGTTCACGAGTCACAAACTTTTTGTGGTATGGATATCGGGTATGCATATCACAAAGTCGTTGCTGAACTATAGCTATGCCGTTATGTGTACTGGGTACATGTACTGCGGCTATGGACTTATAACAATTCTGGTATGCATATTGTTATGTATCCAGATTAACAGTAGTTCTATATCTATCTAATAATCAATTTAAAACATTCCCGAATAACATCAATGACACATATCACTGTTCCAGGATATTTTCAAATGATTAAATCTTGACTCATTATTTAAGTCACAAACAATAAATTGTTCATAACCAAATTCATCAAGTATGAACAAATGTTCTTAAGTATAAGAAGTCATAATTCGAGAACAATATATAAGATAACGTTTACTCGAAATTTCTGTTATGCATGTACTGTTTAATTTAGTCATGCGACAATATCTCATAGATAGGAAGGTGAAAACTTTGAGAAATAGGTGGTTCAGTCTTCACTTACCTTTTGATGTTGAAGTTATCCAAAGCTCATGTTGATCTTAACCTTCAAACGATAGAACGTAGTGATATCCGATTCTCAACTACACACTTCTGCGCTAATCAAAGACTAGACTAAATGTAGACTTGAAATCAAGATATAATTTTGACAACTAAATTTGATAACAAGCTTGAGATAGCAATACTTGTGAGTTCGACCGAGCAATGCTCTAACAGAAATGCATGGACCAAACTGCAAATTGTCTAACCATTCTTTTGTATTAGACTGTAAAGTGCAAAAGGAAAGGGAATCATGTTCTCAATGGCAACAAGTAAATGCATGTGATGGAATATCAAATACCTCAGTAAAGATCACATGACAATTCAACCAGCTAAATCCTTTCGTGTTTAATACTTTTTCTCAAACACTTGTTCAACAAATTTGTTGGTATTAGAAGGTATATTGTTCCTTGTTGTATCCAGCTCTATCTACAACTTTTTGATCTGCAAATTCAAGTGTAACAACTACCCAACTCTCCAAATCTTTAAGAAACTCTGATTACTTTAATAATCAGTCCCCTATGTAACCAAAATCAATGAAAATAATTTGTTCTCTTGAACATTTCCACAGTACTAAAGTATAACAAATTTGATCCAAATCCGATAAATCCTTCTCAATTCACATTAGCTAATTAGTTTCTACCTTCATGCTCTTATCCAAATTATGATAAATGATATTATCTCAGTTTAGTGTGGGTATTACATAGCTAAACATTTAATAAATAAAAGAGGCAGTATACAAACGAGCAATTAAAATAAAGGTTTTCATTTCGTCCTTTTCTTCTCTTTCCTCCCATGTACTTTACCGACTAGGGAGAATAAATTGATAAGAATTGAAAACTCGGTGAGTCAGACTGATTTGCAACACGCACATGATTGATACATTTTGGACGAGTTCAACTATATTTGTACCTTTAATGGAAATAGTTAATTTCTTTGAGCTTTGCTTGAGAAATATAGTGCGAAGGTGAGTTTTAAATTTGTTTAGAGAATTTTTATACTTATACATAAAGATTACCTGTTTGAATTTTATAATCTCTCAATCTCACACCACAGTCTAACCTCAATAAATGAATGCCCTCGGGACCAAGAAAAAATATTCGTTTAGCGGGGTTATTTATTTATCGATAAATGAATGTTTTATTCATTTATCGATAAACGAATATTTATTCATTTAGACAACATTTTCTTAATTAAGAAGTTAAATTGTGTAGGGGAAGATGTACACATGTACTTAGAGGGTATTGGTCAAAATTCTTGCTGAAAAAGCGGGGGTCTAACAACCATACCCAATATTTCGCTTAGCAATCTGTATGGACAAACTCCAATATACTTTTAAGAGAATCAACTAGACAGTCAGACTCAATCTTAATAAAAGTATATCAAAGAGTTATATCTCTCTTTCTCGATTCAATACTTACTCAAGCAAATAGAAATCTGCGAGTCTAATTGAATACAAGAGAAATCACTTGAACGGTACCAAAGACCAATGTTCAATGATCAATCAATTTCAATCAACAACCAAAGGTTGGATTTCCCAATTGATCGATTCAACGCACAACCTGTGATCTTTCAATTATATAACAAAATATAATGCTGAAAAGAAATAACACAGATACCAGTAGTTTTGTTAACGAGGAAATCGTAAATGTAGAAAAACCCCGGGACCTAGTCCAGATTGAACACACACTGTATTAAGCCGCTACAGACACTAGCTTACTACAAACTAACTTGATGCCTGGATTTGTAGTTGAACCCCAATCAATCTCACATTGATCCAAGGTACAGTTGCGCCCCTTACGTCTCTGATCCCAGCAGGATACTACGCACTTGATTCCCTTAGCTGATCTCATCCACAACTAAGAGTTGCAACGACCCAAAGTCGAAGACTTTAATAAACAAATCCGTATCACACAGAAAAGTCTACGATAATAGATAAATATGTCTCCCACAGAAATACCTACGAGTTTTGTTCCGTCTTTTGATAAATTAAGGTGAACAGGAACCAATTGACAACCCGGACTTATATTCCCGAAGAACAACCTAGAATTATCAATCACCTCACAATAATCTTAATCGACTAGCGAAAGAAGATATTGCGGAATCACAAACGATTAGACGAAGATATTTGTGACTTTTTTTATATCTTGCCTATCGGAGAAATCAATCTCAAGCCAATCTTACGATTGTACTTAATGCGATAGAAACAGCAAGATCAGATCACGCAACTACAGAGAAAATAGTTGGGTCTGGCTTCACAATCCCAATGAAGTCTTCAAGTCGTTAACCTACAGGGTCTCGATAGAAACCTAAGGTTAAAAGAGAATCGACTCTAGCTAATACAACTACTATCACACAGAAGGTGTGGGGATTAGGTTTCCCAGTTGCTAGAGTTCTCCTTTATATAGTCTTTCAAATCAGGGTTTGCAATCTAAGTTACCTTGGTAACAAAGCATTCAATATTCACCATTAGATGAAAACCTGATTAGATTCAAGCTAATATCTTTCAACCGTTAGATCGAACTTAGCTTGTTACACATAAATGAAATGCACGTTTATCTAGGTTTGTGTAACCGTACCCAAATATGTACACTTAGTTGGTTCTACAGTAGTTAACCAAATGGTTAGCCATATGAGAACTTTCATATCAACCATATTCATCTTAACCATAACTAGTTCAAATGACTCAAGAGAACTAGTTAGAGAGTTGTTCAATTGCTTAGATCTCATAGAAGTATATATGACACAATTGAAGCAAAATCGATTTGATTCACTCGAATCAATTCATGAACTTTATAGCCACGGTTTGCAGATATGCATTCCTTGGTTTATATAAGTTTAAGTTCCCAAATAATCATTTTTAGAAAATAACCCACTTAAGTACGCATACTGGTACGCGGACTTAAGTACCCGGAATAAGTTTGTTTTCAGTTCACAAACTCCAGCAGAAATTCACGGGATGTGAACTTCCGACAGTGCGTGTACTGGTACGCGGACTTCAGCTCCGGTTTTCCTGAGCAGCAAAGTACGCATACTTTGGTTCAAGGAATAAGGACTTACACACGTATGAGTTATCACACAATGTTTATATCCATTCAAGGTTATATATTCTAAACTCTCATTTCAATCATTGAAACATTCTTAGAGGACGTTATATAGTTGTTGTTCACAAGCTATTTTTCGTCAAAGCGATTTTCAAGTAATTGAAACTAATATGACTTTCGTCATTAGTAAAGATGAACTTGGCCAAAGCGAAAGCTTACCAACACATATTTCGAGAAATAGATAAGCGAGATGAACTCGGCTCGAAATAGCAAATGTGTATAATCATAGTCTATATAGCAATGCGACTTTTGTCTCAAGATAGGAGATAGAGTAGATAAACTTTTGAGTGATAGATAAGTTCAAGTCTCCACATACATTTTAGTTGATAAAGTTCCACCAATTCCTTGAGTAGTTCTTCGTCTTTGTATGAAGATCGCCATGGAGTCTAGAGCTCAACTACACTTTATATCCTAATCCGAGACTTAGCTATAAGTAGACTAGAGATCAAGACTTATAGTTTTGGCAACTAAACTTGACAACAAGCTTGAGATAGCAACGCTTGCGAGTTCGACCGAGCATTGCTCTAACACTTGCCCCCTAACACAACATCTAAAATTCAGCCATGTGATGCTGGGATTATTCGAGCATTCAAAGTTCATTATCGGCGTTGTTTTTATTCTAGCATCCTGCAAAGCCTTGAAGTTGACCCACCAAATCTTGAAAAGATTATCATTTTGGATGTTATTAATTTTGCTATTGTGGCTTAGAGATTTGATGCGACGACAAAAATAATTATAATTTATTTCCGTCATTGTAGGATTCGGTCTGAAGATATTGATGTTCCCGAACCAGAAAATGGTCAATTAGAAGAAGATATCCTAGGATTAACTGTGTCATTTTTTATTTACATTATAGAAATGTGATGGACGCCAAACATCTTTTAAACTATCCTAACGAGAATGATGCAGTTATGGAATCTCCAATAGACGAAGAAATTATTGAGTCAGTAATGAATGAAGAGAATGATCCTGAACCAGATGATAGTAGTGTTGTACCAAATATGTCATCTAAAGATGTCTTTCAAGCGATGGTCACTTTAAAAAATTACTTGTTACAACACGAGCAAAATATTCCAGAACTTGTGCAAGCATTGCACAAAATTAAGGATGCGGTGCATTTTGTTTTTGGTGGAAGATAAGTACAACCAACCATAGATGAATTTTTTTGAGTTTATTTCTACATATATTTTTATGTACAATTTACTGATTATGTATTTTGGTTTATTCTTACATATATTTTTTATATATAATTTAGTGATTATTCATTTATATTTCCATAGGCCTTTAAGGATTTAAATTTTTTTATTCATTAATGCATTAAGCGAGGTTATTCATTTATCACACCTAAGTCGGAACCGGAAAAATTATTCATTTGGCGAGGTTATTCATTTATCGAACATTCGTTTATCGAGGTTGAACCGCACTTTGACAAATTTACCTAATTCAGTTTCGCTTTCACAATGTTTAATGCAATTGGAATTTTAGGTTTTAAGAGGTTGGGCTCTAATTCTTAAAAATAATAAAATAATAGGAAAAAAAAAAAAAAAACGTTGTTAGATGTCCCAACTGTAATGTGTCCCAAAATATATCCCAAAAGACCCAAATCTACTTTTACTAATATGGTGGATATTCCTAGACTTTTGACCATAGTTGACTGCATTTTTTCCATAAAGTGGAGTAGTATTCATTCCATTCACTGGAAAGCACCAGAAAGTCAAGCAAGGGGTCATTATAGTTGTTCACTTGCATAAATAATTTCACTTTTGCTTAAACTTTTAATCTCTATTAGTGAGATTTCACTAGCTAGCCCCCTCGTTTTCCTCTGCTACACTAGTTGGTAAAAGCAGCAGCTAATATTCTGAATGTTTGTCTGGCCCACTTCCACCTCTTCACAATACCTTATCTAAACCTCCTCTTCTCTGCATAAAGGTGTAAATGCATCACATGAAATGTTTATCTCCATTCAAATGTTCAACTCTCAATTATCCCGTAATAATAAGATGGTAAGAAAAAAGAGAGAAACAAAATTTTGTGTCATTGAAAAATAAATAAAGGGTCAAGTGTGGTCCATTTCTTATCAGCCCCACAACTCCACTTTAGCGCATCCCTGTATCTCCCAGCATCTTGTGCCCACAAGTACGCTAACCTCACAGAACTTCGATATCGTTTGGAACGACGACAAATCTTTTCGCTGAACAAAAAAGAGTTCTTTTGAGGAAAGCAATGGAAGAACCATATTTTTTAGGGATTTGTTTGGTGATTTTCCTAATGTTTCTATTGTAGATCCAGTGGACATAGCAGGAGGACTTGTTATGGCATGGGTGGATGGATTCAAGTTCGATATAGTTCATTCTGACTCTAATATAATTAATGTCCTGATCAAAACCAACTTCTATGAGAAGGAAGTTGTTACCAGGATTTCTCCATATAAACCAAAGTTTGATTCTTGGAAATTTTTAGAGGAAATTTTTGTAAAAGTAAACTGTAATAACATAACATGGATGTCATAGGTGGTTGTAACCAAATTCTTCTTAAAGAAGATAAACAAGGAGGTGTGCCTTACGTTGAAAGTGAGGCTCAACCTTTCAAAAGGCTTCTTGTGAGATAAGCTTTAGAAGATTTTGGTTATGAAGTTGCTAGATTTACTTGGAATAACCATAGGGAAGGGGTAGAAAACATTCAAGATGCACCTTAATGCATAACGCATATTATGACAAAATATATTTTGGCTAGGTTCCACCCGAGTGCATAATGCGTATATCTTTTTTCTTCTTAATTCTTGTTTTTGGTTGATGTTTTGATGGTCAATGTTATGGTAATGATAGTTATTTGTTGCTCGAGATCATGAACTAGTAATTTTGGTTGTGTATAATAAATTAGTATGATAAATTCAGATTTATCCACACAAGATGCACCCGAGTGCATAATGCGTATTTTTATAGGAAATAGGTTTTGGGAAGGTTGCTCCTGGGTGTATAAGGTACATTTTTTGAATTTTTTTTTTTTTTTGTTGTTCCTCCGATTTTTCTTCTTAATACTTGTTTTTGGTTAATTTTTGAAGGTCAACGTTATGGTAATCATGGTGGATTTATATCTCGAGATCATGAACTAGTGACTTTGATGGTGTATAATATATCGCAAGTGATTACTAGGATAAACCTAGACTTATCAACGAAGTACACAAGATGCACCCGAGTGCATAATGCATATTTTTATAGGAAATAGGTTTTGGGAAGGTTGCACCTGGGTGCATAATGCATATTTTTTTATAGGAAATATGCTTAACCATATTGCACCTGGGTGCATAATATATCCTCGATCTAGTTTTAAAAATTATTTTTTTTTTCGAATTTTGTATCAACAATAGATCTTGTTTTGTAGATCTTTTCGAGCCCGTTCTAAAAATATAAAATTTATTACCTTTCTCATAATTCATTTTGAAATATAAATTTAATTATATTTTTTAATAATTACAAATTCAAAGCCAAAGAGTTGGTCGGTAGCCTGGCTATAAGCTGGGAACCAACACCTTTCTGAATGATAATCCTTATTCTATTAAAAATAAAATTGTTAACTTAAACATTGAAATCATGGTTGTCTATGCAGTATCTCAACAAAATTGTTAACTTTAACTTTATTCTATCATCACCAAGTTCACCAAGGGTAGAGAACGCCAATACACCTAAATCATATCCATGAAAACTACACTTATCCAAATACTTTTTGCGCTTGCGAGAGACAACATTAGAGATGACAAGGCCACGAGCGAAAGTACGAACACCCCCTCCTATGAAAGGAGAAACCCAAGTGAGTCTGTGACATCAAAACACGTGTCCTGACCATTATCCCAGCTGTAAACAAGAATGTCACCAGGCCTCAAAGCGGAACCAATTTTAAATTGGAGAGAGAAAAAATAAATAGGAAAGAGAAAAGGGATAAAAGAAAAATAAAGTTAAAAGTAAAGAGTATATTTGACAAAATCTTCTAGTGTCGTTTTTAACTAGACTTATATTTTAGCAGTTCATTACTCCCGTACTTTATGATTTCTAGGCATATGATCCGTTTTCTGTTTTTCTTGTGCATCCGTGGTTTGTTCAATTATCTCACTCTTTTTATCAGTCTTTTATAGTCAACTCCACTTATACGAAGAACAAGTATGAGATGACATTGTTTAACATGGTCGAGCATATATACGTCGACCAAACAACAATTTATTATCGTGTTTTATTTTATGAATTACAAGGAGAAATAAAGTTATACATGGGTGTTATAATGTACAAGGTTATGCTTCAAAAAAACTAAAAAATGTGCGAGGTTGATTTACCGAGGCAATATTCCAAGAGTGATTCATCTAATACATACCTATCTATTATTAATGAGTACTATAAACACCATAAGTCACATAATCTTATTTGTATGTTTCATATAACAACTAATATTAGACACAATTGCAAGGTTAAAACTCACTCAACAAAGATTAACGAGTTAATGATGTTCCTAGTGACGAAAAAGTTTGCATCAACAACCTACCCCGGAAACAATAAAATTGATAGATGGATTGGAGAAACGATACAAAGAAGGAGGAACATATGATTGTTTGTTGCATCGAGTGTGGTGCATTAAGTTAGTCAATCACTGAGAAAGTGTATGGAGAAAATTAAAGGTTATTTTTTAGCATCATAACCAAATACGCGTTGCTCCAAACAATGATTGGAACCGTAATGATAGAAGTTTGTTTCGACATCGACCAACCGACATAAACACTTTGACAATCGGGCAACAAGTTTGGCAGAATCGGCTCACAACCAATTTAAAAAAAAAAAACATATTGGCAGGTTTGTAATATTACTTCAAAATACCCATGAATACTTCACTCATGATCCCGATATAATTCAAAAGAGGTTCCAAAATAACATAATGAAAAGGTTGAACCGATTTTTTTAACAAACCGGACCTCTGGTGCATAATATACAACGTGTCACATTGTGAAATATATGATGGAAAATTGAAAGTGCATAGGAAGTGGGACAAGCCGAATGATGTATTTATTCCTTCCATAATGACGTCTATTGGACTTCCATGTTGTAATATGATTGGCATCTAAAAAGATGCGATCCCTCTAGGAGTTATTGATGATGATTTCATTTAGAAATAACTATCTTTCATCTGCCCTTCCACACAAGCTCAAAAAGGAGAGTTTCTTTGATACAAAGATCGCATAACGATTAGGTGAGATTTAATCAAAAATGAATGCGGCGCAAAAATAAATTATTTTGCACAACCTCAGTCTTTAGGTTCACGCTTATACTATTATGGTTGATGAACCAATAAAATGTGTTAGGACATTGCTCTATTGAACCCACCAAGCGTTGGCATGTCAAGTTTGGTTGTCATTTTTAGCTTCAAAACTCGAAGATGCTTGATTAGATTACTAGAGTCATCTTCGTTAGGTTATACTAGGAACATCATAAATGTTGAGGCAAACTTTTTTTACTCTAAAGAACCTGAATACGTATCAGCATCAACATACACATCATCCTTATGTTCGAGGTTAGTATACAGATTTGACTTGTTTTCATTTATTTCTACGTTTCTTTCAAGTCGTTTAAATTGAAAAATATAACGTACGAAGTTATATATATGTATATATTGTATTGGTGACTTGATCACTCCATTATGATCAATGTGTCATGGAAGTATATACTAGTTGTTTTAAACAAATTTGATATATTGGATTTCCAAGTATAATGTTTATCTTTTGAACTTCGAAAATGCAACATAACACTATCTTTGTAATTCGTTACTAGTTAATGTGTTGAACTTTGGGTTCATTCCATACCTAAAAATAATTTTTACCTACATGAATTTGACGAAGTAAACTTGCGAAACTTGTTTCGTAGTTAAAAGGAATCAAAGGATCTATTTTATGAGTGATCCCTTAAACAAGGATCTATACTAGGACCGGTCCTAGAGATCTATAACAGGACCGATCCTTTACCTAGGTATCTATAGTAGGACTGATCCCTAATGTTAATAATTAAAGGTTTTCTGATTTCGGCTATAAACTTAGGGTTTGAATAGCTATCGTGAATACAATTTGGTTAATATGAAAACTTCACAATGTCGACATAAAATTTTGAACATGTGTTAAACTCTTATTACTTAATGTTCCAGTATCTTCCTTGATATTCAATGTGAGATCCCAAATTGAAATATTCCATAATATCTTTTGATATTCAGAATTTATGTGCCTTTAGTTTCCCAGTAATTAAACCATATTTAAGGATACTATATTAGTAAAGTATACTTGTACACTAGCTAATATTTGGTTGTCATCCAAGAGAGATTTCGGTTTATTAGTTGGATTACTGTTGGAATTATACAAAACCGAAAATAAACATTTATTGCATATCTTTAGTATTTTATGATTTGAAAGTTCCTTGGAGTCCAATGGTAGGTCTAGAAACAGTACCTACAATGACTGCAAGTGCACAGTGCCTTATTGTATATAGTGCAAATACATGTCGATCCTCAGGGACAAGGTGGGTGTAAGTTCAAGCTACGGTCTTACTAAAACTGATTCCAAACAAGAGTAACACAAAAGGGTTTTATTGGGTGTCGATATGATAAGGCAGTGATTGAAATATTAAAGCAGAAAAGTAAAGCAAGATGCAAGAATATATTGTAAACAATTATATGAGAGGCACTAGGGTGGTTGAATCCACCTCCTAATCCTATGCTAAAGGAATACTTAATCAAGTTATATTCTTGTTCTCTTCAGGCCTGACTACGATTTATCAGTTAATCTCCCTAACTCACCCCTAGTATAAGTTGTCTTCTTACAGTACAACCTATCACAGGTTCATTTGGTTCATTATCTAACTATCAATCCTAATTCAATTGAAGCACAAATCTTCTTCCAGAGAGGTCTCTAATGGGTGATTTATCAACCAATATCACTAACTCACCCCTAGTATTAGCTGTCTTCTTACAGTACAACTAATCACAGGCTACTTCGATCAACCAGCTAACAAATCATTCCTACATCCATTTAGCACAACAAGAATAATAACAGGAACATGAATTAACTTAACATATGACTAAGGGTTTCATCTAAACCCTAGTTATTGAACTTTGAACATGATAAAGAAGTACTGAAAATGAACTACTACAACTTGGTGCACCGGCTAATCCGGGCATGAGTTTTTCATCACACTGCCTTCTCTATTTATACAAAATAATCACTCAATTCATCTTCAATTTGATAATTAATGGAGACCCAACTCACCGTAACGCGTTTTCCCTCTTCAATTCGTCTGCAACTTCATTAATTTGATGTTTTATCCACTGTAGAAGATAGCCCTAACTCTAGCTCTCTAAATCTTATCTTCTAGGGTTACTGTTCTTGATAAGGAAAGAGATAATATTGAGAGAGGTAGCGATTAGAGGCTTAATTGGTGTTTATGATGGAAGTTGAGAGCAGAAATGGTCGGGGAGATGGAGTCATTGAGATGAAGGAGGTGGTACTAGTAGTTCTGCAGAAGAAATAATGAGAGATGAGGGTTCTTCTCGATAGGGAAAAGAGATATGAGACTAGGGTGTTAGGCAGTTGTATCATTATTTGATACTTCGAGTGGAGGTGCCGTTAGATCAAGCAGTTGTATCAAATATGATATCTCGGATCTGGATATGGGTTTGGGTTCTCTACCAAGCCCATGACTCGGTTTAGGCTTTGCAAACGGCTTGCAGAGCGAGTGCAAACGGATTGCGGAGGGTGCGCAAGCGGATTGCGGAAGCTCTTTACGCGTTATTCCTTCGTGCTTCACGGCCTTCTCGCAGGAGCCTTGCGTTGTCTCTCTTCCGTAGCCACCAGTCACCGTTTCTTTGCTCTTTTGGCTTCTTGATGCATCCAAGCTTTATTTACTACCTAAAAACACAAAATTAATTAGTAAACATATTTATTCTTGAAAACAATGAAAACACAGAATTTGGGATAATATGGGATTTGAAGCACAAAAGATGAGATAAATGCCAACAAAAAGATGTAGAAATATGCAATATTTGGCACTCATAAACTACCCCCAAACCTGAATTTTACTTGTCCTCAAGTGAAACATAATTAGGAAATCCTAACTATACCATTGTCGCTGGTCTCTCGAATGCATTTAGTGTAGGCACTAATCCTTTAAACCCCTAGGTGTCCCTAGTTGGACGTAGTCTCGTGAGGGTTTACCAGAGGTGTACCCACAAAACCTTCTCCAACTTCAGAGCGTAATAGAGTCCTAAGCATCCAAGGAGCTATGAGGACATAGAGATTCTGCATGCTAGTAACAAGAAGTTAGAAATACCAAAAGAACGCATTCTCATCCTTAAGAGATGAGCGAGATATAACCATACCATATGAAAGAATTCGGGTTCGAGAGTGATCACAAGCCTCGACTTCTGCCTCACCAATAGGGTTTTATGATAATTGCACTCAAAAAGACCACTTTTTTAGTCTCTCATGTGTGCAGGCAGGAATAAAGAGAGAAATTCCGCACACGTTGAATGGTGGGTAGGAAAACCTTCCGAAATAATTTCTGGAGACTCCACAAAATCGTGGAAAACAAGAATCTTTTTATGATGATCTCTAAGAAAGGAAATCAACCATTAGCAAGGATGGGAGTACTCACTTACCTTCACATCCGATCGGCAATCAACACCACTCTCACAGCATCCATAGAAACGACTTCAATCTTCGGTCTTCAACTGTTGATGATGAACTTCTGAACTTGGTAGAACCTTGAAAATTTCTAATTCTTCTCTTCAATTTCCTTGTTGCTTGAAATTTCCTCTTAAATTATTCTTTACTATGGTGTTTATTAAACAAAACTAAAAACAAACTGTAGTAATTTTTTTATTTTTTTATTTTTTTTAAATGAATAAAATAACACAAAAAATAATGAAACTACTAAAGTCATGGATAAAGAATTTTATCACTCAATTTCCACAACTTGTATTGTCTTGATTTCATAAACTTCACTAATTCTCATCTTATTTTCTTTTCTTTTCTCCGTAAAATACGTCTTCAAATGTGTATAGAATTCTGCTCTTTGTACTGTATATTCACTTTGAATAAGTATTTTACTTTTCCTTGAATTGTTGCTTGTAAACCTCAAATACTTTCTTCATAGAATCTGACGTTGCTTTGCTCGTTGATGATGATGTGTTTTATGGATCTGTTGATGTTGTCGAGTGAGAGAGAATGGTGCTAACTGCAAATCAAACTACAAGAAGGAGTTTTCATCTTTAGACGTCATCCTCATGATTGACAAAATTAGCACTCAAGAGATCAAAAATAGTGCTGAAAGTAGTGCGAAGTTGGGTAGCTCACCATTCCTACTCGGAGTTTACGTACGGTGACACACACTCTAAAGGATTTTTTTAGATTGTCACAAAAAAAGTGAAGGTCGGTGCCTCGCTTGATGTAAAAATAGGTAGTCTCCACTAAGGGTGATCGCAACTCTACTACCAAATATCTTTGCAGCACCTACTTCGCCCACCGGCATGGTTAAATCCAACTTTAACGCTCTAGCAACTAAGAAACCCGATTGTGTTCTCCAGTACTTCCAAGTTCAGTTATTTCGGTCAGACTCACTATGTAAACATAGCTAGAAGCATGCCAGTGACTTTAAAATCTCTAAAAGTTGGAGGTTTTATGCAGATCTTGATTTTTTTTTTATTATTATTTATTTATACTAATGTTGTTGCGCGGAAACGCACTAAATACTTGGATAAGTGTACAACACTTGGCTATGGTCTTGGCGTTTTGGCTTTCTCTACCTTAGGTGAACTGGGAGATGATACTTTATGTTTTTTAAGCGTCTAAATAACTGTTTAGTTAGTAATGATGCTAGTAGTGGAGTTGGTAGTTTTATTTTTCATAGACTAGGTATTGATATTCAGAAAGTAGTTGGAGCCCAGCTTGTTTCTAGGTTACCAACCAAAAGTGTGTAATTTTCATTCCATAACGGAATTTTATTTTTTTATTTTTTATTTTTTATGCAATAGGCTAAAATCTCAAAAGACTAAAAACTCTATATGCAAAATACTCCACCAAACCTAAATCTAACATTGTCCTCAATATTTCGACAAATAAGCAGAATTACAACAACACACCAGGAAAACAGTGCATAGTAGATTTTAAAGGAAAGAGATAACCAGATGTTGGCGAGAGCAAGATTAGAACTGCATTATTCAAGTAGAATTCGACAGGAAATCAACAGACGCCACAATGGATTAGCACACATATATACAAGAAAAAGCTAGAAAATATAATTATCTACTGGATTATATACAAGGGAAATTCACCATACACCAACAATCGAAAGAGTTGAGGATCAACCCAAAAGACGGAGTGCAGAAATTTTAACAACCTTACACAATTATAATAGGATAGAAATGCTAGTGAGATTGCAAAACAAAGTGAGTTACCCCCAAACCTGATTTTTACAACAGATATGCTTCTGGGCACAAAATCTACCAGTTTCAGGGGTGCATCATGCACAAGGTCTAATTCAAAGTGGACATGTTCAGGGATGGATGGAGAGACATGAGTAAACTCCAACTGTGGCTCATCAAAGGTATTATATTTAGCTGCAAAATGGTCCAGGAGGACTTGGGAGGCACACTGTAGGATCATAATATCGCCACAACAACGATTCGCGAAGACAACGAATAACAACACTGCGAGTCAGTCGCAGAGGATTAAATGTAAATGACGCACTGGATGACGATAGGAAGATATGAAATCTGGCGAAAGTTAAGAAGTGTCGCGAATACGAACACTTGTACGCCTGCGACACTTCGCGAGACATTCCCGAAAATAAAAAGGATGACTTAGTTGTCATTCACTATGTATTACCCTATATAAAGGGATGAGTGAATCTGTTGTGAGAGAGGTCTTTTTTGGATTGGAGAGCAAGTCATTAGGAGAAAGAAAGAGAGAGAATTTTGTAAGTTCTTAAGTGTAATTCTATTTTCCTGTGTAAAGATTCAAGAAAGTGATTAATAAACATTCATAATTGTTCATCTATTATCTTTTGAATGGATTAGTTTAACTAAATATAGTGAGGGGTGTATTGTGGGATTTCCTGCAACTACATATTGGCGCTAGAAACAGGCTTTGAACAGCATTAAAAGAAGAGAATTAACAAGAAAGAAATTTGAGATAGTTTTCAAAGAATTTACCAAAAGAGAAATGGCTAGAAGAAGAAGTGTACTTGAACAACCGGTGAGAAGAAGTGGAAGACTTGCTGGAGAAAGGAGAAATGAAAGAGGAGAATCGTCAAGGATGAATATGAGGAATGATGAAGAGAATCATGTCCAAGCTTTAATTCCACCGGTAGCAAATGAAACTGTGGATTACGATAGAGTAAGTGTGCACACTTGGAGGACGGATTCGAGGATGAAAGGAAGAAGAGCAACAATTGGTAAACAATGGACAAGGAGAAGAAGATCAAAGAATGAATGGAGAAATGAATCTAGGAAATGAAGAACTCACAAAGCATTGGAAACATTGAGACAAACGATACATGAAGAGCGGCGACTAGAGGAGGAGGAACGAGCAAACTTGACAAGACGAGAATCATGAATTAAGAATGGAAAATATAAGATTGCAAAATAGAAGATCGAGAAGCTTTGCGAGATCGAGTTCAAGATCGACTAGGGAAGAAAGAAGGAGAGCTTTACCAACGAAATTACAGAGATCGAAAACCAACGGAAGCACAAAATCTCGGCTCGAACATCATGAAAGAAGAGAGGACGCAGAAGATCGTTATATTCCCCATCCCGAGAATTTCCAAGTTGAGCGAGAATGAAGAAAATCGGGGAACTAGGCGATTTCAGGGGCCAAATGATCCAACTTCTTGAAGGAAGAGCAATACTGCATGGAAGAGAAGCATTGAGAAGGCAAAAAGAGATCGTGGACGACATTGAGAAACATTATGCTGAACAAGCACGCTTAGCCCGCGAGAGAGAGAGTAAGAGCAGAAGTGGAAAACCAAGAATTGGAAGAAGCAATCCGGCAAAATAATCACGAAAACCGAGAGAGGAGGCGAGCACAAGATCATATCAATAGAAATACCAATGGAGAATACGACAGGATGCAGAGGAGAGTTGATAGAGAACCCAGAAGAGAGAACAATAGATATAATGGTGTGCGAATTGATGAAAGAGACGAAGGAGAAAGTCGCAGAGAAAGGAGAGAAGAAAATAGTGGACAAGAAGGTCAAAACAGGCATGAACGCAGGAGGCGAGAGGCAGAGCTAAAAAGACCAGCAGAATCAAATCCTGAGGAAAATGAGCAAATCTTGAAAGAACTAGCAGAAATGAGAGAATTGTTAACCAGTAGGAAGGAAGGAGGAAGAAGACAGTTGGATGAAGCCATCGCAGAAGCTGCGAAGACTCCTTTCACAATAGAAGTACAAATGGGAGGAATACCACCTAAATGCAATCTGCCTGCATTAACCAACATTTTCGATGGAACAACACATGCGATACAACACATCAAGGCTTATATGAGATGTATGTTACAGGTGGGAGAATCATGATGCCATATTGTGCAAATACTTCGCATCAAGCTTAATTGGAGAAGCACTGAAATGGTTTGAAGGATTACCGAGAAACACAATCTCGTCATTCAATCATTTACAAACTATTTTCTTGGGAGCGTATATAAGTAACAATTCCACGCGACCAGGAATTGAAGATGTATTCGGATTGAAACAAAGAGTTGGCGAGAGTTTAAGACATTTGACAATGAGATGGAGGACAATGTGCGGTGAAATGGCCTAGGAAGGGTAGAGGAAAGATATCTCATTTTATCATTTGTAAATGCTCTCGTCATAACAAGTTTGTTATACATTCAAATATTCAGAATTAAAAATACAATTACGATAGGTGAGTTGCGAGAACTCCAAGAAGAATACATTTCTTTGGAAGAAAGACAAAATGAAATGGAATCATACCGGTTGCGAATACAAGTTCGAACGCTTTGCGAATGCAAGTTTATTACCAAAATTTTTAAATTCGGTGGCGACCACTTCGCAAGGGCAACAGGAAAACAGAGTTGACGATGGACAGCAGAAAATAGTGGCAATGGGAAGCCGAGATCGGGAGGAGTTTGATAGAGAAAGGAACTACTACAACCGCAGCAACAATAATAAAATTCAGAGATTAGATTATATGCAAGAAACTTATGGAGGACAAAGGAGAATAACCATGGAAGGCCAAGAAATCGTAGAGTGGTATGGGAAGAGATAAGAATGCCACCACTAAATGCTAGTGTTGAGAAAATTTGGGAAGCTATACTTGTAATGGAGGACGTACCACCACCATGGAATGCAGGCGGTGAACCACCACCAAGCGACGAAGTCATGAATATTGTTCTTACCATCGCTTTCATGGACATTTAACAAATGATTGCGAAACATAAAGAGAATCATCCTCCGAATGATTGATCGGGGAAGTTGGCTCATTTTCTAAAAAATGAAGAGAAAGGGAAGCAAATACTAACAACATCACCATCGAAGTGCAAAGAAGAGGTTTGAGAGAAGGGAAAAGAAGCACTCGTAATAGAAGTGGGAACAAAGGCCAAAAATCTATTTTGCAATTCTATCGTTCATTCATATCGTACAATCGAAGACTTTCACGATAACGTGCTTAGTAGAGTATATGCAAGAGATTTTCATAACAAAGAGGTGATGAACTCGGCGAGAAAGTCGCTATTGCAAGATTGGCGATTAAAAACTATTTCTTTTTTCTGCAGACGAAGTACCGAAAGGAAGAGAAGCACATGATAGCCCGTTGGTGGTGCGACTGGACATTAATCCAAGACCGGTTGATGGAGAAGATGACGAAGCAGAAAATTGTTGGGCAATCAATAGAATCCTAATCGATACCGGAAGTTCGGTGAATATTCTGTTTTACCATACTTATAAGACTATGGGTGGAGAGGATGAAAATTTGATTCCTTCAACATACAAAATTTATGGTTTTAACGGAACAGCGAACAAACCGAAAGGAGAGATTCACATGAGGATACCTTTACAAGGATTATCAGCTAACATTTTATTCTGCGTGGTTGACGTGGAATCTCCTTATAACGCATTAATTGGGCGACCGTGGCTACACAAAATCTTGGGAGTAGCATCAACATACCATCAATGTATAAAATTTCCCCATCCAAATGGTATTGGCATTATAAAGGGAGATTGGAAGGAAGGTCAGAAATGCTATGAGGTTGACGTAGAGAGCTGTGAAGAGAGAAATGCTAAAAGGAAAGATTGGAAACAAAATATCAAAGATGAACAGAGAAAAGAGAAGTCTGATGGTGGATACTATAGAAATAAGAAATGAAGAAGCATCGCGAAGTGTCGCAGATAATAGGCGAATGTTACGATCTTTGCAAAGATAATTGGTTGCGTTCATCACGAAGTCCGTAGAAACATCGCGAAATGCCGCAGATGAATGCATGGAAGCAGCGAACGTTACGATGGAAAGGAGTCCTTCAAGGGTTGGGATAACACTAAGGCAAAGAGTACAATGAACAAAAGGCATAAAAAGTAAGTGAATGATCTGCGATAAGTAATCGACAAAGATATATCAAAGGCAAGACTAAGAAGAAATGATATGTGAGAATTTCGACAAAGAGAATGTACAAGAATTCGAGGCAAAAATGAATGAACAACATTGTGCGATGTCTTCGCAAATTAAATATCAGACAAACAATTAAATATGAATGATTGAATGATTTAACAACAATGAATGAATAAATGAATGGGACGAACCTTTATGGCGTACACCCTAGTTCGCGAATTACATTTCGTAAGAGGCAAATGTAAGACCTAAAGTGCGTCATATAAGGGGGTATCTCTTAACATGGCTCGGGGAAAAGGTTACACCGCCCTGGAACTGGGTCATGCAGATTTGGGGCCCATGAAAGCCTATCCGGAGGAGGTACCTTGGATTCCCAACTATATATGTAGGTTATACCTGGTTGGGCGACCGAGGGTCTCTTTCAAGGAGTCGGCGTATGATCAAGGCGCCGAGGTACCCGGTTGAGTCAAGAGTGCGGGGAGCATGGAACTTCCTTACCACTCTTGACAAGTCTTGGCGCACGCCGCACTCGGCCCGAAGAAAACTCCACTTAGGGTGCAGCCTTGTAACCATAAACTCTATAGGTATAAGGGATAAGAGGTCGCGAAAACAACTGGTTGTTGTTAAGACCGGATGGGAGGAGCTAGCCTTGTATGGCCGATGTACGCCTCCTTGAAGGGGCAACCGGGAGGTGATAAGGCGGCACCCTCCATTAGGGAGGTGATAAGTGCCAAAGACGCAAATGTCACGAGGCTTTGTTTCCGCAAGGAAACTTAGGCTTGTCATATTTGTGCAATGATCTGCAGAGGCAATAATACTAACGCGAGGGTAAGACGAGGTCAATGGGTCCTTACATGAAAGTGTAAAGACGTCCTGCGATTTCGTCGCAAGACGACAATGTCATGGGGCTTTACTTTCGCAAGAGAATTTAGGGCTGTCATATTGTCGCAAGCCAAATATCCTGCAGAGGCAAAAATACTTGAATAATGATAAGACAAGGTCAATGGGTTTTTACATGCAAGTGTAAAGACGTCCTGCGATCTTGTCGCAATAAAGGGTGGCAGAGTAAGACCTTTACTTAGGAAGGTCAAGCTTAGAAGTCCACCACAAATGATAAGGCGAGACCAAAAAATCTCTTCTTTAATGAAAAGTTCTTGCGATTTCATCGCAATTATAAATTTAAACATCATTCCTGATCAGAAGAAGAACGTGCGAATCTCAGAAAGTTCATTCTTTCATCTGAAGATGCATAACAGAGGCAAATATGGGGATGGAAAAGATGAAATATTGTTATCCATCTTCCAATGAAAGAGTTATACATTAATGATGTTAGCCAATTATATTACAAGGAAAAAATTGCCAAGAAAAGGGAATGAAGATGGAATTTATGGACAACAAACCCAAGAAGTTTACAAAAAAAGACACAGAAATGCACAGATATTACATGCAGCGAAAGAAACAAAAAGAATTATCTCTTTGGCGATTCTTCTCCTCTATCTGATCCTTCAATTCTATTATTCTCGCCTGAGAATTTTCTTCTTGGCGGCTTCACTATCGAAAATGTCCGAGACAGGCAAATTCTCGGGGAACTTCTTCGGAAAGCCAAGGATATGAAGAAAGAGGGATATTGTGACCTTTACAAACATACTCCATGGCTTCATTGCGAAAACGAACGGCATCATTATTAAAATTCGCCACTTGTAGTTTGAAATTGATTCTTCAACTTGGAATATTTATTCTCGCGAAGGTTGAGGTTCTTGGCGAGCCGTGCTTTCTCGAGATTCAAGTTCTTCAATCCTTGCTTGAAATCTTTTTTCGGACTCGCAAGTAGACAACAATAAGTTAACAACTCAACAAACAATATTACAGAGGTAAGAAACAGTAAGGTATAATAAGTAACCTTCTCTGTCAGATATTATATCTTTAACCAAGGAAGTATGCTCGGTATGAAGACTAACATCAACACCTAAATTATTCCCTGGTATTATCTAAGATTTTATGGCCCAAGCGAATTCATCATCATTATTTATAATAAGAAGCGAACGAATTTGGTTTTCTCGCTCACTAAGTAAGGTATTCTGACGAAGCAAGTCATCTCGCTCCATTTGCACTTCGAGAAGGGACTTTTGAAATGTTGCTAATGCACAGGCACCATTATTAGCAATGCGATCTTTGTCATCTATATGGTCACTAATTTTCTTCCTTAAAATTTTGGTTTTCTCATGAGACTCGAGGTACATTTGTTTAAACTTGGTTGGCTGTACTTAAACTAGATCTGTGCTCAATTTCTAAGAGGCGGTACTTGGTTTGGAGTTCACTTAATGAAAGAGTATTAATTCTGCTCGACGAACTACTTAAGGAGTTGTTGAGATGAGCGAGAAGAGTATCATTATCCATAGGCTCAGGAAATGAATGGAGAAGAATAGCTTCTTCGGAGAGGTTATATACATCTAAGAATTCATTTCATTACATCTTTCTTAAGGCGATATATTCTTCTGTAAGCGGGAAGTCTAAAAATTTGAATGTATAACAAGTTAGTAGCAACAAATGAGAGGAGAAATTGATAAGATAAAATAATAAGAGGGAAAAAATTTTTATACCATAAAGTTCTTTGTAACATACATCTCATATAAGATTAGCATTCCATCAAAGATGTTGGTTAATGGAGAGTGGTAACTTTGTCTTTTCCTCTCGGGCTATTAAGATTTGTTCATTTAAAACTCTATTTTGACCTTCTCCAATTGTTGGATCTTTTCGCGCACCCTCTCATATTCTTCATTAATATTTCTATACGACCCCATGCTTAGGATTCTTCTTCCATCTCTTGATTTTCCATTTCTTCTCTTACTCAACTTCTAATTCAATTTGGGTTATTTTGATCCTTGTGCAAGATTGGGTATTCTTCTTCAATTGAATGTTATACCTCCTCTCAAGATCCGAAGCAACCACAAAAGAAGTTTTTCCAGCTGCGAAGAAAGATAAAAAGGACATTAAGATATAGATTAAAAATGAAGTGGGAAGGGAAACATGAGGTCGAACATACCTTAGAAGTTAAAGCGCTCTTAAACTTTCTCTCTCCTAATGACTTGCCTAACAATTCTCAAAAATTAAGTGCATTTAAGAAGTTGGGGATACGGATCTAGAAACTCCTTTGAAGGAGTCATTGCCATCCAAAGAGTGTAGCATTGCATGCGAAGCAACCACAAAGAAGTTTTCCGGCCTGCGAAGAAAGATAAAAAGGGTGGATTAAAAAATGAAGTGGGAAGGGTCTCGATACGGATATAGAAGTCGAAGGTCTCGCATATAGAAGCGGCAGTATCTCCAATTCCTTGAAAAGAATCCGAGAAGATCTTTGAACAACCGATCCCAGGAGAATTGGACGATTGAGCTTCATTTTGGAAAGTTGAATCCAAAACATTATCATTATCATCTTCATCGGAAGACTCAGAACTTGAGCTAAGATGAGAGGAAGGCTGAGCTTTTCGCTTCTTAGATGGTGGAGCAGAAGACTTATCCTTGCGTGCATTGGCTTTAGCTTTGCCTTTAACCTTCGCAGCTATCGTTTCTTCAGCGTCAACCTTCGCATACAAATGAAGATAAGAAATAGAGGCAACAATATTGTTAAGTAATACAAAAAGGATATTTCTTACTTCATCCGTAAGCGATCGAAGTATTGCCAAGGTACTTGCCAGTGGATTTGCCTTATAACTTTTCCTCAGTTTGGCAACTGAAAATTTACAAACTCAATGAATACAAGAGGAAAGAGGGATTGCAAAAGCAAACTATGGAGACATACCTCTTTCGCCTTCTTGGGCCACTTAAATTCCCAAGGACGATAGCCTCGCGAGATTTGCGGGAGTACATGCGAACCTGCTATGTAAGGTCCACTTAAGAGCAAAGGAACAACCCACCACCTCTCATCTTTAGAGTGGCGAGGAGTAGTGTTCTTACCCGAATGCCGGTCGATATCTTGCATAAGTAATTTATCCTCGGGGATATTATCTTTTCTCTTCAACCGAGCGCCCAATGAGATTTCTTATTTCTCATGCCTATTACTTCATAATTTTCAAAGAAGTTTTCCACAAGTGTATTTCTGTGGATTATTTCTAAATTTACATATTCGGGATCTACGACACTTTGTTAGGGTATAGAGATCCATTGCAAAGCACCACGACCGGCAAACTCGAGCATTAGGCGAATACAATCGCCGCATAGTTGATAGACGGCTCGCGAGAAGTTCGGATGGGAAAGGATTTCATAAAAGAGTGGCATCTCGGGATCATACAAAGGAATGGGAAGTCCTGCGAGAAGTTGACCTAGCGAAACAATAATCTTGTGATCATCACACTTATGATCAGAGAAAAGCTTGGCAGTGAGTATAGATGAACCTCCTTGATTAGGAATAGTAGAAAGGGTGAAACCTTCATCTTGCAAATTTTTCTGGATCTCAATAAAGCGAGGTTTGTACATACGACTAAGTGAAGCCATTATCAAATATGGGAATGGATAAAGAATCGAAGATATGATAGAAGATCAAAGATTTGCGATAATAGAAGCGTGATTTGCGGAAGAAGAAGATAAAAAAAAATTGCAGAGAGAGAAGACGAAAGAGGAGAAGAGAAAGATATGAAAAATATATATAGAGAGAAACATCCTCGGGGGAAACGAGAGAATTTAATGTGAGAAGGGACGTGAATGGTCAAGAATAAACGATTGAAAGAGACGTGTCAGAAATAGAATGGAGGAGTAGACATCTGTAATAAAGTCCGTATGGAAAGACGAAATCGAAACAAGTACAAATAAACAAGTTGCGGCGGTTCAAAAATAGTGGTTCTCATGACATTCTCTCCTTCGCAGAGAAGACATGAGAAGAGGCAAGATGTAGGATCATAATATCGCCACAACAACAATTCGCGAAGACAACGAATAACAACACTGCGAGTCAGTCGCAGAGGATTAAATGTAAATGACGCACTGGATGACGATAGGAAGATATGAAATCTGGCGAAAGTTAAGAAGTGTCGCGAATACGAATACTTGTACGCCTGCGACACTTCGCGAGACATTCCCGAAAATAAAGGATGATTTTAGTTGTCATTCACTATGTATTACCCTATATAAAGGGATGAGTGAATCTGTTGTGAGAGAGGTCTTTTTGGATTGGAGAGCAAGTCATTAGGAGAAAGAAAGAGAGAGAATTTTGTAAGTTCTTAAGTGTAATTCTATTTTCCTGTGTAAAGATTCAAGAAAGTGATTAATAAACATTCATAATTGTTCATCTATTATCTTTTGAATGGATTAGTTTAACTAAATATAGTGAGGGGTGTATTGTGGGATTTCCTGCAACTACACACACAGTTCCAGTCCTAGATTAGGCATTCTCAGAAAAGTTGGTTTTACAATTTTGTTACAAACCAAATCTAAGTTGGGTGAAATAGTCTCAGTTTGTGACTTAGGCAGGAAGGTAGGTGCATCTAAGTTGTTTTCATGTGTAAGAAAATCAGTACTATCACACACTTCCCCTAAGTCAGAAACAGGTAATTCATGCTCACTTTCATAGAACAAATCATCAAACCCCAGTTCATAATCATCATCATCCAAAACCTTTGTGTCATGCATAAGAGAATCAGAAGGAGAAACATACTGTGTTCTAGGTAGGGAATCAGATGCATTTAAGTTACATTCATTTTTAGGCTCAAAAATATCACTATCCAGTCTAGTTTTTCCCAATTCAGACACAAATAGTGCTCTATCATGCTCACAGTCATTGAACAGTTTAACAAGCCCCAATTCAGAATCATGACTATCCAAAGTACCCAAATCGGTATCAGAAGAAGAATCATATTGCGACCTAGGCAAGGAATCAGACACATCAAATTTATTTTCATGCATAAGATCATTAGTGTCAACAGAAGATTCAACATTACCTAAGTCCGACACAAGTTGTCTTTCATGCTTATCTTCACAGAATAATTGCACAGGCTCCGGATCAGTATCAACATCACATGTATATGGAATACTAGAAGAAACATTATTTACGAAGGTCGAGGCAAAGAAGCCTAATGTCTCAGATTCCAAGGGTTCCACAATATTTTCAGCATAAACATGTTCTTCTAACATAACATCATAATCATCATCATCATAATAATAGAAATGCGATTTTCTATTCAAAACCATAGTGTCTCTAGTCCACTCATTTACCTCTAGATTAGGTTTATATTCAATATTAGTTTCCTGAGTAGAAACATAAACACTATTTTCAAAAATTTATCTCATTAGGAATAACAAACATCCTATCATGAAATTCCTTCCTTTCTTCACTTTGTAAATGAATCAGGTTCATTTTAAGAATCACATTAAGTTGTTCAATGGAAGGAGAGTCTTCACTAGTGGGTATGCTCGTTTCATATGGATATTTAATATATGGTTGTGCACGAGATTCACTACAGAATGGGAATTCAGAGGTGTTACTATATGGATGATCATACAATGCTTGCAATTTAAATCTAGCATTATTTTGTTCAATGAGTTTGATATTTTCCACCACAGATTACATACAAGGGCTCATGGGAGTACATAATTGTTCATCATCCCTCGGTGGTGGATGATACTTGTGTTGATAACAATTAGGGTCTATATATTGTAGCTAGGGACCTAGAAAAGGTCCATAATAATCCCTATAATTATCAACCCCATGGTCTAATGGAAACTCAAAATGTGAAGCATGCTCATGTGCGAGTCCTCTAATGTGTCTGTGCGATGATTTCTCATCCCTAATACCAGTCCAAAATCCAGACATTTTTTTTTCCAAAAAAAAAATGAAACAAATCTATTCTAAATGCTACTAACAAGTCCTAAACAGAATGATGCCTGCAAAAATTATATATAAGCAACAAGGGCTAAACACAACACACGGTACAACTTACACTAACAAAAACTAACAAGAAAAATTAAAAATGAAGCTGCTGTGACAATGGCAGAGAGTTGTGACGCTTATCAATCCTGAAATGGGTTTCTATAGGACTATGGCAATAAAAATATAGTCAAATAACGAGAGGCCAACTCGTATTTGTTAACAAGATATATAGCACAATTGTTAAACCCAATATCAAACCATTCAGGCTAAGCAATTACAAGCAGTCCTAGACGTCATGCTATTGTAGTGTTAAGAAACTTACCTCTGGTGCGCATTCGGGAGAAGGCTATACCAAGCTCACAAGATGAATATTGTTATTTTATTTGTAGCTTCTGTAGTTTCTTTAAATCTGTTGGTACGGTACCGAAGTAGGCACAACAACAGCTCGCTTCTCTTCCTTTGCCGCAACTTTATGAGCACCTAATAATGCTCAAGAGAAAACTTCAATACCCAAATGTGTATATACAAAGCAAGGAAACAAATGAGTTACACTAGCAATGACTGAAAACAAAAAATTCAAAGAAATATATACAAGTTTAAATTGAAAATCAGTAAAGTAAAGAAGAAACTTCAGCTACACCGCAACCGAGTCCCCGGCAGCGGCGCCAAAAACTTGGTAGGTCTATAAACAATACCTACAATGACTGCAAGTGCACAGTGTCTTATTGTATATAGTGCAAATACATGTCGATCCTCAGGGACAAGGTGGGTGTAAGTTGAAGCTACGGTCTTACTAAAACTGATTCGAAACAAGAGTAACACAAAAGGGTTTTGTTGGGTGTCGATACGACAATGCAGTGATTAAAATATTAAAGCAGAAAAGTAAAGCAAGATGCAAGAATAGATTGTAAACAATTATATGAGAGGCACTAGGGTGGTTGAATCCACCTCCTAATCCTATGCTAAGGAAATACTTACTCAAGTTATATTCTTGTTCTCTTCTGGCAAGACTACAATGAGTGATTTATCAGTTAATCTCCCTAACTCACCCCTAGTATAAGTTGTCTTCTTACAGTACAACCTATCACAGGTTCATTTGGTTCATTAGATAACAATCAATCCTAATTCAATTGAAGAACAAATCTTCTTCCAGAGAGGTCTCTAATGGATGATTTATCAACCAATATCACTAACTCACCCCTAGTATTAGATGTCTTCTTACAGTACAACTAATCACAGGCTACTTCGATCAACCAGCTAACAAATCATTCCTACATCCATTAAGCACAACAAGAATAATAACAGTAATATGAATTAACTTAACATATGACTAAGGGTTTCATATAAACCCTAGTTATTGAACTTAGAACATGATAAAGAAGTATTGAAAATGAACTACTACAGCTTGGTGCACCGGCTAATTCGGGCATGAGTTTTTTTATCACACTGCCTTCTCTATTTATACAAAATAATCACTCAATTCGTCTTCAATTTGATAATTAATGGAGACCCAACTCACCATAACGCGTTTCCCTCTTCAATTCGTCTGCAACTTCATTAATTTGATGTTTCCTCCACTGTAGAAGATAGCCCTAACTCTAGCTCTCTAAATCTTATCTTCTAGGGTTACTGTTCTTGATAAGGAAAGAGATAAGATTGAGAGAGGTAGCGATTAGAGGCTTAATTGGTGTTTATGATGGAAGTTGAGAGAGGAAATGGTCGGGGAGATGGAGTAATTGAGATGAAGGAGGTGGTACTGGTAGTTCTGCAGAAGAAGTAATGAGAGATGAGGGTTCTGCTTGATAGGGAAAAGAGATATGAGACTAGGGTGTTAGGCAGTTGTATCATTATTTGATATTTCGAGTGGAGGTGCCGTTAGATCAAGCAGCTGTATCAAATCTGATATCTCGGATCTGGATATGGGTTTGGGTTCTCTACCAAGCCCATGACTCGGTTTAGCTTTGCAAACGGCTTGCGGAGCGAGTGCAAACTGATTGCGGAGGGTGCGCAAGCGGATTGCGGAAGCTCTTTACGCGTTATTCCTTCGTGCTTCACGGCCTTCTCGCATGAGCCTTGCGTTGTCTCTCTTCCGTAGCCACTAGTCACCGTTTCTTTGCTCTTTTTGCTTCTTGATGCATCCAAGCTTTATTTACTACCTAAAAACACAAAATTAATTAGTAAACATATTTATTCTTGAAAACAATGAAAACACAGAATTTGGGATAATATGGGGATTTAAAGCACAAAAGATGAGATTAATGCCAATAAAATGATGTAGAAATATGCAATATTTGGCACTCATCATCCAAACTACCTTGGTCATTATAAATAGTGAAGTTTGTCTTTCTTGCAAACTTATCTCGTGACACACAATATTTCATTTTGTAGTTTGTGTGAGGTAATCCAACTAGCAGTATATTCGAAATAGTCATTTGAGAGGAGAGTATCCTAATTAGATGAAATCTCTTACGTGTGCTTGATTTAAAGACTTCTTTGGGACCAAGAAGCCTCTAGTAATACCTTTGGTGGAAACTAGAATCATATTGTTATTTTAGTTTTTGATTATTAATTTGGTTGACTAATGGTATAATTGAACCTCGATATTACCTAGTTTGTTTATTTTGTGGTCATTCTCATCTGATAAAGGTCACTCGAATTAGATCCATGATCGACGATTTCATATCTGCTTTATTGATTCAAGTTCTGAAGATGAGGAATTGTGATCATCCATTGTTAACAGACTTCGTTTTGTGGGTGATCGATTGTGCAGGTACTTTGAAGACCGAAGATTTAAATACTAGAAGATTTATTTTGTATTCTAATCTTTGTGATACTTCATGCACACTTGATCGACTGGGATCCGACAAGCTCGTTTATCTTGAGACCTTTTATATCTTGTTGTATAGATCAGAGATATATCACTTGGTGTTTTTCTTTAGGAACCGAATTTCATAGATTGTGAACTAAGGTTTGATTATTTCAGTAATCCTAATCTTGGTTGATCTAAAACCGATACAAAGGAGTTTATATTATTTAAACGAAAGAACCTTTGTAACTCAACTCATCTTTGATTAAGTTGTTAATCTGGGAGATTGATAGAGTGGTTACCGAAACAAATAATCCCTTTACTATTCCGGAATACGATTCAAAAGGGTTGAGTGCTAGAAGTCTTGACGGAGGGTGAAGCGACTTAAGATAGTGAACTCTATCTTAGGATTCAAATGCGTGACCATATTGGTAATATGCGCAAGGATACTGAAATAACCAAGTAACTTGGATTTAGTTTACTCGGTCTCAACTATATGAAGTTGGTTGTAATCTTTGTGTAGCGACTTAACTATGAGAGTATTCAAAACTAGACTAAGTCCCGGGATTTTTCTACGTTTGCGGTTTCCTCATGAACAAAATCTTGAGTGTGCTTTTTATTTACGTTCCATATTATAATTATTGTTTTAGTTATAATAAGATAAACACACTAGTATGTTAATTAAACACTTGGTTGATCCCATAGTTAGTTCGGTTCCGGACTTTGACTATATACCAAGTGTATATCTTTTGGTTGTCATTTTCTTGACAGTTCTTGTATATATTAGATCACACAAGGTGTGACTTGAATATGTGGATATCTAAAAGATTGTGGTGAACTTGGTACCCTCGTCATTTCAAAATGCAAGACGATTAGTAGGAAAAATGCTAAAATGTGTAGAAAATAGGGAACAAACTCGCAAATGGTACTAAATGAAATTCCTTTGAGTACACTGACACCTTGTACAAACAGGATGATATGGAGATTCTAAAGAAATGGGGTAAGACAAGTGAGGAACCAAGTGAACAAGGCAGTAAGCAAAAGAAAATGAAGGTTGTCATATAACATAATCAAAAACTTGCTAATCGGACAATTTTATGTGGACCAAGTGATGAGGTTGTTTATTCAATTAAGAATAATTTATTACTTTCTAACAGAATAAC
This sequence comes from Papaver armeniacum, assembly GCA_023531295.1. Classification (NCBI taxonomy): domain Eukaryota; kingdom Viridiplantae; phylum Streptophyta; class Magnoliopsida; order Ranunculales; family Papaveraceae; genus Papaver; species Papaver armeniacum. The sequence continues at coordinate 440,604 of JAJJWW010004982.1, forward strand.
CGACGGTATAATAGTAAGTAAGGTTTGTTTCCTCAGGGAGTACTGTACTTGTAGTTGTTATGTAAGCAAAGAAGAAGAAGAAAAAAGCAATACATTACCACGGTCAAAGGTGAAATCCTAATGTTCTTGTGTTAGCTTCTCCTTTTACTAATTGGTTGATTGATAATACCACGAGTGTTTATCCTTTGTCTTCTCATATGAAATCTTTATATATATATATAGCTCGTAAACTTGGCCTCCAAGCATTGTTCTCATATTAGGAAGTTTGTGCAAACTTCAAATAATGTGTTTTAGGTGGGTTTTATAATCGAGAAGGTTGGGTTCCGATACCATGCTTTAAATTTTTTCATACACTCTCCATTACGTAATTGATGAAACAACATATTTGGTTTTTATGTCGGATGGGGTTCAGTTTCGGAACCATATATGTAATGAACTACGTGCATGTCAAAATGTTAAAAGTTGGTTTCGAAGCTGGTTTCAAAATCTAGCATTGTTTTTGTGCTTGAATCTTCATGCAATCACCCGGTTCTCTTCTCTTTGTAGCAACTTCACTTCTTTGTCCATTTTAGTATTTTTTTATTCATTCTGGGTAAATGATTCAACCTCTAGAGAGCAAAAAAGTATAAAGTGAAGGTAATATGTTACATATATTACATGAAAATTAACAAGTAAGTGCATAAATTTGATACTAGAAACAAGGTAAATTACTTATTTATCAGCAAGGTACACTGTGAATCCCTAAGGATGACCAAGGTAATATTAGGTGACCTACCTATGTGGTAATTAAAAAATATATGAATTATATTCCTTAACATTCATGAATACATTCTATCGACGATAAGGATGTGAATTGTGGTTATCATGTTGCGATGAAATAATTAAGACATTTAAGTGCGACAAAGAAACTGAACTTTGACCAGTGCACCTATACATGCTCACTAGCGTAGAAGCAAATACACAAAGATAAGGATTATATAGGAAAAATATTTATAATATGAAGTTTTTTGAATTACCTGATCATGTCCCCGGGGCCAATAAATGCTTCTAAAAAGATTCCATATGATGATTGAAATAAATAATGGTAAGTGGACATCTCTTAGTTGATATATTCAATTGCGTCGCTCATTGTTTCTCGAGTGATTGTAGTCTTACATTTGCACCAAAAAAAAACATATTATGCTGACAAGCTTAAGCATAAAAGAATTATATTGGAATTTACCTATAATAGCCATTTTATCGGTCTCAAGTTAAAGACATATTTTCCATTACTCTATATAGTTTTTTTTGATCGGTTACTCTATACAGTGTTGAACTTGCACGCGAAAGGAAAAAAACTCATAGAAGGCTTTGAAAGGTCCATAGAAAGAGGTAATTAAGGCCAAGAGGGCAATAGATCCTGATTAAATATGATGGTCATTTGAACAAGGAGACGTTAGATAGCTTTTTCTGTGATTTTATTTTTGTTTTTGGGTGGAAAACAACGTACTGTAAAAGTACTTTCTTTATGTTCAAAAAATAAAATCGTACAAGACGAGACTAAACCAAGAAATGTTTATTCACATCTTGCTTCTGTCACAAAGGTGGAAATGATGGGTTGATCTTAAGGGCAGGGATGCAGAAAAGGTTGAAAAATTAATGTGTAACAAAATTTATAGTGTGTAGTTGCTGGACTGTAATGAATCCTAGATTCTTGACTGTAAATCTGGTTATCTGTGTGAGATATCCATCTAAATAGATGAAACCATATATTTATAGTCTTATTGTGAACACATTGATTTCTCGTAAACTGTGAAAGTTGTGGAGAAAATGGATGAGTGTTGTGGAATTTGTGATGAAAGTCGTGTCCGCCATGTCAGAAAGACTATATGACCACTACTCCCTCATCATCTCAACGCGCTTAACTGTCCCTGAATGATAATCCCCATGTGATGTATTTGATGTCTTGTAGAAAACAATAGAGTCATGGACTACTACCATTATAGTGACTTGATGATACCAGATTCTCAACTGTGTACTTACATTAAGTAGACTAATCAATGTCAAATCTAGGAAAGATATCAAGTTTAGTAATGACTTAGCCTTAGATTCATCTGTAAAATATTTGCATCTCAGATATCGAGGAGGCGGCTCTAACTACCGGTATGCGATAAAGTAAAACTAAGTACCACGGTGCTGATGATAGGGAGTTGTCGTGAAGATTGTCGGCACTGGCAATAGGCCAGTTCCATAGCCAAATGATGTTGGCAACATGGTTGGTGCTGGCAATAAGCCGGCCCCATAGGCCATTATTAACGATGCTGGCAATGGTCAGCGATGTAGGCTTGTTGTTGGTGTTGGCGATAGGCCAACATCGTAAGCTTCTTGGCGTTGGCAATAGGCCAACACACGTAATCCGAGTTGCTGGCATTGGTCGTATGCAAAATCTTAACCAGAAACCCAATGCATTCACAATGTACTATTTTAAAAGCCAATGCAAAGTTTGAAAAAGCTAAATACATTCTCAGTATATTATTTAAAACAAATCCTTCATTCAACATTTAGTCTTGAAATTTTCAAATCTATCTAATTACTTTTTTTTTTTTTCGAAAAAGAGGAAAGATCCTCATGTATTGAATAGTTGTGCCCATGCTACAACAAGCTGTGAGAAGGGATCTAATACATAACTATATGTTTCAAGATTAAAAAGATTTGAAAAATTAAGATGATTCAAGATAGCTCGTTGGCCTTCATCTTTCCAAGTGTTTTTTATAGCATAACGATTACAAAAGAGTGATACATTGGCAACTCCCATAATATTAAATCTACTGACTATGACCCATGCTTGAACTTTGAAATTGATGGAGTTAACAGTGTTTTCTCCAAAATCTGAGCTGATGTTGTATCTGTGCTGTCTAGCTTGAGTATACATTCCCATCAGAATCTTTAGGGTAGATTATATGAAATTATGCCCACTCCATCCAGCTGCCCAATTGAACGCGGCATCAGCTCCTTTTCGATCAAGTTCTTCTCTGGAATTGCAACTTACATGAAGTCCCCTAGCTGCGATTGTGTTTCCTGTATAATCCATTATAGTCAGACCAATTCCAGAAGTAGAGACCGGGTTATTCATAGAAGTTTCAATGCTTATGGTGTAAGATATGACGGTGATATTTTCCGCGGGGTTGTGTTAACTATCTGTATAGTTTCATCCAAATTCGGATTGTAATATAGAGTTTGCATGATGTTGTAGGTAGGGTGTTGGACCTGCATAAGACTGTTAATGAATTGAACACTTGTGTTTACAGTTGTTAGGCTATTTTGTGTCTTGTTTTTGAAAGTTGCATTACATCTGGCTTTCCAAATATGCCAAATGATGATGCTGCAAAATTCATGCCATTTTATAAGGTATCCCCCCCTTTCAGTTTTATCAAAGATGGAATATAACCAATCATGGAAAGTGTTCTGGTTATTTCTTACATAATCTATATCAAAATTTAAGTGCAGCCATACCTGGATAGTGAAATTGCATTCAAGAAAGAGATGAGTTAGAGACTCTTCACCTGTATTGCACAAAGGGCAAGATATATTGATGTCTAGGAGGATGGCTGCCATTCTCGTACCAGTTGGAAGGATGTAATGAGCAGCTTTCTACATGAAAGTTTTTATAGATGGTGTTACCTGTAATTTCCAGATTTTTGCCCAATCTTCGCAGCTAGTACCAGTAGTGTTGATAGTGTTATAGAGTGATTTAACAGTGAAGATACCTTTTGAATTTAGAATCCAGTGAGCAGAGTCTTCTATGTTGCGCACAGGAATGTTTATTTTCTTGATATTTGCAATTGTTGCTTCATCAAAGCACATTTCAAGTTTGGTTTGGTCTCATTCTTTGTTATTAGTGAGCAGTTGACTAACTTTTGTGATGTTTTCAGCCCCATTACTCGGTTTGTTGATAGGAGGTTTGACATCTGGGATCCAATGATCTTCCCAGATGTTAATATTTTCGCCATTTCCAATCTTCCAAGTACAATTCTCTTTTAATTGGTTAAACCCTGATAAAATGCCTTTCCATATCCAACTATCATCTCTATTTGGTTTGGAATTTATGTGCAAAATGTCACAATTTGGGTAATATTTGGCCTTCAGGATTGTTGCCAATAAAGAATTCTCATTCTCTTTTAGGCGCTAACCCATTTTTGCAATCATAGCTAGATTAAAGTTTTAAATGTTCTGTAATCCAATACCTCCTTCCTCTAATGACTTACATATAGGATCCCAACCTTTAAGATAAACCCCTTTCTTCCCTTTTTCATTTTTCCCATTTTTATCTTTTCCCCACCAATAGTCTCTCTGCAGGTTACTAAGTTTTGTGCAGATCTTCTTTGGGATCTTAAAACAGTTCATTTGGTATACACCTAATGAAGAAGTGACATGTTTTATCATAATTGTTCTTCCTGAAGTAGTTAATTTTTTACCATTCCATTTCAAAAGTCGATCACTCATTTTCTCCACCATAGGTTCAAAGCTTTTAACCTTTGATCTGTTCGTTAACAAAGGAGAGCCTAAGTATCTATCATCTAGAGGAATTTCTTGAACACCTAGAATTTGTTTTACCTTGTTTATAATGTTTGGATCTGTTTTGAAATTTTCAAGAAAACTTGATTTCGTTAGGTTAATCATTTGTCCTGAACAGGTACCAAAATTCTTAAATAGATTAACCAGGTTATTGCAAGTAGTTTCATTTGCTTCACAAAAGATTAAGCAATCGTCTGCGAAGAGAAGGTGGCTTACAGAAGGAGCTTTTCTACTGATTTTTATACCTTTAATGTGTCCTTTGCTTTCTGCATTAAGGATAGTTTTAGACAAGGTTTCCATACAAAATAGGAACAGATACGGAGACAATGGATCTCCTTGTCTAATACCTCTAGTAGGTTTATAGAAACTGGTTGGTGACCCAATCAGTAAAACAGCCAGGGAAGTAGATGAGATGCATTGCTATCTAATCTAATCTAATAACTAACATAAAGAAAATAGGTATTTTTGGTGAAACCTTAGTCTAACCCTGATATTACTAATATGACCTTAATATCAATTATCATTTCACATATATTTAAGGGTAAAAACGTACATTAAATCAATATTTACATATTCAACCTTACATATTAACAGAAATTCCATTGTTTTAAAAATACATCAAAATTTTTAATAACTTGATATTTTTCAAAAAACACACTGAATTTTAAAAACTTGATATTCAACCTTACATATTAACAGAAATGCCATTATTTTAAAAATACATCAAAAATTTTAAAAACTTAATATTTTTCAAAATACACACTGAATTTTGTAAAATTAACATATTTGAAAAGCTCTTTGAATTATCTATGTAATAAATATAAATAAGAACATTAAATTTTATGTTACGAAAAAAATATCATTGTACTCAAGTTCGGAATTGTTAAAAGAGTAAAATTCAAGCATATGCATCGCATACGTGGTTTTACCAGTTAACATTAAAATTACATGAAAATATTCATTAAAAAAAGCCATAGAAATTAAAAAAGATCAAAACCAAGAACTTCAGTTCAAATCAGATGAAAAACCTACATATCTAGAGTTAAAACAAAACAACACTTCCTCTGATTCTGAAAAAAAAAGAAGATACTATCACTTTTTTATTTTGGCCTAAAAATACACCAAATTAAAAAACTGATAGTATATCTTTTCCAAAAATGGAGATAATATTTTTGTTTTCAAAAAAAGATCTAAAAAATGCAAATTAAAACTTGATCTAGACAGAAAAAACCTTGATCCCGGGAAAAAAAAAACGTTTATAATAAACGTGAAAACGCTTCCAAAAACGTTTATAACCGAAGTTACAACGTTAAAACGATCCCAAAGACATTTGTTATCAATAAAATCGTTATTCAGATAAATATACGCAAAATTGGTCAATTTACCCAATAATGACAATTCCTGGGTGAAAAAGACATGTAAAATTTGATACTGTTTAAAGGGAACATTATCTATATACCCCTATTATGAGGCCCATTGCAAATATACCCTTATGAGCTTTACAAATACCCCTAAGCTTAATACATTATTAAAATACCCTCTTTTGTGTAGTGTATATACAAAACGACTAACCACTATTCAAAAAAAAAACAAAAAAAAACCTCTACTGCCCACCACCACTGTCCACCAACGCCAACCACCACCACCACTGTCCACCGCCGCCCACCACCACCGAAGACCACCACTGTACACCAACGCCAACCACCACCACCACCAACCACCACCACTGTCAACCAACACCGCCGCCGTTAACCAACACCACCAATGTCCACCACCACCGCCACCAAACACACCGCCGCCGCTAACCACCACCGTTGTCAACCACCATCACCGCCGCCAACCACCTCCGCCGACGACCACCACTACCAAGTGGAGTCAACTTGCTGAAGTTGTGTCCATATCGGAGGCAACTAACTCAAGTTGTCTCCAATAAATAGTGTCCATACCGGAGGCAACTAGCTCAAGTTGTCTCCAAAAGTTGAGGCAACTAGCTCAAGTTATCTCCAATAAATAGTGTACGGGAACAAGTTGCAAAAAAAAAAATTGAGCCAACTAACTCAAGTCGTCTCTGAATCTGAGGCAACTAGCTCAAGTTGTCTTCAAAAGTTGAAGCAACTAGCTCAAGTTGTCTCAAAATATGGAGGCAACTAGCACAAGTTGTCTTTATATATGGAGGAAACTATCACAAATTGTCTCCAAAAAATAAAAATTGTACACAAAAAAGTGAACCTAGTGTGAGTCGAACACACATCTTCTGACATATAGTCAGTTGTGCTACCATTGCACCACATATTCGTCAATACAAAGTAACATATCAAAATCACATACCAACACCTGCCACTTCATATCTCTTTTCAGTGCACAACCAACAATTAGAACCACCACCAGACAGTATCACATCCTCCATCTATACTACTGCAACAACTTCATGACCACAACTCTACCTGCAATAGCTTCATGACCACAACCATCTATGTACACTTGCAACATGAGCCAAATAGCTGCAGTCACTTCCATTCCCTTACTAAAACACCATCAGCAACATACAAGCAGACACCAACTCCTTGTTATGCTCTTCACTGCCTGGATACGTATTCAGTTCCTGCTCAACTTCCTAAGCATTCATCTATTATCTTGACTACAAAGCATACGCATCAGCAGCTAGCACAACCATTTTCTTCATTGTATTCTTATATTATGCATTCTAATCTCCGTGGCATCATCAATTCCAGTCAACATCAACACAGCACAAACAACTCCATCCATCAGCTCATCTGTGATTGTACTAGCCAACACTCTCAACTATATAGTTGCCTCCGTATATGGAGGTAACTGGCCAAAGTTGTCTCCGTATATAGAGGAAACTTGTTCAAGTTATCTCGGTATGGAGACAACTTGAACAAGTTGCCTCCATATATGAAGGCAACTTGCACAAGTTGTATTAATGCAAATATTCTTATTAAGTACCCCTCAAGTACACAGTCTAACAATTCATTTCTTCAGTTCTTTGTTCTTACCTGACTTGCTCATTCTCTTGTAATTCCAGCTGCAGAACTCATTTTAACAAAACCATCAATGCTTTTCCATAACAATCACCAAAGTTGCACAAAAAACATGATAGACAACATCTTCAATTCCTTCACACCCATTCTGCAGCATCAACTGAAAACAACAACACGTAATCTCGCAGCTTGTTGCTACTACAATACCACTTCCATCAGTCCATAACCTGTAAAACCTAACATACATCTAGGTTTTCTTTTTCATAATCAGCTCACTATCTACACCACAACTCAGCACAGCAGCACCAACCAACTGCATTCAATCACTTCATACATTCTGCAACCTCTTGAGTCACGACCAACCAACAACATCCATGAACATCAGCACTTTCTGTAGCTTCTGCAGCTGCTGCAATTGCGGCACTATTCATCAAGCAGTACCTGCTACCACCAATTCAAGCATCTTCCCTTTTACACAACACCAATACAATCCACAACTACCTCAAATCACCACCAGTAACAGATTCAAACCCGCAACATTCTCATTACCACCACCAGTTCATCCACCATCAAATCTTCTGTAGTAACACAACTATAGAACTCGTTTTAACACCTGCTCATTCTGCTCTTGCATTAGCTCTCTTTCACCTTGTTCTCTCCCGCAACTATTAACTCCCATTCCAAACATTCATTTACAGATCCATCCAAACTCGCCACAGCACCTAACATAAATTTCATACTCCTTCTTCCCATTTCAACACAGTTCATTCATATGAACCCAAATTCAAAATCATTTCAACCTCAATTCAATTAAAATCAATTTAACCGAAAATAAATAAATTCAGGATGAAAACCATACCTTGGAAATAAGCTCCACCACCATCATTCATATACTCTTCTTCTTTCCCATCCAGAAGATATCACCACCACCACCAGCTTCAACCACCACCACCACAACAAACTATCTTAACCACCACTGTCCGAATCACCAAATTTCACCATTCCAAACAGAACCACCGCAATCTCCATCAATTCTATCGTTCTTAATCGAATTTCTTTCTACCTACATCACCCCAAGTTACAATACCACCAACACCAGCAGAAACTTCAAAGCAAAATAAAGAAGATAATCATTAAATTCCAAATAGATGCGGAAAAATCTATATTAACGAACTGTAATCATCGGTTTTAGGTTCTTCAATCACAGTCCAGTTGAAATCGGGATGAACTTACCAGAAATCAAAACCTAAAATTAGATCTCAATCTTTTTGAATTTGATTTTGAAATTAATCTTTACAAGAAGAAGAAGGTCTTTCTGAATTTGATTTTGATTTGTTGCTGCTAGTAATTTTCGATTAAATCTGAATCAGTTTGGCGGAGGAGATGGTGTTGGTGGTGGTGGTTTTCGGAGAGAAAGATAAAGAGATACTTTTTTAGATGTGAAATCAAAGAGTGATAACTCACTGAGATGGTGATGATGGCGATGGAGAAGATTCTGGTGTTGGTGCGTTGGTTGTGGTGGCGACAGAGATGGTTGTGGCAGTGATGGAGATGGTGGAGAGTTCCATTGATTTTTCTCGAGTGAGAAATAAAGAAGAAGCTCGTTTAAGATATGAAGGTCAAAAGAGGGATTATGTGAATTATTTTTTTGTTCATAATTTCAATTATACCACTAGGGGCATTTGTAAAGACTGATAAGGGTATTTGTGATAGACCCATGGATAGTAGGGGTGTTTATAACATTCCCACCTGTTTAAATGGACGAGAATGTAAAAATAGCCTGGATGTAAACAGTTTCATCCTACCAATTTTTCAAATATTTTTTTCTAATTTTTAATTTACATCAGGATGCATCCAGTTTCACCATCGCTATTTTTTTAAGTTTAAGCCAGGATGAATCCAGATTCATTCTTGCTATTTTTTTGTGTTCATTTCACCCATACTAATTTTTATTCGTCCATTTGAACCATGTTTTAAAAATATTTGGGCAATTGACCAAATTTCTCATAAATATATCGGCTACCTTCATGGTCACGCTACATGTGGCGACCGTTTTATTGGCTGCTTTTTCGGTTGTTTTTCGAACCTTGCATATTAGTGAGCAGGCGACGAACATTTCCCAAATAAAACCTCATTTTCATGCATAAAAGAGTCTTGTTACTTTTTGATAGCACTAGTAACTTGACTTCTCATCGGATTCCATCTATCAATCCATCCAGGAGATATTAGAATTAATGACAAATCAATTTACCTGTGCAATAAGTATTCTTGCTTTTTCTTGACCAGGCACCCAACTTGTTCAAGTTTGGACCACAAAAACAACCTGTTTTCAAAATAATTCACTGATGATAAAGACTTAAAAGAGGACAAAATTTGATTAGTACCAACCCAAAAATAACCACTAGATTTAGTATAAGATAGAACGCACGATTTAGAACAAAAATGGAAACACAAAACGTGTTTTACTGGTTTAATAGACAGACACTAGTCTAGACAATAGAGTTACGCTCAAAGATCTTATCACTTAGGTTGAAAGACCTCTTAATCGGATGGTTGAGAGCAGGGACGGGCCTAGCAAGGGGCTAACCCGGGCTATAGCCCGTCCCTAGTTTTAGCTTGATAAGATTTTTGTGCTACTAATTTTTTGATAATTAGTAATTAGCCCTCCCCTATTAGTAATTAGCCCCCATTTTTTTAAGATCAATCCTTATAGTTGTAACACAATTAGTTTTTAGCCCAAGATCTTGTTTGAAACATAGAATTTTCTTTGTCACATCCATTTATTTTCCTATTTTTCTACTATAAACCATAAATTTCTTTCTCCAATCAATTTTCGTAATTAAAATTGGAGGATTTTAATCTTGTCCATATATCTAGTATTTTATAGACAAATTTCAGTAAACCACTGTTTGTGTAACCCATTTCAAAAAATTTGCCATGACGCCTTCTGGGTCGCATTAACAACTTGTCATATTCTAGCCCTACCCTATGAGAATTCCTGGGTCCGTCCCTGGTTGAGAGTTTCCACTGTTCTGTTTTCTTAATTGATGTTGGTATTTTTGGAAACATAATTCATTAATATCAGATGCACGTGTCAACATATCATTTGTCCCCCATGTCCCCTTCAAAAAATGCCACCATCAAATATTTTCTCATGTTTATTATGCAAAATCCTTAACATCATTTGTATGCATGCAGTTCATAAAACTTCATAATTTTCGACGAAATAAAGAGTTTTAGGTAGCCTTTGTTCTTGGTTTCAATTATGTCCAGCAGGTAACACCACGGTATTGGGATCTGGAACACATATATCATGGCAAAGAGTCAGAAAAGCGTACATTGTGCACGTGTCTCAGTTCTGCAAGGCGTGTTGGTATAGTCAGTGTCGCACTATCTGTACACTGTAGGCATACATTGTACGCACTGTACAGGGTCTAAAGTCTAAAAGGAGGACGACGACCTTGGCCACTGGCGAAGTGTAAACCGAGTGTTAACCTAAAAAGGAATAAATTTTGGTAGAGGAAAAAATTGAATCTAATCTAATCTGAAGTTGATGAGATATTTATTACACACAACAACTAACTCTGAATAGTAGTTGGTGTGAAAGAAAGAAAACTTAACCAGAGAAGATTAGAAAAACTCAGGTTAAGAAAATGTGTGGTTAAGAGACAAGCAATCGAACCTCGTTGGGTTTATTTACTTCTTCTTCTTCTACTTCTACTACTGCTACCACTTTATTTTTCTTATCGTCATCATCATCCCCATCTTCAATCATGCAGTCCCATCCCTCTACATTGTCTTTTCTGTTTCTCACTTTCCGACCATTTTAATGGAATTCCTTTCTTTATTACCACCCATAAACCATAACAACAAAAACAAAAAACCTAACCTTAAATGTAACCCAATTACATTAAACCTATGTTAGTATAGTTTAAACTTTAAACAACCATTTTCTTTAAGAAAATCATCGTCATGGATTCAGCAATTAAAACTCCTCCATCTGATACTGAAGTAGTCATCACAACTCCACCACCAACAAAATCCTTCACTAATGGTGTGTTAAAACGACACCACCATCATCAACCACAACCAACATCAGCAGCTATTGTTGTATACAGAGAATGTCTCAAAAATCATGCAGCAAGTTTGGGTGGTCATTCGCTAGATGGATGTGGAGAATTCATGCCATCGCCGAATACAAACCTGAGTGATCCAACTTCATTAAAATGCGCAGCTTGTAATTGCCATCGCAACTTTCATCGTCGCGACCCTGAAGAAGGTACTCACATCATCGAATATCGTCATCATCAAGCACCGCCTGTTCTTCCAACACCACAGCAACAACAACCAGGAGATCAAGAAGGAGGAAATGTCAGTCCTAGCTCATCAGACTCACCACCTCCGATTTCATCTGCTTACAATTATCCAACTTCATCTGCACCACATATGTTGCTAGCTTTAAGAACAGGGGGGTTACCTGGAGTTCCATCGGATAACAATCATCAGATGATGATGGCTGGTGGCAAGATGAGTACTACCACCACAACAACAACAATTGGGGGATTAGCTAGTCCTAATACTAATGGAAATGTTAGTAATGGTAGTGGTAGAAAGAGAATTAGGACTAAATTTAGTCAAGAACAAAAAGATAAGATGTATTTGTTCTCAGAAAGATTGGGCTGGAAATTACAGAAAAGAGATGAAGGAATTATTGATGAATTCTGTAATGAAATTGGTGTTGAAAGAGGAATCTTGAAGGTTTGGATGCATAATAATAAGCATACTTTTGGGAAAATTAGAGACTCTAGTACTACTCCCAGTACTATTACTACTACTTCAGCTCCTCTTGTCAGTAGTCTTAACAATAACAACAATAATCACCACCAAAATCATCATCCTCATCAGAATCAACCCCAGAATCAGAATCACCACTACAATAATGGCGGTGGTGGTGGTGGGAGTGTGCTTCATCATAATCACCACCATGAGGTTCAGGTTACTGCTACTAATTGTTCTTCTTCGTCATCTTGAGACTTGATTAATTAATTAAGAGTAGCATGTACTATGTTTTTCTATTTTAAGGACGAGTCATTAGAAAGAGTTGTACTTAATTAGTAAGTTCTTTTCTATTTGGATTAACTCTTCTTTTCGTATACTGTTTGTACTTTGATTTAGCTTTAATTGGTTATTAATTAATTAACTAATCAATTACTGCTAACTTCGTCATTGGAGATCGGAGAAGAGAAGAAAGGAGAAAAGAATAAAAAGGGAATTTTGTTTTTTGCCAGTACATTTTTCTTATGCTCTGTTTATCGAGTTCTCAAAGTACTTAATTAGTTAATGTTAATGATACGCAATAAATTAATACTAATTCTTTTTGGGTTATGTATGGGAAGGAATACTGAATCTGTTGGATTTTTAGGTGAAGGCATTATTGGATCTGTGGGTTCGTTGAATTTAGTCTAATATTGATCTGTATCCCCTGTCTTTAGATAAGGAGAGACGGTGGGAATCACCGACCCACACCATGGATAAGTTGATTATGATCTACTACTTATCTCCCAAGGGACAGAAACGGATAACGGAAGCTGTTATCTTCAAATTTTACTACTCCCTCCGTTTCAAAATAATAGACTTGTTAAATGTGAAATCCGCATATTATTTTGAAATGAAGGGAGTAGTAGTACAAAAAAGAATAATGGAAGATACTAATAATGTTTCCATTCGAAACCGGACGGAATAACACCATTCGATTTAGCGAAAAATCAGTAGGCTCGTTCTTATGCATAGTGTAAAAAAATTCCTTCTCTATACCTGGTGGCCTAACAAACTAACCGTTCTATTATGGAAAATGGTGTAAGGATAGAATTTTTATCGAGCAATAATCTGGATAATGCCAGCGACAAAGTTGATCCTTGGCATTGGAAATTTCAACGCTTGATGGTTATGCTGTTGTTAATGGCTATTTTGTAACGGTTATTCCCCTACATCATTCTTATATATACGCCTCATATTGTCAATGTACTGACAACCATTTTGTATATAAATTTTTATTTACCTTTTTTTTATATGGATAAGGTTTAAATCACAACAAGAAATGCGTGTTCGGGTGGCAACAACTTGATGACGAGGAAGATGAAGATAGAGAACCAAACAACACTATGATGCTCGTATACTTGGGCCAAATACCTAGAGCTCCAGAGCCAAAAGAAGTATTTACAAAAAGATATAAGCGGTGAGGGAGTCGTTCCACCAAAAGTTGATGCACAATTATTTTCTTCTCATGATCAAGATTTTCAACACCAATTTCACATGCCCTGGCACTTGGTGATAATATTATTAATGAGCTTTGTCAGGTAGAACCTCAATTTAATTATCAGTTTGATGCGTTGAATGATAGAGGTCATAGCCTCGAACAAAAGGTTACTTCGACCCAAAGGATTCTAGATTACAGGTGTCCAGCGGCTTGGAATGATGAGTACCTTCATATGGAAAAACAACTTCGTACAAAGATCTTTTATTGTTCCGGGAAGTAATACTTAATCATTTGGTCCAATGTATTTACGGAAACCAACCGCGAAAGATGTTAGAGAAATATTAAAGCAAAACAAGGATGAGAGATTCCCAGGAATGCTAAGTACTCTTGACTATATGCATTGGGTGTGACTGGGATGCCCTACTTACTGGGCCGGTCAATATAAGGGTCTTTACAGAAAACTAGTTGTTATCCTTGAAAGATGTTGCTTCTTATGATGTTGGATATGAGACGCTTTTATGGTCTTTCGTTTTCATAAAACGATCTTTTTTTGTTGCACAAATCGCCTCTGCTTGAAGATCTAAAGCATGAAATTTGTCCCCAAGTCCATTTTGCAAACAACGACCATCAATACACCCATGGGTATTATCTTTTGGATGAGATCTATCCAAAATGGTCAACCAATTCAATAGGTCGTTCATACTGGTATTTTAACAGTAGAAAAATGAATTTGAGGAAGAATATGGAACGGGCTTTTGGACTTCCAAAGAGGAAGTCCGTTGTCATATGTGGGTCGTATCTTGGTTTAAGTGATCGTGACACTTGCATAATTCTGCATAACATGGTAATTCAGGAAACGTCGTAATAAGGATTGGACTGACCATGATGTTTGAGACCTGCAACCTGAAAGAGGGATGCATGTAAGGAATTATGCGCAAATGACATTCACATCCAGAATTTGTATCCGGCCACAATACCAGATTTCCGGCGACCACTTTTGGGACATATTTTCTACATGGGTTTCTCCCTCTTATGGGCTTGGTGGATTTTTATCTAATGGACTTTGAAGACTAGACCTAATTTTAGAAGTTGGAGAAAAGCTATAAAGGGAAGGTCTTCTACAACTTATCTTATATCTTATTCTTGGAATTTTGGGGAGCCGTTTTTTTTACGCTTCTAGGGTTTGCTTTTGTTGATCTTCTTCTTCTTTTCAATTAATATTATTATGATGAACTCCATAGCTATGAGTAGCTAAACATATTATTGGGTATGGGATAAAAGTTGATTTCTCAACATGTTTTTGAATCTATGAATTAGTTTTGTCTCAGTAATTTATTGTTTGTGATTCACAATTAATAGTGTTATAAGATTTGAATACTTGTTAGGTTGAGTCCGGAATCAATCCGATTTGCGTTCATCTCTAAAGCTATATTAGGGTTTTCAATACGAAAAAGTTGTTTATCCCCGATTCTAAGTAGCATAATTGTGGGTAGTGCTTGTAGTGATATATCCTACTAGTCACAAGTGAATCATAACTTTTGTTAAAACGTTTAGTGCTTTTACACATTCGTTTGCATTGATTAGTCTTATTCCATAGAACTTATTGCTTTTAGGGAGTTAAACTTAATTTTGCTTTTACACTTTAGGTTGCTTTCTAGGAAGAATTCACATATGCATCTTTTAATGTGGTTGTGATGAAAACAGGGAATTAACGAGTTATACTTGCGATCAAGATATCCTAGGACTTTTAATAAATACGAGATTAAAATACCAATTCTAATCATTGATGAAAATACATGTTTGTGAATGATACTATCCCGTGACCAATATCTTCTCCTTATTAATTATTCCAACTATTTGTTTTGCTCTATTTTGTTTTTACTTTAGTATTTCGCTTAAACAACAAACATCCCCCTTGGTTACCGTGAGAAACTGAAAATTGCATAACAACAATTGCCTCTCTGTGGATACGAACTCTTCCTTACCTTGTGCTTCATTTAAATTTAGTGAGTAAGAAAGTGAAATTATTTTTGACGGATTGACAACCGATCATTAACTATTTATACAAAAACATTAATTGTACGGGAGGAACTAACTGCGAGTGGAACAAAATATGGGAAATGAAAATAACTCCTTCGATCAAAAATTTTAGACGGGAAAGCAAAGACACTCTATACTTCCTAATAGTGTGAGAGTTGCTGCAACAATACCAGAAATAGATGTTTGCTGCAAACTTTGCAATGTAGAGGAAGAATCTCTTACTCATTTATTTATGCAATGTAATTTCACAAAACAGGTATGGATGCATCTTAATTTTGATATTGATAATATATTGCGAGGTGCTAACACTTTTCATGATTGGTTACATGGTTGGTTTACTCAAAGAGATAGAAAAAACAATGCGATGGAATGGAAGGTTTACTGTAGTATTGTAACATGGCATGTTTGGAAGGCCAGATGTAATAGGGTGTTCTAAAAAGAAATTCAAAATAGTGTTGTAACAGCAAGGAAGATAGTAAAATTCATATATGGTTTTATGTGGGTGAATAGAAAAGACTACAGTATTATGCAAACTTTATATTACAATCCACTAAGTGATGATTCCTTGATTATTACTAGCTGCCAACCACGGGATAGTTCGGGGTTCATGGAAATAACGATAAATGTAGCTTTATCAATGCACAAACCTCTTACTAGCTCGGGGGTT
This sequence comes from Papaver armeniacum, assembly GCA_023531295.1. Taxonomy (NCBI): domain Eukaryota; kingdom Viridiplantae; phylum Streptophyta; class Magnoliopsida; order Ranunculales; family Papaveraceae; genus Papaver; species Papaver armeniacum. Next base: position 457,123 of record JAJJWW010004982.1, read on the forward strand.
GGACTGACTATGATTGATTTTGCAGGTAGAACCATTGAGGCTAGGGGTAGCTAGAAAAATTGTACTACCAGAGAACAACTAGAAGTAGTAGGAGCAGAGGCGGCTTTTCAATGGGCGGTTGAAATGAGTGGTTATCATATCATTTTCCAAAGTGACTCGCAACCCACTCTCAAGCTGCTAATAGGAATGTATGCTAAAGCTAGAGAAAAAAGATTCAAACAAAGCTCGGATTTTACAAACAATTCTCACTTTGATGTAAATTTTAAAGCAGTGGCTTTTGTTCTAACAAGTAGATTCAACATCATGTGGGCAGCTAATTTGTCTGTTTTTTGTAATAGATTCACTATCCAAAATAATTGGAAAGGTGAAAGTCTCTTAGCCATTATGAATTACCTAGATATCCAAAATTGGAATGTACAAGTTATGAACGCAAACAACTTTATTAGAAGACGTTTGAGACGTTTGACATCAATGTAAGCTCGAGGTCTTTTCCTCTTTTATTAAAAAAAAAAAAAAAAAAAAAGGTTAAAAACAAACAAACAACAATTTCCTGAGATTTTGGAAGCATTAACAAAGTCAGAACCTGTACTAGTAGAGTAATAAAGTAATCTAGTCTCCCTTTGTTTAGTTCCTCTGAAACCACTGTAATTTCTAACATAAGGTTAATTATTACCTAAATTGATTGGTCTAATCAAGTCTAGAGCTTATAGTAACTTTTGGAAAATTGTTGAGAAAGAGACTTTTGGGTTATCCATATGGATTAACCACCATTTCTTTGTTGCAGCAACCGAAACCTGAATTAAGCTTAAGTTCGATTGCTTGTGGAGAATCACAGGTACCAATAAGCATGCAGAGATGACAAAGTAGTACCAATTGACCAAGCTGTTAATACTCCTCTTAAAGGCTTCATTTTTCAGATTGAATTGGTCAGCTCCAAAGGCCAAATTACATGCCCCAATCCCACCTGAACCAATTACTACAAAGCACATAATAGAAAAGCCCATTTAGGTGTAGTAGATTCAGTAGGAAGGTAGCTGTCATTTGCTCTACAATTTGGAGGATGTAATTTGGCGATCGTCGTAAACTCAGCATTTGGTTGTATGTTACTAAATTCTCAACATTTTTATTGCAGAAATGAAGTTCCAGCCGAGTTTCTTTTTCCGCCACGACGGGAAAAAATACGGAAGCGAACCCCAGGGTTTCAAAGCTTGCTAAGTTAGTATTGGCTACGTATGATTCTATTAAATTTTGAAGTTCCGTGGAAGGCATTCATGTAGATGGCGTCAGTTACTTGCTTAATGTTTAGCACTTCAGCCAGATAGATTACGAGGTCTGTCGCTGTGCCAAAGTTACCAAGTCTCTAAATCATTTCCTTGCCTGCATTACTTTACATTTGCTATCACTTTACAGTGCATGGAAAATCGAGTGACTATATGTTGTTTATGCATGATTAAGAAGAATAACTATCTATTGATTTATCTTTCTTTCTCTCATCATTATAGCTTATTATCTATCAAGAAGGGCATGGTTTTGATTCCTCGATTTTTGATTTTTTTACTTCTTTACAATAGTTTAAGCATTTGATTGAATCCACACATGACATCAATTTATAAACATCTGTCCATCAATAAATGTCACAGAAAAGAAAAATGGTCTGAATCAATCATCAGATACATGTATTTATCTGTAATAATAGTATTGAACCTAGAAATTTTTGGGGGCCATTTTCCAATCCATCTATTCCATGGATAACGGATGTTGCAACGAAGTAATAATTATATAGCAGTGACTTTACTGTATGTTGTTTGTTCTGTATTGTTTATTACAGTATTATTTTCATATGATTATTACAGTCAATTGATGCTTTTATACTTTGAGATTTCTTGTTTGTCACCTTTAAGTTCTGTGGATATCGAATAATTTGTTCTACTCAAATATTTTGTATTATGTGATTTTGCACTTTGTTTATCTCTTTATTTTCATTTTTACTTTTGTGAAACTTTTTTTCTTAGACTGAATAATCTTTTAGCATTACTTGAACAATTGGTTGACAGAGGGGCAACTACCTTTAGTAACATTAATTAGAGATTTGACAAGAGCGGATCTAGTCATGAACTCATGGTCCTGAGGAATTTTACTGAAATTACATATACCTTGATGATAATTATGCTGCTTTTATACCATAGGGGAGAAACATGACACAAGGGAACTAAAACTAAGAAAGATTCATTTTATTATAGCAAGTTAACAAAACATTTTGTATTAGATGGGTGTTTTGTCCAGGGCATTCATTCTTGGGGCATTTTCGATGGAACTGGATCCTTGTACCTATACCACCTAGAACATAGTACAAAATAGAAAAAGTTTACAACCCCTATCCCAGTTATGGTGTAATAGAAGTAATCCAATCTTCCTTCGTTTAAATCCTCTGGCAACCAATTCCCAGTTGCAGCCCCCTTAGTTGTTTGATGAACTATAGAAACCATTAAACCACTAGCATAGCTTCCTACAGTAAATCCAAGTAAGTAGACAGACATTCCCATGCTTTTCATGTTTTCTGGGAACTGCTTGTAGTAGAACTCGACCTGACCAACAATGCTAAATGCATCTGCTAGACCACTGATACTAAGCTGAGGAATCAACCAAAGTGCCGACATAGATGAAATGGCACCACCACCTTTAGTAGTACCCAAAGTTGGAAACATAAGAGCAGTGTTCCTCCTCCGTTGTTCGATTATTGCAGAGACTAACATCATGATCGCGGATAGGAGAGTACCAATTCCTATTCGTTGGAGAATTGTGATACCACCTTCTTGACCTGTTATTTTTCTTAGTGATGGTACAATAAATCGATCGTAAATAGGGATCCAAATGGACATGCTAAGCCAGCAAAAGGCTATGTAGGAGGCAGCAGGAACCTGAAACTTGCCGAGGTGCCTATCTGATTGCAAGGCTTGGAAAACTGCATATGTGTGTAGTGAGGTAGTTGGTATATGGAAAACTGAAGTTGAAGCCCAAATAGGAAGTACTCTTACTAGACATTTTACTTCTTCCACTTGTTGAATTCTACATAGTCTCCATGGATTAGCTGCTGATCCATCAGCGTTGATCAGATCGTCAACACTTACAATTGCAGCCTTATCAAGGAATCTGTTGCATGGTTGCCAAGGATAAACACAAGTAGATAAGTATGATTAGTTACACTTTGAAATCCTCCTGATGTCCTATTTACTTAGTTTGCTATTTGGCAAACTTGGCATGTGAGGTCGACCTTGAACAATTGGAATCAAGTGCCTAAAAGCTGCATATTACTGATCAGATATTTTAGCTACATATGAATGCCTGAGCTGCAGAAGTGGGGTCATTCTTACCTAAACTGATTTGTGTAATCAAGTTTGGAGTTCATAGAATCTTTTGGAATATGGTTGAAAAGAGAGACTTCTGGATTTTCAGGTTGGTTTAGCTTCCATTTCCTTGTTGCAGCCACCAGAACTTGAACGACGCTCGTAACAGGACTCCCCTCTGGTTTCACTTTTACGTAAATTCTTGAACCCAGGAAGAAAAGTATGCAGGCTATGAACATTAGGCATGATGGTAGAGCTAGTCCGATGCTCCAGCTAAGGTTAGATTGCACGTAGACGATGAGGGTCAGTGACACTACCAAGCAAGAGGATAAAACAAAGTAATACCAATTAATGAAACTGTTAATGCTCCGTTTGGAAGTTTCATTCTTCGGATCGAACTGATCAGCTCCAAAGGCCATGGTACATGGCCTAATTCCTCCAGAACCAATCACTAAGAATCCCATTGCAAGTAATAGAAAAGTCCATTGAGGTGCAGTAGGTTGAATACATAACTCATTTTTCTTCACCTTGCAATTCGGTGGGTGTAATTTGGATACAGCCGCCGTTAATGTCATAAGAAACATCCCCTTCAGGAAACAAGAAAAAGGGAGGATAAATATATTTGTATACGAGCATTTACCAACATGTAACATGTTATAACTTACTCTCTGTAGTTGTGTTGACATTTATTAATACTAAATTACGGCTAAGCTACTAATACTATACCACAAGAGAAGCTACAGAGGCAAAGCATAAGGTCTTGAAACGTCCCAAGTAAGCGTCAGCGATATAACCTCCTATTAGTGGTGTAAAGAAGGTGGTTCCCAGGTAGACACTGCCAACTATCGCAGCAGTGACATGCTTAATGTTGAAGACTGTGGTGAAATAAACTAGGAAATTCGAGGATATGCCAAAGGTCCCAAGTTTCTCAAACATTTCATTCCCTGCAATTATTTTTATTGATTATTGTATGTGAAAACAGACATGAGAGTTTAGCTGCTATTTGCATGGTAAGAACTAAGAAGTAACAAAAACTCAAGGAAATCGCAAAAACAAACTTGCGTCAGTTTAGGGCAATAGTATGACTTAACGTGACTGTATATGCAATGATAAACTGATCTCGAGACCATTTAAATCAAGGAACTCTGTGATCCTTCTCTATAAATATTACGTACCTATTATGAAGGGCATTGCTTTAATTCCTCTGTATTTGATTTCATTTGCATTTGGTGTTGTGATCTTCTCTTCCTCCATTCGTTTACCTTTGCTTGGTTACGATTTCCTTGTTGTCCAGTTTGATATATCCGAGCTTCTTTTTATGGTGTTGTCAGATGAAACAGGTCCGTCAGATATCACAAAGCTGATGCAGTAATAGTCGTGTCACCAGGTAGCATGTTAATCTCTGTTTTTGAGTGCAAAACCCTGAAGACCTCTAAAGTTATACAGGCAAAATAGCAATGTTGTTGTAAGCGAGTCTACTTGTGTTGGACCTTGAAATTGATATAAAAGGTAAGACTAATGGTGCTGACCTAAATTACGCTGGACCATGATCGAGTCTAATTGTGTTGCTCATTTAAGCATTGGGTCGACAAGTATCACACTTATATAAGCAGGATGAGCAGGAGAAGTATGATGCTTTAAATTTATTATGAACAGACGCAGCGACGTATAGCTATGTTATGCCTTAAATATTTTAAGTAGCATAAGAAGTACGCTTAGAAATACTTTTCCTTTTTCATTGTCGAAGACAAGAGACTTCTAACTGACTCGATGTGTCATCATCAGTTCATATCCATTTAGTATATCTTTTGTATTTTTATGTTAGTTGGAAAGTCCTTGGCATGTTTAATTCTTGCATCCATCTTAGTTTACTTCACTCAAGTTCAACCATTCATTTGTTGGAAAGGAAAAGTAAAGGAAATGGATGAGATCTCTTTTCCTTCTAAAAAGTAAATATTCTTGTTTTTAGAAAATTTATAAATGTCAGTCAAAAAGTAAATGATGCACACTTTGTTATTGTAATTTTAATCTTTAGGAAGAGGCATCTTTTCTTCTCCACCATGAATATTGCAACCAGATCATGACTTGTGTACTCATACATACGGATGTCTAAATGCATGAGGTTACCATTAAAATACTACTACTACTAGGTTTCTAGTTTCTACCGACTTTGTTATTGTATTTTGTCAATTCTTTACGTTGCTACCTTAATTAGTTAGTCATTTACAATGTAAGTAGGTCTCTTCCGGAAACAGCTTTAAAAATTAGAAATCTTGGGTTAAATGTCTTTTATAACACCCATTTTAAGAAAGAGTACACTCATAACCTTTGTATGCTGAAATGACAAGTAAAATAGAACATATTTGTTCTTGTCTAGGGTGATCTAATAGAGAACAGAGGCCGTCTTTCTTTACAAAAATAATATAGTATTTCACTTCTTCCACTTGTTGCATCCAACAGAGCCTCCATCAAATACTAGTAAACTACTTCCAAACATTTTGTCTTCCAATATTACAAGAAGTTTATTACATATAATTTCAATCATGTAGATGGGCTTTGAGCGTGTTTTTTGTGCTCATGCTACCTCTTTGGTTGCAGTTCCACTACCCTTGTACCTATACCACCTAGCACATACCAAGAAATAACCAAAATTCACTACATTCATCACAGTAATCATGTAATAAAAGTAGTCTAATCTCCCTTTGTTTAGATCTTCTGGCAACCAATTTCCAGACATAATTCCTTCAGTTGTTCGATGAACTACAGAAACCATGAAACTGCTAATGTAACTCCCCAGTGCGAAGCCCAGAAAGAAAAAGGACACTGCAACACTTCTCATGTTCTCTGGAAACTGGTTATAGTAAAACTCAAGCTGGCCGATATGACTAAATGCTTCAGATAGACCACTAATTGAGAGCTGGAGGATTAACCAATTTGAAGACATAGATGATATGGCACCTCCACCTTTGGCAATACCTAGAGTTGGGTAAGTAAGAGAGAAATTCCTTCGCCGTTGTTCCACTAATGCAGAGACTAACATCGTGATTATAGATATGAAAGTGCCAATTCCCATTCTTTGAAGGAGTGTTATACCGCCTTCTTTACCTGTTAGTTTTCTAAGTTGTGGGACAATGAGGCGATCATATATAGGGATCCAAATGACAATGCTAAGCCAGGAGAAGACAATGTAAGATGCTGATGGAACCTTGAAATTATTAGTGCCGAGGTGTCTATCTGATTGGAGAGCTTGGAATACTACATATGTATGTTGTTGAGTTATTGTGATATGGTAAATGGCACCTGAAACCCATATTGGAAGAACTCTTATAACACATTTCAACTCTTCCACTTGTTGCATGTTGCAAAGTCTCCACGGATTCGCAGAGGTCCCATCAGCTTTAATCTGGTCTGTATTACTTAGGATTGATGCCTTATCAAAGAATCTGCTACCACAGTCGCCAAAGAAAATCATCATTAGATACAGATGATCTGGTATAGAAAATTTTATTCCTGTATTCTTAGCCAAGTTGAGATGATACAAATGCTTACCCAAACTGATCAGTGTGCTGAAGCTTGGAGTTGATAGAATTTGGGTGCATACAGTTGAAGAGAGATATCTCTGGGTTATCCGGTTGTGCTAAACGTCGTTTTCTTGTGGCAGCCACTATGACCTGAACGAACCTTGTCAAAGGACTCCCTTCGGGTTTCACTTTCACATAAATTCTTGATCCCATAAAGAAGAGAATGCAAGCTATCAACATTAGACAAGGGGGAAGAGCTAATCCCGCTGCCCAGCTAGCTCACGTTAGATTGCACGTAAACGATTAGAGTCAGAGAAATCAAGGTGGAAGAAGAAAGGACAAAGAAATACCAATTGATGAAGCTGATGATGGACCTCTTGCCGGTATCAAGTTTTGGATTGAACTGATCAGCTCCAAATGCCAAGTTACATGGCCTAACCCCACCAGAACCAATCACTAAGAATCCTAATGCACAAACTATAAAAGTCCATTGTGGTGTAGTAGCCTGCACACATAATTCGTTCTTCTGCATTCCACAATTTGGAGGATGTAGTTTAGAAATTGTTGCTGTCAACATTAAGAGAATCATTCCCTTCACAGTACAAGAGAGCAAATTTAAATCAGCCTTGACAGAAACTTGGCTTAAAGAGGACACAGATGACATTGGAAAGGTTAAAAAAATCAGCCAAACTGATGAGCGAAGAATAGTTTCATCAGCATCATAATTGAACATCTAAATTTTCCACATAATTTTTACAGAAATGAAGTTATAGTTAAGTTGGTTACCAAGAGAGAAGCTATTGACGCAAATCCAAGAGTCTTATAGCGTCCGAAGTAAGCATCAGCAAGGAAACCTCCAATTAACGGCGAGACAAAGCTAGTTCCAGTGAAGGCATTGATAAAGACAGCAGCATTGACTCGCTTCATGTTGAAAACTGTAGTCAAATAAACAATGAGGTTCGATGACGTGCCCCATGTTCCAAGTTTCTCGAATGCTTCATTCCCTGCACATTTTATAACATAGATCAATCATTTCATAAATAATAAGAAATCTTTCTTTTCTCTAAAGAAATTTACTGACCTATTATGAATGGCATGGCTTTGAGTCCTCTGTAATTGACCTGAGTTTCTATTGCCGTAGTAGCAATGACTATATTTTCCTCCTCCATGGTTACCAAGAATTATATGCAGTTTGGCCTACTAAAGGACAAACTTTACTGGAAACTCAAACTTGCTATTGGAAGTTTAGTGGAGGTATGACTTATATTAAGCAATGGGGGTAGTGAGAAATAGATACTGCAACTGTCGTTCAATCAGTAGGTTCACTGCAACGAGAATTATAATGCTACAATATTCAGTACGATATGCTAGGGAACATGATTCCAGTTGTGACTCTTAGGGCATCTGGGAACGGAGGAATTCGAGAAATGTGTCACATACTTAAACAGCCTTAAAATGCTTTGTTTGTTGTATTCTTTTGTGGTGTAAATCTTTTATACCCTGCTTTGATTAAGTATATCTTATCTTTATCTATCAAAAAAAATATTATTCCTACAACATTTAGTAGGAGAGGTTCAAAGTGCCACGAAATGGGATGAAACCCGGAATCAAGAATTGATTTTTAGTCCTTCAAATTCAGCTTAGATGAAAAAAAGAAACATGTACCAGTACCATCATGAGTTGGACTGAAATTGTGCTCTTGAAGCTGACCTATTTTGGTCCCGCCGAAAGAACATTTTGAAACATAGCTAATGCCTAAATGGGAAGCTGTAATAGTTTATTTTACACAACTCAAAATAATTACCATCTTAATTCCTATATATATATATATATATATATATAATGTATTGATTCAAATTGTACTACAATTGGGATAAACCCTTACAATATATAACATTATTGGTTTAAGGATCAACATGTTTCGTTGAGCTTAACTCAATAACAATGTCGGTATGTTCGGTTTGAAATGGTACCGTAGCCTTATAACGATACCCACGAGCAACTACAAGAAAGTAAATAAGATTCAAGACTCCTAAACCTGCTAAAAGGTAGTAGAAGTAGTCTAACTTCCCGAAATTGATATCGTTGTATAACCAATCAGGCTGACCTTGTTTACCTGTAGTGTTGTGAATGATGCTTACTATTAGACTGCTAAAGTAATTAGCACCTGCCATAGTACAAAAGAACAATGAATTTCCAATACTTCTCATGTGTTCGGGGAACTGCCTATTGAAGAATTCAATTTCTCCAATGATATTGAATGCTTCACCTAAACCCATCAAGATTAGTTGTGGTGCTAACCAGAAAACGGATATGGGTTCGACTTGATGAGACTGAGAAATGGTTATTGCTTGCGTTCTTCTTTTCTCTTCAACAAAACCGGCCACCACCATTGATAGTATTGAAAAAACCATCCCAATTCCCATTCTTTGAAGAAGTGTGAGTCCATCTTCTTGTTTAGTTATTTTCCTAAGAGCAGGAACGAATATTCGATCGTAGAACGGAACCCATAAACCTAATGTAAGCATCGAGATAACCCCTAGTGAACCAGCTGGGATTTCAAACTTGGGTCCTAAATGCCGTTGCATTTTCAAAGCTTGTGATACTGTGAAAGTTCCTTGTTGTGCCATTGCGGTAAAACATATTATACCTGCAGCCCAAATTGGTATGATTCTAATAAGACATTTAACTTCTTCAACTTGTTGGATACTACATAGTCTCCATTTATTCGAAACAGAACCGTCTTCGTTTACTTCTCCTACATTTTTGATTGCTGCTTTGTTTAAGATGCTGAATAAAAACACACAGACAAACAAGTATTCCTCAGTTTATAGGTAACCAAAACTGAATACTCCCTCCATTTCAAAATAATAGGCAGGTTTGTGTGTAGTATATAACATAGTATACACTGCACAATGAAGTGCCATGCCATCATGCATGTAAATTCCATGTACACATGATATGGTATGCAAATTACCTGTACTGGTTGGTGAGATGAAGTTTCATATTGGCAAGTCCTTTTGACTCGGGATTATAAAGAACTTCTTTTAACACTTCTACATCATCAGAAGGAAGTTGAAGACGGCGTTTCTTATAAGCAGAAACAAACACTTGACCAATCCCAGAGAAAACACTTCCCCCCGGCGGGACGTAAACATAAATGCGTGTACCCAGGAAGAAAAGAAGTATTGAGAACATCATAAGAAGTGTAGGAATCCCAAGTCCAACAGACCAACTAATAATATCTTGTATATAAACGACGAGCGTGAGAGCGATCATTATGACGATTGTAAATGTGAAGTAATACCAATTGAAGAAACTATTGATTCCTTTTCTACCTTCATCAGTTGTTTGATCAAATTGATCAACACCAAATGGTAAACTACATGGTCTTATTCCACCGGCTCCAATTGTTAAAAATCCTAGTGATATGAAAAGAACACTAAGCTGGCTGGTTGATGGACCAATACATTGGTTGTCATGTTCCTGACTTTTTGTACATGTTGGAGGATGTAGTTCAGGTATTACTGCTGTTAATGTTAATAAAATCATCCCCTGTGTACATAAAAACAAACAGTATTATCAGCAAAATCGCAATAAAAATGAACCTAATCTAGACCACATGAGAATGAACAAAATGACAAATTGTTTGCAAGAATTTTCATCATCATGTATATATCATACCAGACGTATCAATCATTTTCGAAACTCAAAAATATCTCACTCAAAGTTCGTAACTTAAAGTGAAATAAACAAAATTTACTGAAACACATATATTTTGGATATGCTGATTTTTGGAGAAATGTCTATTAATGTAAATATATCACCCTCGACAAACATAACTGTTTAAGCTACTTATAAGCTCAGCAAACTGGATAAAATAAAAAGGCTATCCCGGTGTTATGCAAAGTTGTGCATGAATTTACATTCCCTTCATTATCATTATCTAGATAAAATCATGCATGTTCACATAAAATCATGTTTATTGTCATGCAGGCGTACTTGGTCATTTAGAGAGTAGGCAGAATGGGACAAGTTGGTTAATCAACCCCATCACGGACTGCATTTGCAGTATAGGAGGGTGCCCCCACATGCATGGTCTGACGACCTTAACAACTGATCATATACGTTGGCAATTTGGCATGACACTAATTTCTAACTAGCAATCAATAATCAATATGGTATACGGTGCATGTTCATGACTCAAACTTGAATACAGAAATCCTAACTTCACTCCCCTGCCTAGGTTTACTCCAACAACTTTAATTCTGGTTGGGTATTTGTATGCCGTATTTTATACATCCAACCTATACAAATGGCAATTCTTTACAAAAAAAATCTAAGAAAAAAATGTGATGTTAGTAATTAACCGTAACTCATGATGCCCTACCAAATGTAATGTCATCTTCATCTTAAATGCTCTTGGTATTTACTAACAAATTCACATTTATTCATAGCCATTAATGAATTTATTCGTACGTGGCATTTTTTTTCTGCCATAATTTTCAAAAAGTTGAGCAAATAATACTCTAAATCTTTTTCCTACCATAAAAATAAATAAATTTAACAACCAGTTATCCGTGGGTAGATCTAAATAGAGGCATGATCACTGGTTCAAAAAGAAAAAAGAAAAAAAAAAAAAGATTCATGGGATTCCTCTCAGGGTTTTCTCCGGTTGAGCGTTCATTGATGGACTTATTATATATATATATATATCGGTAGCTGTCGGACTTAGGATGCATTGATAGCAGTTAAGAAAGTTTCTAAAAAGCAAACAAAAAATAATAAACGGAAACAAAAGAATTTGTGAGCCTTACGCTTACACACTGGGGTGTTTTGTTATCGTGGTTTGGAGCTATATATACATATACGTACTACGTAAAGAAAAAGAGTTATAAATAAGACAAAGAAAGAAGAAAAACGAGATCGAAGAAGATAACGAAGAAAAGACTATATGATTCAGGATTATATGTGAACACTTACCACTAAGGATGCGAGAGAAGCATAAGCAAGAGTCCGGAATTTGCCGAGATAAGCGTCAGAGATGAATGCACCAAAGAGTGGTGCAAAGTTTGTAGTACCAGACCATATGTTAATGATGTTTGTAGCAAACACTTGCTCCAAATGAAACTGTTTCAGTAGGTAGACCATAAAGTTTGCTAACAGCCCAAATGTTGCTAATCTTTCAAACGTCTCATTTCCTGTAACAATATATTAATGATTAGCCATCAATAAGTGACTACTTAACCAACTTTTCTTCTACTCCTAATAAGATGAGAGAGGGAGAGAGAGAGAGAGAGAGAGAGAGAGTAACCTAAAATGTAAGGCATGGACTTCCATCCTCCGTGTTTTGTAGATTTAACATGATCTCCATCCGTTAGCTGGAGTCTGTTTTTACCGTCATCATGACAATCTTCATCTGATTTTTTGGTTGAAGATGGTGAAGAGGAAGAAAAAGAGAAGCATTTCATCATAGAGCAAAACAAGAAAGATGAATTATTCAGGTTTGATCTGGTGGTGGTGGTGGTCTTTTTAGCTACCACCATGGTTTCCCTTTCTCTATCTATCTTATCAGCAAGCACTACTTTAGAACGAATTCTCTCAGTGGTAATGATAAATGATCTATGGCGAGTATAATCAAAATGACAAAACCTGGCACACCTATAAATAAGGTGTGTATGGCGTGTAGGAAGATATGCGGAGAGAAAGAGAGATAAACTGACGTGAATGGCTAAGATTTTAGAGACCGCAGTATACTGTTACTATAAAGAAACAGATTATGGGGCCTTTGGGTAGTACCATTCGTAACTCATCGGCCATGCATATTTGTGAAACGTAACAAATATCTACCGACTTCTCGTACCAATCTTTGACACGTGATATCTCTCTTGACCATGTTGACTGTAACGTTATTATAGCAATGATTTCACTTGTTTGTTAAGCATTTATCTCGTTACTATCCTGATGTTTGGTACCAGTTGTATTCTTGTTTACAGCAGCTGACAGCAGGATATATACACTGATGGTTATGATTTACGGGGAGCTGTAGGACTTAAGACATCCAAGAAAACTGTGAACTTAAATCTAAGTGCATTGTATACTAAAATATAGTCTTGATTCTTGAAACTCCTGGGCAATCGTTATACATGTATAAGTTTATGGAAAAGTTTGCTTTTCATACGACCTTTTGTAATTCCATTCTTGGTTATATTATCAGTTATAGGGGCGGCATGGTTTATTAGGGGGGCGGCAGTGTGATAGTAATGTCCCTCTAGTTGGTTAGGGGATGTCTTATAGGGGTGTAAATTGACTAGATTACCCTCCCCATTTTTTAACCTAAATAAAAGCTAAATTGAAAAATTTGTTTTCTTTCTTCTTCTCTTCTTCTCTTCTTCTCTTCTCCTCCTCCCATCAACCGTAACCTCCATTAAAACTCAAAATTTCATCGTCTTCGATTAATCGACGATTCGAAAATTAATCAAGTGTAGTGTAATGACTTATATGAGGTATGTTTTGAAAACCCAGTTACGATTTGGTTTATTTTGTTCGATTTAAGTTTAATTTCTATCAAAAATTAGAGTTTTAGATGAAAATTGAAATTGAAATTTCTGGGTTTATGTGAGTTACGGTTGATTTTAACTCAATTACGAACCGTAACTGGAGATTTTGATGTTGTTACGGTTGGTAATAGTTCAATTACCAACCGTATGTTCTTATATCTGAGAATTTTCTTCAGTTACGGTTGGTAACCATTTTAGTTTACGAACCGTAACTCAGTTACGGTTGGTATCGAGCATTTGGTTACCAACCGTAACTCAGTTACGGTTGGTTTCGAGCATTTGGTTACCAACCGTAACTGAGTTACGGTTCGTATCGAGCATTTAGTTACCAACCGTAACTGGTTTGACGATTGAGTTTTCTTCAAATTTAACCAGTTACGGTTGGTAGTTCATCTTTTACGAACCATAACTTCGATTTACGGTTGGTTATGAGCAAAATTCCAACCGTAATTAGCTCTGAAAATGTAAAAAAATTGAATTGTTTACGTACTTTAGATAACTTTGAGCAACAAAAAGCTAGTTGGGAATAATTTAGAAGTATACCCGGTCATTTTCAGGTCCTGGTTCTTCATTTTGTTGGTTAATTTCTTCAATTGATTGAGACTGACCTTCTCCTCTAATTTTTTTTTTTTTTTTACTCTAAAAATCTGATTTTGATTTTGAGTTAATATAAGTGAAATTAATCATTAACATTAAACTTGATTATCATCACTAAACTATGTTATCAATTATGAGGGTTAATTTGTCATTTCCAGTTTTTTTGTGGGATAAGGGACACTTGAATTATCATGTAATGACCCTTTTTGCCCTATTACAATGCCGCCCCTCTAATAAACCATGTCGCCCCTATAACAGGCTTGTATATTATATATTACAACATCGTTTGATGCTTAGGCTACTTTATGCAATTCCTCGAGTCCTTGACTGACCCTAGCTCCTTTAGTTGTTATATCAATTTCAGGTTTTGAATTTTGGGTTGGTGTCCCCCCCCGCTTCAGAGCAGTTCTATGGAATGAACAAACCTCAAGTTTGTTCATTTTGCTCTCATTATGGACTCAACAAACATGAAAAATGGATGTTCAAACCAACAAATTTGTTGGTTTCTTCATTGAGTTAAATCGTGTAGCGCGCGCTTGATGAAAGACCGGGCGTTGGAATGAAAAACGCGGAGTTGGAAGGAAAAACGGCATCGTTTGAAGCAAAAATGCCAGACAGAAATTTGGTTTAGTTAGGTTTCTCAACGTGAGTAAACCAAACAATAAAGCTTTGTTTATATATGTGTTTACAACTGCCGTAACTTGGCAAACAAGACTTTACAAGTTTAACCAAAAACTATATACAGAAAAACAATGCTATAATAGGAAAAGTAAAGACTACGTTTCCTAGGATTCATAGTAAGATAGGTAGCACCAAGATTATCACACCATAAGACTGGAGGAGTGCAGACTGGGACTTTAAGTTCTTTGAGTAGAGACTCAATCCACATTAGCTCAGCAGTAGCAATGGCAAGACCACGATATTCTGCCTCCGTACTTGACTTAGAAACCGTTTTATGCTTTCTAGCACTCCAAGAAATAAGATTCGAACCCAAGTAAACGCAATACCCACTAGTGGACCGTCTATCGGTTTGATCACCACCCAATCGGCAAGATCCGTGTAGGCTTGAAAACTCAATTTTAAATTAGAAGAAGGCCGAAGAGTAAGACCATACGAAGAAGTACCTTGTAAATAACTGGAGAATTCTCTTGACAAGAAGAAGATGCTTGTCAAGAGGGTGTTGCATAAATTGTGAGACTTTATTGATTTGAAAAAGCAAGCTCAGGACGAGTAATTAATGGTATTGAAGACCACCAACGAGACTCCGATATTCATTAGGATTCTTCAAGGGAACACCATCCTGTGGATTCAACTCAGTAGAAGTAGTAAAAGGAGTACTTACAGGCTTTGCTCCTTGCATATTAGCACGCTCCAATAAATCCTCTATATAACGACGCTGAGAAAGAAACAAGCCATCAGTTGTTTTTGTAACTTCAACACCAAGAAAAAGAGACAACTCGCCAAGGTCTTTTAGAGCAAATTCCTTGTGGAGAGTGTCAATAAGATGTTGCAAAAAAGAAGAAGAGGATCCTGTTAAGATAATATCGTCGACATATACAAGAAGATAAGTAACATCAGTAGTCGAACGACGAATAAACAACGAAGAATCTGCTCGAGAAACGGTGAAACCAAGCTGTTGTAAAAACATACTGAGACGAGTGTACCACGCCCTTGGTGCTTGTTTGAGGCCATACAAAGATTTATGCAATCTACAAACATGATCAGGATAATTCGGATCAATATAGCCAGGAGGTTGCTTCATATAGACTTCCTCCGTAAGAAAACCATTTAGAAAAGCATTTTGAATGTCAAGTTGGCGAATAGGCCAAGCAGATGTAAGGGCCAAAGTAAGAACAACACGAATCGTGCAAGGCTTTATAACCGGACTAAAAGTTTCTCCATAGTCTTGCCCTTCACGTTGATGAAATCCTTGAGCCACCAAACGAGACTTACGACGTTCAATAGTTCCATCAGCACGGCGTTTGACACGAAATACCCATTTACACCCGACAACATTCATATCCGGAGTACGTGGAACATAAGACCAAGTACCATTCTGAAGAAGAGCATTATATTGTTCATCCATAGACACACGCCAGTCTGGATCTTTCTTTGCCTGCGAATAACAAGTTGGCTCAAAAAGAGCATCAATAATAGTTGAATACTTCGAAGCTAAAAGAGCTTTTGGTTTAAAGATGCCATCCTTTCCCCTCGTAACCATAGAGTGCTCATTCTGTGTCGGTGGTCGAGAAGTTGGAACCACTGGATTAGGCAAAATGGACGGATCACTGACAGGTAGCAGTGTTGATGTCGTTGTATTAGGGAGAAGAAGCGCATCAGTTGGAGCAGAATGTAAATATTCTGTCAGTGTAGCAGGAACTGTCGACTGGACAACAGCAGATGGTGGAGTGTCACTGGCTGGAGAAGAATATTCAACAGAAGAAGACAGAGAACGCTGTTGGCAGTCCAAAGTATCAGCGCGTGTGGAATCCACAGGAGAAGCAACGTTATGAGGTTGGATACGTCTGCTGTAGGTGGTTCCAAAACGATTTTCAGCAGGAAAAAGTGACCGTTGAGCTTCTGCAGGGAAAAACTGCTGGACTTCCTTAGGGAGAACAAAACCAGCAGGCGAGGTGGCTGGAGCTGGCGAGGTAGCTGGAGCTGGCGATGAATGGTGCTGAGGGACCACAGTAGGAGACAGTGACGACTGGTCAGCAGCTGGCATCGTTGGTAGTAACATGCGGGGTGAATCTGACGCTGGATTAATAGCAGACTTAGTGCTGTTGGTCGGACTCAGAGTATTATTCGAATTTTGCAGTTGGGTGACAAAGTCCGGCACACCAGGAGTAGAACTAACCTGTACAGGATTAGTAGGACTGGAAACCAAAGAAGACGAGCTAGAAACTGGAGCAGGAGGGACAGATAAGGCTTCGGAATGTGGAAAAAGAAGCGGAGAAGAGATTACCTGTGAAGGAACGGAGGAAGATGGTAGTACTGAGAAATGGGAACCTGGAAAAGGAAAAGAAGATTCATCGAAGACAACATGACGCGACCAATAAACTCGACCAGAGGGAATGTGCAAACACTTATAACCCTTTCGAGTTGCACAATAGCCAAGAAAAACACAAGGAGATGACCGCGACTCAAGTTTAGTAGTTCGATAATCTCTGAGATGGGGAAAACATAAGCAACCAAAGGTCCGAAGAGACAAAAAATCCGGAACTCTATTAAACAGTAGCTCATAAGGAGATTTAGCACCGGTAGGAATTGAGGGAACACGATTCATAAGAAAAGTAGCAGTAGAAAAAGCATCATACCAGAATCGAGGTGGAATGGAGGCCATGGACAGTAGTGTTAAGCCAGTTTCAACTATGTGACGGTGTCGTCTCTCTGCAAGACCATTTTGAGCAGATGTATGGGGACAAGTCAAACGATGCTGAGTACCATTTTGTTGTAGAATTTTGTTGAGCTTCTTATATTCAGTACCATTATCAGTTTGCAAAATTTTTATCTTTCGACCAAAGAGAGTTTGTACTTGACGATAAAAGACATCAAAGATACCAATAACGTCAGTTTTTGTGTACATAGGATAAATCCAAGTGAAACGGCTGAAAGCATCAACAAAAATAATATAATATCGAAAACCTTCATTAGATAAAAGCGGAGCAGGACCCCAAACATCTGACACAATAAGATCCAAAGGATTTTCATAAACCGTAATACTAGATGAAAAACTAAGTTTATGACTTTTATTAGCTAAACAGGACTGACACATAGAGAATTTGGAAACGGAAACAGGTAAACTGTGCTTAGAAACTATTGATTTGGATGTTTTGAGCATCGGATGCCCTAAACGAGAGTGCCATGTCAGTAAAGAAGTTGGTTTCACCAACAAGAGTAAACAGTGAAACTTAGGAAGAAGAGTGAGAGACCCTCCTTATTGCGTTCTCGAAGTACTACCTCCCCAGTTTGGCGATCCTTCACAAGGCAAAAAGAGTCATAGAATTCAAAGAAGACATTATTGTCAAGACAAAATTTAGACACGGAGAGCAGATTTTTGGAGAGATGTGGAACATAGAGAACATTAGGAAGAATGAACTTACGAGTGGGAGTTGCAAGAATACCATCGCCAGTATTTGAGATTGGCAATAAAGAACCTCCAGCAGTTCGAATACGATCCAGTCCATTGTACTCATAATGGGTATGTAAGTTGCTGAGATCATTAGTCATATGATTCGTCGCACCACTATCAGGAAGCCAATCGTAGGCGTAAACAGATTGATAAGAAGCAGCATATGCAGCGGGAGCATTAGAAGAGGGTCGTCTGCCTCTATTGGCAGTATTCTTGGGCGGTGGTCTTTTGTCACGAGGAGGATAAGTCACCGTATCTAACCTTTTGCGGCAATCTCGAGCATTATGAAAAGGTTTAATGCATATTTGACAAACAACTGCTGGTTTTCCATCCCGTGTAAGAGGAGTGTCTGCAGAACTATTCACAGAGGCAACATTAGCAAGGGGTTGAGAGAGAAACCCGATTCTCTTGTGAAAGAACACGAAGATCATAGGATAGTAGCATGGATTCAAATTCATCACCGTAATGACACCCATCGTGGTGATTAAAGAACTAACGATTGATTCATAGGATGAATCAAGTCCCTTAACAACATAATGTCGAAATTCTTTGTCAGAAACGTCAACACCACTAGCAAAGAAGAGCATCAATAATATTTTTGGTGATTGAATGTAATCAGACATGGTTGAGTTTCCTTTCTTGATTGAGGAAAGAGACTCTTGAGATGAATAAGATGTGCGTCAGTTTTAGACGCAAAAAGAGCATCAAGTTTGGTCCATATAGAAAACGAAGTATCACACGTCTTAACTTTAGCTAGGATTGGAGCAGTGAGAGAAGACATGATCCAGCCGAGTAGAAGTTTATCTGTACGTTTCCAGGACAAAAACTGTGGGTTTGGGAGATCATTGACAAGAGCCGGTGGACTGGCAAGAGAACCATCTACATATTTTTCTAAATCATAACCTTGTAGATATGGGATGAATTGAGCTTTCCATAGCAGATAATTGTGACCTGTTAGCTTTTCTGAAACAGCACCATGAAGGCGCTCAAAAGGTACAAGATCGAATGACAGAGAAGACGTTGAAGAAGTAGAAGATGTAGAAGTTGTTGAAGAAGTTGTTGTTGAGGAAGCAGTTGATGAGGATTGAGAAGTTATGGTAGACATGATGAAGAAGAATAGGTTAAGAAGTTGTAGGTAAAAGAGAAAAGAAAACCCTAAAAACAAAGGAAAAAAACAGGTCGAAGTGGAATCGGCCTGCCTGATACCAAGACAGAAATTTAGTTTAGTTAGGTTTCTCAACGTGAGTAAACCAAACAATAAAGCTTTGTTTATATATGTGTTTACAACTGCCGTAACTTGGCAAACAAGACTTTACAAGTTTAACCAAAAATTATATACAGAAAAACAATGCTATAATAGGAAAAGTAAAGACTACGTTTCCTATTCTCTAACAATGCCCCTTGCTTTTCTCTCTCCAAAACCCGTTTATTATATTTAGGATTTATTTTTTATTATTTGATTTATTAGTTAAATAACCGGTGGGACCCAACCCTTATTACTTTATATTAGTAAAATCACCAGTGGGACTCTAAAATATCAGATTTGTTCATTTGCCCTGGTTTCCCATAGTGGAGAAACATGTTTGTTCATCCACGTAGCTCAAAAAAAAAAAAAATAGTTTGTACATTGCCATAGGAACTGTCCTAAGTAAATTAATGTTGGTTGCACGAGGGGCCTAAGTAGCGTTTCCTCTTCTCTGCTACAATCTCAATATTTATTTAGCCACAAAAAAATATTATTTGTCATTTCTGTTAAGAAAAGAAATAAATAATCTTCTTTCTAAAAGTAAAAACAAATAAGTTGAACAACAATTTGCTCACAAGGTGATCATGAAATTGACTGTTGGCAGATTTTCTGTTTGTATGCATTTCCTTACAGAATCAAGTCATAAGGAATCTCACAAGGGACGATATATACCTTGAATCGTTTTCTTTTTTACAAATGGACTCTAGGTGTTTACTTAGTTATGCTAAGAGCCGTGTTACCTCGATCCAAGTTGTAGCAATAATAGTGACCACATCAAATAGGGGGGCAACTATATGCACCATAGAACGTGAATGAAAGTTAATGATAATGTTATTTGCCGTAATAAGTTGGGATGATGTCTTCCCGGGACGGTGACATGGTTGTTCCTATATGTGAATATTTCGAGCGTGGATCAATCAATAAAATCAGAGAAGAATAAAAGTTCAAATTGGGTGAATATATACGTAACTTTCAAATGAACGTTCTCTCAAATAGTCTCATCACGTATGTATGAATACATAGGATCAAGCGTGGCATAATAGTCAGGTAAAATGGGTAACTCTGCACATAAAATAGCCATAACGAACTAGGTTAGATATTAATAATTGCAAGGACCATGAATAGAAAAAAGTTACGAGAATGATGGATTCACCGAGATTTATACACCGAGAAATCACCGAGTGAAATAAACTCAAACCCCACCCCATATTTTCCTCCGGTGGGCCTCAAGAGCTGTGAGAGTCGGTGTATTCTCGGGAGATAATGCACGGTGTGTGTAGCATCTCTCAAAAAGTTATGGCCAAGTTGCTGGGAGCTAGCTAGGTAGGTTGATAATTAGTGAGTGGACCAGTCACCAAACACGATGCATGAAAGAATTCAAGAGTTTAGTTTTCTAACTCTATCGAAAATTGAATACAATGTGACAAATCAATTTTCAACTAGGATTTCTATTTCGCATACTTGTTTTTTCGGAGGGTATAATGTGTGACTTTTTGGAGTAATGAAATGACACTTCAGGTAATGCAATCTAAATAGATGTCTAATTCTATATTTCAAGTAATCTACACCGAGTTTCGATAAATAGATGTCTAATTCTATATTTCGAGTAATCTACACTGAGTTTCGAATTTAGAGTACATGATTTTGATTTGATTGAATATTCAATCATCATCTAACCTGTAACCTTAAATTTGAAAAGTAGGAATTACCAATAGGTATTAATATAGTGGGCTTAGTTAGTGGCAGGTCCATCCATTAGTAAACCATAACCGGAGGTCCAAAGTTTTAAACAAAACAAAAAAAAATTGGACCAAAATTTTTAATTCCAGGTATATACACGTGCGAAACAGTCATGTACTTTTTTTAATATCTCCAAAATACCCCCCTAGTGTAATAGAATATAAACTTTAGATGAACCATTTTTTCCCATATCCGTTTCTTTTTCTCTTTTCTCTCGTTGCTAGCAGAGAAGATCGTTTTTTTTTTATTCTCTCCCGTTTTTTCTATCAAAGAAGAGATATTCCCATGAAGATTTTTGCAAGATATATATCGATCCGCGAATCCAAGCTTGATTATTTATATGAAGTTTTTGGTAGGTTGATTTTCTTACTGTTAATGTTAGTCTAGGTTTTTTTTTTAGTCAATTTTCTTTAGGGTTTCTAGTATCTAATAGTTTTATGGATGTTTGATTATGTTTTTGATCTCCATATATGCTTGATTGTTTATTTTATTTTAATGAAAATAATTTAGATCTAGATGGATGATCACGTTTTTTGTTCATTTCGTCAGTAGATTTGATTATATCAGTTTCATTTTGTAGGTTTTAGATTTGTATCAGTTTATTTTTGTGTATGAACCAACAGTACGTATCTGCAGTATTGAAAGAAACCTAGCTTTACACACTTTTTTTTTAATTGAATCAGAATTACATATAAAGAATATATAAATAAAAGTGTTTTTGATTCTGTTTTTGCATAGATTCGTTAATTGTTTTTGACATACAACTGATTTTTAGATTATGAATCAGCAGTACATACATGACATACTCAAAAAAATTTCTTTGATTTTGTTAGTTTTTTAAGGGTTATCACTTTTTTTATTTGATTCAGAAGTACATATATGGAATATTGAAATAAAAGTATTTCGATTCTGTTTTTTCGTAGATTCGTTAATTGTTTTTGACATGCAACTGATTTTTAGATTATGAATCAGCAGTACATATATGGCATACTGAAAAATACTGCTTTGATTTTGTTAGTTTTTTATATTTTTTTGTTTGATCCAAAAGTATATATATGAAATACTAAAATAAAAGTGTTCGGATTCTGATTTTTCATTTATACATTCATTACTACTTTGATTTGTTTTTTTTTTTTATATAGTTTATCACTTTTATTGTTTGATCCAGGAGTACGTATATGGAATACTGAAATAACAGCTTTTTAGAAGTACATATACCTTATACTGGAAAATATTGCTTATGATTGTGTTATTTTTTTATGGTTTTCTCTCTTTTCAGAAGTACATATATAGCATACTGAAAAATACTGCAGTACATAGATGGCATACTGAAATTTTTATTAATTTTTATAGTTTTATTTGAACCCACAATTGGGGGATATCAAAACTAATTGGGGGATAGAGGAAAACGACAAAACTTGGATCCAAAATATCAATTCAGGGTCACCCCTTATCTAAGTTTTATACGTAATATCTAATCTACCCCTCACTAATCATGTTTAGTGGTTAAATATAATTAGGTAAGTTAATAGTTTAGTTTGATAATCATTAGAATAAATCATTATCATTGAATTTGTTGATGCAACAACATTAAATCAAGATATTTATGATCATGAAAGTTTATGGGAAGAACCAACCATGAAAGTAAACAAGCTGATATACAAGTGCTCCAATTAGTCATATATAGGTATTAATGTATTGAAATTTGAGTTTTTTTCATCCAATCCGCCATTGTTACGCCTGAAAAACTCAGTTCCGGCATGGTAAAAGTATTATCGAGCATGTCGGTAGTGGTGCCGGCATGGTCGATTCCCAAATGAACCATGCCGGTTTGAGGACAAAAACATACATAAAAAATTTGTCTGAAATAGCAAGTATCGGCATGGTATTCATCCTGAATAACCATGTCGGAACTCAGTATCGGCATGGTCTTCATCCTAAATAACCATGCCGGTACTGAGGAACCCAGTATTGGCATGGTTTTCATCCTAAATAACCATGCCGGCACTCACTACTGGCATGGTCTTCATCATTACCGGCATAGTCTTCATCCCTACCGAATGTATAAAAAAAAAAAAATCAAAGTGAGGAGCCGACAGAGAAGGAGAAGGGAATTTGAAAGGGAGTGAGAAATGTTTCGAATTTAAAAGGGAGTAGGGTATTTTTATGTTTGATTTAGCTTTTATTGTTTTAAAGAGTAATTTCGTATTTTCGCCCCCAAAAAACACCCCTTAACAAACACTATTGGTTGGGGGAAGTAATTTATATCCCCCAATTAGTTTTAGTATCCCCCAATTGCGCGTTCTTGTTCTTTTATTTCCTTTTTTTGTTTTATCCAGAAGTACATATATGAAATACTGAAATAAAAGAGTTCAGAGGTACATATATTGCATACTGAAAAATGTTACAGTACATATATGGCATACCGAAGAATATTGTTTAGATTAATTTATTTATTTTATAGTTTTATCATTTTTTTTTGTTTGATCCATAAGTACATATATGGAATACTGAAATAAAAGTGTGCAATTCTGTTTTTTCATAGATTCATTACTTAGTTTTGACATGAAATCGATTTTTAGATTATGAATCAGCAGTACATATATGGCATACTGAAAATACTGCTTTGATTTTTATTTTTATAGTTTTATCTTATTTTTTTAAATTATTTAGAAGTACATATATGGCATACTGATATAAATAGCTTCATTACTTGTTTTTGACATGCAATTGATTTTTAGATTATGAATCAATAGTACATATATATCAAAATGAAAAATACTGCTTTGATTTGGTTTTGGTTTCTCCGAAATCAATTTCCGAATGGTATAGCCTAATAAATGTTGAACCTTTTTTTGCAGGTGGTATTTGTATGGGAAATTAAAGGAGAAATGGGATCGTGGGATATAAGTCTATTGCTAATTATTTTGTTTTATAGTTTTATCATTTTTTTTTGTATAATCCAGAAGTACATATATGGAATACTGAAATAAAAGTGTTTTAGTAATGTATTTTTATAGATTCATTACTTGTTTTTGACAGCAGTTGATTTTTAGATTATGAATCAGTAGTACATATATGGAATACTGAAACATACTGCTTTGGTTTTGTTATTATCTATAGTTTGATCACTTTTTTTTGTTTGATCCACAAGTACATGTATATGGAATATTGAAATAAAAGTGCTTCTATTCTGTTTTTCATGGACTCATTACTTATTTTTGACATGCAGTTGTTTTTTAGATTATAAATCAGCAGTACATATATGGAACACTAAGAAATCTGTGGTTTCACACGTATTTAGTAGTAGGGTATAGTAGTCATTTCCTTGTTTCAAAAAACTTTGGACCTTAGGATAAGGATAAAATCCGGTTGGACCTACTATAAATAAGGGAAAATTGGAAATATGTCCCGTTTTCACTAATTGGTTTGGGAATCTATCCCCTAACTGAAAAAATTAAGAAATCCATCCTAGAGAGAGAAAAAAACCGTTAAATTGTTAACAGCCCACATGTGTGGGATTACACAAGCGTCAATTTTACATTTTTAGCCAAGGGGATTTTAGGATTTGCGTTGGATTACATATACCGGAACCAGTGCATATATATGCTTAGGAGCATTTATCTTCTAGTTGTGATTCTTGATGAATATTTGCATTTTACACTGACATATGCTTGATTGGTTAACATTAATACTGTGTTTGGGTGTCGCAAAAATAAATGCATATTGACAGCAGCAATTTCTAGTTTTATTGTTCATATTCTCTGATGGGAAATTGTTTGTCGTCAGTTGTAAGTGTAACCTACACCAACAGTGGGAAGAGCCAGACGGGTTATTAGTTTCCACTGACATCAACCTTTGAAGCGCGCCACAAGGCTTTAGCTTTGCTTTGTGTGCTTGGAATTTCGTTAAATACTGAGGTTTTATAGTTTTCCATTTTATATACTATTTTTGTCCCTTTCAGCCAATGTTAATTTTTCTTCTTCTTTGTGCAGGTTTCAAATGGATATACAAAAATAGTGGAAATAAAGAAATGGAGCATTCCGTGTCAGATTTGGTCAAGGAAAAATGCTCAAGAATACAGATTTTTTGGTGATGATGTAATGTACTAATAGGTAGTCCGAGGGTGTTAATGCAACATCACACTACATGTTGGTTGGCGCATTATAGAGAGCCTATTGGAAGGCACCTTGAAAAACTTATCGTCGGTTTGAGCGAAATGTTTGATATAGAAATCTCAGTTGTATTGATGAACTTTGTTTTACCATGAATTGTTGGTGGGTTTGACAATCATGAAATCTTCTTACGTATCGGTCAGGCCCGTTTTAACGTCGTTGTGCAAATTAAAGGTTTCGTTTTCAGCTCCATAAAATTAACACAATCGCATTGCACGACATCTTCTAGATGATGATTTTATGCTGAAGTATGTAATGATATTAGGACGGAGGAAATTCATCAAAAATCTACATACTCCTACATGGGGAGATAGTCGATACTGATTAATATGACATACGCACGATCCAGAACGATTGGAATTTGGAACAATTCTGACATGCCAAAAGTGCCTGCTATCAAATCCTAAAATCCCCTAGGCTAAAAATGTAAAATTGACGCATGTGTAATCCCACACATGTGGGCTGTTAACAATTTAAAGGTTTTTCTCTCTCTCTCTGGGATAGATTTCTTAATTTTTTTCGTTATGGGATAGATCCCCAAACTAATTAGTGAAAACGGGACATATTCCCAATTTTCCCTATAAATAACTATATGGGCATAAGACCAACCAATAAATTTTCCATTCGAAAATTGGGAGAATTTTTTTTTTAATAAGAAAGAAATTTCATTGAAAGGGAATTAATGTAGGACTACATTCAGTTCTTCTCTGATTAGAGATTTTAACCAAAACGGGAAATCTGAGATCCAACATTGATCTACTCTATCAATTCTAGCCCTCTTAGCTAGGCTATTAACAACTTCATTCGACTCTCTATGCACAAAAGTGCATTTCCAATCCTTGATACTTACTAAAAGACTTCGACAGTCTTGAATTACATTATTGTTTGTCCATCTAACACAATCTAATTCTCCATTTATTGCTTTCACCACATTCTGGCAGTCTCCCTTCAGATGTAGTCTTTCCACAGTTGAATCTTTTGCCCACTTTATAGCTGCTAGTGTTGCAAGAACTTCAGCTTGCTCTTCATCCTGAGCTATCCCAGCAACTGATGCTCCTCCAAATTGCCCTGCAGCAGAAAACAACATTAGTCCTAAACCCATATACTTGTTTTCTTTTAAGAATGCAGCATCAAAATTGATTTTATCAAATCCATTTTCTGGCATTTTCCAAGGTATTACATCCCTTGTCTGATTCACAGAAGTTCTAGTTGATCTACAATTTCTAGAGTTTTCATTCCACTCAGTTATGTCCTTATTTACTTGTCTTACCAGACCAGCTATTTGAATTGTTCCATTATCAAAGACCACAGAACATCTCAGTTTCCATATTTGCCATATAGCAAAGCTAACAACTGAACATATTTCTCATGTGCATCCCTGGATACATTACTAGACTGAAACCAGTTAGATATCCAATTCTGCATATTTGTATTAGCAATAGTTCCTGCAATGTTAGCATCAAGGGCAAACCAAATTCTTTTAGTAAATTCACAGTCAATAAACAAATGATTAAGGGTTTCAATTTCACGATTGCATAGAGGGCGGTCACTATTAATAGTTGTAGCAAACCTAGTAGTCTTACTTCTTACTGAAACACAATCATTTAAACACTTCCATAGATGATGCTAATCTTTTGAGGAAGATTAAGACTCCACAAATCTTTACAGGGATAGGATACACTTACAGAGCCATGAACCTCTTGCATAATGCACTTATATGCAGATTTAACACTAAATTTACCATTGTAAGATGGAGCCCACCTGAGAGTGTCCTTTCCATTGTAAGGAACTCTAATTTTACAGATTTCATTGACAGTATTACTATCAAAAAGGCAATTCAGAGCATCTACATTCCATTCATTAGTTCCCTGCATCATAAGTTGGTTAACTGTTTTCATAGAATTTGAAGCAAAATTACTGTTAAGAAGGCTAATATTAGTGGGAACCCATCTGTCCTTCCATATCTCAATGGAAGTACCATCTCCTACTTCCCAATAATAGTATTTCTTTACCAAATCAAGACCCATACAAATGCCTTTCCAAACCCAAGAAACATTTTCAGTAACAAAAGCATGAAGATGATTCATATCAGGAAAATATTTATGCCTAAGGATTTGAACCCACAAGGCATCTAGTTCTGTTAGCATTCTGCATGCTAACTTGGCTAATAATGCAGTGTTTAGATACTATGTTTTCCTAATATTCAAACCTCCCATCTCAATGGGTTTAGCTATATTATCCCAATTACAAGGATTCCCCCCTCTAGCAGACTTTTTCTTATTCCAGAAAAACCGCATTTGAACTGCATCAAGTTTGTCAGTCATCTTTTTAGGCATATGGAAAACAGATAGATGATGAGAAGCTATAGTGCCTAAAGTAGATTTAATAAGAACAGTTCTACCTGGTTGATTTAGATACTTACCTTGCCAATTATCAAGCCTCTTATCACAATTCTCCTCAAGATGCTTAAAAGACTCCATTTTGTTTCTTTGAAGCAGCAGTGGAACACCTAAGTACTTTTCAGCCAAGCCAAGGTTTTTAATTTTCAAAATAGAAAGAATTTGGGCCTTAGTTCTAGGTTCAGTCTTGGGGCTAAAACCAATCCCAGATTTCTCAAAGTTTATGGCTTGTCCAGAAAACTTACTAAATCTTTCTAGCATGCTTTCCAAATTCCTAGCATTCTTAACACTAGCCTTAGTAAAGACAATGCAGTCATCAGCAAAAAATAAGTGACTTACAGATGGACTGGCTGTAGTTACTTTTATACCTTCAATATCACCTTTCCTTTCTGCATCAATAAGCATTTTAGACAACACATCCATGAAAATAATGAACAAGTAAGGAGACAGGGGGTCTCCCTGTCTAAGACCCCTTGTAGGATAATAAATTTCACCAGGGCAACCATTTAGCAAAATTGAAGTTGACACTGTGGAGATACACTGTTCAATGAGATTACACCAATGATTATGAAAGCCAAGTTTTTTGGGAATATCAATTAGAAAATTCCACTCTATCCTATCAAAAGCCTTGGACATATCAAGTTTCATGGCCATAATCCATCTTTTTTCTTGTTTTTTCTCATTGTATCAACTAACTCATGGGCTATCACAATGTTGTCAGTTATCTGCCTAGAGGACAAGAATGCAGCTTGATAAGGGCTAATAAATTTGTCCATCACAGTTTTAAGTCTACTAGTTAAAAGTTTAGAGACTATTTTATAACTAACATTGCTTAAACTTATAGGCCTAAAATCAGCAGGGTTTTAGGGGCATTGTTTTTAGGAATTAGAGTCACAAAATTATGATTCATCTGTTTAAGCAGGTAACCTGAGTGAAAAAATCTCTTAACCATAGCTATAGTATCAAGCCCTACAGTATCCCACATTTGTTGATAGAACCCAGGTGGATAACCATCTGGTCCAGGACTAGTCCAAGGTTGCATTTGCCAGACAATGGCTTTCATCTCCTCAGCAGTAGGTGTATGTAGCAAAAATTCATTTTCCTCATCAGAAATACAAGGCATAATAGTATAAAAAAACTACTTTCCATTGGAGGATTTGTAGTTCTACTCATTTTGCTAAAATGATCTCTAAGCTCATTAGCTATCATGCTTTTATCAGTTAACCAGATTCTTATGCTACTTTTCAAGCACTCAATCTAATTTCTTCTTTTCCTGAACTTAACTTTATCATGAAAGTACTTAGTATTTTTATCATCAAAAGTTAGGACAATTTCCTTAGCTCTTTGTATATAATACTCTTGTCTAACATTATACCAATATTTCAGAGATTCTTCCAACCTAGACTTATTATCAACACTAGTAGCATCATTCATGTTATTATTGATATTATCTAACTGAGTCTGGATATCTTTTATATGCTACTGAAAATTACCAAACGAATCCATGTTCCACTATCTTAGAGCCATTTTAACATTGTATAAACATCTAGTGTGTCTGTAAGCTCTTGATCCATTTTCATTGGTTTTCCAGTTTTCCACAATCAAGTCTTTACACCTGTTATCACTAAACCAGCACTTGTTAAATCTTAGAGGTCTTCTAGTGTTATTTTCCTCTCTAGAAGTAACAAGAAGAATAGGGGCATGATCACTGGCTAGACTAAGTAAATGGTAAACTATAGCATTATGGAAAAAATCAAACCAAGAATAATTAACAAGAGCTCTGTCAAGCCTTTCAAGAATAAGGGCATCACCCCCACTATGATTACTCCAAGTAATAGTCAATAAGATCTAAATGGTCTAAATGATTTTTAACTTCATCAAGTTGACTTTGAGGAATAGGATTGCCACCAACCTTTTCCTCTTGTCTAACAATGAAATTTAAATCACCTATGATAATCCAAGGACAGGAGTACCTAGTAGCTAGGTTATCCAGATAATTCCACTACCTATCTCATCCTACAACATCTAGAGCACCATACATAAAATTTATCAGGGTATGACCACTTCTAGAGTCTACATTAACTAGGACAGAGATGAAATTAACATTCATATCAACAATATCAATATGGATACCATCCTTCCACAACAAAAATAGACCACCATAAGCTCCTACAGGATTAACATAAAGATAGTTCATATAATTGTAAGAGGAAGTAAATTTCTCCATTTTCTGATTCATAGTTTTTGTCTCACACGGGAATATAATATCATGGTCATTGGCCCTAATCATCTCACCTAGATGTTGTCTAGTATGTTTATTTCCAAACCTATGGACATTCCAAGAAAGAAATTTCATTTTTTCCCAATTTAGGTCACAAGCAAACCTAGTTCTACAAATTGGTATCAAAATCACACAATTATCGAAATAAATCCAGAGATAAGGAGAGGAATTAAAAATACTAATTAAAAATAAGATAAATTCAAGAGGAATTAGAAGATTTTTGCAAACCTAATTTGCAGTGCTCATTTGTATTTCAGCAGTGTTCTGTTGTAGGATCCTTCACTTCTTCCTCCATTTTCAGCATCTGTCATGTTCAAGTCTTCCCCATTGTAGGTAACTTCCGGATTGTCCATATGATGAACTACATCACACTGAAGAGATTGGTTCTCCCCTTGCTGCTCATGGTTGTTATCCAACAGAACATAGTTATCTTCTATTGCGTCGCCTCTTGTTCTCTTATTCTTTCTCGGGTCGGATCCTTCATCACTTTCATGGTTCGACACACTAGTTGCTCCACTTGGCCCAGTAGCTTCACCCAGCTCTTTTTGTTTCTGCAACATTTCTTCAACCATATGTGCATGTTTTGCTTGGAGATTCTCAAATTCCTTCTCTGTCAGACCATATATGTATATGCCCCATGCAGTCTCTTCACAAGTTTCTTCATTGTGATCAAGAACAAAGCAATGGGGACATATTGTCTTGGGTTGCTTCTCAAAATGGTACTTAACCCCAACTTTTTGTTTGGCTGCATTAAAAATCTACACCCCCCTCTTTAATGGCTTACTGAGATCAACCAACACTTTTATTGTTGCTACCCTGCCTCTGATTGTAAAACTTTTCATCCCCTCAACTTCAACCTTTTGTCCAATATCAAGAATTAGTTTCTCGATAATTCCATCATGAACGTGCTCAGGATCAAGGTTACGAAGAATTACTAAAAAAAATTTATGGGTGAAAGTGTAGTTTTCTAATGAAACCGTATTATCATACTCTTGTAGCACAATCAACTTGAAAGCGATGACCCAAGGGATTCTCTTGTACACTTCTTTCATATCCTCATTTGTATTGAAATTGAAAACAAAGAGATTGCGTCCCACAGTACTTACTTCAATTTTTTTGAACCTTCTCCATATGATATTCACCTTCCTTACCACATCATCATATTCAACTTCATCCTTGTGAACGATCTTGCCTATAAGGAAGTTCATCCATTTGGTAGCTGCTTCGTCGATTTTCACTGACGAGATGAGACTGCTTCTTACATTTTTGAGTTGCTCTAGATTGAGGTTAGTTGATTTCATCCTCCTGGTCAGTGCCTCTAACTGCATGTTATTTGGTTGCGCCATCTTCCTAGTGAGTTTTCTCCTTTGAGATTTTTTATTTGACTGATATGATAGCCATTTCTTCTTGAACTTTATATAACCCAAACTAGGGTTAAGGTTTGACTTGAAACTAAATCCCCTACCAAACTTAGTCCATATTCCTGATACATCGCCCCATATTTTTACAAAAGATTTCGGAGAGAATAATGACTCTGAGAAAGGTAATCTAGATTTTGAAATCCACTAATTGCGCTTTTTTTATTGGTGAATTACCAATGTTACCCATTAAGTTTCTGAATCTGCAAAGATGATCCTGATTCCACTTTTGATAACCATGAATCTGTGATAATCGAACACTATGAGTGATAGAAAATCCTACTGATTTGTGCATCATACATAAGGACATTAACAGAGCAAAAACCACCACTGAGAATTTGCTGAATTCGATCTTAGGAGACTCGAGTTTATCCATGACAGATGAGAAAGAACCACTTATCCAAGGAAAATTGAAATTCCCCTACACCACTGTTTCAAAAAACCACCACTGGAACACCACTCAAATACTACTTGAAACTGCAAAACAGGTAGAAAGAAGATTAGTTAGACATAAAGTTTGAGAGAAAACCAAATTGAAGTACTGAGATACCTTGACAATTAAAAACTTAAGAGTAAAAACCCTAAACATGTGCATAACAATAATCATGTAGAAAATCAAAGGCTAGAAAGATTAGAAGATAGAGAAGTGTGATCAAATCATAGTCTTTATTTCGGGATTGAATCACCAACTATTATCGCTACTTCAATTAAATTTGGTGTTGAAGTGGATTCTTCTTGTTATTATTTCGTTTTTCTATTAATTCTGCATGTTGTATTAGAAATTGCATGGTAATAAAATGAAAACAATGAAAAATTTATCAAAAATGCAGAAGCGACATAACCGGGATTAATAGAAAAACGAAAAATGAAAAATTGGGAGAATTAATAGAATTACTTCCACATCGATTAACTTACATAGAAACGTCAACCCATCCCTTAATGTGATTGATTGAATTATTTTGAGTTGTGAGGGAATTAGGGTTTGTGGGGGTAAGAATTACTTTTGAGATCCCAGTTATCTTTTCCTCTAACCTTGCGAAGAACAATTTGAGGTAAGAACTAATGAAGCATATGATAATTAGGAACCAATTCTCGAGTTTTATTTTACGTCTGATACTATAAGTTTAGTTTTGGGGAATTCTTACTTCTTTTTTTTTTGTTGATTCATATTTTCCAATTTTATGTTTGATTTGGTTTTGTCTATATTGAAATTAGGGTAAAGATTAAGTTGTAAAGATTATTTTTGTTAACAATACTGTTTGTGTAAATGTCTAAGAGCATACCATAATTGCAATTTATTTTTATTTTTTTGACACAAATTGCATGTCTCACAGGGTTTTCTGGGTAATTAGATTTTCCAGTTTTGGGTTTGATTTGGTTTTGTCTATGTTGAACTTAGGGTAAAGATTATTATTTGTTAACATTACTGTTTGGGTTATAGATAATCATCAGTCATATGTGGTTGGTGCAGATGTAGTGGGTGTTCTAGCATCTCTACCAAGTCTGCACTAAATGAAGCAAGCCAACAGTCACCAGTGCATAACAATGCAGAACCTGAAGTTTGACTAATTAGATGTTTCTACTTTTCTAACTCAGTTTTGTCCTCGCAGGGCAGGATACTAGCGTTAGATGTTATAAAAATGCAGGGATGGGGTAAGGACACATTTGGCAGGACAACCATTAATTTGGATTCAGGTATTTAGTTGCTAAACACCTCTATCCATTACACATTTAAGTACATTTTTCTTTTTAAAATCCCAAAATTACTTTAAGTATTATAGGTCTGTCCTTATGAATAGTTGCTTCTCTTTTTCACGAAGCTTAGTTGACAAAAGAATGCATCGAAGAGCCCGTGGTTTCACATATAGCTAAACCCATCTTATTTTCTTATAAATTTCTTCACTATAGCATGTTTCATTGTCCATGTTTGTCTCGAGTATTCCTAATACCATTGGTTATTATTCTTTTCTCTTTTCATTAAAAAGGTCAAATGGCATTATGTATATCTTTCAAGCCAGGATCATTGGCGACTTACCTCATCTGGATATAAATAACCCACAGACTTTTCCCTTGCACCTATGAGAATCATGAGATCCTGATGACCTTGATAAAGTGGCACCAGATGTCGCTCGCTAGCTTGCAGACAATGAAATTATTGGTGTTCACGACTTTCCTCGATCTCACTGCAGAATTTGCAACCTGCGCTACTTACGTTTATGCCTTAGATTATATATTTTTGGGAGAGAGTTGTGAAATGTCGACCACAATATGAAAGAGGTCTTAGGGGGCATGGGTTTTCCACAAAACTGAGAAAATTAACTCTTTACAGCAGCCATAATGCTTGCCCACGTCATGATTGGTCATTATTCCCATTTTATTGATATGCATAGATTTTTATATATTATCCAGTTTATGTTGCTTTGAGGTGTGTGACCATGCTTATCCTTTCACTTTCAAACTGCTGACAAACAAGTTTTGCTACCAGTACATGGGAATTGTACACGCCCTATCAACTATCCATAGACAAGAAGACCCTCCAGGTTAGGGCTTCATTTTGTAGTTGGAGTTAGTATGCTATTTCGTCATGAGTATTAAAGTACTATTAGTGTTCATCAATTATTATTATTTTATTTAGGGATATTGAATGTGATTGATTATCTGTATTTATATTGTAGAGTAAATTGGCGTCTTACTTAGTATGGCCGTTAAGAAGCTTGCAGAGATTTGGACAAGGTGAGATTGAGTTTCTGAGTAATAATATTTTGTATCCATATGCATATTGGCCTGACCAGGAGGTAGAATAAAAGTTAGACATTGAGACAAAATAGGATGAATATCATGATTTGGTTTGGATGAGCATACCAGTGCTAACGATGAATTGTGGTTGCCAAATTGATCATGCAGATGACAAGGATGAGGAGAACAAAAACGAAGATGGCGAGGAAGATAACATGGACGATGAGGAGGACGAGATTAATGTAGATGAAGACTAGAGTCGCATTGGACTGATAAGGGGTATTGATAGGTTGTGAAGATTTTGATATATACATTGTTTGGAACGACATAAACTCCTGTTATTGGTGTTGATATGGCTATTAGTATATACTATAAACTACTACAACTGTAACTTTGATTTACACACAAATATGTTGGTACTTTTTGCCCATCTGTTTGGATTAAGAACATCTAGATTATGCAATATGGTTGTAATAATGCAAAAAACATCTTGAAGGATGACGAAACTACTTTGACAAGTCTTTCTTTTGATCAAACAGAAAAACCATTACTATGAGACAATGCACAAAAATTTATTATTTTCAATGCCACCCACAAATAGGATAATTAACCTGGCTTGATTGGGGTATACCCAGATTAATTGGGGTATACCTAATAAGACAAAAGCTAGGTCATTTTGAAGTAAAAGAAGCCACCCCTTAACCTTGTATTTTCTAAATGGAAAAATTGCCCTCGTTTAATTAACACTAAAATTCTGATTAGATTAATTACTTAAGTTTAAATTGATTGAACAGATTAAAACTTATGAATTTAAGTTATGAAATTTTGTTTTTGATTGAACTTGTGTGGGATGATTTTTGATGAATTTTTTTTTTTTTTTTTTTGAGAATATCTCTTGTAACGAAAATGAAGCACACAACCGAAACACTTCTAAAAAGGGGATTGCAAATCTGTTGTATGAAATCATACTCAAAATCAAAGAAGAAATCAACACTTTTAGTTCTGAAAGTAAAAAAGGTCGGCAAGGTCGACTAACGAAGGTCATGCCGACCATTTTAGGCCGGCAAGGTCGACGAATGAAGAAAGTGCCGACTTAACATGGCCGGCAAGGTATACGAATGAAGAAGATGCCGGCTTTATTATTTTTTGACACACAGGAGACTGTTATAAATGCGTAGGTAGTCGGCATGGTATTGATTGATTACCTTGCCGGCATTCTGTAGTCGGCATTTATTAACTTTCTTTCCTTGTCGGCTAGCATTTAGTCGGCACTAGTAATCTTACAACCTTGCCGACTTTGGTTATCCCCAAAAAAAAAACTGAATTCTAATAGATGCAATTCACTTTATTCATGTAATTTTGGTTACTACATTGATTGAAACATAAACTACAACTCCTTGTCGACGGAAAAACGAATGCACTTAGCATGTGCATCAAGCCTTTGAACCCCTAGGTGACCCTAGTGGACGAGTTATAGTCTCGTGAGGGTTTACATACAGATTTACCCACAAAACCTACACTAAAACCATCAATCTTCGTTGGAGTAATCCCATTCATCTCCGGCCTGCATGAAATCCGGGGCATACTCCGGGATTTTTGAGACCATGAATTCATAGCTTGCATCAAATGCGAATGCTTCCATTTTTTCCTCCAAGTAGCGCGCTTTGACAACTTCATGTTACAAAAACAAAACACAAACTTACTTTGTTAGTGGTGTTTAGTAGGAAGATAAAACAACATGGATCACGTAAAATAAACCACAAAAACACTTACAAATTGTTCAATGGACAAGTTGAATTTGGTAGCGTTGAAAATTCAAGGTTGGAGACCTAAAAAAGCGAGTATCGCATTTTCGATGACTAGGTGCCTATCATGGACTTGTTGAACACTTCTTCCATTAGGATTCTCAAACTCTTGCCTAAATTTGTTGTGTACCCTAGCCCTAAAGGTGACGGAATCCACCATTACGGAGGACTGATGTCTAACTCGAGTTTCCGCGTACCAAGTTTTGGTGATTGCCAAATCTTCATTTGAATTAAATGAAGCCATTGTTGTATGTAGAGAGCTATTGGGTGAGTTAGATGGAGTGTATGATGATATGAGCTTTGGAGAGTATATGAAAATAGTTGTGTGTTGTTTTGTAGACATAAGTAGTGTATTTATAGGATGGTGCCCAAATTTGGCCGTTATAGTGCCTAAGTACAAGTCAATCAATGCAATTGTACTTGCAAAAATTTGAATTTTGAATTCGCCGGCGATGTTTTTGTTTCCCCAGTATGCCGACCAAGACTGGCCGGCAGGGTAGAAATTTGTTACCATGCCGACCTTATGATGATTTTAGGCATCATGAGTTGATTTTCTTCTGACTAACCGTCGGAAAGGTATTTGGTTATTAGCGTGCCGGCTATGGTACAGTCGGCAAGGTCATATTTTATAACCATGTCGACCTTATGATGATTTTAGGCATCAGGAGTTCATTTTCTTCTGTGTAATCGCCGGAAAGGTATTTGGTCATTAGCATGTCGGCTATTATATAGTCGGCAAGGTCGTAATTTTGTTACCATGCCGACCTTATGATGATTTTACGCATCAGGAGAAGGTATTTTCTGCAACACATAGCCGGCAGGGTCGATAACATAATACCCTGCCAGCTGCATCACAGTCGGCTAGGTATTGATCTAATTACCTTGCCGACCCTGGTATGCAAATAATTTCTGCTGTCAGGGCCGGCAGTATGACAGTTCATAACCTTTCCGGCCCTGGTGTAGTCGGCAATGTAACTTGAAAAAAGCATGCCGGCATTAGTATTGAAACTTTACGTAGCTAAACAAACCATTCATTCAACAACTAGAAATCCAACACTTTTTGTCCAAAATACGAAAACATGTCCCATAAACCTTAAAAAAAAACATTTGTCCAACAGTTAACCTTAACATTTGTCTACCACAACATAAAGAAATAAACTAGGAATGTCTTCATTCACCGCCACAACCACGGCCCCGTTTAGCATTTTCACGACGACCACTACCACTTACACGTTTAGGAGTGATGCGTGTCGTAACCACAATCAAATTAATTAATACTTTACTACCTAATTAACAAGTAATATAGGGTAGTCAAGGTCGATCCCACGAGGAGCACGAGATTCTAGTTGTAAAAATTGTCACGAAAGGGGGGTGTAAAAAGCAAAAGAAAATAAACAAAGCAATTAAAAGATAAAGTTGAAAGCAATAAGAGAGATAAGATCAAGGAATCCTTCTTCGTTGCAAAACAATGAATCAAGTTATGTTCTTTTCTACTTGTTATTAGTCACAGATTATCACCAACCGTAGGATAGCAGTCCGCTTAGCTAGCCCCAAAATCCCTAATTTCACCGAGTAATGTGTCCGCTTAGTTATCGATTCTATTCAAAAGAACCACCCCGAGGTTCGCTTACAAGATGTAATTCCCTGAATGCATTAAGATCTATGATTTTAGGTTTAGTACTAGTAGTTAAACTCGGTTCGCTTGGTTCACTTTCTAGCGTTGTTTTTACACACAATCGCTCCACGGAATCCCTCCGCAAGGTCTCGTGTTTTCTACTTGTGTAAAGTGTCGAGAACGATTACTTATTCCCTAACTTATACTAGATTTAGATTAAACTAACAAATCAATTTAGCATGCATTCTAAACAATCTATCAATCAATCATGAATGTCATTAAGATCATTCCTATTAGTAAAAACAAACGATAATCATGTGAAAAACTTCAAGATAGAATTAAAAACAAAAACTCAAATCATATTAAGAACTAGGAATTCATCCTCAATCAATAAAATTAGCTACTCATGTTAAAGAGTTTCACACAAAGAATAAGAAAAGAAAAGAATTGTGTGTGTGTAAAGGGTGTGTGTGTATAGAGGTGTGTAAAAGATGTAGAAAACTTCTCTATTTATAGGCTTCAATATTCTCCAAATCTTCCAAGGAATAGAATCCTTTTCCTTTAGCAATTCAACTTCCAAATTCAAGTCTTTCTCAACTCTTCATCTTCTCTTTCCAAATTTGAGTCCAATTCTCCATCCAATTCCTAGCCCAAGTCTTCACATCCATGAGAGAAGTCCATAGAAAATTCTGGATTTTTGCTCGCCGGAAAACTGGGATTGTGGCCGGAATTTGACCGGAATCCGTCGCCTGAAAGTTGTCGCCGGTGATAGAATATTCCGTCCAAGATTCTGTTACCGTTAGGTCAAACTAACAGTCAACCGTTAGTCAATGGTCAAAGGGGAAGGAGAGTCGCCGGTCAACTCAGTTCAAACCGGTTCAACTCAGTTCAACTCAACCGAGTCAAGGTGGGTCATTTGAGTCAGGTTCGAGTCAGACGAACGAGTTAGATGGCTAGTCAGACCCAGCTGAGCTGAGTGACCTTGGCCTGAGCCATTTGCACTGATGAGAGCTCGTTGCACAATCATTCTCGCAACCACCATGATGGCTATGCTTTGTAACTTGCACACTTAACCCGCCAAACCCGCAATTACCAAGAGCAACACTTGCAATCTTGATCCGCCTTTCTACCACCGCGGCGCCTACACCACTCTAGACTTGTGCACCTGCAACACTCCATTACCTGCACTACTCAGCTCCCATTCGCAGCAACATATTCTTAAGCTTAGTCTAACAGCAACACAAAACCTCCATCAGGCCTGCACATTCCATTCATATACACAGCATCTCAGAATCCCTGGAATCCATTCGTTCTTGGTCCGCAGCTCAATTCCTAGACCACTGCATTGAATCCCATCCTAGGCATACTGAACCATTCTGCAACCTCCATTTCACCTAGCCATTGCAACTCATTCTTCGCAATGACATCAGCTTCTCGGAAATGCATCAGCTTTACCTCCTCTTCTCTCTGCCAGCACTGTGACACAACCACCTCTGTAACATCTCCATCAACCTACGCTATATACTGTCACAAATCAACCAGAGCAGCAACACTTCTATTCAACCACCAACAGCAGCAGATTCAGTTTCTCAATTCATCCAACAGCATCACTTCTTGGCTCAAACAGCACCAGATCCTCCAATCTACCACAATTATCACCAGCCTCATTGGCAATTGCCATTGGCTTAGCACCACCACCTTCACAGATTCAACCCATCTGCTTCCTCCTCATCCTTGGCTGCAGAAACTCGGCAGTCTCAGATTCAACACTACATCTGTTCACAGCTTCAGTCAGCAAAACCACCCAAACCCATTTCCGATTCATCAATTCCTTCAATCCACCAGCCATACCAATTTCTCTATCACAGTTCATAATCCCTACAATACCAGCTTAACCCATCTGCTCTGTGTATGTTTCTGACTTCGAATTCAGCCTCTAATCTTCGTCAATCACCATAAATCCATATCAATCTCTATCATCATCAACATCTCAGCAGACCCATTTCCTGTGATTCTCAAATTCCAGTTCCCTTGATTTCTGCCATTAAGAACTAAAACCCAGACTCTGGTTCTTCAGCTGGAACCTCAGAGAACCCTATTGAACTTGTCATCTCGATTCGACAGCAGCCATCTCACAGAACCAGATCCTATCAATATCATTGTTTCTCAATTTCTCTCAATCAATCGAACCACAGCGGCTTCTACGTCTCAATCGATTCTTACAGCGGCTGCTGCTCACTCTCAGGTGTTCTTGATTCGATTTCACAATCCCGCTCGATTCATTTCTCTTCCAATTTCTTGGACAACAGCAGCACAAGAACAACTGCATTTCTTCTCAATTTCTGGTGGGACTGAATGAGGGAACGGGAATGTCTCTCGTTTTTAGGGTTAGGTCATGATTATGGGTTATATGGTACACCCCACTGCTGCATACGATCCACCCAAATGGGTGCTTATAGTGGGTGGTCACTTTTGATAAGGGCTAGCCAGATGGCAGCCCCTTAACCTTGATTAGTCTGTCTTTAAAACTTCCCAAAAGGGTTACCCCTTAACATTAACTGAGCTCCATATATCAATCGCCTGTAAAATGACCTTTTTGCCCTTTTGGCTCAAATTGGGTGATTTCTTCTTCTTTTCCTCCGTGCGACTCCAAAGTAGCTACAAAACTCAAAACAAGCGTAAAGTACATAATTTACAAGAAAAATAGCAAAGAAAGCATAAACTCTGTATAGTAAATACGGTGTATTCTACACCTATCAAGGAGCCCTCTTTTTGTCAGCATTCATCTTAGCTTGTGCTTCCTTCTTGACTTTTTCTTCCCTCTTTACTTCAGCATCAGCTTGCTTGAACAATTCATAGGCATCCTCATTGTCAATATTGCAAGCATAGTCAATGTGCTTGCTTTGATCTTCAATCGACAAAGGCTCTCCTCTGTCTTTTGCGCAACACAACACCTTCATAAAGGTCTTCAGATGTTCCTTCTATTTTCAATTAAACAACAAATAATTAATAGAATGATTCGATAATGTAATCTTAAAACAGTAAGAGCAACTCTAAATTACTTACAAAGAACTTAAGACTTGTTGTTGGGTCTTTCAATGCCATCTTCCTGATACGAGCCAATTCTTCAGCAGTCGGTTCCCTAATCAAAGTAGGATGAGCCCAACCCAAGTACCACGTCATGTATTTCTCACCAGCTTCATGACCTTCGGT
This sequence comes from Papaver armeniacum, assembly GCA_023531295.1. Taxonomy (NCBI): domain Eukaryota; kingdom Viridiplantae; phylum Streptophyta; class Magnoliopsida; order Ranunculales; family Papaveraceae; genus Papaver; species Papaver armeniacum. Next base: position 497,905 of record JAJJWW010004982.1, read on the forward strand.
CACCTCGTCCAAAAGACTCACATCGATGATACGGCCATGTCTATCGCTCCAATGTTCTAGAGCTGGCGGTGGAGCATAAGCGACGTTAATAGTTTTTTGGGACGTGGTGCAGTCATCCCTTAACACATTAAAGAACGTCTTATCTTCATCGAAATGAGGTTCTTCTTGGCGTAACCCAATTGTCGCATTACCCGATGTGGATCGTACATTTAATATCCATGGGAGCACAATAAGGGTCCGTAGTATAATGCAACTTCATCTCTCCTTTGGATTAAACCTTGATTTATAGCATCTCGATACGGATCAAATATCACCTCACCCGCAGTCAATTTGTCGATGGTTATTCGGATTTTGATAAGTTGTTGCGGCATTTCCTTATCCTGACCACCCTTAAAACTGTATCTTTGCGCTCTTGGCTTATCAATCGCAACATTCTCATCCACTTTGATGTAGGAGTTGCCTTTCACCAAAGACGGGAAGTGCTTATATATCCAAACCTATGCAAACACAAAGTTTAGTAAGAATCTTATCTTACGAGAATTTTGCAAATATAAATGATTTAGACAATAAAATTACCTGGAAGAGACATATATTTCCGTTAACTTGCGCAATGAGTGCCCTAGAACCCTTTGTCAACTCATTGTTCAAGAAGGCGACCACCGCAGTACCCCAAGAATACTCATGCATCTTATCTAAGGGATCCAATAGTTGCATATACCTGGCGTCGACCAAGCTTCCGGAACTATCGGGGAAGATACATTTGCCCAATATGTATAGCAAATAAGCTGACGCGGTAGCATTAATTCGCACCGAGTTCACCCTTCCTTCCTTATCAAAGATTTTCTTGGTGTCACATAATGTGCCCCTCAACTGCTTCAGATTAAACTTCTTGCTTAGACGACCATCCTTCTTCACAAGCATAGACTCCGTCTCAGTCTGATCCCAACCGAACAATTTGTTGTTCAGTTTGTAAATATTCTACCAAGAAATCTTATTATCGAAGCCCTCACTGATTGTTTTTCCCTCAACCTCGAGGCCTATAATTTTATGAGCATCATCGGGAGTTATCGCCATCTCACCTAATGGGAATAATATTGTATCAGTCTCTCCGTGGAACCTCTCACAGAATGCAGATACGGTAACTCTATCATGCTCAATATTCGAACTCTCCACCGCATGCCACAACCCGGAGTTCTTCACAATCACTTTCACCTCCTCACATTCATCCTCAAGATCCCAAGTCTTAGTCACTGAACATGAAGCTTGGCGCCTCATGAGACGGATGGCATGCTTGTGATCCTAAATACCAAAAAAACAAAATGAAAAGAAATACAAACACTTGACGCAAATTTAAGATAGATACACACTGGCATAAAAAACAAAGACGGATTGAGATTACTTACGATAGTATTATGGATCGTACATGCCCATGAGTCTTTGTATCCAAAAAGAACATTTCCACCATCTTTTGGGGTCCCCTTTGGAGGCTCACCTGCTCTCAGTCTAACCATCAAGTAAGGGGGAGGCATATGGGAATCAGCTGGTTTAGTGATAACCCTCTTCTTCTTTCCGGTTTCAGTTGAAGTTGAAGCTTCGGTTTGTTGAACAATAGCTAGAGTTTGTTCTCCATCTCCTTTTTCTTCTTCTTTTTCTTTTTCTTCTTCTTCTTCTTCTTCTTCTTCTTCTTCTTCCACTGCCTCTTCAACAATTTCATCTTCGATATCCTTATCTTTATCTCCATTACCATCATCATCATCATCATCATCATTACCTCCTCCAACATTAGGCATTTCCTGATCACCATCATCATCATCATTGTTACCTCCTCTAACAGCCGGAGTTCTTTCATCAACATCATCATCATCACCTCTTCTACCAGATGGAATTGATTGGTCTTCATCTGGAGTCTCGACCGAATCACTGTGTTCCGATGGTGGTTCAGAATCAGTCGGTACACGGATCTTGAGCATTCCCGGCACAACGTATGCCCCTCGATGTGTTGAAGTCAAGAGTTTTTCACCAACACGAGGAGGTCTTGAAGGAGGACTAAGAGCTTTCGGAACTTTCTTCTTTGCCTTTTGCAACCTGAACAAGAACAATTAAGAGAAAAATTATAAGTCGGCGGGGTCGACATATACAACCAATCCGGCGGACCAAGGTCGGAAGGGTGGATATCTAAACAACATGCCGGCTAAAGCATAGTCGGCAGGGTTTTATTCAAATAACCTGCCGGCTTATAACAACTATGAACACAGGGTTTTCAACATCAATAGTCGGCAGGCTTTATAATCAAAACAATGCCGGCCAACATACAGCCGGCAGGGTGGTATTCAAATACCATTCCGACTTTCATAATTAAAGGCATCAGGAGACACAAAAAAATTGAAATACAATCGGCAAGGTAAAAATTTATAACCGACTCGGCTAACAATAAAACTGACGCCGGCAGGGTCCTAGGTTGAATACCTTGCCGACCCTGCAAGTAGTAGTTACAGATACTAAACAGCCGGCAAGATCTTCAACCTAAGAGCTTGCCGACTAACCCTAAACATGAAAAGTCGGCAGGCTCGTGAAACAAACACCTTGCCGGCGAAATAACTGCAAATTCAAAGATTCGATTTTTCTGACCTAATTTGAAATGCAAACATGATATTGAAGTACTGGAGTGAGTTTAAGTAGGCCCTTACTTTCTTAATCGCACCATTTCTCATTTTTCAGCGGCTACGAATTCTTCTTCTTCAACCGTTTTTTTCTCCTCTTTTTGTTGAACTAATTTTGCAAATCCAGGGTTGTATTCATTGGGTTTTCTATTAGCTTCTTTCATACGAGTTCCCTTCCGCCGTGGTGGTTCCATTTTTGAAGATTAATCGGAATTTTTGAATCGACAATCCACTCAATTTAATCGTCGAGTTTTGATGGTGGTGGTGGGGGAGGTCGGTATGGTGGTGGAGGAGAAAAAGAAGAGAAAAAGGAAGATGAAATGAAAATAAAAAACTGATTAGGGTAATAGAATTATAAAGGACAAGGGTAGTATTGTAACTTCACCCATAAGGACTCCCCCTTAGCCCTTAAAAAGAGTCCACTTAAAATTGGGTATACCCTAATTTGGCCAAGATAATTAAGCCCTGAGTATTACTCCCTCCGTTCTTAAATAATAGGCTGGTTTCTATAAATAAATGTTACAAAAAAATAGGCTGGTTTCCTAATTGGGAAAGTCAAATGTTACTTTATTTTTCTGGGACCATTTTTTCTTAACTTCTTTTGATGACAAGTGTCATGGGACCATTTTACTTTACTTCTTTTGCTGGCAAGTGTCATGGGGACCATTTCACTTCACTTCTTTTATTGACAAGTATCATGAGGACCACTTTCAATGATTGACTCTCTTAATTTTCTTAATTTTTCTCAAAAAACAAAACCAGCCTATTAAAAAAGAATGGTGGGAGTACAATTCAACATTCTTCTGTCCGTGTTGTAATTGGTTGACTAGCAGCACTTCTGTCACCACCAGCACCACTTCCGCCACCACAAATCTCGTGCCATTATGGCACGGGCAATCCACTAGTAAACATTAAACAGAAACAATTGTTTCGTTTCTTTCTTTTCTTTTTTTTCCTCCTCGATCTTCTTCGACTTCTCCGACAGTATTCAGTGATTAATTCCTTTGATTTCATTTTCTCTCGCAAACTGATTCTAGGGCAGCACCAAATCAATTGATTGATTTTCATATCCTCCCAAATCCAGTTTCAATTTCACTTCGCTAATTCGTCACATTATCATCAGGTTAGTGTTCGATATTAAACTGCTTCATTTTTTTAATAAATTGTAACTGGTCATATGATGCGCAGTTTAGTAAAACAAGAGATTCTGTTAATTATGTAAATTTTCTAAGAAATTTTGATTTAGGTGATCTGAAATTCTAGGGTTTCTGCAAGTTTTAGTGGTTTTATTTGATTTGGCTTTGTATCTGTTTATTTTTCATTTTATTAATTTCAAGTAATTTATGAAGAATTTTATCGGTTCAGTTCCGTGAAAATTTGAGATAATTTGGCTCCAGGGTGTTTTGGAATTTTATTGAAATAGGGTTTATGAATTGTTATATTTTGGGTCTCTTTGACTCTATTCAATTGAGCAGGAACATTCCATCTAAGTGACACAATTATTAATAAATTTAGGGGATTAAATTTGAGCAGATCCAAACTCCAAACTGCAAAGATATGTGAGTAGGGTTTATACAAGCTGAACCTTAACGCAGTTTAGATTCCACTGAGTCAAGTGGTCTCAATTGAATTTGAAATGTTGTCAAACCAATTTCGCTGCGACTGTTAGTTTCTTTTAGTGATTTCAGTTTTCTGTGGTTGGCTATAGAGTTAATTTGGTTGAATTTAAATGGATCTCTGCATTTTGCAGCTCACTGTGTTGTTGATTATAGGTTAGCTTGACTGTGTTAGCCGACCTTCCCGAGTTCTAAGTCTAGGAAGTGTCAGCTTTATGGGGTTTTAGTTGCAAAATGTTGGTGATATTTATAATTTGTATTGCATTGTATTCGAATGTACATGATGTTGGAGTAATGTGGTTCAATTGAAAGTTTTAGTTATTGAGCAGTTGACCTTCTTATAACCTGTCCTTTCACCGTACAAGTTGGTGCGTCAATATTACATTGAGGTCGTGCATCAGATGTTAACCACCACCTTTGGTTACACTGATTTTGATTGTGTTTGGTGAAATTTTCCTTGGAATTATTATAAATTTTTTATTTTCAATTCTTGATTCCTGTAAATTAGATCTTAATAACTTCATTCTTGATTGAATTTGTTGCGTGAAAGTTGGTGTTGTGTTCTCAGATTTGGCGCACATCACATTGCCATATCAATGCTTAGGTTTTGTTGGTGTTCTTCCAAAAAAATTCATCTTATCTTCGCCCCATTATCATTTGACCAGAAAGTAGTATTTCCGGTTTACAAAACCCTCTAGGAAGTCATCTGCCATGTTCGAGCAAAAAGAATTTGTACATCGGTACTTACAACTGCTTGCTTGTTGCGCGACATTTTTGTATCAACAGTCCACAATATTCTTAATTAGTTGCTTAGTTTATGATATTCTTACTAGAAAGTGGTTCAGCTGGCCGAAATTACACTTTGTTAAGCATCGACGGCCATACTAGCAAGTCGGTCAGTTCCCAATTCCTTTGTACTGCAAAACGTAGGAACCTAAAACATCTCTATTTGTTATTGTGAAAGACAAATAGAGCTTTCATTGACCAAATCCTTGCATTTGGTCATTGCAGCAATTTCTCTTCAAGCTCCTCCTTTGAATAAGCTATCAAATATTATGTTTTTGCAGTACAATGTGGAACTGATACTTTTGACAAACTATACAGGTGAGCTGCAGCAAGCCATAAGTAGGGCTGCACATGGGCCGGTACAGTCCGGGTTTCCTAAGAACCATGTACCTGTACCTTATGTTCACCGGTTCTCTATTGTGAGTAACTGTACTTGTACATGTACATGTACCGGTAAGACGAGTCCGGTTCCAGTCCGGTACCGGGTTTTTACATATGATTTTGATTCACATACATAATATCTTCTTCTTTCTCTATAACTCTATTAATGGAGACCAAAAAACAAAATACACAACATACATTTTTTTTTCTTTATCTAGTCGGTCTCTTTTCACAAAGAACTAGTAACGGAGAAAAGAATATGTTCAAATTCAATAAGATATAAAACTAGCCAATATCTCTTAACAAAGTTCTACATTTACTATTATTTACATCTTCAAACCTCCGACATGTGATTTCTCAAGATACTGCCAGTTTGTTCTCCATCCCGTTCAACCATACCAATTTCTCTATTGCTCTACTCTATCCACCTAAATCTCATCTTCAATTTGTCTGTAATCCATACCCAAAGCGGATTCAAACAAACATTCCAATAATCGAAGAAAATCAACACCAATTCAACCACCGTACATCACCAATTCCCTACCAATCAAGTACCACGAGTTGCACTTCGATCTAATCTTGGGTTGCATAGAAAATCACCAAATTCCATTTCCATTTATATTTCAAACCCTAAATCAATCCAAATCAATCTCAAATAAAATCCTAAATCAATCTCAAATAAAACCCTAAATCAATCCAACAAAGATTCAAACATGCAATTAGTTAAACAAAACCCTAAATCAGTTTATAAATGGATTACATCAGATAAAATACCCGTAGAATAATTAAAGAAACAAAAGAAGAAGAAGATGTCGTATTGAACGGTGATTATCTTGGACTTGAATAATCATCTGAAGAAGAAGACGATGGTGGTGGACCTTTGGTATCTGTCTCTGTGACGAGGAAGAAGATGGTAGTACAACGAGAATAAGAAGAAAGAAAAAAACAGATGTAGGGAGACAAAGATATTTACTTTTAACCTAAAATCTAACGGCCCTGATTTAATTTTTATAAATTTTATCAATGGTTCATGCTGATCGGTTCTCTGGGTACCGGTTCTGTCGGAATCATGGTAGAACCGGTACCTGTACCGCTTCTATACCGGTTCTGAAAATGAGAACAGTTACTTGTACTCCCTTAGCCGGTTCCGGTTCGGTTCCGGTCCTTTTTTTTCCGGTTCTGGTTCGGTTCTTGTGCAGCCTTAGCCATAAGTGTAGTTTCACCGACGTGCAACGCACGTGCACCCTACTTGTATATGTAATAATAATATAAAAAAAACCTCACGCTTGAATGAAATGTGCAAAGCTCTGATGAATTTCCCAGCGAGGTACCGCTGAAATTCCTCATGTACAAGATTTGAAGAATGTTTACATTTACTTGGAGCCTCCGTTGCAGAACCTCCTAATCTGGGCAAATATAACTTTTGATGAAGGTGCGCGTGCAGACCAGTTTCTTCTTCTTCATTAATCATCCAAGCTCCCGTTACCTAAATAGGGATTTTGGTATCGCCGGCAAAAATATATTCCTTAATTTACTGGAGGGACTAAGGAGCAAATAATATTTAATGTAAAGATACGAAAAAAAAAAAAAATATTTTTATTTTTTAAAAGTTGTCTCGGGACATGCACATATCTATGATACTATATTGAACGGTTCTTAGGTGCACCCTTACGGGAGGTGTCACGAGGGTGACCTCGTCACAACACGACTCGTAATGAAATTAGGTGGAGGTAGTGCTTCTCATGGGGAAAAAATCCACTTTAATGGAGCAAATAATACTATTAGTGACTTGTTTAATTTTATTCTGACGGGTGGATATTCTATGAACATACATTAACTTTAATTATCGATAAAAAAAGAACAAAATACTGGTGATGATGATGGGTATTAGCTCAAAATTTATGTGTATCAGCAATTTGGTTGGGTGATCTTTTTTCTTAAAAGTTTTTTTGGAAAAGCTTTCTAGGGTTTATCTTCGTTAGGGAAAGAAAGAGATATTTTCTTTTCTGATTGAACGATTCTATTTCGAGTCGACTCATCTCACTAGTTACAATTCTTATAAACTCATTGGAATTATAACAGTTATGAATTGGGCTATATTTAATAAATTGAATTTTTTTTGTGAGTTATCATTAATATGGGTTATGGTTAATAAAAGCGTGGGCTATATTTAAGAGAAGCCTTAGATTTTTGTGAAAGAAATCCCTCTTGAAGGATTTATTTATTTTTTTGATCGGTCAAAAGAAATTTCATTTAATAAGAGGTACTTAAGAGGGGTACCTCAACCCAATAAAAACAACCTAAACAAAAAAGGAAACCGATTTGGGAATCGGTCACCCACGAAAGAAAAAGGGAAATAAGGCCGAGAGCAAAATAAAAGGGGGGCATACAAGATTGCCCCTTTAGGTCATCTCAAAGGGTACGATAGAAACACGAATCCGACAAACAAACTACTATAAGCCCTTAACCCTAGCATTTTGGTATTTTGATTCCGCCCATAAGAAAGCTTGAATCTTGACATCTCTAATTATACTTGCTAGATTTTTTTCTTTAGTTGTTGAAGATCCTTTCAAATGCACCAACATATTGTCGTAGGAAGATTGTTCCATATACGGTTAAGCCGCTTACCACCCCAATCATGACTCCAAGTTTGATACGGTGTGGCGATATGATCATTGTAGCTCCAATGAAAATTACATCCTTCAACTAAATATGTCCAAATTATTTAGTTCTCCAACACTCAGAAAACAAGTGAGAGATTATTTCATCTTCTTCTTCGCAAAATTTACATGTGATATCCACGTCCATTCCCCTTCGAACAAGTTTATCGGTCGTCATCAACTTTTCATGAGAGAGAAGCCAAAGAAAGAAATTAACTTTATAAGGATATAACGGACTCCAAATAATCTCGCTTGGGAAATCTACAGTATTCGTTTCACTAAGAGAAATAACTCCATTCTTTACCGAGTATGCCTCCAACTTATTATTACCCCCAACCATCCACAATCTAGATTCTATAACTCCTTCTTGGATATTAACCGATTCAAGTGACGACTTTATGGAAGCAATACTGGAGAGTGAGCTACCTCTAAATCTTGGATCCACTCTGTTAGAGCACTACTCGGTCGAACTTGCAAGCGTTGCTATCTTAAGCTTGTTTGTAAATGTTAGTGATCAAAACTATAAGTCTTGATTTCTAGTGTACTTATAGATGTCTCGGACTAGGATAGATTGTGTAGTTGAGCATTAGACTTCACGGCGTTCATCATTGAAGACGAAGAACTACTGAGGAGAGCTTGTGGAACTTCATCAACAAAAAGGTATGTGGATACTGAAAGTCATCTATTACTTGGAAAGTTTATTTCTACTCTATCTCCTATATTGAGACATAAGTCGTGTTACGATATAGTTTTCTATTATACACATTTGAGATTTCGAGCTGAGTTTAACTCGCTTACATATTTCTTGGAATATGTGTTGGCAAGCTTTCGCTTCGACCAAGTTCATCTTATATTCTTGACGAAAGTCAAAAGATGATCATGTGAAAATTGCCGAGTAACATCTTACACGGTTTGTATGATACAATCATTTGGTGTAGACTTGGAATGTTTCGTTATGATTATTTCAATAACTTGAAAATTGTTTTGATGCTAATAGTGTGTGAAACGGCTATTGTCATCCTCTAAGAAAGTTTCAATGATTGAAATAAAGAGTTTAGAACACTTAACCATTATTGGATTGTGACATGTTGTGTACTCTTGCACATATGTTGTCCATGTCCGGGAACCATAGTATGCGTACACGTATGCGTACCTGTTGGTTTAAGAAGTCCGAGAACCTAAGTATGCGTACACGTATGCGTACTGGCGTAAGGTTCATGTCCGAGATTTTCTGCTGGGATTGGTGGTATGCGTACATGTTCGCGTACTGGCGAAACCCAATTTCAGTCTGGGTATTTCAAGTATGCGTACCTGTTCGCGTACTTGAAGGTTAAAGTTCTAAAACCGGTTTAGTACATGAACTAATACATTTATATATTAAGGAATGCATTCTTTGCAAACCGTGGCTATAATGTTCATGTTGATTCGAGTGAATCAAACCGATTTTGCTTCAATTGTGTTCTTGTATACTTCTATGAGAATATAGCAATTGAACAACTCTTTAACTAGTTTCATTTGAGTCATTTGAACTAGTTATGGTTAAGATGAATAAGGTTGATATGAGAGTTTTCATATGGCTAACCTTGGTTAACTATTGTTGAGCCAACACGGTGTACACGTTTAGGTACGGCTACATAAACCTGAATGAAGGTACATTTCATTTGTGTGTAACAAGCTAAGTTCGATCTAACGATTGAAAGATATTAACTTGAATCTAATCAGGATTTTATCTAACGGTGAATATTGAATGCTTTGTAACCAAGGTAACTTAGATTGCAAACCCTAATTTGAAAACTATATAAATGAGAACTCTGGCAACTGGGAAACCTAATCCCCACACCTCCTGTGTGATACTAGTTGCATAATCTAGAGTCAATTCTCCTTTAACCTTAGGTTTTTCACGAGACCCTGTAGGTTAACGACTTAAAGACTTCATTGGGATTGAGAAGCAGACCCAACTATTTTCTCTGATCTTGCATCTTTTATCGTGTTTGAGTACGATCTTCTTTAAGATTAGCTCGAGATTTATTCTCCGATAGGCAAGATAAAAAGTAATCACAAACATCTTCGTCTCATCGTTTGTGATTCCACAATATCTTGTTTCGCTACCATACGATTAAGATTATTGTGAGGTGATTGATATCTCTAGGTTGTTCTTCGGGAATATAAGTCTCGTATATCAATTGGTTCCTGTTCACCTTGATTTATCAAAAGACGAAACAAAACTCGTAGGTATTTCTGTGGGTGACAGATTTATCTATTCCTATAGACTTTTCTGTGAAAGACAGATTTGTTTATCAAGTATCCGACTTTGGGTCGTAGCAACTCTTGGTTGTGGGTGAGCTCAGCTAGGGAAATCAAGTGCTTGGTATCTTTTTGGATCAGAGACGTAAGGAGCACAACTGTACCTTGAATCAGTGTGAGATTGATTAGGGTTCAACTACAGTCCAGTCTGAAGTTCATTGGTAGTAGGCTAGTGTATGTAGCGGATTAATGGTGTTCAAATCTGGACTAGGTCCCGGGGTTTTTCTGCAATTGCGGTTTCCTCGTTAACAAAACTTCTGGTATCTGTGTTATTTCTTTTCCGTATTATATTTATATAATTGAAATATCTTAGGTTATGCGTTGAATCGATCAATTGGTAAATCCAACATTTGGTTGTTGATTGAAATTGATTGATCCTTGAACATTGGTCTTTGGTACCGTTCAAGTTATTTCTCTTATATACAATCGGGATCGCAAATTCCTATTTGTTGATTGCAGATTGAATTGAGAGATAGAGATACAAAACTCTTTGATATACTTTTCTCTAGATTGAGTCTAACTGTCTAGTTGATTCTCTTGAAAGTATATTGGAGTTTGTCTATTCAGATTGCCAAACGAATTTTTGGGTGTGGTTGTTGTACTCCCGCTTTTTTAATTGGTATCAGAGCAGGCAAACGCATTAAAGACCTTATAAGTCTGTGTTTGTAGCAATCTAATATGGACCAAATTGTTATCTCCATAAACGTACCACCATTCTTCGATGGCTCAAATTACTTGTGGTGGAAAATTGATATGCGTGCATTTCTTCAAGCGCGTGATTTTCAATCATGGGTTTATGTAGTTAATGGCTATAATCCTCCGGTTGTTTCAGAAGGCGATGCAACTGTTCCTAAGGATATTGGTGCATATGAACCTGCCGAGATTCTCGTTGCAAAGCAAAATTCTGACGTGTTAAATGCTATCATCCATGCCATTACCCCAGATCTTCAGCACCATGTGACTACGTGCGCTCGGTCTAAAGATGCTTGGGATATTTTAGAAACCGTATTTGAAGGAAATACTAGTGAAAAGGAAGTTAGGCTGCAAAACCTAAATTCTGATTGGGAAAACCTTCGTATGGCAGATGAAGATTCATTTGATGAGTTTAATCACAAAGTGTCTGAAATTGTTAATGCATCTTTTGCATTGGGTAAGACTATTCCTGAAAAGGACATTATGATGAAAATTCTCAGATCGCTGCCATCTAGATACGATTCTAAGAAGCATGCCATCATTGAAGGTAATAACCTTGCAACTCTTTCCAGAAATACTCTGGTTGGGAAGTTAAAGATGTTTGATCATGAGCATATATCCAAATCCGGAAAGGATGTTGCTTTCAAAGCACAAAAGAACACTAAATTACTTGATAAAAGTAAAAGTGTGTGCATCTCTGAAGATGATCTTTCTGAGGCTAATTCATCAGATGAAGATCTTGACAGATCAGTCTCCTTGATCACAAGGCAGTTTAGGGATCTTTTGTTGAAGAGAAGTATACGGTTCTCCAGAGATAAACCCAAGTCATCAGATAAACCTCATAATCGTGTTCCTCCTAAAAACAGGGATATTGATGAAACTGATGATGAGGATATGCCTCAGTGCTTTAAGTGTAAAGGTTTTGGTCATTTTGCTAATGAGTGTCCAAATCATAAAAAATACACTGGGACAAAGGTCTAGCTGCAACTCTTGATGAAATTTCTGACAACTATAATTCTAATGAAGACGAAAAGTCAAGTGTTGTACTTTTGTGTGAAAATATTGAGTTTGATAATTGTAGCAATACATACATCAATCTTGATATTCTTTCAGAAGAAACCTCAACCGGTCTGGAAGAAAAAATGGATCTATATGTTTCTACTGGAAACTCTTTTTCTGATTTTTCAGGTTCCACCATGTGTCTAGCCGCGTACACATATCGGGCGTCTGAATCATCTTCTAGGTTGACATGCTCTTATTGTTCTCTCAAAGACCATGAACTTTCAAAGTGTTTCAAGTACAAACACAAAATGAGATATGTCAACAAACTTCAACAAAGAGCGAATCGATTAGCAAACAAGCTCAAACTTGTTCAAAAATCATCAGAGGTATGTAAATGCATCTTTTCTTCAAAGAAGTTAGTTTCCAAAGAAAAGACTAGATCATTAGAGAGAAATTTATGGTCTAAACACTATGAGAAACAGGGGCTCTATGAATTCCTTTCGAAAAGGATATGGTGGACAGATTATTGTTCACCCCAGCACAACTTAATTGTGTTGGTTAGTGCATCTTGTCTCATGAGCCTGATCAAAAGAGACAAGATTATGCTCACCTCAGGCTTTAGGAAAAGAAAATTCTTTTAGATTATTTTGATTTTCTTTTTGTTTTTGCTCTGTTGAGCATTGTAAGTCTGGAATTCGTTCCTCTTTTCATATCTAATTGATATTGGAAAGGACTTCCATGTTTAATCAATAAAAGAGGGTTATTCTCGACAATTGTACCCTCTTTAGGGTTGTGAGTTGTGCGTGCGTGAACTTATGTGTTTAAAAGTTCCGTAACCCTACATTCCTTTGTCCTTCTATTGAAATTCTTTTTAACATAAGACTGCTTGTTAAGATTATATTTTGATTTCCTCTCACAATTCCACTCGTATGGATACTCCAAGTATTATGTCTTCTGATGGAAAAGATGTTAATAAGATTGTTAAGCCATCAATCATGAAGGAAAAAGATACATCTCCGTTGCCTCCAACTTTGAAAAGAAAAGGAAGGAATGTGAGGAAGACAAGAGATGTTCCTTCAAATGCTCAGAAGTTTTCTGGTGTTCTTGAAGAGTTGAAGGAAACAAGGAAGGAGATTCAAGAAATAAAGGCCATTGCTTTGAGAACTCTTGAAATTCAAAAGGCCCTTGTTCTCATAAAAATAGCCTTTATTTGCTGAATCTCCTTCCTAGTTTCCTTCAACTCATCAAGAACACCAGAAAACTTCTGAGTATTTGAAGGAATAACTCTTGGCTTCCTCACATTCCTTCTTTTTCTTTTCAAAGTTAGAGGTAACGGAGATCTTTCTTTTTCCTTCATGATTGATGGCTTAACAATCATATTAACATCGTTTCCATCAGAAGACATGATGCTTGGAGTATCCATATGCGTACGGGTTTGTGATAGGAAATCCCAATTTAAACTCAACAAGCAGTCTTAAGATAAAAAGAGTTCCTGTTAGAGCATAGCTCGGTTGAACCCACCAAGCGTTGGTATGTCAAGTTTGTTTGTCATATTTTAGTGAACCAAAACTCATTTAAAGAGTCGCTTGATTATGTACTAGAGTCAACTTCGTATAGGTTAGCTTGAAAGTATTAGGATATGAGACATTACAAGTATTACGTGAAGACTTGAAGAAGTGAAGAAGTAAGGAGCTACAACGACAACATCATCCCTCCACTTGAGGTTAGTAATATTTGACTTGAACTGTTTCATTCCCTAACGTATCTTTCAAGTCGTGCATATTGAAAACATAACTACGAAGCTATGAATGATTATACTCTAGTTAGACGTAGTATTAAAGAATACAATACAAAGTATGACGCTTATCTTTTGAACTTCGTATATAAGACATCGACATAATCGTTTGAATGCTATTGTGATTATGTATGGGTATGAGGTGAAGATTTCATCCTAGGAAACAAATTTTTACATTCATTTAAAGGAAGTAAATTCATAAACTTGTTTTGTGAATCGAAAGGGAAATCGCTAGGCTTATTGGTATTGTTATTCATAGCATATGTTTTGAACTACCAATATGTGTGATTAGTATAACCGCTCATGACTTATTTATGTTCTTGGTAAAACTATTCACAAGGCCTGACTTTTGTATTGATATGACTTTTATTAGTGAAACCGATCTTAAGTAATCACCTGAGATGGTATGATCGATTTTTTGTAATTGGTATGACCAACTGATGAAGTAGAAGAGTTTGCTTTGGCTTACATGGAAGCAAAGGACCCGACAGTGGTTCAAGTACGCAAGTAGTTTAGGAAAGTTTGGTTTTTCTATCAACTCACGCTTTTAGGGTTTTCGATTTCTTCGCATCTAGTTAAGGTTTATCTTTCCTTTTATGTTTATCTTAGGATTATCTTTTTCTTAGCTTCCAAGTTTTATGGTCTATTTAAGTAAGCCATGAATGTTATTGGAAGGCAGTTGATTAATAAGAAGAAAGTTTGAAACTCGCAGAGTTTTATGTTCAGTTTGTGTTTAATCCTATATCACTGCATCACCAACTCTAGGCAAAGGGGAACCGATCCTAGTAAGAGGTGCAACCGATCACAAGAGGGGAATCGATCCTTGTAAGAGGTGCAACAAGTTTCTAGATATTGGGAACCGATCCTATGAACATGTGCAACAAGTTTCAGTACTATAGTGGCTCCCATTACAAACTGTTTGAAAACAGGGTATTTTGTCTGGACGGAAGAGGCAGAAAGGAGTTTCCATGACATAAAACACCAGCTTATGACTACTACAATACTGTCACTACCAGACTTTACGAAAACCTTTGAGGTACACACTGATGCCTCCAAGGTTGGTATTGGAGCTGTTCTTAGCCAACAAGGAAGACCCGTGGCATATTTCAGCGAGAAGTTGGGTGGGGCAAAGCTTAGGTACAATACTTACGAACTCGAGTTTTATGCTGTTGTTCAAACTCTCAAGCACTGGCGGCATTATCTTATCCACAGTGCATTTGTTCTCTACACCGACCATGATGCATTGAAATACATTGGGCAACAGGATTCTATAAGACCAAGACACTCACGATGGTCTAATTATTTACAAGAGTTTACCTTCGTGATAAAGCATAAGTCAGGAATCCACAATCGAGTTGCGGATTCTTTGAGTCGACGTAAAACGCTTCTTACAACACTCACTTCTCAGGTACTTGGTTTTGAAACCATAGGAGAGTCACTAGTTGTTGATCCGTATTTTTCCCCGATAATTATGGTAGTGCAGAATAAGGAGCATACAGATTTTATCCTCCATGAAGGTTTTTTATTCAAAGGGAACCGTTTATGCATTCCAGATGGAAGTCTTCGGTATAAAATTATAAAGGAACTGTATAGTGAGGGCCATTTTGGTCGTGATAAGACGTTACTCCTTGTCGCGGATTCTTATTTCTGGCCTGGGTTAACCAAGGAAGTTGATAAATTTGTCCGTCGTTGCCACATTTGTCAAGTTTCGAAAGGGGTTGCAACCAATGCAGGTTTATACATGCCATTACCGGTTCCAATGACACCTTGGACTGACATCAGCATGGATTTTGTCTTAGGTTTACCTAGAACCCAGCGAGGAATGGATTCTATCTTTGTCGTGGTTGATAGGTTCTCGAAGATGGCACACTTCATTGCGTGCAAGAGGACAACGGATGCTGTAAACGTAGCCCAACTGTTCTTTAGAGATGTTTACCGATTACATGGGCTTCCATCCTCTATTGTTTCAGATAGGGACACACGGTTCTTAAGCCATTTCTGGCGAAGTTTGTGGAAGATGTTACGAACAAGTTTGAACTTCAATACTGCGTACCATCCGCAGACGGACGGGCAGACAGAAGTTGTTAATCGTTCGTTGGGTAATCTTCTGCGCAGTTTGGTTGGCTCTAACATTAAGTCATGGGATCAACAATTGTTTCCAGCAGAATTTGCTTTTAACAGGTCAGTTAATCGGAGTACTGGGTTTAGTCCTTTCTATATTATATACGGATACAATCCAAGGTCAGCGTTAGAATTAGCTCATGTTCCTGACTTGAATAAGTTCCCAGCAAGAGCTGCAAAGGTTTACACTCAACTACAGGATATTCATGCTGCTGTACACAAGAAACTCCTAGAAACGAATACAAAGTATAAAGCTGCAGCGGACCGGAGTCATCGTTTTGTTGAGTTTGAGGTCGGTGATCGTGTTTGGGCCGTCCTCACAAAGGATCGTTTTTCTGCTGGGGAGTACAACAAGCTTGGCCCTCGTAAGATTGGACCCCTAGAAGTGCTGGAGAAGATAAATTCTAATGCCTATCGTCTACGACTTCCAAGTCACTTGAAAACCGCAGATGTATTCAATGTTAAGCATCTCATTCCTTACTATGGTGACAACGTAGAAGATGAAGAGGAAAATTCAGAGACGAATTTTCTTTCTGCTGGGGAGAATGATGAAGTAGAAGAGTTTGCCTTGGCTTACATGGAAGCAAAGGACCCGACAGTGGTTCAAGTACGCAAGTAGTTTAGGAAAGTTTGGTTTTTCTGTCCACTCACGCTTTTAGGGTTTTCGATTTCTTTGCATCTAGTTAAGGTTTATCTTTCCTTTTATGTTTATCTTAGGATTATCCTTTTCTTAGCTTCCAAGTTTTATGGTCTATTTAAGTAAGCCAGAAATGTTATTGGAAGGCAGTTGATTAATAAGAAGAAAGTTTGAAACTCACAGATTTTTATGTTCAGTTTGTGTTTAATCCTATATCCCTGCATCAGTTTTGGCGCTAGAAACTAATCACGTCCATGGCTCGAGGAAGAGGAGGCGGACGTCGACTGGGAACTCGTGCTAATCCCCTTGAAGAGGAGGTGATGGAGTCTGAGAGGATTACGGAACTCGAACGACGGGTTCAAGTGCTTACTCGTCAGTTGGCTATTATGCAGGAACAACAAGAGCACCGTCAACATCTAAATCACCAAGAAGAGGAGGATGATGATGAGGAAGACATGTATAATGTCTTCGCTGGTAGCGTGGTGGAAATTCAACACACTGTACATCAATACCGTGGTTCTAGGAATTGGGAATCAGGATTGAAAGTTGATATTCCTGACTTTAATGGTAGCTCGCAACCAGATGAATTGATTGACTGGATTTGTGTTGTAGAAGAAGTTCTGGAATTTAAAAGGGTTCCAGAAGATAGAAGGGTCTCATTAGTATCAACGACATTCCGTGGAACGGCTGCATCGTGGTGGCAGCAGCTGAAATCTCACCGCCAAAGACAAGGCAAGGCGAAGATTGATTCTTGGGAAAAGCTTAAGAAACATCCGCGTTCTGCTTTTCTTCCTTTTAATTATACGAGGGAGTTGGCTCAACGCACTCAACGACTGAGTCAAGATGGGAGGCCTATTGATGACTTCACTAAAGAGTTTTATCATCTGGCATCCAGATATGCTCGAAAGGAAAGCGATGAAGAGATGGTTACCCGATATATCGGTGGCCTCGATCAGCACTATCAAGACACTTTAAGTCTGTTTAACCATTGGAATGTGTCGGAGGCACATCAGCGGGCTCTTAGTCTTGAAAGACAGACATCTCGTCGCCGCGGAAGACATATCGTGCCTTCTGAGAATATGGCAAATCCATTTCCTCCTATTGTCTCTGCTAGTCAGCAACAGAGGAGTACTCATCCTAAATCCAAAGGAGAGTTGAAGTGCTACAAATGTGGTGATGCTGGTCATTTTGCTAATGAATGCCAAAAAAATAGCTCGCCCTGAGATAGTACGTCACGGTGGTACTGTTGGAAAAAATCTGTTCACTGAAGATGTTGGAGAAAGGCATGACCTGGAAATTACCGGGCAACCTATATTTGACAAGGAAGAGTGAGAGACAGAAGAACTCTCTGGTGATGTCGGGCCATTACTACTCCTTGGAGGGTCTGGGTACGATTGCTGTGGCGTTGATTTTTCTTACACTAAGAGTTCAATGGTAGTACAAAGGGTTTTCTTCACTCCTAAAGAAGAAGACAATGACTGCTGGCAACGCAAAAATATATTTCATTCCACTTGCACCATTGAAGGTAAAATTTGCCACTTTGTTATTGATGGTAGAAGTTGTGAGAATGTTATTTCAGCAGATGTTGTGAACAAGCTACGTCTAAGTACTAAAGAACACACTAAGCCATACAAGCTTTCACGGCTTAAAAGGGGAACTGAGGTAAGTGTTTCTAGGCAATGCTTAGTTCAGTTTTCGATTGGTTCTACTTATCGCGATAAAGCTTGGTGTGATGTAGTACCTATGGATGCGTGTCATCTCTTGTTGGGAAGACCTTGGCAATTTGATCGGGACATTTCTCATGATGGGAGAAAGAACACTTATTCTTTTGTGTTTGATGCTAAACGTATTGTATTATTACCCAAAAAGGATATGTCTTTCAACCGCATGCCAGCCTTGTTAACAATGCAACAGTTCGAAGAAGAAATGAAGGAGTTAGATGTCGTATATATTTTGATGGGAATGGACAGTGGTTGTGATTATGATGCTCCAGATGCGGTTCAGCCACAATTGCTTGTTAAATGAATTTAGAGATGTTCACGCATCGAGGTCGGGATTGACCAGTGGGTCGTGGAACGTGGGTTGCTGCCCAAGCTCACACTTGTTATGATGGTAGAAGTTGTGGAGAATGTTATTTAGATGCTCATTGTGAACAAGCTACTAGCTTTTCTAAGTACTAAAGAACACACTAAGCCATTGATGCAACGGATTAAACAAACTAAGCTTGAGGTAATAGGCAATGAGTTCGCTATACCGTTAGATTTAGATTGGTTCTACTTATCGCGATTTGCTAATGTGTGATGTAGTACCTATGGACGTTTAAGTGTCATCTCTTGTTGGGAAGACCTTGTACAACTAGCGTGGGAATTAGTATTAAATTTGATGACATTTCTCATGATGGGAGAAAGAACACTTATTCTTTTATGTTTGATGTTATTTATACATGTCTTCACTGTTAAATGAATTTAGAGATGTCTTCCCAACTGACCTGCCTGAAGGACTCCCACCGTTACGTGACATTCAACATTAGATTGATTTGGTTCCTGGTTCTTCCTTGCCAAATCGTCCTCATTACTGTATGAGCCCGAAAGAACACGAAGAGTTGCAACGACAAGTTATGGAGTTATTAGCAAAAGGATTTATTCGGGAGAGCTTAAGTCCTTGTGTTGTTCCGGCATTACTTACACCGAAGAAAGATGAAAGTTGGCGGATGTGTGTAGACAGCCGGGCAATCAATAAGATAACAATTAAGTACCGCTTCCCAATTCCTCGTCTTGATGATTTGCTAGATCAATTACACGGGGCTACAGTTTTTAGCAAGCTGGATTTGAGGAGTGGTTACCATCAGATTCTAATTAAGCTTGGGGATGAATGGAAAACGGCCTTTAAGACACGCGAAGGGTTATATGAATGGTTGGTAATGCCATTTGGTTTATCCAATGCTCCCAGCACATTTATGCTAGTGATGAATCAGGTACTAAAACCATTTATTGGAAAGTGTGTGGTTGTCTATTTTGATGATATTCTGGTCTTTAGTGTTGATTTTGATACTCACTTGGTTCACTTGAGGGAGGTGCTTACTGTGTTGTGAAAACAGAAGTTGTATGCAGCAACAAAGAAATGCTCTTTTTGCACCGATAAGGTTCTTTTCCTTGGTTATGTAATAACCAAAGAAGGAATCAAGGTTGACGAAAGTAAAATTTATGCATTGAGAACTTGGCCCAGCCCTTCAACCTTAACAGAAGCAAGGAGCTTTCATGGTTTCGCGTCTTTCTATAGGTGTTTTATCAAAAATTTCAGTACTATAGTGGCTCCCATTACAAACTGTTTGAAAACAGGGTATTTTGGCTGGACGGAAGAGGCAGAAAGGAGTTTCCATGACATAAAACACCATCTTATGACTACTACAATACTGTCCTACCAGACTTTACGAAAACCTTTGAGGTACACACTGATGCCTCCAAGGTTGGTATTGGAGCTGTTCTTAGCCAACAAGGAAGACCCGTGGCATATTTCAGCGAGAAGTTGGGTGGGGCAAAGCTTAGGTACAATACTTACGAACTCGAGTTTTATGTTGTTGTTCAAACTCTCAAGCACTGGCGGCATTATCTTATCCACAGTGCATTTGTTCTCTACACCGACCATGATGCATTGAAATACATTGGGCAACAGGATTCTATAAGACCAAGACACTCACGATGGTCTAATTATTTACAAGAGTTTACCTTCGTGATAAAGCATAAGTCAGGAATCCACAATCGAGTTGCGGATTCTTTGAGTCGACGTAAAACGCTTCTTACAACACTCACTTCTCAGGTACTTGGTTTTGAAACCATAGGAGAGTCACTAGTTGTTGATCCGTATTTTTCCCCGATAATTATGGTAGTGCAGAATAAGGAGCATACAGATTTTATCTTCCATGAAGGTTTTTTATTCAAAGGGAACCGTTTATGCATTCCAGATGGAAGTCTTCGGTATAAAATTATAAAGGAATTGTATAGTGAGGGCCATTTTGGTCGTGATAAGACGTTACTCCTTGTCGCGGATTCTTATTTCTGGCCTGGGTTAACCAAGGAAGTTGATAAATTTGTCCGTCGTTGCCACATTTGTCAAGTTTCGAAAGGGGTTGCAACCAATGCAGGTTTATACATGCCATTACCGGTTCCAATGACACCTTGGACTGACATCAGCATGGATTTTGTCTTAGGTTTACCTAGAACCCAGCGAGGAATGGATTCTATCTTTGTCGTGGTTGATAGGTTCTCGAAGATGGCACACTTCATTGCGTGCAAGAGGACAACGGATGCTGTAAACGTAGCCCAACTGTTATTTAGAGATGTTTACCGATTACATGGGCTTCCATCCTCTATTGTTTCAGATAGGGACACACGGTTCTTAAGCCATTTCTGGCGAAGTTTGTGGAAGATGTTACGAACAAGTTTGAACTTCAATATTGCGTACCATCCGCAGACGGACGGGCAGACAGAAGTTGTTAATCGTTCGTTGGGTAATCTTCTGCGTAGTTTGGTTGGCTCTAACATTAAGTCATGGGATCAACAATTGTTTCCAGCAGAATTTGCTTTTAACAGGTCAGTTAATCGGAGTACTGGGTTTAGTCCTTTCTATATTATATACGGATACAATCCAAGGTCAGCGTTAGAATTAGCTCATGTTCCTGACTTGAATAAGTTCCCAGCAAGAGCTGCAAAGGTTTACACTCAACTATAGGATATTCATGCTCTGTACACAAGAAACTCCTAGAAACGAATACAAAGTATAAAGTCAGCAGTGGACCGGAGTCGTCGTTTTGTTGAGTTTGAGGTCGGTGATCGTGTTTGGGCCGTCCTCACAAAGGATCGTTTTTCTGCTGGGGAGTACAACAAGCTTGGCCCTCGTTAGATTGGACCCCTAGAAGTGGTGGAGAAGGTAAATTCTAATGCCTATCGTCTACGACTTCCAAGTCACTTGAAAACCGCAGATGTATTCAATGTTAAGCATCTCATTCCTTACTATGGTGACAACGTAGAAGATGAAGAGGAAAATTCAGAGACGAATTTTCTTTCTGCTGGGGAGAATGATGAAGTAGAAGAGTTTGCCTTGGCTTACATGGAAGCAAAGGACCCGACAGTGGTTCAAGTACGCAAGTAGTTTAGGAAAGTTTGGTTTTTCTGTCCACTCACGCTTTTAGGGTTTTCGATTTCTTTGCATCTAGTTAAGGTTTATCTTTCCTTTTATGTTTATCTTAGGATTATCCTTTTATTAGCTTCCAAGTTTTATGGTCTATTTAAGTAAGCCATAAATGTTATTGGAAGGCAGTTGATTAATAAGAAGAAAGTTTGAAACTCGCAGAGTTTTATGTTCAGTTTGTGTTTAATCCTATATCACTGCATCACCAACTCTAGGCAAAGGGGAACCGATCCTAGTAAGAGGTGCAACCGATCACAAGAGGGGAATCGATCCTTGTAAGAGGTGCAACAAGTTTCTAGATATTGAGAACCGATCCTATGAACATGTGCAACACGTTTTTAGATATTGGGAACCGATCCTATGGACATGTGCAACAAATACAAGTTAGATACCATATATATGTGGGAACCGATCCTAGTACCTAGTCAACCGAATTTTGAAAAGATAGTGTGACTAATTCCAGTACCCACATGGAGGTAGAACAGAAACTTGTTTTGGTAGAACCGTGAAACCCATGTTTGGTGATTTGATAGGATAATCAATCACATAGTTCTTGGAAGTCAGATGAACCAATTCTAAACTTGTTTGGAAGTGTGGCAAATCGATTCCAAGATAGTAAATATGAAAGATGATTTACTAAGTTAAGATGTCGACATACTTTGAACATGTGCAATAACGCTTATCCTTTATTGTTCAAAGATATTCCTTAATAGCTAAAGAAGAATCCCGGATCGAAATAAATTAAGAATCTTTTAATTAAGGATTTTTTTTTTTGGAAAATGAAAATTAGTAATGTGCATTTACTATAGTTGGAGATTTTCTAAGAGATTTTCGGTCATTATTTGGACAAAGCATTTCCAGGAATCATGGAAACCGAATTTGGAAATATATTGCATATCTTGAGATTATTTTCGGTTTTGGAAATTCCTTGGTGTCCAAACTTCCTTGGTCTATAAATATCAAAGTTTTCATTTCGAGCAAACTAATCCTCAGAGCCAGCAAAACTACCTAGTTGTGTTGTTACTGGTGGAGCCGCCTATTCGGAGAGGAAGGTAACCTAATTAGGCCAAGTCTCTTACGGCCGCTCAGTTTAAAGACTTCTTTGGGATTGAGAAGCTCTATTAGTACCGTTGGTGGGAAACTAGATAATTGCGGTTTATTATTAGTTTTCGATTGATTTGATTGACTAACGGTTGTTAAACTTTGATTGCACCTAGTTTGTTTATGCTTGAGAATCTTCTCTTCTGATATAAGATTCACTCAAACTAGATCGAAGTTTCAACGGGGATCTTTAGACTGTTTGTAGATCTAAAGACGTCTTGTGATAACCCATTGTTAACAGACTCCGTTCTGTGTGTGATTTATCACAAGAGATTCAAGTTGATTGTGTGCAGGTGTTTATTGAAGATCTAAGAAGATTTGAAGACGAAGAAGATTTCTAATTTGGGTTCATAATCTATGGTGTGCACAATACTTGTTTCGGTTAAAGAGGATCCAACTATAATAGGTTTATCCTTGTGGTAGATTGGATTTATTAGTTGAGTAGATTGGCATCAATACAATTCTTTGTGATTCAAAGTATTGATTGCAAAATCTTTACAATTACTTTGGTAGTTGTTATTAGATAGATCTAAGGACCTAACAAAGGAGTTTATTGGGATAAACGGAAGAGCCTTTTTGTCGAACTCATATCACTTGGTTGAAAGGAGTTGTTACCAAACAGATTTGTTGTTCCTTTACTGTTTGGAATACGAACCAAAGGAATTGTTCCAAGTACGTGACTTATTACAAGTTGGAGGCGTGGGAATACATACGGAACTAGGTGAACTATAGGTTTAGTTGCTTGGTCTCAACTATACGAAGTTGGTTTGATTTTGTATAGCGGCTTAATCCTGAGAGTATTCAATTCTGGACAAGGTCCCGGGGTTTTTCTGCATTTGCGATTTCCTCGTTAACAAAATCTTGCTGTGTCTTTTACTTTTCTATTTCCGCAATTATAATTGTTTTATTATAATTAGAAGTACAATACACAAACGTTAATTCCTATTTACTTGATAGTAATCCTATTGTGTTTGGTTAAGTCCGAACCATTTATCAAGTAAACATACTTCGTTGTTGTATTGTCTCGATCTTGTATCTATAGTCAATCACACAAGTTATCTTGTTGTCGTATTGTCTCGATCTCCTATCCATAGACGATCACACGAAGTGTGAACTGATTAGTTGTATTGTCTCGACTCAGTCCATAGACAATCAATTTCAGAGAAAGGACTTATAGGTGGAAAAGTTTTAGATTGAGGTATATTTGGGTACCCTCGTGTTTTCAGTTTCAGAGAAGGAAAAAGGAATGTAGGGTTACGAAACCTTTAAACACACATGTTCGTATTCACACAACTCACAACCCTAACAAGGGTAGAATTGTCGAAAATAACCCTCTTTTATTGAGAAAAACAGAGAAAACTTTTCCAATATCAATAAGATATGAAAAGCGACACGAATTCCAGACTTTACAATGCTCACAGAGCGAAAACACGGAAACAAGAAAATCAAAACAATCTAGAAGACTTTTCTTTTCCTAAAGCCTAAGGTGTGCAAAATCTTGTCGCTTTTGATCAGGCACATGAGACAAGATGCACTAACCAACACAATTTAAGTTGTGTTGGGGTGAACAATAATCTGTCCACCATATCCTTTTTGAACGGAATTCCTAGAGCCATGTTTCTCATAGTGTTTAGACCATAAATTTCTTTCTAATGATCTAGTCTTTTCTTTGGAAACTAACTTCTTTGAAGAAGAGATGCGATTACATACCTCTGATGATTTTTGAACAAGTTTGACCTTGTTTGCTAATCGATTCGCTCTTCGTTGAAGTTTGTTGACATATCTTATCTTATGTTTGTACTTGAAACATTTTGATAACTCATGACCTCTGAGAGAAAAATAAGGACATGTGAACCTGGCAAATGATTCAAACCCCTGAGATGTGTACGCGGCTAGACACATATTGGAACCTAAAAAATCAGAAGCAGAGTTTCCAGTAGAAACAAGTAGATCAATTTTTTCTTCCAGATCGGTTGAGATTTCTTCTGAAAGACTATCAAGATTGATGTATGTATTGCTACAATTATCAAATCAATATTTTTCACAAAGAAGTGCAACACTTGACTTTTCGTCTTCATTTGAATCATAGTATTCAAACATTTCATCAAGAGTTGCAGCTCGACCTTTGTTCCCAGTGTATTTTCTACGATTTGGACACTCATTTGCAAAATGACCAAAACCTTTACACTTAAAGCACTGAGGAATATCCTCGTCAATAGTTTCATCATTATCCCTGTTTTTTGGAGGAACACGATTATGGGTTTTATCTGATGACCTGGGTTTATCTCTGGAGAACCGTTTACTTCTCTTCAAAAGAAGGTCCCTAAACTGTCTTGTGATCAAGGAGACTGACTTGTCAGGATCTTCATCTGATGAATCAACCTCAGAAAGATCATCTTCAGAGATGCAAACACTTTTACTTTTGTCAAGTAATTTAGTGTTTTTTTGTGCTTTGAAAGCAACATCCTTTCCGGATTTGGATGTATGCTCATGATCAAACATCTTTAATTTCCCAACCAGAGTATTTCTGGAAAGAGTTGCGAGATTATTTCCTTCAACGATGGAGTGCTTCTTAGAATCGTATCTAGATGGCAGAGACCTGAGAATCTTCATCACAATGTCCTTTTCAGGAATAGTCTTACCCAATGCAAAAGATGCATTAACAATTTCAGACACTTTGTGATTAAACTCATCAAATGAATCTTCATCTTCCATACGAAGGTTTTCCCAATCAGAATTTAGGTTTTGAAGCCTAGCTTCTTTTTCACAGGTATTCCCTTCAAATACAGTTTCTAAGATATCACTGGCTTCTTTAGACTTTGTGCAAGTAGTCACATGATGCTGAAGATCTGGGGTAATGGCATGTATGATAGCATTTAACCAAGTCAATTTCGCTAAAAAGAAGGATTTCTTGGACTATATCTACCAATATCCTTAGGTATAGATACATCGCCTTCTGTATTAACCGGAGGATCATATCCATTAACAACACGTACCCATGTTTGAAAATCACGAGCTTGAAGAAAAGCACGCATAGCGATTTTCCACTACAAGTAATTTGAGCCATCAAAGACTGGTGGTACGTTTATGGAGATAGAATTTTTGTCCATAGAGTCAGATCGCTACAAACACAGACTTAGGAGGACTTTAAACGTGTTTGCCCGCTCTGATACCAATTGAAAAAGCGGGGGTACAACAACCACACCCAATATTTCGCTTAGCAATCTGTATGGACTAACTCCAATATACTTTTAAAAGAATCAACTAGAAAGTCAGACTCAATCTTAAGAAAAGTATATCAAAGAGTTATATCTCAATCTCTCAATTCAATTCGCAATCAAACAAATAATAATTTGCGAGTCCGATTGAATATAAGAGAGATAACTTGACCGGTACCAAAAACCAATGTTCAAGGATCAATCAATTTCAATCAACAACCAAAGGTTGGATTTACCAATTGATTGATTCAACGCACAAACTGTGATATTTCAATTATATAAAAAAATATAATGCGGAAAAGAAATAACACAGACACCGGAAGTTTTGTTAACGAGGAAACCGCAAAAGCAGAAAAACCCTGGGACCTAGTCCAAATTTGAACACCACACTGTATTAAGCCGTTACAGACACTAGCCTACTATAAACTAACTTCGGTCTGGACTTTAGTTGAACCCTAATCAATCTCACATTGATTCAAGGTACAGTCGCGTTCCTTACGTCTCTGATCCCAGCAGGATACTACGCACTTGATTCACTTAGCTGATCTCACCCACAACTAAGAGTTGCTACGACCCAAAGTCGAACTTGATAAAAATATCTGTCTCACACAGAAAATCTATAGGAATAGATAAATTTGTCTCCCATAGAAATACCTACGAGTTTTGCTCCGTCTTTTGATAAATCAAGGTGAACAGGAACCAATTGATATACCAGACTTATATTCCCGAAGAACAGCCTAGAAATATCAATCACGTCACAATAATATTAATCGTATGGTAGCGAAGCAAGATATTGTGGAATCACAAACGATGAGATGAAGGTGTTTGTGAATACTTTTAATCTTACCTATAGGAGATAAATCTCAAGAAAATCTTAGCAAAGATAATACTCAATCATGATAGAAGAAGTAAGATCAGAACACGCAACTACAGAGAAAATAGTTGGGTCTGGCTTCACAATCCCAATGAAGTCTTTAAGTCGTTAACCTACAGGGTTTCGTGAAAAACCTAAGGTTAAAAGAGAATCGACTCTAGCTTATACAACTAGTATCACACAGGAGGTGTGGGGATTAGGTTTCCCAGTTGCTAGAGTTCTCCTTTATATAGTCTTCAAATCAGGGTTTGCAATCTAAGTTACCTTGGTAACAAAGCATTCAATATTCACCGTTAAATGAAAACCTGATTAGATTTAAACTAATATCTTTCAACCATTAGATCGAACTTAGCTTGTTATACACAAATGAAATGCACCTTCATTTAGGTTTGAGTAACCGTACCTAAACGTGTACACTTAGTTGGTTCAACAATAGTTAACCAATGGTTAGCCATATGAGCACTTTCATATCAACCTTATTCATATTCACCATAACTAGTTCAAATAACTCAAATGAACTAGTTAAAGAGTTGTTCAATTGCTTAGATATCATATAAGTATATAAGACACAATCGAAGCAAAATTGGTTTTGATTCACTCGAATCGATTAATGAACATTATAGCCACGGTTTGCAAAGATTGCATTCCTTATTATATAAATGTTTTAGTTCATGAACAAACCGATTTTAGAATGTAACCTACCTAAGTATGTGAAGGGGTACGCGTTGCAATACCCCGATTTCGGCAATGGTTCGCCGATGGAATGGAATATAGGTAATGGTTTGTCCTTCCCTAACACCGAGAACTTTTCAGAACAATTGGCTCCAGAGTTGGCAGAAAACTCTGCAGTTAAGCGTGCTCGAGCGGGAGTAATCCAGGGATGGGTGACCTCCCGGGAAGTTTCTGCTGGATTACCGCAGCGATGCCCGTTGAAAACCCCACACTGCCGAATAACCGCAGTGGCTAACTGGGGACAGTATCGGTGGAGGGACGGGTCATTACACGCATACTTAAGTAACTGTATTGAGTTTGTTTTTCACTTTCAAACTCCAGCAGAAATTCACGGACGTGAACTTTCCGCCAGTACGCGTACGAGTACGCATACTTTGGGTTCCCGGTTTTGGACTTTTACACAAATGTGAGAACACACTATGTTTATATCCAAAGATGGTTACATGTTCTAAACTCTCATTTCAATAATTGAAACTTTCTTAGAGGATGTTATATAGTTGTTATTCACAAACTATTTTTCATCAAAGCGATTTCAAGTTATTGAAATAATCAACATGACTTTCATCACGAGTAAAGATGAACTTGGCCAAAGCGAAAGCTTACCAACACATATTTCGAGAAATAGCTAAGCGAGATAAACTCGGCTCGAAATAGCAAATGTGCATAATCGAAGTGTATATAGCTATACGACTTTTGTCTCAAAATAGGAGATATAATAGATAGACTTTTGAGTGATAGATAAGTTCAAGTCTCCACATACCTTTTTGTCGATGAAGTTCCACAAGTTCCCTGAGTAGTTCTTCGTCTTCATATGATGAACGCCGTGGAGTCTAGAGATCAACTACACTTACTATCCTAGTCCGAGACTTAGCTATAAGTAGACTAGAAATCAAGACTTATTGTTTTGGCAACTAAACTTGACAAACAAGCTTGAGATAGCAACGCTTGCGAGTTAGACCGAGCAGTGCTCTAACAGATCTAACCAGACAAAATAGTTTATTAGATTAAACAGAAGAGCCTTCGTCAACGACTCATAATATTTTATATCAAGATTGATTACAGTGGTTACCAAAAAGATTCTTTCGTTGTTGTTTGGAATACGATCCAAAGGACTTGCTATTCACGTGCGTGACTCTAGAAGTCGAAGGTGCTGGGATGCTGAGGGAAATAAGTAGCTAGGGGTAGTCTGCTTAGTCTCAACTATACAAAGTTGGTATTAGATTTTGTATAGCGGCTTAATTCTGAGAGTATTCAAAACTGGACTAGGTCCCGGGGTTTTTCTGCATTTGCAGTTTCCTCGTTAGCAAAATATTGTTGTGTCTTTTACTTTGTTTTCTGCATTATAATTTTTATTATAATTAAGTAAAATACACAGGTACGTTAACTCCGTAATACTCGATAGTGATCCTATATAGTTTGGTTATTACCGAACCTATTATCAAGTACACACTTTGTTGTAGTATTGTCTCGATCTTGTATCCATAGCTAATCACACAATTTATCTTATGTTGTATTGTCTCGATCATGTATCCATAGACAATCACACGAAGTGTGAACCGAATTGTCGTATTTTCTCAACTTTGTACATAGACGATCACATTCGGTAGAGGACTTATAGGTTGAAACAAAAAGATTATGGTGTACTTGGTTACCCTCGTCTTTTCAATTGGTATCAGAGCAGGCAAACACGAAAATATCTAACAATCTGTGTTTTCTGCGATCCAACCCATAAAACTGGAATCTAAATATGGTTTTGATAAAACCTGAGAATGATTGGAGACTGATCTTAGTGCTGCTCTTGAGAAGGTCAAATCCTTGGAAGAGAATTTGAATAAATTCAATTCTAACTCTTAAAAATTATCTTCTATGCTAGGAGCATGTAAAAATCATCGTGATACACGCTTTGTAGACGCTCCAAGTACTGGTAAGATCAATTTTGTTCTTCCTAATAATCTTCTTAAAGCTGAAAACTTCACCAGTAGTAAAAGTGAAAAACTCTCCTCAGCAGCTGATGTCTCTAGAAACCAAGGATGTCATCCCTCTAAGACTGCTTAATTGAGAACGGTTTAAAACATTCCTGTCAAGTGCTATTATTGCGGAAGATTCAGCCGGCTCAGGTAACTTCTGTCTCTCTCCTGTTAATTCTTTTGAAGATTCACATAAGGCTTCTGTTTTATGTCAAGGAAGTGAAAAGGAAAAGATCAATAACCCTGATGAGCTTCATGTTCATCATATTACAACTGGACCATTTCCTTGCGTGTATCTTCTATAAGACCATGAGACGACACACGTAACTCTCGAGAAGATGCTTCCTTCTTGACAAATGGTCTGTGTTGTACTATGTATTTTGATCTTTTCTAGCTCCGAACAGTTTTTGTGGCTTGTTCATCTGATGCTTGTTTAGAACTTTAGCCTCTTCCTCCTCAATGATAGTTGATTTTCAACTTTGTGTTACACTAGTTGTTAGCCAAACTTTCCTGTCATTCGTTCAGAACATGTTCTGTCAAAACATGTTCTTAAATGTTAGCTCATATGGTTCCCTGGTTTGTGATTTCTGGGTCATAACCATGAATCTTGTGCACCCGACCCGTTACCAAACAATTACTTGTAACCGTAAGGGTTCCTTGTGGAAATCTCTTAATATATATATCAAGCATTTCTTTTGATGTATATCCTTGTTCGGTAATGTCAAGACCTCTCTTGGACTTTTGGTGTGCACAATGGAAGGATACAATGAGGAAGACGGGTTTGAAGATGCCAAAGTTTTTGAACTGCACGAAAAACCTATCTCCATTGTTTGCTTTAAAGCAATTGATCATGAAAAAGATCTTCCAGTTCAACTGTATATTCAATTGGTTGGAAATCTTCTTCAAGATTTTGAGGTCGTGTGTGAACAACTTGAAATTGCGTCAAAGAACATTGTGTTTCTGAAAAACGAGCTAAAGAAAGCGTCTGATGAACTCACCCTTGTTCGTTCCTTGGTTGCTGATCATGTCTAAGTTTTCTTTATTGTTTTTTTTTTTTTTAATTATGTCTAGGAAACTTCTTAAGAGAATTTATTATTATGTTCTTAAGAAGGATAACTAGGGTTTGGAATAGCCATTATTGTGAGTACACATAGCTATTGCCAACATTTTCATCTTGCAGTAATTTTAGATTTATTTATTTAAATTCTAAAGTTGATTTGGAAGATGATTTTTGTAGTATTAATCTTTATGGTTTTATATATTGCAAATTGTTATGGGATATGTTGTTTACGTCCGTAAACTTTGACCGTCCCATACTTGTTCAAAAGTTATCTCTATTATGTCGGTATGAAAGTATTGATAAAAGATAGAATGAACTTTTGACTACAAAAGTAAAGCCTTTTATATCTTTATGCAAATATTGATGGAAGAAAGGATGAAATTTTGTTTACAAAGATTAAGTCTATTATATGTCATTGTGCAAATAGTGATGAAAAATAGAATGAATCTTTGTTTATTCCACAGTATTGGTCTTTCCCTAATCCACATCTCTGTGTATATACTGTGTTGCTCCGTAAGTTCTCTTATGTTGAGCATGGCCAATTGAATTGATCATATTCCTTTTGGTTAATTCAATTGAGATCTTTGGATACAAATTCATGTTTCATGTGATTTGTTAATGTCCAAAGAAATCCTTATTTGCTTGTAAAAGTAAGGTCGCTCTTGTTGTTCTTTAGGGAATGAAATTTTATGGGGGAGAGTTCTTAATTGAACTTGTGCTTAATTGCCAAATCTTTGTGGGGAGTGCGGCTGTAGAATATTGTAGGGGTTATCTTGTATCTTTATAAACTCCTTGATGAATGCATTTAGTTTCGGCTATATGATGGCATCTAAACAAGTTGATATGTTGTTCTCTTTTGGTCATGAAGTATCTCTATGAAAATTTCATGAGGATCCCATTAGTTTTCGTACCTTTGCCAATTTTTATTGACAAAAATGGGGAGAATTAATTTGTAGTTCACACTACAAATACATATGGTTTACGGATCATTATTTAAGGGGGAGTGGTTTTCATTGTGAGATGAAGTATTGGCTAAGGGGGAGTGATACATATCACCATATTATTGTTGTCAAAGTTGTGATACAATTGAACTTTGATGTTGTATAATGATACTATGACACTGTATAACAATGATTGAGAGCAATTGTTTTCTCATTGTTATAGTTACGGATCTTCAACAACTATGATGTTGAGTTGAACACATTTGGAATCATTGGAGTACTTGAAAGTGACGAAGATTTCGAGTAATGTTGAAGAACCAAGGAGATCAAGCATTTGGATGAGAAGCTACAAAGTTTATTTATTTTGTAATCCATATGTATTGATAGTTTTGTCACTAAAATTGACAAAGGGGGAGATTGTTAGAGCAGTGCTCGGTCGAACTTGCAAGCGTTGCTATATCAAGCTTGTTTGTCAATGTTAGTGATCAAAACTATAAGTCTTGATTTCTAGTCTACTTATAGATGTCTCGGACTAGGATAGATTGTGTAGTTGAGCATTAGACTTCACGGCGTTCATCATTGAAAACGAAGAACTACTAAGGAGAGCTTGTGGAACTTCATCAACAAAAAGGTATGTGGAGACTGAAACTCATCTATCACTTGGAATGTCTATTTCTACTATATCTCATATATTGATACATAAGTCGTGTTACGATATAGTTTTCTATTATACACATTTGAGTTTCGAGCTGAGTTTATCTCGCTTACATATTTCTCGGAATATGTGTTGGCAAGATTTCGCTTCGACCAAGTTCATCTTATATTCTTGACGAAGTCAAAGGATGATCATGTGAAAATTGCCGAATAACATCTTACATGGTTTGTGTGATACAATCATTTGGTGTAGACTTGGAATGTTTCGTTATGATTATTTCGATAACTTGAAAATTGCTTTGATGCTAATAGTGTGTGAAAACAGCTATATTCATCCTCTGATAAAGTTTCAATGATTGAAATAAGAGTTTAGAACACTTAACCATTATTGGATTGTGACATGTTGTGTACTCTTGCACATATGTTGTCCATGTCCGGGAACCATAGTATGCGTACACGTATGCGTACATGTTGGTTTGAGAAGTTCGGGAACCTAGGTATATGTACCCGTATACGTACCGGCGTAAGGTTCATGTCCGAGATTTTCTACTTGGATTGGAGGTATGCGTACCCATTCGCGCACTGGCGAAACCCAAACTCAGTCCGGGTATTTCAAGTATGCGTACCCGTTTGCATACTTGAAGGTTAAAGTTCTAAAATCGGTTATGTACATAAACTAATACATTTATATAATAAGGAATGCATTCTTTGCAAACCGTGGCTATAATGTTTGAAAAGAAGAGGGTACCCAAATATACCACAATCTTAAACTTTTCCACCTATAAGTCCTCTTACCGAAAGTGATTGTCTATGGACTGAGTCGAGACAATACAACAAATCGGTATTCACACTTTGTGTGAATGTCTATGGATACGAGATCGAGAAAATACAACAATCAAAGTGTGATTACTTGATAATAGGTTCGGACTTAACCAAACTCTATAGGATCACTATCAAGTAATACGGAGTTAACGTTTGTGTAATTTACTTTAAATTAAAATAAAAACAAGTATAATTGCGGAAAACAAAAGTAAATGACACAGCAAGATTTTGTTAACGAGGAAACCGTAAATGCAGAAAAACCCCGGGACCCAGTCCATAATTGAATACTCTCAGAATTAAGTTGTTATACAAAATAAAACCAACTTTGTATAGTTGAGACCAAGCAACTAAACCTATAGTTCACCTAGTTTCTTTAGTATTCCTTCGCTTCCAACATTCAATAAGTGCGCGCACTGGAACAATTCCTTTGGTTCGTATTCCAAACTGTAAAGGAACGACAAATCTGTTCGGTAACAACTCTTTTGAATCTCAAAGATATGAGTTAGACAAAGGCTCTTATGTTTAATCCAATAAACTCCTTTGTCGGGTTTAGATCAATCTATCCAACAACTACCAAAGTAGCAGAGTTTAGATTATGTAATCAATAATAGGATCTTATCAAGATGCTAAATACTGATGCCGATTTACGCAACTAATCTATCAAATCTATCAAAGATAAACCGATTATAGTTGGATCCCAGCCGATCAAGTTTTGTTCACACCAAAGATTATGAACCCAAATCAGAAATCTTCTTCTTCGTCTTCAAATCTTCTTAAATATTCAATAAACACCTGCACACCACAACTTGAATCTCTTGTGATCAATCACGCACAGAACGAAGTCTGTTAACAGTGGATTATCATAAGACGTCTTTAGATCTACAAACAGTTCTAAAGATCCCGTCGACACTTCGATCTAGTTTGAGTGAATCTTATATCAGAAGAGAAGATTCTCAAGAATAAACAAACTAGGTACAATCAAAGTTCAACAACCGTTAGTCAATCAAATCAAATCGAAAACTAATAATACTGCAATTATCTAGTTTCCCACCAACGGTACTCGTAGAGCTTCTTGATCCCACAGAAGTCTTTAAACGAGCAGTCGTAAGAGATTTCGCCTAATTAGGGTACTTTCATCTCCGAACAGACGGCTCCACCAGTAACAACACAACAAGGTAGTTTTGCTGGCTCTTAGGATAGTTTGCTCGAAATGCAAACTTGGGTATTTATAGACCAAGGAAGTTTGGACACCAAGGAATTTCCAAAACCGAAATATTCTTAAGATATGCAATATATTTCCAAATCGGTTTTCATAATTCCTAGAAATGCTTTGTCCAATATTAACCGAAATCTCATTAGAAAATCTCCAATTAGTAAATGCACATTACCAATTTTTATTTTCCAGAGATATGCATTTTAATTGCTGGTAATTAAAAGCTTATAAAATTAACAACCTTAATTAAAAGATTCTCAACTTATTTCGGTCCGGGATCTCCTTGAGGTATTAAGGAATATCTTTGAACAATAAAAGATAAGAGTTACTGAACATGTTCAAAGTATGTCGACATCTTATTTCTTTGTAAATCCTCTTTCATATTTACAATCTTGGAATCGATTATACCACACTTTCAAACAAGTTTAGAACTGGTTCATCTGATTTCCAAGAACTATGTGATTGATCAAATCAACACATTAATCATGGGTTTACGGTTCAACCAAACACAAGGATTGGTTCTACCTCAATATGGTTACTGGGACCGGTTACATTAGTTACCAAATTGGTCACATTAATTACCAGGACCGGTAACCATATTCTCATGGTATTACTCGTGATCGATCACACCAGTTACCAGGATCAGTCATACCAATTACCAGGACCGGTTACACCAATTACCAGGACTTGTTACACCAATTACAAGGATCGGTTATACATTCTTTTGTGATCGGTCACACCAATTACTAGGATTGGTTACACCAATTACAAATATCGATCATACCATCTTAGGTGATTACTTAGGATCGGTTACACTTATAAAAGTCATACCAATACATAAGTCAGGCATTGTGACTAGTTTTACCAAGATACATAAAAGTTATGACCGGTTCTACTAACTCACACATATTGGTAATCCAAAGATATGCAATGAATAACAGTACCAATAAGCCTGGCGATTTCCCTTTCGATTCATAAAACAAGTTCATGAATGTACTTCCTTTAAACGAATGTAAACATTTTTTCAGGACGAAATCTTCACCCATACCCATACACATAATCACAATAGCATTTATACGATTATGTCGATGTCTTATATACGAAGTTCAAAAGATAAGCGTTATAATTCGTATTGTAATTCCTTAACACTATGTCTACTAGAGTATAATCATTCATGACTTCAGCGATTATGTTTTCAATATAACACGACCTGAAAGATACGTTGGGAATGAAACAGTTCAAGTAAAAATATTACTAACCTCAAGAGGAAGGATGATGTCGTTGATATAGCTTGTTATTTCTTCACATTCTTCAAGTCTTCAAGTAATACTTGTATGTCTCATTATCCTAATCTTTCTAGCCTAACCTATACAAAGTTGTCTCTGGTACATAATTAAGAGACTCTTTAATTGAGTTTTGATTCAATAAAATATGACAACCAAACTTGACATACCAACGCTTGGTAGGTTCAACCGAGCTATGCTCTAACAATTTTCATGAATTGATTTGAGTGAATCAAACTGATTTTGCTTCAATTGTGTTCTTGTATACTTCTATGAGAATATAGCAATTGAACAACTCTTTAGCTTGTTTTATTTGAGTCATTTGAACTAGTTATGGTTAAGATGAATAAGGTTGATATGAGAGTATTCATATGGCTAACCTTGGTTAACTATTGTTGAGCCAACATGGTGTACACGTTTAGGTACGGCTACATAAACCTAAATGAAGGTACATTTCATTTGTGTGTAACAAGCTAAGTTCGATCTAACGGTTGAGAGATATTAACTTGAATCTAATCAGGTTTTCATCTAACGGTGATTAACGAATGCTTTGTTACCAAGGTAACTTAGATTGCAAACCCTGATTTGAAAACTATATAAAGGAGAACTCTAGCAAATGGGAAACCTAATCCCCACACCTCCTGTGTGATACTAGTTGCATAAGCTAGAGTCGATTCTCCTTTAACCTTAGGTTTTTCACGAAACCCTGTAGGTTAGACTTGAAGACTTCATTGGGATTGTGAAGCCATACCCAACTAT
Source organism: Papaver armeniacum (assembly GCA_023531295.1). Taxonomy (NCBI): domain Eukaryota; kingdom Viridiplantae; phylum Streptophyta; class Magnoliopsida; order Ranunculales; family Papaveraceae; genus Papaver; species Papaver armeniacum. Next base: position 534,371 of record JAJJWW010004982.1, read on the forward strand.
TTTCTCTGTAGTTGGGTGATATGATCTTGCATCTTCTATCGTGTTTGAGTACTATCTTCTTTAGGATTAGCTCGAGATTTATTCCCCGATAGGCAAGATAAAAAGTAAACACAAACATCTTCGTCTCATCGTTTGTGATTCCACAATATCTTGTTTTGCTACCATACAATTAAGATTATTGTGAGATGATTGATATTTCTAGGTAGTTCTTCGGGAATATAAGTCCGGTATATCAATTGGTTCATGTTTACCTTGATTTATCAAAAGACAAAACAAAACTCGTAGGTATTTCTGTGGGAGACATATTTATCTATTCCTATAGATTTTTCTGTGTGAGACAGATTTGTTTATCAAGTCTTTAACTTTGGGTCGTAGTAACTCTTGGTTATGGGTGAGATTAGCTAAGGGAATCAAGTGCGTAGTATCCTACTGGGATCAGAGACGTAAGGAGCGCAATTGTACCTTGAATCAGTGTGAGATTGATTAGGGTTCAACTACAGTCCAGTTCGAAGTTCATTGGTAGTAGGCTAGTGTCTGTAGCGGCTTAATATAGTGTGGTGTTCAAATCTGGTCTAGGTCCCGGGGTTTTTCTACATTTGCGGTTTCCTCGTTAACAAAACTTCTGGTGTCTGTGTTATTTCTTTTCCGCATTATATTTTGTTATATAATTGAGATATCACAGGTTGTGTGTTAAGATCGATCAATTAGATAATCCAACCTTTAGTTGTTGATTTAAATTGATTGGCACTTGAACATTGGTCTTTGGTACCGTTCAAGTTGTTTCACATAATAATCAGGCTCACGGATTTCTATCTATTTGATTTGCTGATTACATTGTGAAATAGAGATATAAAACTCTTTGATATACTTTTCTCTAGATTGAGTCTAACTGTCTAGTTGATTCTCTTGAAAGTATATTGGAGTTTTCTTATTCAGATTGCCAAACGAATTGTTGGGTGTGGTTGTTGTACCCCCGCTTTTTCAATAACAATGAGATAAAATTTGTCAAAGCTACAAATTATTCTCAACCAGAGACTTCCAATGTTGTCAAAGATGCTCCTATTTCTTGTAAAGAAGTAAAAACTGTCATGCCTAAGAATCATGTTCAACCAGACTCTTCAAGTGCAGCCATTAAAGAGAGCACTTCTGCTAATGTCAAGAAAGCAACAACGTTGAACAAAGATAAGAAGAGGAAGAAGAAGAAAAAAACTCGTCGAGCTCCAATACAAGAGGATCCACAAAAATATATCATTAAAACTCAGATTTCGTATGTTACTAAGCATTGTTATTATTGTGGAAATAAAGGGCACTTGCAATGGGGATGCAAAGTTCGTAAGATGCAGTATGCACTTTCTTTTGTATCAAACGAATTGGCTAAGTTTTCTCCCCGAAAGAACTCAGATTATTATTGTCCTAAGTTTAGGCAAAAGAATTATTATAATAATGATAGTTCAAATTTTGCTTATTTCTCATAAAAGACCCGAATATAGAAAGAGAGATGATTTTGTAAATGCAAAGACAAGATCTGATGTTCCTAATTTGAGAAAGGTCGATTAGCAAAATAGCCAAAAGGGAAATGGTCCTAATGGTATGAAGGAGAAAGCCGCTCCTGCGAAACCCATTTATAAATGGGTCCCGAAGTCCTCCATAGCCAAAGAGAGACAAAAAGTTAGTCACAAGAATGACACTAAATTGATAAATGTTGGTAACAATATTTTTGAGAGTCTTCTTGAAAGACTAAAGAAATACTTCTTGTTGTCTAAGTCTATTGTACTAGTGAACACTGTGATGCTGACACTCTTCATCACAAGTCAAAGAAGAAATACAAGAGATGGAACAAGAGTAACCAAACCAAGCAAGAGGTCAAGAGTGATTTTGTCTTAGTGCCTAGTGACAAAGAAGACAAGGCTCAAATAAACACAACCTAGTTGTGTTAGAATGTACATGCTCACCTTTGTACTCAATCTTATGAAGGGTGAGGAAGCACATGAAACTGAGCACATGACCTCTCGGGACCTTTCCTTTCTTTTATACTCATAACTTATCTATCTGTATTTGAGCTTTTAATAGAAACTGAAAAAACGGGGGTCTAACAACCACACCCAATATTTCGTTCGGCAATATGTATGGAATAACTCCAATATAATTCCAAGTGAATCAATTATACAGTCAGACTAAATCAAGGAAAGATATCCAAGAGTTATATATATTTCTCAAATCAATCAGCAAATCAACATGATGGAATCCGTGAACTGTTTGGTATGAGAAATACTTGAACGGTACCAAAGACCAATGTTCAAGTGTCAATCAATTTATACCAACAACCAAAGGTTGGATTTACCAATTGATTGAACTACGCACAAACTGAGATATTTCAATTATATATAAAATATAATGCGGAAAAGAAATAACACAGACACCAGAAGTTTTGTTGACGAGGAAACCCCAAATGCAGAAAAACCCCGGGACCTAGTCCAGTTTTGAACACCACACTGTATTAAGTTGCTACATACACTAGCCTACTACAAGTTAACTTTGGACTGGAATGTAGTTGAGCCCTAACCAAGTCTCACACCGATTAAGGTATAGTTGTGTTCCTTACGTCTCTGAATCCCAGCAAGACTCTACGCACTTGATTCCCTTATCTGATCTCACCCACAACTAAGAGTTTCTACGACCCAAAGCCGAAGACTTATAAACAAATCTGTCTCCCACAGATAAGTCTATTCTCATAGATAAATTGGTCTCCCACAGAAGTACCTATGAAGTTTTGTTCCGTCTTTTGATAAATCAAGGTGAACAGGAACCAATTGATAATCCGGTCTTATATTCCCGAAGAACAGTCTAAGAATGTCAATCACCTCACACTAACTTAACTATATGGTAGTAGAAGAAGTTACCTATCGGAGATAAATCTCGAGCAAATATTAGAGAAGATAATACTCAATACGATAGAACAAGTAAGATCAGAACATGCATCTACAAAGAAAATAGTTGGGTCTGGCTTCACGAATCCCACATTAAGTCTTCAAGTCGTTAACCTATAATGATTTTGGAAAAACCTAGGTCAAAGGAGAATCGGCTCTAGTCGCAACTAAGACACTAGAAAGTGTCGGGATTAGGTTTTCCATTTGCTAGGGTTATCCCTTATATAGTCTTTCAAATCAGGGGCTGCTTACAATCAAATCTATGTTAGCTTAGTAACAAAGCATTCAATATTCACCGTTAGATGAAAACCTGATTGAAGATTCAAGATAAGTTTGCTTAAAACCAAAGCAATATCTCTCCACTGTTAGATGGTCTTAGCTTGTTACACACAAATGAAATATACCTTCATTTAGATATGGGTAATCGTGCCTAAACATGTATATTGAGTTGGCTCAATAATAGTTAACCAAAGTTAGCCATATGAACACTTTTGTCTTAACCACATTCATCTAACACTTCTAGATCAAATATGATGATCAATCAAACATGAAAGATAATCAAATGAATCTAATTGTGTTACTCATAAATTTGTTCAATTGTTTATATCTCATAGAAGTATACAGGACACAATTGAAACGAAATCGGATTTGATTCATGATTGTACAAAGTAAATATACAAGAATCAATTCATGAACATTAAGCCACGGTTTGCAAAGATGGCATTCCTTAATTTACAAAAGTATTTGTTCATGAGTATGAAATCATACTTGACCGATTTTAGAACTTAAACCACTAAGTTTGCAAACGGGTACGCAAACTTTAGTTCCGGACTTTGGTCCTGTCCAGCAGTTTGCAAACTGGTATGCATACTGCTGTCCCGGACCGTAACTCAGGCAGGGCCATTCGCATACTGGTATGCAAACTTGTTTCCCGGAATTTAACAGTTAAAACTGTTCGCATACTGGTATGCAAACTTGGTTTACGAACCTGAATCATACCACAACAGTTTGCATATTGGTGTGCATACTGTGTTATATCCAGATGATAGGAGCTAAAAGAGGCTTTTCCTATGTTCTAATCTGCAAGTGCACAGAGCCTTGAAGGCAGTGGCAAGCACAGGTCTTTCCACAGGGAACTTGTGTATGCTAGATTATTCTAAGCTTTCTTGATCGAATTCGGGGGTAAGTGATGAGAGATACAAAGCTTTTGTTTATAGTCTTTACGATTGTATTGAAGGTTGCAAGACCGAGGCAAAATGAACTATAAAAGATGATTAAGAAGGATACTAGGATTGCCAATCCACCACTATTTCAAGTTATGCAATTCAACTAAAGTGAATATTCTTGTTCCTAAGGCGAGGTAAGGATAGTGTGTCAACTCTATCATATACCTAAGGGGTTTCACCATTTGAAGTTTCAAGTATCAACTCAGTACTACTCGAGCATTAGATGTCTAGTTAAGTACAAATAATCTAAGAGATAGCATTAGCAATCAAAATATGAGTGAACACACTCAACACAATGTAAACCTAACTACAATGGATGCATGACATTCATTGTGAGAGCGAGGCATTGAGATGTTAACAATGAAACTTTTTATCAATTAAAGCATGCCAAGAATAATTCACATTAAGTTGAACCACGGAACGAGCTAGGGTTTCATGTAAATCCTAGCAATACGTAATTATCCCATACTAAACATGCTAAAACAGGACTTCAAATTAAAATTACAAATTAAAACTAAGAACCCTAAATTGAAACTAAATCGATCGCCTCTCTCTTCCCTCAAAACATCAATATATACTCTTCACAATAATTCAAACTTTGTTACACACCAACCCAAACCCGATTTGCGCCTTGTCTTCCTCCTCGAATCGACCATGCGGGGTGGTTGATGAAAACCCTAGCTTCAATCATCTCTTACCTAGCTTCTAGGTTGATGAGAAGCTATGAAAGAGAAAATTGATGCAAGGGTGGCGGAGAAGGAGCTAGAGGAGTTGTTGTGACAGAAGAAGGGGATTGAGGTATGGTTGGGACTCTGCCATAGGCGTGGGAAGAAGTTGGTGGAGGTATGGTTGGGTAAGGTTTCTCTGAGGGAGGTATGGAGAAGAAAGAGAAAGTGGAAAAGAAAATGGGGATTAGCTCGAGTGGGTATAGGGTTAGGTGACTTTGCTGTGAGGTAGGTACATCGAATGATGATGAGACGGGCCTAGCGAGCGTTGGATCTTGGGGGACAGATCTGATCGGCTGAGGAAGTGTTGGGATGTTTTGGTGTTGGGCGGGAGTATCAAGCGAAGATGTGAACGATGGAGCGACCGTAGGATGTATCTAGACGCGATCTGAACGGCTTGGGATGCACGGGCTCGGATCCGGGTCGCGGGTCGGGTCTAGCTCAAGCCCATGTCTTCTAGATGAGTTGCTACTTGTTGGGTTGCAAGCATTGCTTGCGCGTGAGCTTTGGCTTTTCTGTTCCATAGATGCTCGACTCCAATTCTTCGCTCTGTGGACTCCTCAGTTTCTCCAGACTTTATTTAGTACCTAAAAACACAAAATTAATTAGTACAAATATTTATTCTTGAAAACAAAGAAAATACAGAATCTGGGATAATATCTGATTCTTGAGCACAAAAGATGAGTAAAATGCCAATAAAAAGGTGTATAAATATGCAATATTTGGCACTCATCAAATACCCCCAAACCTGAATTTTACTTGTCCTCAAGTGAAACAAAAATGAAGAAATCCTAACTATACCCCTGTCGCAGATCTCTCGAATGCATTTAGCATATGCACTAAGCCTTTAAACCCCTAGGTGTCCCTAGTGGACGAGTTGTAGTCTCGTGAGGGTTTACCAGAGGTGTACCCACAAAACCTTCTCCAACTTCAGAGTGTAAAAGAGTCTCAAGCCTCCAAGAAGCTATGAGGACATAGAGTTTCTGCATACTAGTAACAAGAAGTTAGAACTACTAAAGAACGCATTCTCATCCTTAAGTGTTGAGCGAGAAGTAACCATACCATATGAAAGAATTCGGATTCGATTGTGATCATAAGTCTCAACTTCTGCCTCACCATTAGGGTTTTATGATAATTGCACTCAAAAAGATCGCGTTTTTAGTCTCTCATGTGTGCAGGCAGGAATAAAGAGAGAAATCCTGCACACGTTGTAGGTAAGAAGGATAACCTTCCGAAATAATTTCTGGAGACTCCACAGATGTGTGGACAAAAAGAATCTTTTTCTGATGATCTCTAAGAAAGGAAATCAACCATTAGCAAGGGGTGGGAGTACTCACTCACTTCTCACCCGATCGGCAATTAATATCACTCTCTCATAAGAACCATAGAAACGTCTTCAATCTTCGGTCTTCGGTCTTCAAATGTTGATGAAGAACTTCTAAACTTCACAAAACTTGACAATTTTTAACTTTTCTACTCAAATTCCTTGTTGTTTGGATTTTTCTTTTTAAATTCTTCTTTACCATGGTGGTATCAAAACTAAGAAAATAAACTACAATATATATATATATATATATATATTTTTATTTTTTTTACATAAAAATAAAAATAATGAAACAACTAATGCCATGGACAAAGGATTTTATCACTCAATTTTTCACAACTTGTATTGTCTTGATTTTATAAACTTCATTAATTCTCATCCTCTTTTTCTTTGTTGTATGTAAACCTTGGACTATATCAACTTTCTTCAAATATTCTGATGTTGCTCCGCTTGCTGACGATGATGTGTTTCTATGGATCTTGATGATTGAGAGAGAGAGAGTAATGCTAACTGCAAATCGATATTTAGAAGGAGTTTTCATCTTTAGACGTCACCCTCATGATTGACGGAATTAGCACTCAAGAGATCAAAAGTAGTCTTTGAAAGTGGTGCGAAGTTGGGTAGCTCACCATTCCTACCCGGAATTGACGTACGGTGACACACACTCTAAAAGCTTTTCTAGAAAGTCACAAAGAGTGAAGGTCGGTACCTCGCTTGATGTAAAATGGGTAGTCTCCACTATGGTTGATCACAATTCTACTACCGAATATCTAAACAGCACCTAATTCGCCCTCCGGTATGGTTAAATCCAACTTTAACGCTCTAATCAACTAAGGAACCCGATTGCGTTTTCCAGTACTTCCAAGTTCTGTTATTTCGGTCAGACTCTCTATGTAAACATAGCTAGAAGCATGCTAGTGACTCTAAAATCTCTAAAAGTTGGAGGTTTTTATGCAATTTTTTTTTTTTTTTATATACAAAGAAGTAAAACAAAAAGACTAAAAACTCTATATGCAAATCACACCCCCAAACCTAGATCAAACATTGTCCTCAATGTGTCAACAGATACGAAGAATTTAAACAGTCACATACCAAGAGAACTATGTTGAGAGGAGAAAAGGGAAGAGATTACCGGGTGCAAGAGGGTGTTGCCAAACCATAGAAAGATGAATGCTTTGAAAGCAAACAATCACGAGCGCAAGACAAAAAGGTTGGTTAGCACACATCAAAATTATGCAAAAAGAAAAAGAAAAGGGAAAGATGATGGATGTTTAGTCCATAAGTATGTACACGAGTGAACTAGATCAGTCCACACAGATGGGGTCTTCCAAGTCAACGGTCTCAACTTCGGTGGAAGATGCTCAGAAATGGTTTCAATCTCGACCATTGACTTTGAAAATGTTCTTGTTTCTTTGGGTTTTCAACTTCTCTGACTCCATGGGGAAAGACAGACGTATCACGAATGGTCCAGACCATCGGGAACGTAGCTTTCCGGAAACAAATGCAACCTAGTGTTGTACAATAAAACTTTTGACCTGGGGTGAAAGACTTGCGCGAGAATGCGCTTGTCGTGAAACACCTTCATCCTATGTTTGTACGTTTTTGCACTATCATATGCATCATTTCTCAATTCTTCTAACTCATTGAGTTGAAGTTTTCTACGGTACCCGACTTTATCAAGATCAAAATTCAACTTTTCACACCAAAGTATGCACGGTGTTCTAACTCAACAGGTAGATGACATGCTTTTCCGTACACAAGTCTCGTAAGGCGACATCCCAATGGGAGTCTTGTAGGCAGTCCTATAGGCCCATAAAGCATCATTTAAGCGCAAAGACCAATCTTTCCTAGAAGGATTGACGGTCTTCTCAAGGATATGCTTAATTTCCCTATTAGACACTTCCACTTGGCCACTTTGGTTTGAGGATGGTAAGGTGTTGCGACCTTGTGAGTGATTCCATACTTGTGCACTAGTGATTCAAAGGGTCTATTGCGAAATGACTACCTCCATCACTGATTATCGCTCTCGGGGTTCCAAAACGGGAGAAAATGTTCTCCTTAAGAAAAGAAAGAACAACTTTATGGTCGTTGGTTTTGGATGCAATGGCCTCTACCCACTTGGAGACATAATCGACAGCTACAAGGATGTACAACTTACCTTCGAATTCGGAAATGGACCCATGAAATCAATGCCCCAAACATCAAACAGCTCAACAATCAATATGGGTTGTAAGGGCATCATGTTTCTCCTAGATATACTTCCTAGTTTCTGGCATCGGTCACAAGCAACACAGAATGCATGGCAATCCTTAAACAGTGTTGGCGATTAGAAACCGCTTTGCAAGATCTTTGCAAATAGTTTTCTTGGCACTAAAGTGGCCTCCACATGCATGGTCATGACAGAAAGAGATGACGTCCCTTTGTTGAAGTGGGGACACATCTCCTAATGATTTGGTCTTGGCAAAGTACTTAAACAAATATGGGTCATCCCAAAGGAAATGTTTAACTTCAGCCAAGAACTTGGAACGGTCTTGTTTAGACCAATGCAAGGGCATTCTACCGTAGTAGCAAGGTAGTTCACAATATCGACAAACCAAGGCATCTCGGACACAAGCATCAATTGCTCATCGGGAATGATTCCCTAATCAACAGAGACTCATCAGAAGATTCAACATTCAACCTAGACAAGTGATCGGCAACAACATTCTCTGACCCTTTCTTATCTCGAATTTCGAGGTTGAACTCTTGTAGCAAGAGTATCCATCGAATTAGACGAGCCTTAGCATCTTTCTTAGACAAAAGATATCTTAATGCAGCATGATCAGAATAAATGATGACCTTAGACCCTATCAAATAAGATCTAAACTTGTCTAATGCAAACACTTGACTAGCAACTCCTTCTCGGTGGTGGAATAATTCAATTGAGCATCATTAAGTGTTTTACTAGCATAGTAGATCACATAAGGGAGTTTGTCTACTCGTTGGCCCAAAAACGACTCCTACAAGATAGTCGGACGCATCACACATAATCTCAAATGGTAATGACCAATCGGGGGTCGACTATAGGGGCAGATGTAAGGAGAGCCTTCAGTTGCTCCCATGCTTCCTTACAAGCATCATCAAAGACAAATGCAACATCTTTTGCAAGAAGATTGCACAAAGGTCGTGAAATTTTACTAAAGTCTTTGATGAATCGGCGGTAAAAACCCGCATGGCCTAGAAATGATCGATGTCCCTCACGTAACGAGGTTGAGGCAACTGTTGAATGAGATCTACCTTGGCTTTGTCTACTTCTATGCCTTTTCCGAGATGATATGCCGTAAAACAATGCCTGAATTAACCATAAAATGGCATTTTTCCCAATTCAAGACCAAACTCTTCTCCTTACACCTAACTAGCACACATGTGAGGTGATGCAAACACTCATCAAATGAAGATCCAAACACGAGAAAAATCATCCATAAAAATCTCAAGGAACTTATCTACCATGTCGGAAAAAATGCTCATCATGCAACGTTGAAAAGTAGCGGGTGCATTGCACAGCCCAAAAGGCATACGACGATAAGCAAATGTTCCATAAGGACATGTAAATGTGGTCTTTTGTTGGTCTTCGGGTGCTATGTGAATTTGGTTGTAGAGAATAGCCATCTAAGAAACAAGTAGTACTTATGTTTGGCTAACCTTTCCAGCATTTGGTCAATGAAGGGAAGGGGAAAATGGTCTTTCTTGGTTCGTGTTCGATTTTCTATAATCAATACATACTCGCCACCCAGTGGTCACACGGGTGGGAAGGAGCTCATTCATCTCGTTTTGAACAACAGTAATGCCAGACTTCTTGGGTACTACCTGTATAGGACTGACCCACTGGCTATCAGGGACGGGGTAGATGATACCCGTGTCAAGCAGTTTCAGAATCTCACCCTTGACAACATCTCTCATGTTGGGGTTAAGTCTCCTTTGCATTTCCCTAGATGGTTTAGTGTTCTCCTCAAGGTTTATGTGATGCATGCAAATTGTGGGATTTATACCCTTAAGATCGGAGATGGTCCAACCTAAGGCTCTTTTATGCTCTTTAAGTACTTCTAAAAGTTGACTTTCCTGTTCCGTGTCTAAACATGATGCAATAATCACAGGTAAAGTCTCAGAAGGACCTAAGAATGCATACTTCAAGGTATCGGGTAAAGGTTTCAAATCAAGCTTAGGTGGTGTATCAAGAGGTGGGGCAGATTTGGTATCAGAGAGTGGAAGGGGTTCCACTGCATTCTGCCATTTAGCAATATCCATGGGTGGCACAGACTCTAGCAAAGAGTGGACTTCACTAATGTACTCAGACTCAAAGAGATCTAAGTCAAAGTTATCTAAACATGCTTGCACAGGGTCCACTGACAAAATGTCGGGCAATGAGTCTTGAATTAGACTCTCAATCATGTTAACCTCGTGCAATTCATCATCATCACACTCTATGGGTTGTTGGTTCACACGAAAGACATTCAGTTCTACAGTCATGTTGCCAAAAGACAAATTCAATATCCCGCTACGACAATTTATGATAGCGTTTGACGTTGCCAAGAAGGGACGTCCTAAGATTACGGGGATATGATTTTCAGGATTTTGCACAGGTTGGGTATCCAACACAATGAAGTCCACAGGGAAATAAAATTTATCAACCTTGATTAGCACATCTTCAACGATTCCCCGAGGGATTCGCACAAATCTGTCCGCTAATTGTAGCGTGACAGAGTGGGTTGCAATTCCCAAGACCTAAATCGCACACACAGAGAATATGGCGGTAGATTCACACTAGCTCCTAAGTCCAATAAAGCTTTTCGATTGTATGCTCACCTATAGTACAAGAGATAGTCGGGCTACTGGGTCTTTAAACTTAGGTGGGGTTTTGTTTTGAATAATTGAACTTACTTGCTCGGTGAGAAAGGCACGCTTATGCACATGAAGCTTTCGCTTTTGTGTGCACAGTCCTTCAAAAACTTAGCATAGGCGGTATTTGCACGATTGCTTAGAGAAATGGAATGTTTATGTTAACTCTTTTGAACAATTCCAACATCTCGTTGTATTGGTACCCCCATACGTTGCACCAACCGTTGTGGAACCGGAGCAACGGGAACATGACTTGGCACAGAACATCTATATTAGTAGGACTCTTGGTTTTCTCAATGGGCTCGATTCTTTCTCTACGGTAGATGTTTGGTGGTGTTGTGTGTACTTGGGAGTCGATGTAGACTCGTTTGAAGGTGGTACACCTACATGGTTCTCAACAATTCTACCACTACGGAGAGTGGTGACAAGATTCGCTTGACTATGTGAAGTTTCATTGCGGGTAGAGGAGCCTCGCTCGAAACACGATCTTTGGATTTTGTAGGGGTTGACTAGGGAATTTTCCTTTCTCTCTCTCATTCAATGCATCATGATTTGCCCTATCTTAAGATCTAGGGTTGTGAGACGTTGGTCGGTAGTTTTCTCAAGTTTTGAAAGACCTTGGGTCAACGAGAATGACACGATCTTCCAAGCTAGTCTTTTTCTCTACGAGTGTTGAGGGGGTGGTTGTACTTGGGGGTTTCTAGGATATGAGTATCCTTGGTTGTTATGTGTTGGTCCCCCTTGTACAGGTCCCTTGGACCATGAGAAGTTAGGGTGATTCCTCCACCACTGGGTTGTAGGTTTGAGAATAAGGGTTGTTCTCTTGTCTACGGTACAATGCATTGGCTTGCTCGGACTTGGACTCTTGAAATGCATATAAACGGACAGTTTGTCCACTAAGTGGTCAGAACTATGGCATGCGGCACAAGTGGCCCTATCAATTTGGTCACGGAGAGTAGGGGAATTTGATTTTACATTCTTTTCCAACTCAAGCACTTCTATTCTCCGGGCCAAAGAAGCCATTTTTGCATTTCCCTCAAAGTCAGACTCGATTCTATGAACATTGTTGGTAGGGGTAGTCCGTTTCGGTTCTCGTATGGACTCCCATTGTTGAGTCTTTTCAGCGACTTCGATTAGAAAAGCCCAAGCGTCATCGGCACTCTTGTCAATAAATGCACCATTGCACATTGACTCGACTGTGGTTCGGGTTCTAACATCTAGACCCTCATACAATATTTGCACGAGTCTCCATTTTTCAAAACCATGGTGGGGACATTGGAGTAATAATTCATTGAATCTCTCCAAGTACTTTGCTAGAGTTTTCGTCGTCTAATTGTACAAAACCATTTAGACTCTGGTGAATTGACGCCGTCTTATGGTTTGGGAAAAACTTTTTAAAAACTCTTTTGTGAGGTCATCCCAGGTTCTAATGGATTGTGGTTGTAGGGCATGAAGCCAAGACTTGGCCTTGTCTTTCGTGAGAAAAAGGAAATAATCTCAATTTGAGGGACTCCTCGGCATTTGGTTAAAACGCAGAGTCCCACAAATATCCTCAAAGTCTCTCACGTGATGGTAGGGGTTCTCGGCATTGACCCCTCTAAACACGGGTAGCATATGAATGGTGCTTGCTTTGGTTCAAACCGACAAGCATCTATTTGAGAATGATGCAAGAGGGGCTGGGTTGCCCTAGTTGGGTACATGTAGTCCTTGAGACTACGGGGTTGGTTTTGTTCATCACCCATGGTTTCGATTCGGATGGGCTTTACGATGGAATTGGGCTTTCGGTAGAAGAACCGGGTATGCTAACGATTTCGTGGGCGGATTCTAACTAGTCGATTTGTTTGGTCTCTAAAAGACACAATCATAGCCTAGCACGCGCCTCTAGCATGTTAATACACAAACAAGTTCAACACAGGAAAGCAAAGACTCAAAAATGACCCACTAAAACAAGACTCAAACCCAAGAAATTGGTTATTGGTGTTGTAGAGCCCAGCTGAAAAGGTTGGTTCCATCCCAAAAGATATAAGTTGAAATTGTTGCACGGCTCAGATGATTGGGTTGAGAAATGTATGGCCCAGTTTTTGTGGTGTTGGGCTCGGATTTGTGCAAGCCCAGAAGTGGGTTGATAATGCACAGCCCAGAATTGAAGTGAGCCCAGTAGTTGGGTTTTTGTTTTTGGCAGGTTTACGGCCCAGGTTTGTGGGCTGAGAGATCAGTGGAATGCAAAGCCCACAAATAGGTTTTAGCTTAAGCAGCCCAGGGTTGTGTAAACAGCCCAGCAGTATGGCTGAAGTTTGGCAGATTGCCAGGCCAGTGGTGGTGGACTCGGAGCGAGTGACACCGGTTCTAGCTCAATTGATTTGGCACGTGGTCCGTTGGTGCTAGGTTGGCAACTCGGCCACCGGGCGTGTGTGCACACTGGTTAGGTGGTCACAAATGCTCGGACAAGGAACAACACGGCTTGAGCACGGCTTGGGCAATCAACAAGAGAGTAACAAAGACAAAGACAAGTAAAGAAGAAAAAGTTTTGTGAAAGGTGCACGGGGTAGAGGTTGTGCTCACTCAATGGTGCAAGCATGTGCCAGGTTTGTGTTGTTGAAAAACAATCTAACTAATCACAAATCTTGATACTTAACGAGATCATTCACACACCACATGTCACACAAATTCGGGGCATGCATAAAAATCAAGAAAGCAAATGTTAGCTGCTCATAACATGCTCAACACGAGCAAGCAAAGACTCAATTATCAACAGGCATGCTCGGGTGTAAAACAATTGAAGTTGTTAGCTGGCTCGGTTGAGTTTGTGGCATCAACTCACTCGGATATCAAAAGTCCGAGTTGATGTCAAACTCGAGCTCGGGGTTTTGCGGAGAACACACAAGGCAAGGCTTCACAGAGCGGGGTTGGGAAGGAAATTTGCTTGAATGTAGTGAGATAGCTCACAGTTTTGTGGAGTCAACTCACTCGGTTGACTTCACTTAACTTTCACAGATTAAGCTCACGAACTTGCAGCTACGGGGGCTTGCGGGGGCTTAAGCTTAGGGGCTAGCAAGGCAAAGCAACACATAAAACAAATGCACAGATGCAAAAGAATATGCTCAGGTGCACAGGGCTCAACAAGGTTAAAGGTCTAGCAGAATAAGGTTTAGAGATCAATACCACCAGTGCAATACTGGGTTTAGGCACTCCACAGTGGGTTGCTCCTTTGTTTATCTTGAGTTTGCTCCACAAGTACCTGCCTTCTCAAGAGAAAATTTCAGTTCTCGAACTGGCAAAGCTTAAGCAAGCACATTAAGATACTTATGCTGAAATTTTTAGAAACAAAGATTCTTGGCAAAGCAACAGATGAGTATGCTCAATGTACAGGGATGCAATTGACAGTAAGTAAACAAGGATAAGACTGAAATTCAATGATGATTCAAGGCAACAAAAGACAGCACTTATGATTTAAAGCAATTATGTATGGGGCAGGGTTGAAAACAGTGAAGTTAAGCTCTAATGAACAAGTAGCATGCTACCAGTTCCCCGGCAGCGGCGCCAAAAACTTGATAGGAGCTAAAAGAGGCTTTTCCTATGTTCTAATCTGCAAGTGCACAGAGCCTTGAAGGCAGTGGCAAGCACAGGTCTTTCCACAGGGAACTTGTGTATGCTAGATTATTCTAAGCTTTCTTGATCGAATTCAAGGGTAAGTGTGAGAGATACAAAGCTTTTGTTTATAGTCTTTACGACTGTATTGAAGGTTGCAAGACTGAGGCAAAATGAACTATAAAAGATGATTAAGAAGGATACTAGGATTGCCAATCCACCACTATTTCAAGTTATGCAATTCAACTAAAGTGAATATTCTTGTTCCTAAGGCAGGTAAGGATAGTGTGTCAACTCTATCATATACCTAAGGGGTTTCACCATTTGAAGTTTCAAGTATCAACTCAGAGTACTACTCAGAGCATTAGATGTCTAGTTAAGTACAAATAATCTAAGAGATAGCATTAGCAATCAAAATATGAGTGAACACACTCAACACAATGTAAACCTAACTACAATGGATGCATGACATTCATTGTGAGAGCAGGGCATTGAGATGTTAACAATGAAACTTTTCATCAATTAAAGCATGCCAAGAATAATTCACATTAAGTTGAACCACGTAATGAGCTAGGGTTTCATGTAAATCCTAGCAATACGTAATTAGCCCATACTAAACATGCTAAAACAGACTTCAAATTAAAATTACAAATTAAAACTAAGAACCCTAAATTGAAACTAAAACCGATCGCCTCTCTCTTCCCTCAAAACATCAATATATACTCTTCACAATAATTCAAACTTTGTTACACACCAACCCAAACTCCGATTTGCGCCTTGTCTTCCTCTGAATCGACCATGCGGGGTGGTTGATGAAAACCCTAGCTTCAATCATCTCTTACCTAGCTTCTAGGTTGATGAGAAGCTATGAAAGAGAAAATTGATGCAAGGGTGGCGGAGAAGGAGCTAGAGGAGTTGTTGTGATGAAGAAGGGGATTGAGGTATGGTTGGGACTCGCCATAGGCGTGGGAAGAAGGAGGTGGAGGTATGGTTGGGTAAGGTTTCTCCGAGGGAGGTATGGAGAAGAAAGAGAAAGTGGAAAAGAAAATGGGGATTAGCTCGAGTGGGTATAGGGTTAGGTGACTTTCTTTGTGAGGTAGGTACATCGAATGATGATGAGGCGGGCCTAGCGGCGTTGGATCTTGGGGGACAGATCGATCGGCTGAGGAAGTGTTGGGATGTTTTGGTGTTGGGCGGGAGTATCAAGCGAAGATGTGAACGATGGAGCGACCGTAGGATGTATCTAGACGCGATCTGAACGGCTTGGGATGCACGGGCTCGGATCCGGGTCGCGGGTCGGGTCTAGCTCAAGCCCATGTCTTCTAGATGAGTTGCTACTTGTTGGGTTGCAACTGTTGCGCGCGGGCTTTGGCTTTCTGTTCCATAGATGCTCGACTCCAATTCTTCGCTCTGTGGACTCCTCGGTTTCTCCAGACTTTATTTAGTACCTAAAAACACAAAATTAATTAGTACAAATATTTATTCTTGAAAACAAAGAAAATACAGAATCTGGGATAATATCTGATTCTTGAGCACAAAAGATGAGTAAAATGCCAATAAAAAGGTGTATAAATATGCAATATTTGGCACTCATCACCAGACAAAGGTAAATTGTTCTAAACTCCCATTTTAATCATTGAAACATCCTTAGAAGACGATAATAGCTGTCTCACACAAACTATTATCTTATAAGTAATTTTTAAGTGATCGAATGATCAATATGAAACATTCCGAGTCGAAATCAAATGATTGTCTCATACAAATCATGTAAGATGTTTCAAGGAAATTTTCACATGATCATCTTTTGACTTATTATTTAGTTTCCAACAAATAAATTGTTTCCAACTAAACTTGTCAAGAATAATGATGAACATAGATAAAGCAGAAAGCTTCCAACACATATTTAGAGAAATAGATAACCAATTTAAACTCAGCTCGAAAATAACAAATGTGTATAATATAAAAGTCTATATATCTATACGACTTAGTATCATTAGGAGATAGAATAGAATAGACTTCTGAGTGATAGATAAGTTTTAGTCTCCACATACCTTTTGTTGATGAAGTTCCTCCAAGCTCTCTTCAGTAGATCTTCGTCTTCAATCGATGAACGTCGTGAAGTCTAAAGCTCAACTACACATTCTATCCTAATCCGAGTCATAGCTATAAGTATACTAGAAATCAAGACTTATAGTTTTGATCACCTAAACTTGACAAACAAGCTTGAGATAGCAACACTTGTGAGTTCGACCGAGTAGTGTTCTGACAGAAACAATAATTTTTAGTTTATGATGTTTTTATCTACAGGTCATATATGTGTAACTCTTGTTTTTACGGTTAAAACGAGCCAAAAATCACTGAATTCGGACATTGTATGCAAAAGTTATGTCTAAAACAGTTTCGTGTGTGGATTCATGTTGTGATCCATCACAAGTAATCATTGTAACTGATCCTGGTGATTGGTATGACCCATCACAAGTAATCACCGTAACTGGTCCTAGTGATTGGTGTGATTGGTCCATTTGAAGGAGTGTAAAACTGTTTTGCCTATAACTTCTTCGTCCGAACTGGGAATGACCTCATTCTTTTTGCGTTGGTTTCGTAATTAATTCCCTAAAAGATTGAGGTAATTTAAATACGTGATTTTATGTTGAATATTTATGGGGTATTGCAAATTGGATTTATGAGATGTCTGATTTCGGTTTTTATTAACCTTAATATTCGATCTCATATGGTGTAACCCTTATGATTTGTGTGGCTTTTTGATTTAGCGGGATTAAGTTCTAGCCCATGTTGGTAAGATTTATCAAAGGATCATAAGGTGTTCCGATTGAAACGCATATGTGAAAAGCCACAATATGTTGAATCAATTTATGTTTACATGAGTTGTGTTTAGCATAACATATGTGTTTCGGTTTTTCAAATTTTGTTATTGGCACGCATTAGTTAAAAACGATTCAACCTTTCTCTGGTAAAGGTTGCTTTTTGATTTAACGGGATTAAGTTCTAGCCCATGTTGGTAGGCTTTATCAAAGGATCATAAGGTGTTCCGATTGAAACTCATATGTGAAAAGCCACAATATGTTGAATACAAATAGTTTTATATTAAACTTTTGTTGTTGTTCTTTTGTTCTTACGAGAGGATGATGACACACTGGGGGAGAGTTCTTATTTGAACTTGCGCTTAATGATATATCTTTCTGGGGAGTTGTGGCTGCGGAAATTGAGGTAACGATTTTATTTGTTAGTTAATTGTTTACCTATTTAAGGAAAGCCTGTTTATATTGCATATATTTTCCTTTTGCTTAAAAAAATTCCGGTACAATTGATATGTTCCATTATGTTGTGTATGAATTGTTTATGTGATTCAATTGTTTCGGGTTAAGAAAAATTGTGTCAATTTATTTGGCTTATTCTTTGGTATCTTCTTTATTATTGGGTATCAAGTGTTTTTGCTTAACGAAATTCGGTGCAATTGCGGTGTTGTAATGTATATATTTGTTTTAATTGCTTCCGGTTAAGAAAATAATTGTGCAAGTCAATTTATTTTGGTTTGTACCTATTGTTTGTGGCTTAAAAAAATACGGGATCATTTGTTTAGTCCAATTGATGTTGGATAAGAGCAACTAAGTTAATTCTTATCTTAGTTAGACTTATCAATTGGAGGATTCGGTTATTCAAGTCTAATCGAATGAAAAATCTAGTTAACTAACCTAGTGTTTGTCTTGTCTTAAGGGAAAGGTCTAAGTTATTGTCTGAATAATTAGAGCCTAATGAGAAAAATAAAGTTAATTCTGATCTTTATTTTGGTTTTATCGAAACAAGCGATTGTGCATACACAATAAGTTCAACAAGGAAATTAAGCATCTTAATCAAATTGTTGGACTATTGAGGAAAATTTCTTCGGGAAATTGTTTCCTTGATAAAATATTGAAACTAAATTACTTTTGTAGTTTCGTTTTAATATTGGTTATCAAAAATGGTATGTGAAACCTTCGTGTTTAACTATAGGTTGTATACAAGTCTTCTAGATTTGTAAGATCCTTTCGGTTCGTCCTTTATTTGCTCGAACCTTTGTCATTTTGTGACAAAAAATGGGAGAAATATATGGAGTAAACAAGTGATTTTTAATCACTAGGAAAGGACAACTGTGCTCAAACGTTATATCTAAAGAAAGAGCAAAGCATTGACTAAGGGGGAGAAACATATCATATTGTTGTGTAGTATTAAGAGTACAAAATGGGAATAACAAATATGTTCGGATTGGATATTTACCTAGCTTTCCTTAAGGTGGAGTAAAATCTTTTGTTATTCAAATGTCAACAACGGCATTTATTGATTGAATATATGCAGGTTATTGTGCTTGTTAGAGCATAGCTTGGTTGAACCCACCAAGCGTTGGTATGTCAAGGGGAGCTTGTGGAACTTATAACTAAGTCTCGGATTAGGATAGAAAGTGCAGTTGAGCTTTAGACTTCACGGCGTTCATCGATTGAAGACGAAGAACTACTAATGGGAACTTAACTAAGCGTTGACATACACGATCCTTGTAATTGGTGTAACCGGTCCTAGTAATTGGTGTAACCGATCCTGGTAATTGGTGTAACCGATCCTAGTGACTTGTGTAGCCGATCACAAGCAATACCATGAGAATATGGTAACCGGTCCTAGTAATTGACGTAACCGATCCTGGTAACTGACGTATGTGTGTTCGATTACAAGTAATCCATATTGAGGTAGAACCGATCCTTGTGATTGGTAGAACCAATTGAACCCATGATTGTGATTTGATACTTGATCAATCACATAGTTGTCTTGGAATACAGATGAACCAATTCTAATCTTGTTTGGAAGTGTGGTATAATCGATTCCAAGATTGTAAATATGAAAGAGGATTTAAAAAAGATGTCAACATCCTTTGAACACGAATAGTAACTCTTATCTTTTATTGTTCAAAGATATTCCTTAATTACTCAAGGAGATCCTGGTCCGAAATAAATTAAGAATCTTTTAATTAAGGTTGTTAGTTTTATATGCTTTAATTACCAGCAATTAAATGCATATCTCTAGAGAATAATAATTAGTAATGTGCATTTAATAATTGGAGATTTTCTATTGAGAGATTTTGGAAAATATTGGACAAAGCATTTCCAGGAATTATGAAAACCGATTTGGGCATTTATTGCATATCATGAGAATATTCGGTTTTGGAAATTCCTTGGTGTCCAAACATCCTTGGTCTATAAATACATAAGTTTGCATTTTTAGCAAACTATCCTAAGAGCCAGGCAAACTTCATCTTTTTGTTGTTTCTGGTGGAGCCGTCTATCCGGAGAGGAAAATACCATAATTAGGCGAAATCTCTTACGACCGCTCATTTAAAGACTTTTGTGGGATCAAGAAGCTCTACGAGTACCATTGGTGGGAAACTAGATAATAACAGTTTATTAGTTTTCGATTGATTTGATTGACTAACGGTTGTTGAACTTTGATTGCACCTAGCTTGTTTATTCTTGAGAATCTTCTCTTCTGATATAAGATTCACTCAAACTAGATCGAAGTGTCGACGGGATCTTTAAAACTGTTTATATATCTAAAGACATCTTGTGATAATCCATTGTTAACAGACTCCGTTCTGTGCGTGATTGATCACAAGAGATTCAAGTGGCGTTGTGCAGGTTTAATTGATGATTAAAGAAGGCTTGAAGACGAAGAAGATTTCTTATTGGTTTCTCATATCTTTGTGTAGCAGAAACCTTAATCGGTTGGGATCCAACTAGAATCAGATTTATTCGATTGATTAGTTGCGTGAGATCGGCATCACTTTATAGTTCCTTGTTGGATTATATATTGATTGATTGCAAATCTAAACTCTGCTACTTCGATAGTTGTTGGATAGATTGATCTAACCAGACAAAGGAGTTTATTAGTTTAAACGGAAGAGCCTTTGCATATGACTTGAGATATCTTTATTAGAAAGAATCAATAGAGTTGTTACCAAACAAATTTGTTGTTCTACTGTTTGGAATACGATCCAAAGGAATTGTTCCAGTGCGTGCACTTAATGAATGTCGGAAGCACGCAGGGATACTGAAGAAACTAAGTGAACTAGGTTTAGTTGCTTGGTCTCAACTATACGAAGTTTTTTGGTTTATACTTTGTATAGCGGCTTAATTATGAGAGTATTCAATTCTGGACTTGGTCCCGGGGTTTTTCTGCATTTGCGGTTTCCTCGTTAGCAAAATCTTGTTGTGTCTTTTACTTTTCTATTTCCGCAGTTATAACTAAAAGTAAAATACACAAATGTTAACTCTGTATTACTTGATAGTGATCCTATAGAGTTTGGTTAAGTCCGAACCTATTATCAAGTAATCACACTTTGATTGTTGTATTGTCTCGATCTCGCATCCATAGACGATCACACAAAGTGTGAATACCGACTTGTCGTATTGTCTCGACTTTGTCTATAGACAATCACTTTCGGTAAGAGGACTAATAGGTGGATAATTTAAAGATTGTGGTGTATTTGGGTACCCTCGTCTTTTCAGAATGAATCTTTGTATATTCCGCAATATCGATCCTTCCCTGATCCACTTCTATGTGAAAGTACTGTACGGCTCCGTAAGTTCTCGTATGTTGAGCATTTCCAATTAAATTAATCATGCGTTCTCTTGTGGTTAATTTAATTGAATTTTCTGGATACAAATTCATGTTTCATGCAATTTGTTATGTCCAAAGAAATCCTTCTTTTCTTGTAAAAGTAAGGTTGCCCTTGTTGTTCTCTCGGGAATTACATTTTATGGGGGAGAGTTCTTAATTGAACTTGTGCTGAATTGCCAAATCTTTGTGGGGAGTGCGGCTGTGGAATATTGTAGGAGTTTTCTTGTATCTTTATAAACTCCCTGATGAATACACTAAGTTTCGACTATGTGAAATCATCGAAACAAAGTTGATATGTTCTCTTTTAGTCATGAAGTATCTCTATGAGAATTTCATTATGATACCACTAGTTTTCGTACCTTTTCCAATTTATATTGACAAAAAGGGAAAAAATTAATGTGTAGTTCACACTACAAATACATATGGTTTACGGATCATTATGTAAGGGGGAGTGGTTTTCATTGTGAGATGAAATATTGACTAAGGAGGAGTGATACATATAACCATAGTATTGTTGTCAAAGTTGTGATACAATTGAACTTTGATACTGTGTAATAATACTATGACACTGTATAACAATGATTGAGAGTTACTGTTTTATCATTGTTATAGATACGGATCTTCAACAACGATGATGCTGAGTTGAACACGTTCAGAATCACTGGAGTACTTGGAAGTGACGAAGATTTCGAGTAATGTTGAAAAACCAAGGAAATCAAGCATTTGGATGAGAAGCTACAAAGTTTATTTATTTTGTAATCCATATGTATTGATAGTTTTGTCACTAAAATTGACAAAAAGAGAGATTGTTAGGGCACTGCTCGGTCGAACTCGCAAGCGTTGCTATCTCAAGCTTATTTGTCAAGTTTAGTTGCCAAAACTAAAAGTCTTGATTTCTAGTCTACTTATAGCTAAGTCCCGGATTAGGATAGAAAGTGTAGTTCAGCTTTAGACTTCACGACGTTCATCGATTGAAGACGGAGAACTACTAAGGGGAACTTGTGGAACTTCATCAACAAAAGGTATGCGGAGACTTAAACTCATCTATCACTCAAAAGTCTATCTACTCTATATCTTATTTCAGACAGAAGTCGTATAGCTATATAGACTTCGATTATACACATTTGATATTTCGAGCTGAGTTTAACTCGCTTACATATTTCTCGAAATATGTGTTGGTAAGCTTTCGCTTTAACCAAATTCATCTTATATTCTTGATGAAAGTTAAACGATGATCATGTGAGAATCGCCTGGTAACATCTTACATGATTTGTGTGAGACAGTCATTTGATGTAGACTCGAAATGTTTTGCATTGATCTATCGATCACTTGAAAATTGCTTTGAAGCTAATAGTTTGTGTGAGATAGCTATTTTCTTTTTCCAAGAATGTTTCAATGATTGAAATGAGAGTTTAGAACAATTAACCATAATTGGATATAACACAGTATGCATACTTGTATGCTAACTGTTGCAAGTTATTCCAAGCCTGGAAACCATGGTATGCATACCCGTATGCGTACTGGTTGGTTTAATGAAAGTCCGAGAACTTAGTATGCATACTCGTATACGTACTGGCATAAGTTCATGTCCGGAAATTCAACTGAGTTTGGAAGGTATGCGTACTGTTCGCATACTGGCGAACCCAAACTAATTCCGGTCACTTAGGTATGCGTACCCGTTTGCATACTTGAGTAGGTTATGTTCTAAAATTGGTTTGTTCATGAACTAATACATTTATATAATAAGGATTGCAATCTTTTGCAAACCGTGGCTATAATGTTCATGAATTGATTCGAGTGAATCAAAATCGATTTTGCTTCAATTGTGTCTTGTATACTTCTACGAGAATATAAACAATTGAACAACTCTATAACTAGTTTCATTTGAGTAATTTGAACTATTCATGGTTAAGATGAATAAGGTTGATACGAAAGTGTTCATATGACTAACTTCGGTTAACTATTATTTAGCCAACAAGGTGTACACGTTTAGGTACAGTTACCTGTATCTAAATAAGGTCACTTTTTATTTGTGTGTAACAAGCTAAGTTCGATCTAACGGTTGAAAGATATTAGCTTGAGTCTAATCAGGTTTTCATCTAACAATGAATATTGAATGCTTTGTTACCAAGGTAACATTGATTGCAAACCATGATTTGAAGACTATATAAGGGAGAACCCTAGCAACTGGGAAACATAATCCCCACACCTCATGTGTGATACTAGTTGCGACTAGAGTCGATTCTCCTTTAACCTAGGTTTTTCTAAAAGAAGACTTCATTAGGATTGTGAAGCCAGACCCAACTATTTTCTCTGTAGTTGTGTGTTCTGATCATGCTGTTTTCAATCGTATTGAGTACTATCTTCTCTAAGATTTGCTCGAGATTTATTCTCCGATAGGCAAGACAAAAAGTAGTCACAAACATCTTCGTCTTATCGTTTGTGATTCCACAATATCTTGTTTCGGTACTATACGATTAAGATTATTGTGAGGTGACTGATATTACTAGGCTGTTCTTCGGGAATATAAGTCCGGTGTATCAATTCGTTTCTGTTCACCTTGATTTATCAAAAGACGGAACAAAACTCATAGGTATTTATGTGGGACAAATTTATCTATTCAATAGACTTTTCTGTGTGAGATAGATTTGTTTATCAAGTCTTCGACTTTGGGTCGTAGCAACTCTTAGTTGTGGGTGGGATCATCTAAGGGAATCAAGTGCGTTGAGTCCTGCTGGGATTCAGAGGCGTAAGGAACGCGACTGTACCTTGATCAATGTGAGACTGGTTAGGTCTCAACTACATTCCAGTCCGAAGTTAACTTGAAGTAGGCTAGTGTCTGTAGCGGCTTAATACAGCGTGGTGTTCAAATCTGGACTAGGTCACGGGGTTTTTCTGCATTTGCGGTTTCCTCGTTAACAAAAGTTCTGGTGTCTGTGTTATTTCTTTTCCGCATTATAATTTCTATATAATTGAAATATCACAGGTTGTGCGTTAAGATCAATCAATTAGATAATCCAACATTTGGTTGTTGATATAAGTTGATTGACACTTGAACATTGGTCTTTGGTACTGTTCAAGTTGTTTCACATAATAATCAGGCTCGCTGATTTCTATCTGTTTGATTTGTTGATTACATTGTGAAACAGAGATACAACTCTTGTATATATTTCCATTGATTGAGCCTGACTGTCTAGTTGATTCTCTTGGAATTATATTGGAGTTTGTCCATACAGATTGCCTAAACGAAATATTGGGCGAGGTTGTTAGACCCCCACTTTTTCAAAAAACATTTTTGCTTATGACTTATGCGATTAACTTTTGCTTTTATCTCCAATATCCATACACACTCTTAGCCGTTGGCGATATGCGGTTGAGTTTCTACCGTACAGTCGGTCGTGTCTTTATCGAATTTGCCCATCAAAATTCGCTACTCAGGTACTTAAGGCATATCTCAATGGTATCTGATCAACTTCAGTAAAGAGGAAGTCAGAAATTCAATCTTCACCGTAAAGGTTTGTAATTAACTTAATTGTATATAGGCGGCCGGATTTGGGTTGGGAAAAAAATAATTCCATAGTGGCTCAAGATCGGCAAATTCATGGTTTGCCAATTCCTATGTTTTACCTGTACCTTGGAGTACATGTTTAGATTCCCCAACGGCTTAACAACTACTGTATAAATTTCCCTTTTTTTTTTTTTTTTTGTTTACCCAAATTAGTCTTGGTTTTGTTCGTTACTTGAAGGTTCTTTTTCTTCTGTTCCAAACATAGAATCTGACAAAATTTCCACTTCTAATTTGCTCTTAAAAATCTCGATAAAAAAAAACTTCTGGTTTTGAAGAAGAAAATGCAGAAATAATGTCTCCCCTAATAATAAGAACTAATTTCAGTACATCCTTCTTCGTATCTCCTCATTCTTTAACAAGAAATCGACAATCTTTATCTCTAAATCTTGTTTCGATGAAACCCATTGGCTCATTAGGGTTTGGAAATACTCTTCTTTTGCTTAACAGAGGTAATGGTGCTAATTCTAGGTCTGTTCTTTTCAAGGTTAAGTGCAAGGGCTTGGAAAGAAACGAGGGTGATGATACAAATTTAGAGAAAGAAATTTTAGAATTTATGAGAAATTCTAAGAATCCTAATGTGTTTCCTACTAAGAAAGATTTGATTGAAAGTGGGAGAAATGATTTAGTTGAAGCTATTGAAAAACAAAGGGGTTGGCTTTCTTTAGGTTGGGATTTGGATAATCAAGAAAATGAAGATGTTTCAACAGAAGATAATGGAGAAGGTTTCAGTGATGGGGTTTTGGAAAAGGATTGTAGAATGTTTCAGCAAAGATTTGATAGAGGTGAAGAGAATGATTCTTTGAGTGGGACTGATGAAGTTGGTACTTCTGGAAGAGCAATGTGAGTATTTTTTTTAATTCGTTTCTTGCTTTTTTGTAACAATGTTAGGGTTTGGTCAATTATTGGTTTTTGTAACAATGCCTTTTTTTAACAACGTTAGGCAAATGGAAGTAGAGAATGAGTCTGGGATTGAAGGTATTTTGAGTAGATTGGACAGAGAACGGGTTTTGGCTTATGGGATTGGTACTGGTCATGTCAAGAACAATGACCGCAAACAAAGCATCTCAAATGGTAAGTTGGAATTTACTTGATTTTATGATTATTGTTCTTGATTTGTTGTTATCGTGGAATTTGTTATAATTTGAATGTAATAGTATAATATTGGTCCTATTTGCTTTACGATTCTTGAAATAGTTGATTAGAGAATTAGAATATATCTTTGTTTTTTCATAAAATTCAATTGCTTTAAGCTATATGCTATTTAAGTTTAACCTATAGGGTGTATATTTGCAATTCCTGGTCTGTTGGTTGATAGTACAGTAGAACACTAACTTTTTCGAATGGATGCAGTAGCACACTAAACGCTAATGTGAATCAATTCTTATAAATTTATATGTGTTTTACCATTTCCGAGATGTTCTATATTCAGGTTTTCCATGTAATAGTGAAAGTTATATTTCGACTGCAACTGCCATGTTCCTTCGGATTTTCTGTATTTGTCTTCTTTATGTGTCTTGGCTTACCTCATTTGGATGGGTTCCATCAGAACTTATTGATTAAAGGGTTATATCAGTAGGCTGACTAAGTCTTGTCGAGGATAAACTTAATGCAACCATACTAGCGGCTAATGTTCTATGGCCAAGCACTATGGTCTCTCAATTCTCTTGGCTTGACTATAATATAGCTAAGCCAAGAGTCACCTAAAACCCATCCCCTATGGGGGAATAACATCCCTTGGTTTAGTTTGATGGAAACTGCCAATAGCCTAGAGAATTGAGAGACGTTAGTGCTTGGCCTAAGATATCAATAGATATTAGTGTTAGAGTTGCTGTGTACAATTATTATTTGGTTTTTGCTGTTCTTTTACTTGTAACATTCTTCTAGTTATTCCAGACTTGGACTAAGATACTTCTCTGATAATTGAGCCCAACAGGTTCTGGTCATGATAGAGAAAGCAGATCAACGACACTGAACTCTTCGAATGGCATACTTGATGACTCCAAGGGCACAGATTCTCGGAGAGGGTTCTTCACCGATCATGGTAGCATGCGCACCTCACTTCAATCAGACATGAGAGACCAGGGTGTCCAAACGAGGGGTCTTTCAGAAATTGAAATGGAAGGTATCCATTTTATGCTGGGATTTCTATTTAATTTTTTTTGTATTAACTCTTGTGACTGCTATCCTCTTA
This sequence comes from Papaver armeniacum, assembly GCA_023531295.1. Classification (NCBI taxonomy): domain Eukaryota; kingdom Viridiplantae; phylum Streptophyta; class Magnoliopsida; order Ranunculales; family Papaveraceae; genus Papaver; species Papaver armeniacum. Next base: position 561,455 of record JAJJWW010004982.1, read on the forward strand.
TTCTGTTTACATGTGGCAGCTGCTGAAGGCAGAGAACATTTTCCTAGTGATGATGTTATGGTAACGAGAAACATAAGGACCACAGACTATGGAAGTAAAGATCTCGATGAAAAGCAGATCCGTTCTCGTCTTCAGCACCTTGAGTTAGAGCTTTCTTCTGCACTGAGTGTACTAAGTTCAAGAACTGAACTAGCTGATATAGTTTCACATGAGGTGAACCATCAATATCCATGTTTACATTTTCATAAGGCTCTGATGAACATATTCATAGTTGTATATATATCTTTGTTGTTATAAGTTTCGTAGGAATGAAAAGAATTAAAACATCCGAGCTCAGGGCATTTGTTATAGGAAGCAAAAAGGCAGGGCGGTTATGTCTAAACATTTGAAAGTGTTGTATTTTCTTATGTAGACTGCTCAACTAACGCATATTGTTCTTCATATTATCTGTCAGGGTAGCAGGACATTGCCAGAAGAGACGCATGAGCTTTCCGATGCCTGGGAGTTTCAAGAGACAGAAATCATGAGGGCCCGAGATAAACTGCGGTCAACACGTGCAAAACTGGCGGTTTTAGAGGGAAGGATGAGTCTGGCAATCATGTAAGCACAATTCATCTTTATGTCTCTTACCTTGCATATATGTAGATGTAATTCAATAATATGTTGAACATCCTTTTGCAGTGAAGCACGTAAGATTGTGGAGGTGAAACAGAAAAAGATTGATGAGGCGCGAAAGGCTCTTTTCCATCTCAGGTCTGCCTGCATAGTTTGGCCTAGTTCAGGTTCGGAGGTTCTTTTGACTGGGTCATTTGATGGATGGAGTAGCAAGGTATCTAGTTCTTTTATCCTGGTGTTGCGATTTACTTTCATGTTGTACCCAGCTTCATAGTTTCATATAGTTTTTACTCCTTATTTCCCTTCTAATCATGTTATTAACTAGGATCCTCGTTACTTAGGGTAGTCCAGTACATTAATTAGTATATGTTTGGGGTTCCCTCTCTTTCCAAAATAAAGCATTTAGGTTGCTTGTTGTTTGTAAATAAAGCATCAAACTTGTGGCATGTCTTGCAGAGAAAGATGGGAAAGTCGAGTTCGGGTATCTTCTCTTTGTCCCTAAAGCTGTATCCTGGTCGTTATGAGGTAATGCTGATTTCCTTTCGGTCATATATCTTACAGCTTTTCAACATGAATTTACTAGTAAATAAATCTTGAAATCTTTGTAATCGCAGTTCAAGTTTATTGTTGACGGTGAGTGGAAGACTGATCCATTGCGACCCATTGTAAACAGTAACGGACACGAGAATAATCTCCTAATCGTCTCTTGAAGACACATGTATACATACATTAACTAAAGAGGAATACAAGAGTAATCTCATCATCAATCACCACTAACCAGAAGATGAAGCAGATTATAAATGGAGTCTCTACATCTCACAGTCGGACACAGTGAGTACTTGTTAACCAAAATTCATTTTTGTAAAAACATCAATACATAGAGCCGTTTTTTTAGCACGACAAATCCCGGTTATGGATTGTCGATCGAGTTGTAACTTCATTATACACGGCGAATTGGTGCAAGAATAACTTCTTGTTAATTGCTTGTAAAAACAGAATGAATTACTACTACCTGTATAAATTCACTTGTTCTCCATCCATACAGTATGAGCAAAAACTCTCATTTCACCCGTTCTTGTTTAACGGATTCCAAAGTAGCGTATCTTTATCTCTTCGTTAAACATTGTTTAATCAAATATAGTTTGAATTATTTTTGAAAGTACTGTGGGTTCCACCATTTTACGTTTGAAGAAGTTTGAACAGATAAAAGTGTTGGCTTTTCATGATGGTACATATCATCAAAGAAGAGAGATCTACTATGATTTTGTACATAAATTAGACTCTGGGGCCATGACTTACAACCATCAGATGAGATTTCAAACCATAAAAATTAAAAGTTAGTGCTGAAAAAAGATTTAATTTTTTTTTCAAATCGATACAGTGATCCGGCATTTACTGATGCAGAGAGAAAGTATTCGAAAGTATTCGGTATCTCGAAAACATATTAACTTTATAATTGTCAAAATTAAATTTGAACAACGGCTATACTTATGTCGTATACTGGTCTGGAAGTCTAGTAGTACTAGTACCACCTCCCACTGCACAACTTTCAACACACACACACTCACTCTCTCTCTCTCTCAGTCTCAAAATCCAAGACAAGCAAATGTGAAGAGAAAACCCAAGATCTTACTTAACAGGATCACACTCAGTGCCCATCTTTCTCCCTCTCTATCTATCTCTAAACCATTTGAAGAGATCTCTTTAAGGTTTTTGAGAAATGAGCATGGGGTTTATGTTGATCTGGGTGTTTTCAACAATAACCCTTTTAAGCACTTGTTCTTTAGCTCTCACTGAAGATGGTAAACCCACTGTTATATTACTCTCTTTTTCCTTGTTTTCATTTTGTTTTTGTAATGTTTAACTAAAATCTGTGATTTGTTCAGGTATTACATTGTTGGAAATCAAAAGATCTTTCAATCATACTAAAGGGTTTCTAAATAACTGGAGAGCTTCTGATGAAACTCCTTGTGGTTGGAAGGGTATCACTTGCAACCATAATGACAGCAGAGTCAGCATTATGTACTCTATCTATCTCAAACCCTACCTTTTTTTTTCTTTCATTTTTATAAAAATCTCAAGCTCCATTATTCTGAAGTTTTCTATGTTTGGGGTTGTTCAGAAACCTGCCTTACATGCAACTTGGAGGCATCATATCTCCATGCATCGGAAAGCTCAGCAATTTGCAAAGATTGTAAGTCCCCCAAAATCAAAAGACTTTTTTTTTTTTTTGTATGCTGTATTTAGGATGTAATTTGGTGCAATTTGTTTGCAGGGCACTTCATCAAAATAGCTTGCATGGGTTCATTCCTCCTGAAATTGCTAATTGCAAGGAACTCAGATCAATGTTAGTGTGAAACCAAAAATTGGGGCTTACCACATTTGTTTAATTTTACTGAAGATTTTCGCTGTATTCTGTGTATAATTGTATGCCTTATGTAGGTACTTGAGAGGTAATTACCTTCAAGGAGGCATACCACCAGAATTTGGAAAACTTTCTTACCTCACAATATTGTAAGGATTCATTTTTTGTCTACTCATCCTTCTTGATTCTATTCAGTTGATGATATACTTGTTCTAGTGGTTAACTTAATCTATAATTATTAATATGATATGGTACGCCCATTTCTACCCAATAAATATATGGAATTTTGAATGCAGAGACTTGTCAAGCAATTCGCTCAAGGGAACCATTCCACCTTCTATTGGTTATCTCAGACAATTGCACTTTCTGTAAGTTCAAGGTTGTTTAGTTTGCTAATAGTGGTGTGCACTAGAATCTGCTATGTACCTAACCGTGTAATGTATCTCAGAAACCTATCGACAAACTTTTTTTCTGGTGCTATTCCGGATGTTGGAGTCCTAAGCACTTTCAGGAAGAACTCGTAAGTTATCTTTTATGGTTGTTACCTAACTATGACGCTATTATCATGTCATTTCAAACTCTAGATGCTGTTAAAATGATACCAACCTGTGTTTGCAATTTTGGCTCTGACCACCTGTAAATTACATGTGAGAACCTAAAAGTCAAGCTATGAACTTATGTTTTCTGCAGTTTTATTGGGAACTTAGATCTCTGTGGCCCTCAGATTATGAAACCATGTCAAGGTTCACTGGGGTTTCCTGCAGTGTTACCACACGGTCCACATGCTGAAAGTGAAGAAGCACCAGGTAAGTTGTAGATTGTATTACTCAGCATCTCAAAGAAGATACCCTCTAACTTGTTTTACATTCTATCTCAGTTAAGTGAGCATGCAGTTAAAATTATTTGTATCGTGTTTTTGTTGCAGCCCCTACTAAACGGTCCTTCCGTTATCTTAAAGGGATCCTTATTGGAGCAATGTCAGCAGTGGGTCTAGCCATTGTTATATTGTTTTGTTTCTTTGGTATTCGCTTACTTTCAAAGAAAGAAAGAGCAGCAAAAAGATACAACGAAGTCAAAAAACAAGCAGCAATGGATGAACGTAAGTATCAAATCTTTGATGTGCCTTTTCAAAACCTAATACCAATCTCTTTATTCACTCAAATCTTCTTTGTGATTTTGGTTGTTTTAGGCACTAAAGTGGTCACATTCCATGGCGATCTTCCATATTCTTCGAGTGATATTGTAGAAAAGCTCGAGTCACTTGATGTTGGGGATGTGCTTGGATCTGGAGGATTTGGTACTGTATACAAGATGGTGATGAATGATCGTACTACATTTGCTGTAAAAAGGATCGATAAATGTCTTGAAGGTTCAGATCAAACTTTTGAGAGAGAGCTTGAGATATTGGCTAGCATTAAACACGTAAACCTTGTTAATTTGCGAGGTTATTGCAAGTATCCTTGTGCCAAGCTTCTGATCTATGATTATCTAGCATTGGGCAGTTTAGATCATTTCCTGCATGGTATGCTTATCTATCTTGAAATAACGTCTGCCTCTTTTTAGTATCTAAACTCCTGGTCTTATTGATGTATTTTTTCTTATTAAGATTCTTTTTTGTTTTTAGAAACCTTTCAAGGGAAGCAACCCTTGAACTGGAATACTCGTTTAGGAATAGCTCTTGGCTCTGCTCGAGGACTAGCATACTTACACCATGATTGTTGTCCACGGATTGTTCACCGAGACATCAAATCAAGCAATATCCTCCTTGATCAAAACCTGGAGCCTCATGTTTCTGATTTTGGTCTTGCCCAGCTTTTGGCAGATGAGGACGCCCATGTAACCACTGTAGTTGCAGGCACTTTTGGTTACTTGGCACCAGGTGAGCTCCCTGTTTATTTCTTATTTAGTTGCACTGAATTTAAACTTTTTCAGAGCCCCAATCCCTAATTCATGAGTTATCACTAAAAACTTTCGGACTGAACATCATAATGTTCCGCGTGCAACAGCATTGAAAAGTAATCTAACCAGACCAATTTATCTACCCTTCTCATGACACAGAGTACCTTGAAACTGGTAGAGCTACTGAGAAGTCGGACATTTATAGCTTTGGAGTACTATTGTTGGAACTCATAGCTGGAAAGAGGCCAAATGATTCAGCTTTTGTAAAGAGAGGCTTGAATATTGTGGGCTGGGTAAGCAATTTAGTATCTTCTATATGTATCCTTTCCATATTTGTTTCATTGTTTCTCATTGTTGGACAATTTTATATTCAGATGAACACTTTAGTGGGAGAGAACCAAATAGAGGATATAGTGGACAGCGAGTGCACTGACGCAGACATAGGTACATTAGAAGCCATTCTTGTCATAGCAGCCAGGTGTACTGATGCAAATCCAGATGATCGCCCCTCAATGAATCAGGTCTTTCAAATGCTTGAGGAGGTCACTTCACCTTGCCCTAGTGAGTTCTATGAGTCTCATTCAGATGAATAAAAATGAAGCTGAACAGAACAAATACACGTCCTCCTCGTCTCCCACCTCCCTATAAAGGTGTTTGATATATTATCAACCACTCTCATCCAAGAAAGATAGTGTTACTCTTCCTGTAACTAACTGTGGGAGATTCATTAAGAAGTTTGGGGACCATGTTGCTTGCATGGTTTAAACTTAATCTGATAATGTAAATAACAGTTCACTTTTGAAAACCTTCCAGTTTTTGTCACTTTCTTTCGACAATTATGTTGTCTTGGCAAGTTTGAGTTGTGGATTCCATGTCGTCTTGTTTTGGAGATCATCTCCGAGTGCTTTATATAAATTTGTAGTGTGGGTTGTATGAATGGTTTAGAGATGTAATACAGGTAGATTTATGTAATAGCTATGATACGATTTTTCTTTTAACTTTTTAAAAGAAAGATTCACAAGTTCTAAGGGAAACTCTTATGGAAGAAAGTCATCCATATTATTGTGATGGTCTACATTTTATGGATCAAAAAAATGTTATTATGGGTTAGTTTATCCTGATCCTGCCCCTCAAATTTGAGGGTTCCTTCTGGATGATCCATAAGGTCAATGGATGGCGGATACGGAAGAAATCGTTTGTTTCTTAGTTTTTCTTCCCATCTGGGACAGGACGCATTTTTCCTGGGGTTTTTAGGGTTAGGCGTCCATGGATAACCCATAATATGAGGCCCCTAATAAAAAGAGTTTTAAAACCAGGCCTTGAATTAAAAATAAATTTTAATAGAGCTCGAAATGACCAGATTGACCTTCAATATATAAGTATCTAACCTAGGTTTTCTCTCACACAGACACATATATTTTTATTTTAGGAGAGAGAAAACCGACCTCACCTGAAAAACCTAAAAATTCCAGATCGAAAACTCTCAAAGAAATGAAGAGAAAAAAATTTCCAGATCGAAAAAACGAAAACCAAAAACAAGTAGGTTATCGATCAATCTTCTTCTCCCTGTTTAATCTTTTCTTCTTCTTCCTGTTTAAATCTTATAGCCGAAAAACCAGAACCAAAAAACCTAGAAAGATACAATAGTTTTTCGATCTGTTTGATGAGAAGAAAGAAGAAGAAGCAAAGAAAGAAGGAAGAAGGAAGAAAGGTCGGTTTTCTCTCTTCTCATTTTCCTCTCTAGTTTTAAGTTTGGATTTCTGCTTTCACGTGTTTCGCTTCATCATGATTAATGTTTTGATTTCATTTCTCTGTTGATTTTGTGGTTGTTTTTGAAAATTAGGGTTTCGCAACTAAGTTTGACTGATTTAGGTTTCATGATATAAAATCAACTAATTTATATTCTTGCAATTTCCACTGCAGATTCAGATTCAGGCGATAATCAAATGGCGAGAGGAAGAAGGAATGCCCATGAAGAAGATCTTGCATTAACATGTACTCCCTCCGTCCCACTATTAAGTGACCTAGTTCAAGTTTGCACAACTTTTAAGGCAAACAAGGGAAAAGAGCATATTTTACAATTATACCCTTATGGATAATAATTAGTGAAATTTTGAAATAATTTATCTCTCAAACTACACCACGGATGTTCGCAAACTTCATACCATTGAAAAGCATTTTAAAACACCTACGTAACGAATATAAACATACCTATCAAATTATGCATGTTTCTTATATTTCTTATAATCAATTAAAAGGATAATTTTACAAATATCTCTTTGTTTATTGATATATGTCATTTAATAGTGCGACAAAATGTAAAAGTAAATAGGTCACTTAATAGTGGGACGGAGGGAGTATTATGATTCTTTCACTTTAAGATGCCATTTACTATTGGGGTATATATTTAGTGATGTTTCTTTTGTGATAGAGCCTGTGTAACTATATCAATAGAGCCCGTGTAACTATAGAAATAGAGTTACACTATAGAAACTGTGTAACTCTAGAAATAGAGCCTATGTAACTATAAGTTACACATTCAAAATCTCACCACGAATATTTTGTCTCTAATACGATATTGTTTATATTCGTCTTGCTTCATTTTTTCTTGGGTAATTATTTTTGATATTCAAATAGGTTTTGGCCAACAAATAATGGGCTACCTGATCTTTTTATTTTACTTAAGCATGTTATTTTAATTTATTATCTGGCCGGAGTAATAATGTTGTCACAACATGAAGAAAAAAAATAATAGATATTTTCCCCATTTATTATTGCATCCACTGTAATTTTAAATTTCAAAAAGAATATTTCATGTAACAGTACATATATCTAAACTGCCAATCCAACTCCATGACGTTTATGAATGCATGGGTTCCGAAATTATTGATAACTAAGGCTCTACGGAGTGAAGCAAAAAGCCATAATATTTTCCCTACTGTAGACAAAAACTATTATTTATTTATTTTGCAAATGTGAGAGTTATAAAAATGAAGAACCGTTGGCTATTGGAAGGCTGCGATATAATTGTGTGAGCTGCGAAAATAAACTTATAAAAGTAAACCAAAACATGTGTAAGATTCTTCCTCAATCATATTGATAACATAAAATTAAAGAAATTCGTGGATAACAAAATTCCACACCAACTATGATAAGTAGTGCATGAGTGACGTTCTCACATCTAGTGTTACTCAAGTAATTTGGAGCAATAAAGAACATAGTCATATTGATATTTATATCTACATAAATTCAACTAACCTACTGAAGAAATATTATTAGTTTCAAGGTAGAGCCGAGACAAACTTTCGCCGCCTTCAATTCGTAGAACACACACTGGGTTTAATCGGCCTTGAGATTAAACAAATACCCCAATATTAGATAAATAATTTCTACAAATCAGGGATCGAAACAGAGTGCTAATAGGAAAAATGAGAGACTAACATCATGGTTACTAAGAGAATACCCTATATGTATCAAATTCTATTAACCAAAACATGTATTCAAATTAAAAAGTCATCAACTTAACACAAAAATATAAAAGAACCCGAGTTAAATCAATACTTGCATAAACAAACTTATATGGGAATTCTTAATTATTAAATACCTTTAAAATCACTATTAGAGATTTAATTGCATGCCTCAATAAAAATTATGGTAAGACGAAATCACCAAATTAATCTATGGAAATTTCACTGGATATGTAGCAATTCAGAGAAGTTTACACTGGTGGTGATGTGCTCCATCTAAGTGTTGTTCGATTGATTGATTTTTTAGAAGATTTCGGTTTTCATTGGAGAAATCGAGAGGGGGCGTTTCATTATATTCGTTATCATTTAGAAATCCAAGAGACAACTTGCACTCTGCTTATGGGATCTCAATACAACCGCATATTAATCTACTGGAGGGAGAAATCTTGATACTAAACATGTAATTTTTAGTATTTATTACATGACATGACATCCCGTTTTTTTTTTTTTTTTAGTAGTCATGTATTTTAACCGAGTTTATTTTAGCATTAATACGATCAACCACATTTCTACTTTATAGTTTTACCCTTTTGTAGCGGCACATAATTAACATAGTCGATGATTACTGCTCACCAAAACCCGCCAGCACCAAAAAACCACCAGATATCACTTCTTTCTCCACCACCACCACTGCTCATCCCTCGTAGAATATTGGTCACACTTATAACTTTTAATCCCATACGTCATGTATAAAATTTAGGTTGAGCAAACTTAGGTCGTCAATTAATTTTTTCAACTATATGTTTTTTGTTAATACTGAAAACCATACGTACGAACGGTTAACAAAGATAGCAGTGGTACCATTTGATCCAACGATCATGATCATTTTGTTTTATATGATTTGGTATCATCCCCGAAATGTTTGTTATCCGCTTTTATTAATCGTGTCAAAAACAACCAACTATATTTTTCAGAATACAATGTTACCAATCATGTATTTTTTTAATTATTATTTTGATTCAAAAAGAAAAAACAAATACCACCACCATTAAAACCATCCAGCGCCACTACTTTTTGAATGTTACCGCCTCCACCACTTACTAACACCCATCATCGCTTCCACCACCTACTATTTCTTCTTCTACTACTACCACCACCACCACTAATATCTATTCAAATAATTTTTATCAAAATTATTTATTGATGGAAATATGTATTAATATATTAATTAAGGGACATCAATGATGTAAAATTAATAAATACTAATTTATTATGAGAAATTAATGAGACACCAATTAATAAAACACTTATACTAATTAATATTTAAGTTGAACAAACCATGACCATAGATTTATCTTCTCTCTAGATAAATCTAGACCACCACTTACATAGGAAAACTTAGCCAAACTGTGTTATGTATTCTTGATTGTGTAACTATAAGTTACACATACAAATGAGCCTATGTAACTATAAGTTACACCACATATAAAAAATCTCACCACTGACTTGCCTTAGGTTGTGTTTAGCTTGTGTAGCTAATAGTTACACATCAAAATTGGTTGGGTAAATTAAAGTTACACCTTCATAAGTATGTGTATGTTAAAGTTACACCTTGTAGAATGTCTAAGATTAAGTTGCACAACACATTATAGCATGATTCCGTTTGTGTACTTGGCAGATACACATTCTTTGTACCATGCTTTTGATTTTGCAATTAAAAAGAGTGTATTTGATAAGTACACAACTTACTGATTCTTGATGTTGTGTTGTGTGATGTGTACAAGAAAGTTAAGACACTCATTCAATGCAGTTCGGGATTTGGTGAAAGAAATAAAACCAATCGGACTATCCGAGAGCTGAAACGTATTTTAGGAAAGCGCCTTACGGTGATCTTGTCATGTTGTATTACGATGAATATGATGTTGCTTCTCCAAAGAAAATGAAACAAATAACAACTAACAAACATGGGGTTGTGAAGCTTTTAAACTGCTTTGATAGAGATTATAAGGTACCATGTTCATTTAAATTTGGAGAAAACTTTATAGATTCCACACCGGCAAAGTTTGCTGGTATAATTGGAATGAAAAGAAATGGAAGTAGAAAAGGTCAGAAGTTGATAGAAAGGTTTAATTTAAATAAATTGGATGATAACATATTATACATCAAGTATTGTTATGATATCAAAGAAACACAACATCCAACGGAAGTGAGCAAGAGGAAGATTATGGAGACAACAATAAAAGTTATGAAGAAGAAAAATAAAAGAACAAAACTTGATGATGAGCATGTAGTTTTTTTGATAGGGTTTTATTTGTGTTGTGTACTCTTTTTTGGCGACAAAAATGCTAGCGTAGTAAATGTTAAATATCTTGAAATTGTCGAAACTTATGAAACTGTTCTCAAGGTCTCCTGGCCAGATTTGGTACACGAGTATTTGTTTGAGGAAATACTAAAAAATGCAGACTGTTCTTCAAACGTAAAGGCTTGTGTGCCATACCTACTGGTAAGGATAATGTTTTTACTTGATTGTAGTTCAAGTAGTTTACTACTGAGTTTTAGATATTTTTTGTTGATCGACTAATTAAATTGATTGATTATTTATATGTTGCAGATCTTGTTTGCTGAGCACACACCAACAGTATTAATCCAAAAAGTTCAAAACATCGAACAAAAGATCCCGACGGTTGGAAGGTGGGACGTGCAAGTAATATCAGAGTTCATAGCTGGTGCAAACATGACAAAGTTTTTGGTAAGTGTTTGCTATTACTTGGTTTATATATTGTTTACTATTACATTAAAAAGAGCTTGTGTAACTGATATTTACACATGCAAAATATCACCAGTGCATTCAGTTATATTGTGTATATGGCACCAGCCCTTAACCCGTGCGTAACGGCACGGGCCTTGATGTTGGTTCATTTTTAATATCGTATAAAATGTGTCCCGAATACTTATCAACTCATTCTGATCCGATATATGTTAAATATGGCTTGGTCATAGATATCGTAGGGATATCCCTTGTTTTGTTCTCTCTGTTCTATCGGGTAAACAACTAATGTTGTTAACACACTCCATTAAATCAGAAATACTTTCTAAATCATACGCGTTGTCGCCATATAAAATTCAGAAAAAATATATACTACAAATAATTTTAAAGGGACTTTGTACGCATTTAATATCTTAAATTAAGAAAATGAGTTCACCTCTGTGATTTTCTATTTCCTTCCCTTATTTCCAATTTAAAAAATATGTACATAATATGTACTTTCTCGGACCTTTATTTTACTTACTGGAATATATGCTATTGAAATTTTACATCTAGAAATATATCTCTTGATTTGTAAGACCACATATATACTCTTATGTTGCGAAGTCTCTTTGGAAAATAAGTGGATATGGTCACCTCCAGAATCGTTAGCCTCCTTGGAAGCCGTTTGCCGTGACCATTGCATGGATTTTTATGGTCGAGGAGTATGCTGCTTAATCGCAATATGTATTTTTTTGGAGAGAAAGAAATTTCGAAACCGACTAATATGTAATTGGGGAGGAAAGATCGAAATCCCCTTATTGTCATGCATCTTACAATGATCGAGTACATCTTCTTTGTTACTGAGCTGATTTGTAAGACCATATACTTACCTTGCAAAGTCGCTCATATAATCCGGTCATCTCTTACACCTGACAATAGGTGCCCATTTTCGCCTCTAGAATCGTCAACCTCTTTGGTAGGCGTATGTCATAACAATCTTCTGTATTTTCAATGTGGAGCAGTATGGTGACCAATTGGTGCAGTCTCGCTTCTTTTAATTTATATTACCTCCGGTATTTTTTTACACTCAGAAAGAAAAAATTATAAATAACCTGATCTGTTAGCGTTCGTGATGGTCATCGTAATGATGTTGTTTGATTTTTCATTCTTTACCGCATATCAATCCGGAGAATTGCTATCAATAAGAAGAGTAGAATACAGAGACGTTATAACCTATTCAAAAAAACCGAACAATTATAGAGTAAAACACATAAGTCCGGGTGCATTATCCGAAACTATAACATTTGTTGGCGTCTTTGATTTTTTTTTTTTTTTAACCAAGAGTGCAATCTTATGGATTTAATTTTTTTCTAAAAGTGAAATCATCTGCATAAGAAGTTAAAATATGTTAGCTTGGTGATGCTAGTGTCAGAAAATTTCCTTCAAAACCATGGATTCAGATCAAAAATGAGAACATAAATTAGATTATCATATCACCATGTACGGTTACATAGGGGATGAATCAGATCCACCAATGCCACCGTAGATCATGACCAAAGGGATTAATACGAAATACAAAAAAGAGAGGAAATTACACGTCAACAAAATGCAGTAAGGGAAACACACCAGAATACAATGCGGAAAGGGAAACACACCAACAAAAAATGCTGATATACAAAGAAACATGATATACTATTCACATGTATTGTTTTATTTGGTGCAAGGGTTCATAATGCTTAATCTTCGGCAATGATAGATGTCGAAAAACCTCAGGGAATCTTCTGAAGGCAGGGTTTCTTGCGAGGTGGATCATTATCGGCCACAATCTCATCTTCAGCGCGGATGATTTCGGTATTCTGGGCAGATATGACTGGAGTTGGTGCTGCAGGAACCGAAGGCAGCTTTGCTACAATAAAGATTGGGGTATCAAGATTTCTGGGATAGACAATTTTGGGCACCTGTACATAACGATTGAGCACCCACGGTGACTCATCCATCTCCCTAAAACCTAACGCACACGTGCAAAAAATGGGTGTGGTCTGGATAACCATGGTCATTGATTTATTTTTCCCCGGGATAAATCTGGACCACCACTAACACAGGAAAAGTTAGCCAAATTATGGTTTTTAGTATTAAAATAAAATATATTATTAGGTTTCTATATAAAAGAGAATATATCAACAACAAAAAATAGAAAAAAAATAATTGATGACTTAAGTTTGTTCAATCTAAGCTCTATACATGACGTTTGTGATTAAAAATTAAAAGCACGCCTAGTTGCGGGGGGTGACAACAGTGGTATCAGGTGATTTTGTTGTGGTGGCGTGTTACATCCCGGATTTTCAAACTTCTAGCGGACTTCTAGCGGACACATGTTCAACCTTGTGTGTCGGGTCCGATCCAGCTAGAAAATCCATATTTCCGGACCGCCACTCGTGTAGGACCAGATTTTTTGTTTTAAGAGATTTCAATAAATAAAATCAGTAATTCATGCTCAATTAAATTTACTAAATAAAATGTAATCTTACTTTTAAAGTTACAAAACTTTCAAATAATAACTACAAAATCAAAAGTATCAAATTAAAACAAAATAACGCTTCGAATAAATTCAAAACGCGATACCCAAATATGGGTGATATATAATAATTTCTTGTCAGGTAGTCTTTCTTCGTTCTTTGTGGAAAGGAAGGAAAATGGGTGAGCAAGCACAGCCTAGTAGGAAGTTTCAAAAAATAATAGAATGCATCGAAAAACAAACAAATGCAACAGATACAATAATTAAAATCATGCATGAAAGTTCACAACACTACTAATGCCATTCTCAACCACAAATACTTAACATTTTCTTGGTCAAAATCTACAATCTTAAATTCTAGACCCTTAATACAAATGTATTAATTTAATTAAGACGAAAATTTATAATGAAAAAAATTAATAGATCATTTATTATGAGCAATTTGTGAAACACTAATTAGTTAGCCATTCATTATATTAACCATTTATTAAATTAGATTTTTCTTAATTGGTCATTAAATGATAGTTTAATGGGAGAAATTATAGCCATAGATTTATGTATTGGGAGAGTAAATCTCAACCACCACTTACATAGGCTAACTTAGCCAAACTGTCTTGATGTGTAACTTCAACTTACACATATAAATGTGCTTGATTACACATGTAGATATCGAGTGCATCTATGTGCATCCCCACTAAACCAGGGGTGAACGTTCCTCCCATCCTTATTGGCCCTTACCTAACCATAGTTATATAACATAACATAGGTAGTTGGAGAAAGAAAAACCGGAACCACAGCCAAATTAAATTCATCTCTCTCCCATTTTTTTACAATTATTTTATTTTAAACTAGTTTCTCCTTCTTGAATTTTATCTTCTTGGTAATTGGAATTAAGATATTCTTTCCTCCATATAAAATTGTTATCTGCTACTACATGGTGGGAAAAGCCTGCTTAATTTTAAGAAAATTAAACCTACACAGTACTGTAAAAAAAAATCCATAGAAGGAGAATGTAATAATTAATAGAGATCTACATTAAACACCCAGAAAAACCGATAGGAATGAGTTTTCAACATGGGTTTCCATTAATTCTTGTGCTGGTGATAATGGCTTCTTTTGTGCAATTGATGCAAGTGGAGGTAGAAGAAGATCAATGGGTCCACTATCCAGAAACTGCTCCTATGTTTGAGCTTGATGATTATTAATTAATACTAGTACGACCGTTGCCACGGTGGGAGGGCCGACCGAAGAAGAATATGAAGATGGAGTTTGTCCACGACTACTTTCGTCCCGTTTCAGAAAAGGTAATACTTTCACCTCGTTTCAGAAAAAGTGACATTTTCGCCCCGTTTCAGAAAAAGTGATACTTTCTCCCGTTTGGAAAAATCGATACTTTCACCCAGTTTGGAAAAAGTGATACTTTCCCCCTTTTCGGAAAAGTGATTCTTTCGCCCGTTTCGGTAAAAGTATCACTTTTCGAAAAAGTAAAGTATCACTTTTCCTAAACGGAGCGTAAAATATCACTTTTCCGAAACAGGATGTGATAGTATCATTTTTCCTGAAACGGGATGTGAAAGTATTATTTTTTCTAAAACGGAAAATTAGTCGATCCATAAACCAAAATATGGTTGCATGATGTGTTATGCATCCTTTGTGGTGGTTTGCATAATGGCTATGCATTCAATTTTCGAGAATTGTGCCTAAAATGATAGTATCATTTTTCTTGAAACAGATGGATTACATCGTTTTATTAGTTGCAATGGAAAATTAGTTGATGCATACACCAATATTTTGCTACATAAAGTATTATGTATCCTTTATGATGGTTTACATAATTGATATACATTTAATTTTCTAAAATTGTGCCTAAAATGATATATATCTCCGAATTTTTCGTAAAAACTCCAAATTTGATATTGTTGTTTGTACTTGTTGCGTAGAGTTTTTATAACCTTTCTAACGAGATAAAATTTGTAAAATTCCAAGGCACGGATTTTTAGATATGTTATATTAAAGTTTGTTTTCCAATTATACCCCTGAAAAGATAGGATACACAAGGAGCTATAGTAATTGGACTAAAAGGGAGGGACATTTTTGGTTTTTCGGCCCTAACCATTTCCAATCTTTTTGTGGTAATTGATCACTTAGATTTTACAAAAAATGGCCATATAAAGGACCTCCCTCGCTACGCTCGGTAGACCCAATTACTAACAGTAGTAGTAGCATATGAAGATCTTAATTCATATTTGCGAACTTTCTTATAATTTGGTAACAGATTATTGTCCCACTTATTATTATAATTGATTTTGGCTTTGCATAAATCCATTTTTCCTATAATAATTCTCAACCAATTTCCTTTTGAAGACGCCAATGAAAAAATATATGTTAATGCTGGAGATATAATTAGTTGTGTTTCTTCCTGTGGTTCATGATTGTGAATTAGTATCAATTTTGATACTGATGTTGTATTTTTTAGTTCGACATGGTTCTGGCACTTGAGAGAGAAATGAAGCCAGCAGGAGAAAGACAGTCTAGACTCGACAGGAGAGATAATAAGAAAGTCAAAAAAAAAAATCTCCGATTCCGATTCCTATGTGATGTAAGATAACTATGGTTAGATAAGAGCCAATAAGGATGGGAGGAATGTGCACCCCTAGTTTAGTGGGGGTGCACATAGATGCACTCTGTAGATACCAGTGAACTCAACTAAATTTTGTATATTTAGATTGTGTAACTTTAAGTTACACATGCATTTTTCCTTTCTCTTTTAACCTCTCCGTCTTTTAATTGCAGCCAATTGCTAGCTTTGTAGAAGAGTTTTCACAACTTGAAAAGCAGCTTGGTATAGCAACCGTGGAACCAAGCAAGGACCAGCTGCAAAGGTGGCTTCGAGATCAAACAATTGATAACGGAAAACTGAAAGAGCAGCTACAAGCAAAGAAAGAAATGTTGGATGCAATGCATAAAATTGCCAGTTGAGGGATAAGAGAAGAGGACCTTTCCAACACACAACAATACGAGAAGCACATTGTATGTTGCGAGATTATGAAAGCAATGGGTATTGAACCTTATGCAGTGACCCAGGAAAAGTTTATGCAACAAGAAGATGGTGGACAAGGACATGGAGGTATTGAGCATCAAGAAGTAGAGTCCGAGGAAGAAAGTGAGCAAGACAAAGCTGACGCGGAAACTTCCTTCCAAGAAGAGTATAAGTAGTTGTTCTTCGTTCAATTTAAAAAAAAAAATTAACATTATCATCATCATCCTAAATAAAAAAAAATCGTAATATTGTTTCTCATTTCGATCCTTGTGCAATTTCATGTATCAGTCTTGCACCTGGAAATACGTCCACAATTATGCAAGGTCAAATGTTGTAGAGGAGCGCAAAACACCTCCCAGGACATACAGTTCCAGTATGAAGAGTGTGACAAAATGCAAGACCCCTCCAAAGAAAAAGCCCGTTGCAAAGCAAAAGCCCACTCCTGCAGATGAGGCGCAGAAGAAAGCTGCAGAAGGTGGTGTTGTGGATGAGCCGCAGGTGAAGATGTAACTACAAATGTCGATGAAGAGACACGTGTAACTGTTGGTGACAGTTTGGTTATGACTGCTCCAACTAAGCCAACACCTGAAACTTTTGATGACAGTTCTTCATCTCAGCCAACGCAGTTTGATGACTCTTTGGTGATAATTGCTACAACCAAGCAAACTCAGGGTGATAATGCTGAGATCTACAGGTTGGTGCGATCAAGACCCAACCAAGGTGACATGACGGATGTTGAAGTAAGTGAAATGCTAGATGCGGTTGTCAGCGAAATTAACCAAGGTAAAGGAATTTTTGAACGTGGACCTGCAGAGATGGAGATTCCAGAACCTAGCTCCAGTGGCAACCAATCTTCTGGTGTGTAATTTCTTATGTATTTTTTTCCTTCTGATTCAATCTTTGTTTGTTGTTTATAATGCAATCAAGTTACACATTGTATAGCATGTGTATCTAAAGGCTACATTGTGTACAAAGCATGTGTAATGCAAGTGTAGCTTTCTGTTACACATGTTATGTAATGCAAGTGTAATTTCAGGTTACACAAGCTGAGCATGTGCAACTTTTTTTTGTTTCTGCCTATTTTTGTTGTGGCACAGCTCAAACTCAGTAGAACCTTGGTAGTGGTGAAGTCAATTTTATCCTTGACTTAGATAAAACTCTGAAACCCGTTGGAGAACTAGTCAAGCAAACTGAGAATAAACAAATCCAACCAGGACTTATACAACAACGCGTTTTGAGGAACAAAACAAGATCTGAAATAGTACGAAAGAAAGTCAAAGAAAATTAAGAAGACTGCTAATGAAGAAACAATGAATGCAGTTACAGAAGAAGAAGAAGAAATAATGGATGCAATTCCAGAAGAAGAAGAAGAAAAAATGGCTACAGTTGCCAAAGAAGATGATGGGACAACGAGAAAGGATGTGAAAGGTTCCCACTTATTGAAATGCTGGATAGCGATCAAAAAAAGAAAATGCTTGAATATTTTAATACTCATCCCAAAACGTAATTAGCTATAACCGAAACTCATGATTGATTCTGTTATGGTGTTTACATGTAGATTTTAATATTAAACGTTGTATCTTACTACTTGATTATGTTATTTTGTTTAATTTTTTCCTTATTTCTAATGTAGAGACATTGCTTGGATGGGATTCAAAGACGATGGTAGACCGCTCTTTGATATAAGTGGAGAACTAATGCTTCAGCTTACCAAGAAAGAAGCATACTTAGAGTCAGAATTCATTGATTTCTAGATTAGCCGGTTGAGGATAAAGATGAACTCAAACCCCAAGTATGATCAAGCGATATTCCTCTCGCCGAAAGCATATGTAAGTACTTCGAAAAAATTTAAAATCTTCTTGTATGTAACTTCAAAAAAGGTTATCGGTTATCTAACTTAAAGTTACACATGATAGTGGATTGTGTGATGTTAGGTTTAAATAATGTGTAAACTAAGGTTACATATGCGTTTATAATGTGTAGCTTCTAGTTACAAATTCATTGCTGCATTTATAACTTTTGGTTTAAACTTAAAATGTGTGTTTGTTATTCCAAATGGTTTATGCAGAAATCTTTTATGGAAAATGACGGTGATTTCCATAAATTCTGGATTCCTAAGCTTCTTAAGGACTATCACGAGTGCAACAACCCAGTCAGACTTTTTGCACCAATGTGTAACAACAACACACACTACACACTACTGGAGTATGACTTGAGGAGCACTGCACCTTGGTCCCACATGAACTCGTCAGAAATTAAGAACCTCAAGAAAGAACACTTTGCTCAAGCCAAGAAATATGCAACTGCAATAAATACAGAACTGACACTCCGCTGTCCTCTTGGGGTGATTTCAATTGTCAGAAATCTCCCTTCGCCCAAACCAGGTTCATTTCCCGAATATCTTCTATTTGTATGCAATTACATGAAGATCAGAATGAAGAATAATCCACTTGACAAAAGAATAGATAGACCAATGGTTACAATACTGGTTAACAAGGTGAACCGCATGAGAGCAAGCATGATTTACAAGATTCTTTCAGATCCATCCAGAGTTGTGTAAAGCAGTTCTTTTGATTAAAATTTTTTTTTATACTTTTCTTAGACTTGCAAATATGTTTTTAGACTTGCAAATATGTTGTTAGCTACAAGCCGTTGTTAGACTTGCAAATATGTTGTCAAAACTTCTAAACTTTGTCAGTTACTAGATCTTAGAAGTTCTTGGATTTGCAAACTTCTATACTTTTGGATTGAAATTCCTTGAATTAAGAAATTTTATACTTTTGCTAACTACAAGCTGTTATTAGACTTGCAAAAATATCTTGTTAGAACTTTTTTACTGTTTGGAAAGGTTCAATAATTCTTGCTAGGTTGTGAATTTTATAGTGGAATGTGTAAGTTGAAGTTTCAGAAGTATCCAAAAGGTTTCAAGTAACCTGAAGTAACTTGAAGTTACACATCAAGTTAAGATGTGTAACTTGAAGTTACATATGCTATAAAATATAACAGTTTCAGGTCAATAGGTAAGATAGGATAGTGGAATATGTATTGAAGTTACACATCCATATCTTATAAGTGTAAACCAGAGTTACACATGCATTTTCCTTGTGTTCAGAAGATATACACCTGTGTACTCACAAATATATAAAATCTGAATAAATGATCCTTGCACATAATCAACGTTGCAGGAAGATAAAAGAAATTTGGTGCATACAAACCGACATGAAAAAAAACTAAAAAAAAAAGTAATCCAAGACAAATAAAAAACCACACATAAAATCAATACTTGCAGAAATGAACTTTGATAGCTTCAAGCTAGGGGGTGTGTACTTCAGAGGATTCTTACAACCTGCCCTGTTGTGACCTGCTTCCTTGCAATTGCCGCAATGAACTTTCCTCCTGACCTTCTTTTCACCTTTACTTATAATCCTTTTCCCTAGGGGTCTACCTGGTTGTTTCTTTACAATAGGAGGGTTGATGGTGTTTTCTTGATCAATAATAGCATGCCTGTTGTATTTGGGAATCCGCTGGATGACATGCAAATAAGTCTTCCTAAAATAGTCACTTGTAAAATATGGTGAAATGAAGTCAATAGATTCACGTTTAATATTTTGTATGGCTGCAAGAGCATGAGCACAAGGGAGACCATATACGCGCCACCTTTAAAAAAAAAACAAAAATCAGTTAGTTACACATGCAAAATTATAAAACACTCAAAAATCAGCTAGTAGCACATGCATATACAGAATGTGTATCTTTCAGTTACACATGCAAAATAAGATGTGTACCTTGTAGTTACACATGCAAATAACATGTGTAACTAGTAGTTACACATCCTATAAACTTTCAAAAAAATAACATACAAAAAAAAAAAAAACATAAGAAATGCAAGTCTGGTGTTCGAGGTCCACTCTGTGAGTACTTTCGCTAAAAAATTCAAACACGGTAGGACTAGCCACCAAAACTTGCCAAGCCAAACCTTCTACTTGAAGAGCCGCAAGCTTTTACTCATACTCTGGAGTTAATGGAGTCATCATATTCGCGCCATCATCACGACGGTCTGCCATCATTACCATTACTTTCCTCCTAATCTGAAAAAGAAAAAAATTATGAATGTACAAAGTGACAAAACAAGAAACAAAGACAAAAAACAAAAGAAGTACTCTACTAACCTGATCAAGAAGAGCAGATACATGTATCTTCTTGTGAACCAAAATCCATCTAGTGAATGATTCTCCTGATCCCGCTAGTTTTCGTACCTTTGCCAATTTATATTGACAAAAAGGGGGAGAATTATTGTGTAGTTCACACTACAAATACATATGGTTTACGGATCATTATGTAAGGGGAAGTGATTTTCATGTGAGATGAAGTATTGACGAAGGAGGAGTAATACATATTACCGTAGTATTATTGTCAAAGTTGTGATACAATTGGAATTTGATGATGTGTAACAATACTATGACACTGTATAACAATAATTGAGAATAATTGTTTTCTTATTGTTATGGCTACGGATCTTCAACAAATATGATGCTGAGTTGAACACGTTCAGAATCATTGGAGTATTTGGAAGTGACGAAGATTTCGAGTAATGTTGAAGAACCAAGGAATTCAAGCATTTGGATGAGAAGCTACAAAGTTTATTTATTTTGTAATCCATATGTATTGATAGCTTTGTCACTAAAATTGACAAAGGGGGAGATTGTAAGAGCACTGCTCGGTCGAACTCGCAAGCGTTTCTATCTCAAGCTTGTTTGTCAAGATTAGTTGCCAAAACTATAAGTCTTGATTTCTCGTCTACTTATAGCTATGTCTCGGATTAGGATAGAATGTGTAGTTGAGATTTAGACTTCACGACGTTCATCGATTGAAGACGAAGAACTACTAAGGGGAGCTTGTGGAACTTCATCAACAAAAGGTATGTGGAGACTTGAACTCATCTATCACTCAGAAGTCTATCTCCTATTGAGACAAAAGTCGTGTAGCTATATAGACTTTATATTATACACATTTGATTTTCGAGCTGAGTTTAACTCGCTTACATATTTCTCGAAATATGTGTTGCTAAGATTTCGATTTAACCTAGTTCATCTTTATTCTTGACGAAAGTCAAAAGATGATCATGTGAACATCTTCTCGTAACATCTTACACGATTTGTGTGAGACAATCATTTGATGTAGACTCGGAATGTTTCGTATTGATCTATTGATCACTTGAAAATTTCTTTGAAGCTAATAGTTTGTGTGAGACAGCTATTCCCGTCTTCCAAGAATGTTTAAATGATTAAAATGGAGTTTAAAACAATTAACCATTGATTGGAAACAACACAATATGCGTACATGTATGCTAACTGTTGCAAGTTATTCCAAGTCTGGGAACCATAGTATGCATACCCGTATGCGTACTGGTTTGATAGTTAAAGTCCGGGAACTTAGTCTACATACCCGTATGCATACCAGCTTAACATTTCAAGTCCAGGAATTCAACTGAGTTTGGTTGTGTATGACAGTATGCGTATGTTTGCATACTGGCGAACCCAGACCAAGTCCGGATACTTAGGTATGCGTACTCTTTTGCATACTTTAGTGGGTTAAGTTCTAAAATCGGTTTCTTCATGAACAAATACATTTATAAATTAAGGAATGCAATATTTTGCAAATCATGGCTATAATATTCATGAATTGTTCGAGTGAATCAAAATTGATTTTGCTCCAATTGTGTCTTGTATACTTCTATGTGAATATAAACAATTGAACAATTCTAGAACTAGTTTCATTTGAGTCAGTTGTGATTAAGATGAACAAGGTTGATATGAAAATGTTCATATGGCTAACTTCGATTAACAATTGGTGAGACAACAAGGTGTACACATTTAGTTACGGTTGCCCATATCTAAATGAAGTCACTTTTCATTTGTGTGTAATAAGATAAGTTCGATATAACGGTTGAAAAATATTAGCTTGATTCTAATAAGGTTTTCATCTAACGGTGAGTATTGAATGCTTTGTTACCAAGATAACATTGATTGCATACCCTAATTTGAAGAATATATAAGGGAGAACTCTAGCAATTGGCATGGGAAACCTAATCCCCACACCTCCTGTGTGATACTAGTTGCGACTAGAGTCGATTCTCCTTTAACCTAGGTTTTTCTAAAACCATTATAGGTTAACGACTTGAAGACTTCATTAGGATTGTGAAGCCAGACCCAACTATTTTCTCTGTAGTTGTGTGTTCTGATCATGCTGTTTTCAATCGCATTGAGTACTATCTTCTCTAAGATTTGCTCGAGATTCAATCTCCGATATGTAAGATATAAAAAGTAGTCACAAACATCTTCGTCTCGTCGTTTGTGATTCCACAATATCTTGTTCCGCTTCGAATCCATACGGTTAAGATCATTGTGAGGTGATTGATATTACTAGGCTGTTCTTCGGGAATATAAGTCCGGTGTATCAATTGGTTCTTGTTCACCTTGATTTTTCAAAATACGGAACAAAAACTCGTTGGTATCTGTGGGAGACAAATTTATCTATTCAATGATCTTTTTTGTGTGAGACAGATTTGTTTATCAAGTCTTCGACTTTGGATCGTAGCAACTCTTAGTTGTGGGTGAGATCATCTAAGGGAATAAAGTGCATAGAGTCCTGTTGGGATTCAGAGGCATAAAGAACGCGACTGTACCTTAATCAGTGTGAGATTGGCTAGGGATCAACTACATTCCAGTCCGAAGTTAACTTGTAGTAGGATAGAGTATGTAGCGCCTTAATACAGTGTGGTGTTCAAATCTGGACTAGGTCCCAGGGTATTTCTGTATTTGCGGTTTTCTCGTTAACAAAATTTCTGGTGTCTGTGTCATTCCTTTTCCGCATTATATTTTCTATGTAATTGAAATATCATAGGTTATGCGTAGTTCAATCAATTAGATAATCAAACCTTTGGTTGTTGATATAAATTGATTGACACTTGAGCATTGGTCTTTGGTACCGTTCAAGTTGTTTCTCATAATAATCTGGCTCGCGGATTTCTATCTGTTTGATTTGCTGATTACATTGAGAAACAAAGATATAACTCTTGGATGTATTTTTCTTGAGTCTGACTGTCTAGTTGATTCTCTTGGAAGTATATTGAAGTTATTCCATACAGATTGCCTATACGAAATATTGGGTGTGGTTGTTAGACCCCCACTTTTTCAGGTGTGGTTTTTCATTTAACTACAGGGAGTTGGATCCTAGAGAAGCAGTTGAGTTGGCGTTTGATTCTTAACGCAAGTGTATGATTTGTGAAGAAATATATATTAATACATTTCCTTGATTAAATTTTCTTCAACGGGATGGCCCAACTAATGTTGCACTGTTGAGAAAGAGGTATTTACATCCTTTTCGACGGGAAGCACTTCATATGTTTTGGACCATTTAGAGTTTGCAATCTATTTTATATTAGTACCATGTTTCTTTTTAGTGTCTCTAATATCATATATTAATACAACTATATAGTTAGTGTGGTTTTTCATTTAACTATAGGGATCTAGATCCTGGAGGAGAAGTTGACTTGACCGCTTGATTCTTAATGCAAGTATATGATCGGTGGAGAAAGATATATATTAGTGCATTTCCTGGATTACATCTTCTTCAAAGAGAAGCACTTCATATGCCTTGCACTATTTGAATTTGACAATCTATTTCATATTAATATGTGTTTCTTTTTAGTGTCTCCAATATCATATATTATAGTAAGTGTGATTTTTCATTTAACTACAAGGAGTTGGAGCCTGGAGGAGCGGTTGAGTTGGGCGTTTGTTCTTAATGTATGTATATGATTTATGAAGATTATCAGTATATTTTCTTGATTACATCTTTTTCGACGGGATGGCCCAACTACGGTTTCTCTGTCGGAAAGAGGTCTTTACATCTTTTGAGGAGCACTTCATATACTTTGCACTATTTAGAGTTGGCAGTCTATTTTATATTAATATCGTATTTCTTTTTAGTGTCCCTAATATCATATATTGATACATGGAGTTGGAGCCTGAAGAAGCAGTGGAGTTGGCCGCTTGATACTTAATGTAAGCATATAATTTCTGAAGAAAGATATGTCAATGCATTTCCTTGATTATATCTTCTTTGACGGGAAGCACTTCATATGTTTTTCATTGTTTAGAGTTGGCAATCTATTTCATATCAATATCATGTTTATTTTTAGTGTCTCTAATGTCATATACTGATACAATTATATAGTGAGTATGATTCTTCATTTTACCACAGGGAATTAGAGCCCGAATGAACAATTGAGTCGGCCGATTGATTCTTAACACACGTATATGATATGGTACGTAAAGTAGATAGAGATTTGTGTATTTGGTGAAGTACAAATAAGATCGGTCGAACTGGAAGCCATTATTGGGGTTTTGAGGTAGAATAATTATTATGACTTTATTTCTTTATTTTTAAGTAGAAAAAATTAGTTAAGCTAGAAATATGTAGTTCTAAAATGCAGCAAGACTAAGGGAAGGTGTAGTGCTACTTTGGCAGTGTCCTAAACTACTTACTGATTCAAAGATTAGTATAATTTTTCAAATATATTTTGTTTAAGAGGATCTCTTTATCTCCAAAAATTTAAACAATATATTATTGGTGAATTTGGTTCTAAATGTTAATATACTAAATGATAATCATTATACATTGCAGTTGTTAATTGAGACCCCTTCTGGGATGGATACGGGACGAAGCCCGCCTCACCAAATTGAAGCTAATTGTCATCGTACCCGATGCGTAGCACATATTAAATACTAGTTTATAATTTATATATGTGAGGATCGTGGTTTTTTGGGGTTATTAAACCCAATAGAACTCAAAATGACAAAGCTTATTTAGGTTTATAATTTTATATTCATGTGTGAGCTAAAAGTCGAAGCCAAGAGTCTGCTTTTAACTTCTGCTTCTCCAGAAGTCGAAGTCGGAAGCAGAACTATTTTGCTTCACAGAAAGTTAACTTTTCGACTTTTAGAAGTGGTTTTGAAAGGCAATGACTAAATACAACCGTTCTTTTGACTAAATGCAACCCCTAGTTTAAAAAAAAGTTTATTTGAACCTTAATTGACGTGGGTAATGAAAACTCACTGTTAGATCGATTCCTGTCAAGGTTACTCATTTTTTAGGATTTTACTTTACATTTTTTTTCGATCTTGATTGTCTTTTTTTTTCCAGTTTTTTTCTCTTCTTTATTTTCCTTTTCATCTTGTTGAAATTATATATCATTTTAATTTAAATAAATAAATAAATAAATAAATATATATATATATATTAATTTCTCATCTTCAAAGTAAAAACATAATTGATTTAGTTGTAAACTTATATAATTCAGTATCATCGTATTTGTAGTGTAAATCATTTAACAAATGATGATCTTATTAGGATATGAGAGTACCAAAATGTTTATGATCTTAATTTTGTTATTTAATCATATGATGATCTTATTAATCACAGTAGAACTAAATACGAAGTTCTTGCCCAATCATGTATAAATATCGATAATGGAGATAATGTTGAGGCCGGAAAGAAAACGTAATTGATGAATTGCATTGATGAGTAGCAATGATCAATCTATGATGATTATTAAAAATCAGAGAGGAGAATAAAAAACGAGGGAAAAAAATAGGGACGTTGGATAATGTGTGGGTCTTGTATACCTACACTAAATTGGTTTACAAGTATTTAGACTCAAAAAACTGGTTGTAATTAACTAAAATGTGGGTTGTATTTAGAGCAGTTCCTATGGAATGAACAAACTTAGAGCATTTCATGTGAAATGAACAAACTCATAGTTTGTTCATTTTTCTCCCACTATGGAATGAACAAACATGAAAAATGGATGTTCAAATCAATATATTTGTTGATTTGAACATCGAGATTGAACAACCAGCGGTAAGGACGGGCGTACTTGCTACCAACGTTGGCGTCCGAAGAAAAAACGCCAGCGTTTTTATATCCAACGCGCGTTTTTACTTAAAGGGCCCGTGTCCGTATTAGAAACGCCAGTGTCTGACCCAATGGCGCCAACGACTCAATCTGAACGTCTGAAAAATCTTGTGATCCAACAACTACATTTTTTGAATTCTATAAATACTCTTCATTTCAACTCTAAATTCACACATTCTTCTCTTCACTCTCAATTCTTGATTGAACATGTCTCGGCCCCGGTTAGTTCGGCGAGTTCCGTATGCTAAAGAAGAAGATGAATCTATTTGCAGAAACTATGTTTTTTTATATACTCAGCTTGCTTCGGCAAACTATCCATGGGTGAATTTCTGGGCGGTTATTCACGATGGGTTCTGCAGTGACACTCGTAATCCGAGTCGTCGTTTTATATGCGACATAAAATATCGTTTTGGTACAATTAAGAAAGAAGTAAGTGAGTTTGTAGCTTTAACCATACAAGTAAATCGATATCCACTGAGAGGTGAAATTGATGCTGAGATGGTAACAAGATCTTTGGCTGAATGGCGAAGATGGAAAAATGTGGCTTTTCCTTTCGAAAAATGTTTTGAAATCCTTAAGGTGTTGAACAGTTTCAACCCCTTCCCTTCTTTGTAGTTGTTGTTCCACCTAGTACTTCTTCTCATTAGTGAAGCTAATGTAATGTAGTCCTCCGTAATTTAGTGAAGCCAATGTAAAACACTTACTTTTAAACATATGTAATTTTATTTAATTAAGATTGTCGTACTTTTAAAACTAAAACTACAAATGTAGCATAATTAAAAATTACAATAATCTCTCTAACGTCGCTCATCTCTAGCTCCCTCATTGTTATTTTATGGAGCCAATAATTCAGAAAGTCCTGGGGATAGACCTGGGAAATCAGCCAAATTCAACATAATATGTAAATTTCCAAATGTTGATAGACCTGGATGACCTAGACCTGGGGATATACCCGATAGACCTGACTGAACAAAATTAGGCGATTGGAAAGCACTTTGTGTTCTCGGTCCTCCAAGCATATAAGAGGTTTGTTGTTGTGGTGGTGTTGGTGTGTAGCATTCATTTGGGTTGTAGGGCGAGAATGATGATGAAATGCGCATAGGTTCAAGCCGAAATGGCTGAGGTTGAGATACAAGCACAATTTGTGGTGAAGTTGTATGGTGCTGTATTTCTCGCACCACTGTTTCTTCACTTTCTTGCCATGATCTGTTGGTTTCTTCACTTTCGTGCAATGATCTGTTGCTCCTGGTGGAATTGGAAGAATGTGACCGCCGCCCATCATCATTTGCAGTTGGACTTAAAGTTGGAGTCAATCCAAACATTGTGTTTCTCTGCCATTTTCGTAGTTGTTCCAAGTGCAGTGCCTCTACTTGACGATTCCGCCAATGCAAATCGTTGAGTTGAATCCGCAACTCTTCCTCACTGGCAGTGACATTGTAGTAAGGATAATCACGGTCCATACCTTAGGAAACAATGGGGATCGTGGTTGGCTCACCTTGTGAAGTAATACTTTGCAGCTCCCAACGAATTTCGGGCATATTTGACGAGGATGATGAAGAACTTGCACCCGTCCTGAGATAAGTCATAAAGCTTGGCTCTTCTGGAGGTGGTTGGCTAGGAACGATATTTGGATTATGGGACATGTTTGATAACCCTGGGAAATTAAACCCATATACATGCATGTTAGTTGTGTCCCAATCACATTGCATATTTATACACCTTTTTAGCTTCAGTAATTGTTTTCGGTACCCGGTTGACATACTGCGCTTCACTAATATTCAACCTTGTATTTAGTTCATACCTCTCTGATGAGTGCCAAATATTGCATATTTATACACCTTTTTATTGGCATTTTACTCATCTTTTGCGCTTAGAAATCAGATATTATCCCAGATTTTGTGTTTTCTTTGTTTTCAAGAATAAATATTTGTATTAATTAATTTTGTGTTTTTAGGTAATAAATAAAGTTCGGAGCGAGGAGCCAAAAGAGCGAAGAATTGGAGTCGAGCATCCATGGAGAAAGCCAAAGCTCTTGAACACATTGGGCTCGCGCGAAACAGTTGCAACCCAACAAGTAGCAACTCATCTCAAGACATGGGCTTGAGCTAGACCCGACCCGCGACCCGGATCCGAGCCCGTCCACTCCAAGCCGTCGAGATTTCTATCTTCTACATCCAACGGTCGCTGCCTCCACTCACATCGAAGTTCGATGCTCCCGTGCAACACCAGATCACTCTAAGTCTCCCTCAGCCGTTCAGATCGTCCCCAGCCAAATCCAACGCTCGCTCCTACGTTCTCATCAAACCTTGTTGTGCCTGCCTCACAACGAAGTTCCCTACACCCCTATACCCTATCGAGAAAACTCATTTCTTCTTCCATCTTCTCTTTCTTTCTTTCTTCTCTTTCCCACGACTCGCAAAACCCATCCTTCTTCCTCTCCTCCCATACCGATTGCAGAGTTTCATCATCACCACCATCTCCTTCTCCCCGCCACCACCACCACAACAACTCCATAAGTCGCCCGCTTACACTTCCTCTCTATCTCGAATCATCTCTCTCATAGCTTCTTCAACCTAGAAGCTAGGTCGGGAGATAATTAGGGTTAGGGTTTGTACAACACCCACGCATGGAGTGTTCTGAGATGAATTGACAAGAGGAGAGGCGATTCAGACAGTATGGGCGTTTGGGTATGATTAAATTGCAATTTTTGAATTGAATTAGGTTTTGGTCTGCATGTATAAATAGAAAGTCTGTGGTTGTGAAATGTTCATGCCTGGGCTAGCCAGAGCACCACTGTAGAGTTATTTTTGTGTTAATTGTTGTTTTATGATGTTCTAATTTAGTTGCTAGGGTTTCAATGAAACCCTAATTTCCTGATTGTGATGATTAACTGTGTTAAGTTGTTCTTGCAAGCTTAAATTATAAACATGTCTTCAAATTTAGCATCCAAAGCTTTTCTCTCACAATGGATGCCTTGTATCCATTGTAGTTAGGTCACAACTGTTTTGAGATTGCTACAGCTCATTCCTTAGGCACAATTACTAATTCATTTGATTAGTTGTGCTTAATTAGACAACTAATGCTCTGGGTTAGTGCCTTAGCTGATAATTGAGTTATCATTAGGTGAAACCCCTTAGCTAAGTGATAAAATTGACACCTTATCCTTAACTGTCATAGGAACAAGAAACTCAACCTAGTTGAACACATACTAGGAATTTAGAGGTGGATTTGATAACCCTAGCACCCATTTCTTATAACTGTTTGTATTTCATTTGCCTTCATTGCTTTGACCTTCAATCAGCCGTATCGACAACAACATATAATTGTGTTACTATTCTCTGAATTCAGTTAAGTAAGCCATAGACCAATCATAGCACCACAAGTCTCTGTGGTTCGACCCGTACTTGCCACGTCTCCGATAGATGCCGTGCACTTGCGGTATAATTGTAGGCTAAAACATACACATTTCCAGGCCTACCAAGTTTTTGGCGCCGCTGCCGGGGACTTGGCGTGTGCCCTGTGTGATTTTTGTTCTTGCTTTACTGAATTTCACCTCACCCCTGTACATAGTTGCTTTGTATTATTGCTATTAGTCCTGTTCTAGTGTAACTTAGCTTAACTTTGTGTTTCCCTGTTTCTTAGCTTAACTTAGCTTAAATTGTTGCTCTTAATCACCTGCATCTTGTCACTGCATTGTAGTGTAACTTGTAGTCATCATAACTCTGTACTTAACTGTTAGTTTCTTTTTCTACATTGCATTGCATATTATATCATTGCACTTTTGTTTTCTTTATCTGCATATTGCATTACTCATTGTTAATTATATCTTAGTTGAGTGCATATCTGCATATCTGCATGCTCTTAGTGCTTCTTGGCTTGCATAACATCTTTGCATTGTGCATCTTTCTCTCTGTGGCTTGAGCTGTCAATAACTCAGCTGCATCAATTTCTTTGTCTTTGCTTCATTCTCTTTGCCTTAAGTTGCATATTGTGGGAACTAAACTCTTCTCTTGAGCACACAGGTAACTGCAAAGTTGCTGGGAAAGCTGAGGCAAGGAAGAGAAATTGTTAACAAAGCAGCCTAAACAGGTTAGCAGCAACTTCAGTGGAGGTCAACTGAGTAAGTTGACACCACAGAACCTGTTAAGCTAAGTTGCTCTGTGCACTTAGCATTTCCTTCTCTGTTAACCACATTTCTACTCATTGATTGATAAGCATGCTCAGACCTTGAATGATTGAATGAATGATAGCATGTATGATTGAATGAATGATAGCATGATACACACTGCTCTGTGCTAACTCCAACCCCTGAAGCTGTGAGTTTGAGCAAAATCTGAGCATAAACCATGAGCATACCTTGAGCATACCATAATCCCTTGCTGAGTCACTTTTATTGCATGAAATTGCTTACTCTGCCCTGCACCTGTGTGCATGCTCTGAACTGAGGTTAACCAAATTTGTGTGAAGCTTGTACTTGTGTGACTTAGCTTGTAAAAAAAAAAAAAAAAAAAATATTCTGAGTTGAAGTCAACTGAGACAATTGACCTCAACTCAGATTGTGACATCAACTGAGTGAGTTGATGCCACAAATTATGCAAAGCCATGTGCACATCACCCTGAATTGTTGCTTTTCCTTGCTCTGTGCTGTTCTGTTTGCCTAGACTGTGCACCTACCAACACCTTTGCATGAGCTGTGTGCATATAACCTAGTCTCGAGCATAAGTTTCCCATGTGCTTGTGCACACATTGCATTGAATTTGTGTTGTGTACTCTGCAAAAGCAACATCAAGCTCCCCTGTGATGTCAACTGAACTTTGTATGGCCTGAGCATAAACCTGTGTGCATTTCCTGTCATTTGATCACTTGCCAAGCTAGTCACCTTGAGTTGCATACCCTGAGAATTACCTGCATATTACATTTCCTGTGTGCATTTCCTGTCAACCCTGTTGCATCTGTGAAGTTGTAAATCTGCAGTTGAGCTGCCATGTTAACCTGTGCTGTGAGTTGCACTTAGAATTGTGTTGTGCAAACTAGCCAAGCTGTGCTTGGGCTGCAACCAAAGACATTACTTGTCTTGTCTTTGTGACTATAATCGCTCTGTGCATCTTACTTTGCTTGAGCTACCAACCTGTGTATAGCCTGACCTGCATACCAACTGAAGCCAACAACTGGGCTGTGTCTCTACACACAATCTGTGCAGACAAGCTGTGCTAATCTGTACACAAGCTGAGACCCACACAGCCGAGCTATAAATCTGCCAACCTCTGCATAAGCCAGTGCTCTGTTGATAACACATCAGCTGGAGCTTCTGGGCTGCTAAATTGGCAACCTAAACCCACACAGCTGGGCTGAAACAAACCTTTGACAGTTAAGCCCACATCAGCAGATCTGCTGGGCTGTTTAAATATCATCTGGGGCTTTACACATCCAAAGTGCAAACAACCTTCAGCCCACAAAACCAAAACAAGCCCACTTGTTCTCTGCAACAAATTAAGCCCACATAAACCAAATTGAGCCCACACAATCCAAAGCTGTTCACATACCTGGGCTCTCCAATAAACCAAATAGAATCCCAAATACAAAACCAAACCAGCCCAACAAACCAAAGCCCATTTAAACCAAATGAAACCCAATAAACCAAATGAAACCTAATAAACCAAACTGAGTCCACTACAACTGGGCTTTGAGTTCAATTTGAGTGTTAAATCATGTCAGGATTTTGGTCTGCAACTGGGGATACAAACAAATCCATTAGAGAGCTCGCTTACGGGCATGCTTCACCATATGAAACCCCCACAGACCATAATGATTTTAGGGAGTATTATGAGCCTTCTCAGGGCCCTGACCTTGAATACTCACACCCTAACCATCATGAGCACATGTATCAGTCACCACAGTGGGGAGTTGAACAATTTTATACTCCCCCGACTCCTTGTTTACAATCACTAATGGAAACGCTCATGGAGCAAAATGCTAGGCTTGAATTGAATGCAATGCATGATCATCCATATAGCAACATGTCTGAATTTCCCTTCTCTAGTGAACCATGTGCACAACCATGTAATGATGATTCATATGAAACATGCATACCCACTATTGAAGACTCTCCCTCCATTGAACAATGTCACATGTTCTTAAAGATGAACCTGATTCATTTAGAAAAAGAAGAATGGAAGGCAGTTCATGATAGAATGATTATTGTCCCTAATAAAGAAAATCTTGAAAATAGTGTTTCTCTTCCTACTCATGCAACTAACACTGAATATGAACCTAATCTAGAGGAAAATGAGTACACTAGAAATGCTACAATTTTGAATAGGGAAATACATTTTTGTTATGATGATGAGGATGATTATGATATGTTAGAAGAGCATATGCATGCAGAAAATATGATGGAATCTTTTGGTTCAGAGACGTTAGGCGTCTCTTCTGTGAACCCTATGAATGATGCCTCTTCTAATATTCATACATGTGATATTAACTCTGAGCTTGGTTTTGTGAAATTCTTCAGTGAATGTGAGCATGCTTCACAACTTGTTTGTGACTTAGGAAAGGATGAATCTTCTGTTGACACTAATGTTCTTTTGGATCATGATTTTATTGTTGTGCCTGATTCCCTGCCCATATCACAATATGTTGCCTGCTCTGATGATCATGACATGGTGATTGATGAATTGTTCTATCTTTGGTGAGCATGATTTACTGTGTCTGACTTTAGGAAAGTGTGTAATGGTGCAAATGATTTTATACATGAAAACAACTTAGATGTACCTACTTTCTCTCCTAAGTCACAAATTGAAACTCCTCCACCAAACCTAGGTGTAGTTTGTAACAAAATTGCAAAACCAACTTTTCTAAGAATGCCTAATCTAGGCCTAGAACCTTGTGCTTCCCAAGTCCTCTTGGACTATTTTGCATCAAAGTATAACACTTTTAGGGAGCCACAGTTGGAAAGTGTATGTCTGCATGTTCTTAGCAAAACTCATTTTGAGTTAGACCTTTTGCATGATGTACCTTTAAAATTGCAAGATTTTGTGCTCAAAACCGCATCCGTTCACAAGTTTAGGTTTGGGGGAAAATCATTCCCATTTGCAGTCTTACTTGCACTATCATGTTATATTTGTGTAAGGCTGCTGATGTTTGTACATATTTTCTATTGGGTTGATCCTCAACTCTTTAGACTGTTAGTGTATGGTGAATTTTCATTGTATATAATCCAGTAGGACTTGTTAAACTTTTCTTTCTTGAATCGGTTGAGTCTTCTTGTGCATACTTTGTGCTAATCCGATATGATCTCCACTGAGAATGTTGGACTCTAGCCTTGATTAATGAAGCTCCAACCTTGCTCCCAGCGATATCCGATAATCTCTTCCCTTTTCTCTTATCAGCATGGTTCTCATGGTATGTGACTGTTTAAATTTGTATTATATGTTGACACATTGAGGACAATGTTTGATTTAGGTTTGGGGGTACATTTGCATATAGAGTTTTTAGTCTTTTATTTTCAAAAAAAAAAATAAAAAAAAAAAAAAAAAATCAAAACTTTTTGCAAATAAAAACCTCCAACTTTTAGAGATTTTAGAGTCACTAGCATGCTTCTAGCTATGTTTACATAGAGAATCTGACCGAAATAATAGAAGTTAGAAGTACCGGAGAACGCAATCGGGTTTCTTAGTTGATTAGAGCGTTAAAGTTGGATTTAACCATACAGGAGGGCAAATTAGGTCTTTGTTTAGATATTCGGTAGTAGAATTGTGATCACCCATAGTGGAGACTACCCATTTTACATCAAGTGAGGCACCAACCTTCAATTTTTTGCAACTTTCTAGAAAAGTGTTAGAGTGTGTGTCACCGTACGTCAATTAGGGTAGGAATGGTGAGCTACCCAACTTCGCACCATTTTCAGCACTACTTTTGATCTCTTGAGTGCTAGTTTTTGTCAATCATGAGGGTGACGTTTAAAGAAGAAAACTCCTTCTAAATATCGATTTGCAGTTAGCATCATTCTCTCTCTCAATCAGCAGACCCATAGAAACACATCATCATCAGCAAACGGAGCGTCATCAGAATATTGGAAGAAAAGTTGATATAGTCCAAGGTTTACAAGCAACAAAGAAAAGAAAAGAAAATAGGATGAGAATTAATGAAGTTTGTGAAAAATTGAGTTTTATTATTTTATTGTGATACTTGAAAAAAAAAAAAAAAAAAAAATTGTCAAGTTTTTGTAAAGTTGAAGTTCTTCATCATCGGTTGAAGTTGAAGACCGAAGATTGAAGACGTTTCTATGGTTTCTTATGAGAGAGTGATATTAATTGCCGATCGGGTGAGAAGGTAAGTGAGTACTTCCACCCTTGCTAATGGTTGATTTCCTTTCTTAGAGATCATCGAGAAAAAGATTCTTTTATCCACACTTTTGTGGAGTCTCCGATTTTATTTCGGAAGGTTATCCTTCTTACCTACAACGTGTGCGGGATTTCTCTCTTTATTCCTACCGCACACATGAGAGACTAAAAAGCGATCTTTTTGAGTGCAATTATCATAAAACCCTAATAGTGAGGCGAAGTCGAGGCTTATGATCACAATCGAATCCAATTCTTTCATATGGTATGGTTACTTCTCGCTCAGCACTTAAGGATGAGAATGCGTTCTTTGGTAGTTCTAACTTCATGTTACTAGCATGCAGAAACTCTATATCCTCATAGCTTCTTGGAGGCTTGAGACTCTTTTACACTCGAAGTTGGAGAAGGTTTTGTGGGTACACCTCTGGTAAACCCTCACGAGACTACAACTCGTCCACTAGGGACACCTAGGGGTTTAAAGGCTTAGTGCATACGCTAAATGCATTCGAGAGACATGCGACAGGGGTATAGTTAGGATTTCCTAATTTCTGTTTCACTTGAGGACAAGTAAAATTCAGGTTTGGGGGTATTTGATGAGTGCCAAATATTGCATATTTATACACCTTTTTATTGGCATTTTACTCATCTTTTGCGCTTAGAAATCAGATATTATCCCATTCGTGTTTTCTTTGTTTTCAAGAATAAATATTTGTATTAATTAATTTTGTGTTTTTAGGTAATAAATAAAGTTCGGAGAAACTGAGGAGCCAAAAGAGCGAAGAATTGGAGTCGAGCATCCATGGAGCAGAAGCCAAAGCCGCAAAGCGAAACAGTTGCAACCCAACAAGTAGCAACTCATCTCAAGACATGGGCTTGAGCTAGACCCGACCCGCGACCCGGATCCGAGCCCGTCCACTCCAAGCCGTCGAGATTTCTATCTTCTACATCCAACGGTCGCTGCCTCCACTCGCATCGAAGTTCGCCGCCCCGTGCAACACCAGATCACTCTAAGTCTCCCTCAGCCGTTCAGATCGTCCCCAGCCAAATCCAACGCTCGCTCCTACGTTCTCATCAAACCTTGCTGTGCCTGCCTCACAACGAAGTTCCCTACACCCCTATACCCTATCGAGAAAACTCATTTCTTCTTCCATCTTCTCTTTCTTCTCTTCTCTCTTTCCCACGACTCTGCAAAACCCATCCTTCTTCCTCTCCTCCCATACCGACTGCAGAGTTTCATCATCACCACCATCTCCTTCTCCCCGCCACCACCACCACAACAACTCCATCGTCGCCCGCTTACACTTCCTCTCTATCTCGAATCATCTCTCTCATAGCTTCTTCAACCTAGAAGCTAGGTCGTAGATAATTAGGTTAGGGTTTGTACAACGGCCCACGCATGGAGTGTTCTGAGATGAATTGACAAGAGGAGAGGCGATTCAGACAGTATGGGCGTTTGGGTATGATTAAATTGCAATTTTTGAATTGAATTAGGTTTTGGTCTGCATGTATAAATAGAAAGTCTGTGGTTGTGAAATGTTCATGCCTGGGCTAGCCAGAGCACCACTGTAGAGTTATTTTTGTGTTAATTGTTGTTTTATGATGTTCTAATTTAGTTGCTAGGGTTTCAATGAAACCCTAATTTCCTGATTGTGATGATTAACTGTGTTAAGTTGTTCTTGCAAGCTTAAATTATAAACATGTCTTCAAATTTAGCATCCAAAGCTTTTCTCTCACAATGGATGCCTTGTATCCATTGTAGTTAGGTCACAACTGTTTTGAGGTTGCTACAGCTCATTCCTTAGGCACAATTACTAATTCCTTTGATTAGTTGTGCTTAATTAGACAACTAATACTCGGGTTAGTACTTTAGTTTGTCATTTGAAGCTTTATATGGAGAAACCCCTTAGATAGGTGGTGGAATTGACACCCTGCCCTTATCAGTCACAGGACAAGAAAGCTCAACTGAGTTGAACTTACAATAGGAGTTAGAGGTGAATTGAAGACCCTAACATCCCCTTTGTCACTGTTTTATACCTTAGTTTAGAGTCACTTCACTATAACTCAGCCGTATCGGCAACAAAACCCATTGCGTTACATTTCCTTGATAGAAATTCAGTTTAAGCCAAGCTTTAGATCAATCAGAGCACCACAAGTCTCTGTGGTTCGACCCGTACTTGCCACGTCTCCGATAGACGCCGTGCACTTGCGGTTATTACATGTAGGCTCATAAATATAAACACCTTTCCAGGCCTACCACTCTCCCAAATTCTCATCCGATAAAAATCTGATGCAGAGGTTTTCATCTGTTGTAGTGGGTTAATTGCAATTGCAAATATACATTGTATTTGGTACTTCACTCTTTCTCCCAGATACCAAACCCCTCTTTGTGATTCCAGACTGTAAAAAACAACTCTACGCATAGAATAATCAAGAATACTTATTCCAACATCATCACTATACTGAGGTAAATCAACGTAAGGGTGAACAACTACGTTGTTGTGGCTCCGAGTCATCTGATGTAACCTGTAAACAAAACTGGAACCCAAGTGCCAGTGTTCTTCTCTACGTTGTTCTTCATATACATGTCCAACATTGGAAATCTAACTGTCTCGTCTTTTAGGATTGGTTTACCAACACGGAAGTAGGTATACCACCAATACTGCAAATTACTCCATAATTTTAGTATTTTGACTAAATAATCTACATTTATTCATAAAAATTATTTAAATTTAGTAATAATAATTTTGATATTTACCTTTATGATGCCCCGGAAACCAGTGAAGTTTTGATCGCCCATGGACACTTTATCCAGCGCACAATACAATTCTGCTAAAATTGCAGATCCCCAGTCATAATTTGGTGCTTTGTCGAGATCTTCTAACGCTTCAAGCCAACCAACATGAGCAACAAAAGTTGAGTTTGGAAAGAATGCCTGACCCAGTACCCATAAGATAAACATCCTTTTGAGTTCAAGATAGTCATCTACATGTTATGGGTTTCTGGGTTTGGTTAGGAAAATATTCAAGGCCGCACATCTAATCCCACCTCCTTTCAAATCTTTATAATCTTGACGCATATCTGATTCCACAAACGAGGGACAAAGCGTCTCTCATTTACTATTTGACATCCATTCGTCTTGGTTAAATGGTGGCGGGTCTCCCATTCCACTTGAAATCCCAACAATGAAATACAAATCAAGGGGAGTAATTCCTATTACAAGTATAATATCAACTATGATTAATTCTTTTGATTATTTAATAATTATTTAAAAAATTTAATTTAAGTTAAGTTAAAAAAACTTACCAATTTCGAAATCCACAAAATGGAATGTGTGCGTCGTCATCCATCACATTTCTACCACTGTTTTCGGAATTTTTTTGTTATGTTTTCTAGGCTTTATTCTATAAAGCGCACGCCAAGGATATCTGTCAACCCTTGCTCGGACTGCAGCTGGTAGACCAACATAAACAACATTTAATTCTGAAAATCCACCTCTCATGACATAAAAATCCTCAGATCGTTCACATGCCCCGACACATGACCTGGGACTAATGATGGAGCAACAACTATATTTGGGTTAGCAAACTCTTCTTCTCGATTTTGAGAAAAATCTACACCTGTGTGAGGCAACGGTGCCAATTCATTTTTTCGATCTCTTTTCTTCTTTATACTATTCGCCGCTCTTCTCACTATGTTCATATTGTATTAGAAATTTTTGATTTAGAAGAGTTTTAGAAGAAGAAAATGGAAGTGGTGTGACTGAAAATGAAATCAATAGAACGAATTTATAGTGTTGAAATTCGACCGTTGGAAATATAGGCGTTAGAGAGTCGACCGTTAGAGACTTTGTGTCTAACGCCCGCGTCAGAACACCGAACGCCCGTGTCGGGTCTTCTAACGCCCGAGTTGTGTCTTCCAACTCCAGAATCTGTCTTTCAGTCGCGTGCCTGATGGTCCAATGTCCTACGCTTTACCATAGTGGAAAACCCAGTTTGGCCATCCACGTGGCTCAACAAATGTTTGAGTTTGGCCATTGCCATAGGAATTGCTCTTAGAGTTTGTTCATTTTGCTCCCACTATGGAATGAACAAACATGAAAATGGATGTTCAAATCAATATATTTGTTGATTTGAACATCGAGACGGACAAACCAGCGCGCGTCTGTGGTAAGGACGGGTGGCCTAGCTGCCAACGCTGGCGTCAGAAGAAAAAACGCCAACGCCCGCACATCCAACGCGCGACATGCGTTATAACGCTAGCGTTTTTGATAAAGGCGCCGCGTTAAGAGCGCCTTCCATCCCGGCAAAATTGTTCCTTTCCTTTCCCTATAAATTCACTTCGTCTACAGACTTAAACTCACACCTTCTTCAACATTACCTCAACATTACACAATTTCCATACCGTCTTTAAATTTTCTTTTTATTTTCAAAAAAAACTATTCATATCAATTCAATCTTTCAGAAAAATTTCATCTTTAACAAATATGGCATCCTCCTCACAACAACGATCACAACAACAAACACAACAACAAACACCACAACAAACACAAACACCACAACAAACACAACAATCACAACAAAAGAACTCAAGAATTCGTGGTCCCAAGTATACTATGGATGCAGACGAGTCACTTTGCAAAAATTATGTACTCCCTTTGTTTCAAAAAGACCGTCCTCTATTCCATTTTGGTCTGTTTCAAAATTATGTCAAGCTTCTGTTTATAGTCATGTTTTTCCAATGAACTCTCTAATATACCCTTAAGTTTTTATATTTATAAAATCCTTTTTAATGGGACCCAATCTAAAATATTAATGACATTTGTGTCATTAAGGAAACAAATATATCCTTCATTCCTTTTTGTATTTCCTATTTACAATCCCATAACAATTTTTGGTAGTTTTTATTATTAAAAGTTTTATTGAAATAAATTAGGCAGGTAATTAAGGGTAGGCATGTAACCTACTATGGTCTCCTTAATATCTTGACAAAGTCAAAGCACTGTCTTTTTGAAACGGAGGGAGTATTATTTACATTAGATAATATCAATGGTATTTATCAAGAAAAAAAAACTTTTTATGGTAAAATTTAGAAAAATTTGGTGAAGAAACCGGTAATATTAATAGACGTGATGTCGATGGGTTGTGTCATCATTTTCACACAATTTCAGCATCCATTTCTGAATATGTAGCTTTGATCACTCAAATGTGGAACAACAGATAAAGTGGTGAAGGCGAACCGGATGTGGAACGAAGATGTCGGGAAGAGTGGAAAATATCCCACAAAGGTTGCAGCTTCCAACATGAAACTTGTTTCACCATTTTGAGGATGCTTAACAAGTTTAATCCATACTTGCTGAAAGGTCATCAAGTGCCTGCAAGATCACCACATGGTTCGATCTCGTAGGATTTTCATAAATGGAGGGCTTGCTTCCTCACCTGATGGAACTCCAGGTAGTCAGGATCAACACAATAGTAATCTAGACGTTAACACCAACTCCAAGAAAAGAAGAGGAGGTGGTCAGAAAGCTGCAAAAGCAGCGAGGGACGTAGCCCAGCGAGCAGCAGAAGGAGGTTCAAGCGAGTTCAACTATGCTGATCACAATGCAATGGAGATGCAAATGGAGGCAGATAGAGTCAGGGACCGTGCCATTTTTTTAAATAATCAACAGAAAAATCGTCTTTCGCGAAAACAATATTACAGGGATGTTAAGCTAAACAAGTTACTCTCCTTGGACACTGGCATAATGAATGAACGACAATATGCTGTATGGACTAAGCAAATGGATGCGGCCGAACAACAACAAGTCCAGGCCGAACAACAAACTGAAGTCCCCCCACAACAAACTGGTTCGTATGTGAATGTGGAAGACGGAGATGATGCCTCGGAAGAAAATGAAGAGGAATTCAGTCTTGCTAGTTAAGTTTAATTTAATTCAGTGTAGTCGGTTAATTTAATTCAGTTTAGTTTAGTTTAATTGTACTCGTTTATTTAAAATTATTTTTAATATAATTGCCTCAATTTTAACAAACAACTTTAATTAAAATAAAAAACAACACTAAATTGAAAATTACATTTATCTCCCTCTTCCTCTCCCTCTTCCTCCCCCGCACCGTTTGTTGCTCCTTTTAAAGCCCAAAGGTGCTTTGTTAAATCTTGTCTTAGTTGTGCCTAGATTCCCCGATTGTGGAGTCTGACAGTGGCAAGTCTATATTCTCTTTTCGGACGCCCACGTCCAGGTTGGGTCACGTCTGGTTTCTTCCCATGTTATGCAGAATGATACAAGTCAGCATAATTTTGTTCATTTCTTGAATATCAAAAAAGCGTGCCGACCCAGCTATGATGGCAAACTTCTTTTTCAATATGCCAAAAGCGCGTTCAACATCCTTTCTGCATGCCATTTGTTGGCTGTTAAAGTACTTCATATCCTTCGAAAACGTCGGACCAAAGCCTACCTGTTTATAAGCTTGAACCATAGTTGACCATTCTGGATAGATTTCGTCTGCTAGATAATAACCCTGAGTGTAGTGATGATCGTTGATGGTGAAATTACAGTACGACGCGACCCCATTCTTAAGATCTTCAAACAATGGTGACTTATATAAAACGTTGAGATCTTTATTTGAACCCGGGAGTCCAAAAAAGGCATGCCAAAACCAACAATCATAAGTAGCTGAAGCTTCCAAAATTACAATTGGTTTTGGATAATGACCCTTATATTGCCCTCCCCATTCTACCGGACACGCATGCCACTTCCAGTGCATGCAGTCAAGACTACCTAGCATTCCTGGAAAACCCCTCTCGGTGTTTTCTGCAGTTATTCTTTGAACATCTTCCTGAGTAGGCTTTCTTAAAAAGGTTGGACCAAAATGCTCGACTATTGTTTCGCAAAACAATTTGAGATACCTAAAGGCGGTTGTTTTCCCAATACGGATGTAATCGTCCGTGGAATCCGCTGGTACCCCTAACATAGTATACGGAGGGCCGCAGTGACCTTTTTTTTCGGAACTAAAGCCTCGTATATGTCGTGCATCATAATGATAATTAAATAAAGGTTGTACCTGACAAAGCTCGGCAATAATCCTTTGCGTCAAGTTGCGACCCATGCGGAATCGACGATGAAAATCCTCATCGGAATACACAAAGTCATGATTAAAATAATCATGCATCAGCTTTTCGTGGTAAAAATGTCGATTCCGCCACGTCCATCTTCTAGTCGCAACTTCATATGGCTCTAAAGGCTTTGGTATGATCCCGGTTTGTAATTGCAACATAAAATTTCGTCTTCTTCTATCTTGATCTGCATCTTCATCCATTTGATGCAAAAACTCCATACACATTTCTTCATCTTCTTCGTACAACATGTCATCCATCTCCATATCCTTCTCAGAAGAATCAAAATCAGAATTCATGGTTGAAATTTGAAAGTAATTGAAATTAAGAAAAGATTGATCGGATGAAAGATTGTTGTGTATTTGTGAGATCAAAATCGAGCCGTATTTATAGAGGTGGAAACTAGCCGTTCCGGTAACCGTTAAAAGGTTGCCGTTGGCGGTCGTGGCTCAAACGCTGGCGTCCCAAATTTGCTCGCCGGCGTCTTTCCTAACGTCGTCAGCGCTTGCAGTTTGAGCACTAGCGCCAGACATCTGCTCGCGCGTTTAACCATCAATCGCTCACTTGTTTTCCATAGTGGAGAATCATGTTTGACCATCCACGTGGCTCAACAAACAACTTCATTTGAACATTTCCATAAGAATTGCTCTTAGTCACTGCCTTTTAAAATTTGACAGCCAAACTGACTTCTAATTTTTTAACTTTTAGAAATCAAAAAACTACTTATGATGTGTTGCAATCCAAACAGGCTATAAAACAACAAGTAGAGTGCACGTGCGTTGCACGTCGGCAAACACATCACGCGTCGCTCTTCCACGTGAAATCTACCACGGCTCTTCCATGTCGAACTGGGTATTACCTATTTTACATTTTAGTGATCCAGAAAGATGAGTCAGCAAACAACCTTTTTTTTTTTTGTACTTATTTTACATTTTCGAATTCCGGACCCTCAAATTAACAAAGTAAAAAAGGAAAAAAATTATTTGGAGCTTAATTGTTAATACTTAATAACATATCACTCAGCAATAGCAGATGACCTGAGAACATCTTGGAATACAACATTTTTAGTACATGTTCCAGAGACATCCGGAAGAACTCCATTCTTCACTAACACTTTCATTGTAATTCTTGAAACTCCCCTAGACAAAGCAACATATAATTTTCCGTGACTAAAAACCGGTTCTGGTAGATAAATACCAACATGTGGTATTGTTTGTCCTTGTGCCTTGTTTATTGTGAGGGCAAAACCTGCACGAACTGGAAATTGCTTGCGGACGAACTTGAATGGGAGTACCACCTCTTTTGGAGGTTCCATGGGTATCCGTGGAATCAAGACTCGAGCCCCGAACAACTACCAAGAACAATCTCTCGCATCAATAAAGTTTCTATAGAGACCTCTACATAATAACCTCGTGCCGTTGCGAGACCATAATCGGGATCAAGATTCCTCAAAAGAATTATTGGAGCACCTATCTTGAGTATAAGTCCGTGAGGAGGCAATCCACCTGGAGCAATAGTGTTCAAAAAATCTTCGGTCCACAAATTGTTTGGGTCATCTTTAGCCATGTCAAAGGAATGGTAAACTACCTCATCTCCAGGAAAGATGCTAATAACTTTTTGATTGAGCTTTTCGACGATATCATTCTTGGGAGTTATCAATGCCCTCTGACTCATTTAGATTTTATCACTTGCATTCTTTTCAAGCTCTGGAAAAATCTCGTCAATTAATCTCTCAACTGATTTCTCACCTTCCCACTTCATTACAATATCATCCGGAAGATTCACCATGTCATCCACGACAAATGGCTCAGTCCCATCTCCAATCCGTAGCAAGAATTCAGAGAAGCTAGGGTCTAACCTTGAACGCATGTTCTCTTTTAAACAAATCACCTTAACATCCTTCCAGAACTTTGCGTTTGTCAAGCATGCGTTAATTGTCTGTGTTCGTGTCCCGTGCTCAATCACAGGCAATACTTGACGAAAATCCCACCTAAAAGCAAAATCTTCCCTCCAAATGGAAATTCAACTTTGGTCAAGTCTCTT
Organism: Papaver armeniacum; assembly: GCA_023531295.1. NCBI lineage: Eukaryota > Viridiplantae > Streptophyta > Magnoliopsida > Ranunculales > Papaveraceae > Papaver > Papaver armeniacum. The sequence continues at coordinate 605,575 of JAJJWW010004982.1, forward strand.
AACGTTCTGTCCAGAGCTTCAAATGCATATCGGTTTGCCATCGTTGCTTCGTCCCAAATAATCAAATCGGCTTTACGAATGAAATCTGCCAAAGGATCTTCTACGACTATGCTGCACGTAGAAGTTGAGGTTGCCGGTACAGATATCTTAAATCTAGAATGGCCAGTCCTCCCACCTGGCACCATGGTTGCAGCAATCCCTGATGTCGCAGTTGCAATTACAATACGTCTTTCACTACGTAACTTAGCCAATATCGCCCTATAGAGAAAAGTTTTCCCTGAACCACCCGGACCATCAATAAAGAATATACATTTGTCGCCCCTCCTAACAGAATTCACTACCCTGCATAGGAGTTATAGCAATTATACGAATCAGTCCAATGGATGAATTTCCCTAGAAGGCATAACACCATAGCAAAAAAGTAAAGAACTGCAATAAAAAGTACCCAATCTTAAAGAACTGTGCAAGAGTGTAAATTTTGAAATATAATTTCTAGCAAGCAAATAAACAAAAACAGAAACATATTTAAGATCTTCCAGTTTAAATACTAAAAACGTGGAGTAACATAAACTTGGTATTTTCCAAACGTACGTCACACCCTAAATGAGTTTCATTCAAAAGCAAAACAAACTGCCTAGTTACTTTATGCAACATCCAGGACTTGAGAGAGTTGGAACCTGCTCGCAACATGGGAACGTTAGCTCTTCAATATCCAATAGTCATAACAGTCTCTTCTCTCACCTCAAACACTCACAAAAACAATAAACTGCCATTTACTAAAAGCGTTAGCCAATATCTTAAGCTCCGAAATTAGAGAAAAAGCCAAAATTTTTAAACCAACAGCACCATTTGTTGCCTCGCAGCCTTCAACCACCCGGACCATCAATAAAAGAATATACCATAGCACCATTCCATGAGTTTAGCAATTATAATGCATCCAACTAGTCTCAAGGTGTGCACTTATTCGACAACATCGAATGGATGAATTTGCCATCAACGCAAAGGCATAACACCATAGCAAAAAAGTAAAGAACTAATAAAAAGTACCCAATCTTAAAGAATAAACAATTTCTCGAAAACAAACATATTTAAGATCTTCCAGTTCTCAAAATACCACAATTAAATAAAAACGGAGTAACATAAACTTGGTATTTTCCAAACGTACGTCACACCCTAAATGAGTTTCATTCAAAATAGTTACTTTATGCAACATCCGCAACAAAAAGATACAAAGAACTCAGGTAAGAGAGAGTTGGAAACTAAGATCTTCGCTAAAAAACATCCAAACGTACGTCACACCCTAAATGAGGCAAACGCCTAGTTACTTTATGTAGCTCTTCAATAGCTCCAATAGTCATAACTTCTAATTCAAGTCCAGTAAATCGTACTTTCTTGCGTCACCATGTTAAAATCAGGTAGGTAAATTCATAAGCAAGTAATAACCATTTCAAATATTAAATAAATCAATTTTTCAAGGCAGTCACTTGGATGGGCTGTCAAAACTTGGCTTGTTTGCGAAAATCCAAGTCCCTTCAATTATCCATACATACCATAACACAATGACTTGTTATGTTAGTGCAAGAGTGTAAAAAGATGCACTTCTGACACTCAATTCACTAATGGAGGATGTTGTTACAACTTAAAATAATCCTAAGAGCTATAGCCTAGGATGACATATAATGTAAAACCTTGAAGGAGCTAGAACATGCTCAAATTCTAAATGAAAAAACAGGAAGAACAGTCAGAGGTCTGTATACCAAATAAACAACAAAACTAATATCATGTTTCAAGGCGCCAAGTTCCTGTATTTGGGTCAGATTTGGACCTAAGGTCAGAGTTTATGATAAGAAGAATACGATCTCAAAATGGATGATCGGTGGCAAGTATAATTCAATAAAAGTAAAAAAAAAAAAATACTAATTAGTGGGTGCAGTTTCATAAGGGTCTATAATCTAAAGACTTACCTGTCGAATGCATGTTTCTGGTCCGCGTTTAGCATATCAATAGATGATAGATATTCTGGAGAAACTGGAACTCTGAATTCCTCAGAAACCAACGCGTTTACTCCTGAAGTTCCTATGTCTTCAGTCATTGGCGGGAGTTTATATGTGGCCATTAATTCTTCGCCGAGAACAGACCTTACTTCCCATAAAAGCAGATTGATTGCCCCTTGTTCTGTGTTGAACTGGCAGTGATCTTCTATCATGTAAGGAAAAAATTCATCCCACAATTCACGAACTCCCGTAGGCTTGCAAAGGTCTAACAACATGCAGAAAAGCCTTCTTAAAGAGCAAGGCATCTCTACTTGTACGGCTTCGAGAAGTGTGTCACGAATGGGAGTGTCACTTTCTAACAAACACAAATGTTGTGCTTCTTCTTTATACGTCGAAACGTATTAGCTCCCACCTTTAGCAAGTCCTCGAAAGAAGTTGGCCCTCTAATATTATTCAAAAGAAGTCTCAAATGATAATTTTCACTGCGGGTAGAAAAAACGTTAACTCTACCGATTACTTTGTTATCGCGTTGCCGTCTTATCCATTGCTTTAGCGGCTTTTCCCACTTGCAGTGTTCGGGAAATTCCTTGTAGAGAAGAGTTCTCGCAAACTCATCTTCTTGGTTCTTCTTAAAAAACTCAGTCAGCTGAGTATGGGAGGCCTTTTCTCGTCGTATCACATCCTCATGTACTTCCTTCGGGAAGTAGAATCTTTTTGCCGATCCTTTAAGTGTACTTGTAACGAAAGAACAGGAGGATAAATCTTATTCATTTGATACATGAATATACGCCAAAGAGCTTCTTGCGGGCAAATCCATCGAGCATCTACGAACTTCTTGATCTCATTTTCCGCTTCTTTCTCGCTTGAAACTTCCATAGAAACACGATCAACCCCTTTCCAAACGTATTTATACAAATACTTCACAGACCGCACACTTGAAAAAATTTCCACATTGATATGACAATCATACTTCTTTAGCAGCCACGGATTATAAGGAACAACCCAGCTGTTATTCACAACTTTCCCATTAGCGAGTGTAATTGCTCTACCATCATCGCGTCTTCTATAGACTGGATACGAATCTTTGCCATCTAGAGTTTCCGCTGCAAACTGCTTTGGAAAACCTTTCTTGCATTTTCCATCCTTCTTACAAACACTATCAGCAAACAAAGCACACGGCTTATGTATCATATGTTTGAGGACAGATGCATACAACTCTGGTTCAATATTCTCATCTGGTATTTCTGCTCGAACAACCCTATCGTAGTCATCTGGGGTACGTAGTTTTCTTTCTCGTGCAGGATGATAAGAATGTGTGCGTGTGGAAGACCTCTCTTTTGAAATTCAATAACATGAACATGTGCAACAACTTTTCCAAGAACCCCCTTGGTGAACAGATCTATCTTCAGTTCTTCAAATTTAGAATGAAATACCCTCGTCGTCAGATCTGGTCTGTCATGTGCCCGTTGCCCTGGTTTTAGATTTCTATGGATCTCCTCCCAATTAGGATTACACGTCATGGTTATAAACAAATCCGGCTTGCCGTACTTCTGAACCAATTCCATAGCGTCGTGATACCTTTGATGCATATCACGTGGGCTTCCCGTATAAGAAGGAGGTAGAATAACCCGCTGCCCAATATCATCTGCAAAGTGCGCACACAAACCATTCAAACATAATTTAGGAAGAAATCATAACAACAATAGAGATGTCAGTTTTGGATATATTTGACAAAAATGAAGTTTCGTATGGAAATGTAAGGCATAAAACTATCTTATTCAGAAGAAAAAAAAAGAAACATAAAAAGAAGTTTAAATGGAGTCCATGAACCTCTATCAACTTATGTTTAACTTCGCAAAGAAATAACGAAGTTGGATGGTTTCAAAGATAAATTCTTGACAAAGATATTGAAACCGATGGTTGTCAAGTAACTTATCAGTATCACGTAAGTTGTATAATGAGACTCGTTTAAATATCACAAACTGACTAAAAATATTGTTCTACAAAAAGTATATCAAGTAACTTGAGTGCTCTCTGTCTAGTCATGCTCACTATTTTCAGGGTAGTTTTCCAAGGACCTAGTATGGAGTCTCGGTTTGGAAATGTGATCGCGGTCTAAGCTTTTTTTCGTTAAGTTGTATACGCTATCAGAGATATGAACATAAGCAATTTTATCGAAAAGATGGATTTCTAACTTGTCGAGAACCACTTTCAGCAAATATCATGACATGTCCTTCACAATTATAGGCATGATTAAAACATATGATTTAACTCAGGGAAACCTAAGATTTGATGCATTGTTTCTTGCCCATTTTAGGAGCCATAAGAATAGTTTCGAGAAGATTTTGTTACCTGTATTTGCATCTAAGGAATCAAGAACGCCTGAGTACCAATCAGCTCGGAATGTTCTCTGGTTATCTCGAACCCATCTCAACTGCATTGTGGAAATCTTCACATAATTGTCGACCACGTACTGCTATAGTAGTTTCCCACCATGTAACATAATCGACTGCTGGTTTTCTCGAATCTAATGTCATCGTCAGTTTTTGTTAGAGAACATATAAGTTGTTTAAATCTTAAATTATAAGAATTTACATACGGACGATACATTAACTTTACCTGTAGCATATATGCATAGTATGCTCGACAGCTTATCCTTTTAGCATTATCACCGAAAATCGTCAAATCCCATCCAAAACTTCCATAAGGATGCAGTAACGGATATTGTAATGGATCGTAGAAACATGCTGTGTCTGGAACATTCAGCAATTTCCCAGAATTTGTTTCAACAATTATGTCTCAAGGAAGCACTTTACTCGGTTCTTCTCCTCCAACTAAGACAGCTGCTACTTGTGGTGATGTTGGCATGTTATACGTCCGAAGAAATGTTATTTGCTCCTTTATGTGAATACGAACATCTTGGAAGTCAGTACCTTGCGAAATCTGTCGAATAACACGTACATACGGGTTGCATTTGTCCAACATTCCCTTCAATATAGCGAGCACTTCTCTGTTCAGAGGTTCTTCGGTTTCAACTGGCTCTTGTTCCTGTTCATTGCCCTTGTTTTTCTTGGAAGCAAACTGTTGTTCCTTCATCCGATTCTCCAATTCATGTTCGGTGTCATAGATGTACATCTTAAGGAACCTTGGTCTATCACTTGGTTTTGGAATAAGGCTACCAATTTTGTGATACATAGTACCTTGAGCTCGATATGTATACACTCCCTTCTTAGAATTAGCCGTGTTATGATCGATACGTACCCCGATAGATGTGAAGGCAAAAACATGGTTGAACAAACGAATATTCTGCCTGAAATGAGCTGCAAGTTCTGATTGTACAGTATACAATTGCATGAGTTCTGGAGGTACGGGCAAATCGGGTAGTTCAACTTTTCCGTTTAAACAACGGAACTGATTAGTCTCATGAGGAAAAATCTTAGCTCCACAATGGTTGCATGATCTAATGTTAGTTAATTGCAGGCATGGAAGTGAAGGTTCGTCGAAGAAATCCCTTGCAGCGTTATAAAATCCTCTATTTGTCCTCATTCTGTTGTTGTTCGTTGTAGTAGATTGAGCTACTTGTGATTGACCTACACCACAATATTGTTAGCAATCAGAATTATTGCACTATGCCATGCTTCATAAGAATGAGAATTGTCAAAATCTTACCTCCCTGCAATAGTGTTCTTCTTCTTATGTTGTTGTTTTTGGGATTAGATTGGTGATTCTCCAACTAACCTACAATAATTTTCAAAATATACCGTAGGAAAACTACTAAGAGTTGTTGTAGAAAAACATAACCTTACTACTAATACCATCTCCCTTAGCACTATATAGTTGAAGCATCTATGTCAATCCCTGATTTGGTCAGAGACCTAGTAGTCCAGCAGAGCTTGATGTGCTTCAGTAACTTGTACATATACAAATTATTATAGCTGAAACATCCAAACCACACATGTTTTGAGTTTTAAAGTTTGTTAAATATATACCTTCATGCGCATCCTCTTGGTGACTCTCATTACAGTCGTCTTCTGGGTTGTTGATTTGCTCATCAAACTCAAGCATATCGTCAAATGTTGTATGTATGGGAGCTACAATTTAGAGATTATGTATGAATTTGGCAGTCACTGAATTTTATGTTTGATACAACACAAAAAGTCAAGTACATATAACTTACCTCTGTATTGAGGGCCCAATTCCATATACCCTTCGCTGGTATTCATTGCTACTCTCGAGACACAACCTAATAGTCTCGCAACTTCTGCCTGCACATGTTCATGCATAACATGTTCAAATAAGTTTGATGACCTCTGCTCCTCAATCATATTTTGCTGACGGGTTCTTTGCCGGACACGCCTCCTTTCTCGATCATTGGCCAGCTGTTCTTCCCGGACACGCCTCCTTTCTCGATCATTGTCCAGATGTTCTTCTGATATTTGCGGACCTATAGATGTTGAAGGAAGGTTTAGCTTTTCCTTGATGAGGTTTTCTACCAATAAGTTTGGCAACTAAATCTGCTAACTACATTGTTACCTTTATCCAACGATTCTGCTGTGTTTCCACGTCCAATAAATCTTGGGCTTCGGCGAGGAATTAATCTTACAATCGCTTTATGTGATCCAAATTGAGTTAGATGCTTGTACACTTGCTGAAAATGTAAAAAAGACATCTATAATAAGCTTATGTTGTAAAATCCATGATTATGATTATGTGATGAGCATTATTAAATCAGTAAACTTACAACTTGCACTGGCTCCATTAATTCATGTCTTCCGGTTTTGATAAGCAATACGCTGTCTTTTATCGAACGCCCGTTTTTGTTGTTCAGTCATAATCTCTTGTTTTGATTTTTGTTGAGTTCGCCACAACTGTTTTCCCCTACTGTTGTTCACAATAGTAGTTTGAGGATCCCGTGATTGACCTACAACACATATATGCAGAGAAGATATAGCCATCATACTTGACATTCTTAATTAATTTTGGTATACTAAAATGGATGGTGAGGCTGTAAACTAAAAAGGTACAGTTTCAGAATTGATGCTTCGCAGCCAGCATGTTTTCATAGTCTCTTAAGAATACATATCATTTGGTAGGAGGTTTATTCACGTCATAGCCAAACTGCTTCAGTGTATCTAGGATGCATCGACCAAACTAAAGACACTTTTTTTTTCTTATTCTGTTTTGTAAGAGGTCTATGGGTTGCCTATGTTTCACATGCCTTTAGTAGATTAATCCACTGAATAATCCAGTGCAGGAGGTTTTCATCCAACTAAAATTAAGACTAAATCTGCTAACTACAGCATTACCTTGATCCAATGATTCTATTGTGCTTCCGCAACCAATAAATCTTGGGCTTCGGCGAGGAACCAATGATTCTGTTGATGACGAATTTTGGTTTCCCGAATTTTGCTTCCTAGCCCTATATTGATCTCGTCTACGTGCATTTTGTAGTAATCTCTCCTCATTTGTCAAATTCTCTTGACGATTTCTGTAGCTAACACGACTCCTTTCTCTTTCTGCAACTCGTTGTTCTTCCGTCATCATGTTTTGTTGCCTTGCTCTGTACCGATCCCTTTGTCTCTCATTTTGTAACAATCTCTCCTCAATTGTCATGTTTTCTTGACGATGTATACGGCGAACACGACTCCTTTCTGTTTCGGCAGCTTTTTGTTCTTCAGTCATCATGCTTCTTCTAGTGGAAAAACGACTTTGGGATGCATCCATCTCTGCTGGTTTGGATTCAGCATGTACAACAAAACCAAATCAATCAAAATGCAATTGAGCTACCAAAATCTGTTGTATGTACTAAGGCGTAAACTTATGAATTTAAAGAATTTGGATGAAGCTTCTGTGTACCTTTGGAGTAATACTGAAAACAGTGGGCTACCTGATGGCTGAGGACGTCTTTTTGGTGGTAATGGAGTTGGAGAGGAAGGAATTAATGGTTATTGAACTAAAAAAAAAGAAAAAGAAATTCACAAAATTTGAGTTAGTTGTTCTGTTAGACCGGGAAATCACGCACCAGCTGTTAACCTAGTTTGATATGAAATTCACATACTCAGTAAATTGAATTTGCTGGTAGCCAGTAAATTGAAATTTGCAGCGAATAATTTGATTGCTGAATTAATGAAATTTGAAAAAGAAAAGGTTACACTTACAATAGGGATGTAATCCATGAGAGAATATGATAGTGCAGCTTCATCACGTTGGGGATTTCGGGTTCGCAATTCCTCACTTCTTTCTCTCCATTTCAATTCCGTCTTGTTTCGGCCCCTTTGTTGTAATCTTCATTTTTTTGGAATTTTGGTCGACTAAATTCCCAAACCCAACCCTAGATTTCACTTCATTCGATCTAGGAGAGAAAAAAGAAGAACTTTGAGTTTGGATTTTCAGTCGTCTAAATTCCCAAATCAAACCCTAGGTTTAAGTTCGTTAGATGGCGGAGAGAATAAGAATTTTGAGAGATAAACTCGATAATGTGCTGCTGTTATAAAGAGAAATCTAACGGCTGAATTTCAGCTACTGTTTAACGGTTCAGATTAATTGTGCGGACGTTGAGGTGAACGAAGAAAAACGGTTAACGATTTCAGAATTTCCCTGTTCGCATTAAAAGGGGGGGGAGATATACCCTATGCGACAGAGACGCCTTTGGTATCTCCTCCTTTGGTACTATTCTGGTTCTCAAATAGAGCTCATTTTATCCCACGAAATTTGACTTTCAGTTCTTCAGGAGTGGGAGGGGAACTGAAAAGAGCTTCCTCAATGGCTGCCATTACACCATCAACAACAACAGTAACAAATTTCTTCCCGTTAAAAACCCACAGAAGAATCTCCCCCATAAACACAGATTTCATCGTTTCCCCTCACAAGTCTTCTCCTAAGCCCAAGTTTTGTTCAATTTTCCATTCCTTCTCTCCTCTAGTTAAATTCTCCCAATCAACTACAACTTCTGCTGCTAATTCCAATAATTTTGTTTTAGAATCTGATAATAATGAGATTCTTCTACCACTTGCAGATGAACCCAAACAGGCAATTAAATTTGTTTTCTGGGTTTTAGTTTGGACTTCAGTTTCACTTGTTTTAACAGCAACTTTTGGAGGAGATAGTGCTCGTGCTGCTTCAGCTGATTCTATTAGAGCTTCAAGTTTTGGTTTGAAAGTAGCTAATTTTTTAAGAGGTTCTGGTTGGTCTGATGAGGTGATTGTATTTGCCCTAGCTACACTTCCTCTTGTTGAGCTTCGTGGTGCTATTCCTGTTGGTTATTGGTTGCAGCTCAAACCTCTTCTCCTTACTGTCTTATCTGTTCTTGGGTCAGTCTCTTTTTACTCATTTATGAAACCCTTTTTTTAATTAATCTCGTAATGGGTATAATTTTGATTTCCCCCAAATAATTTTGCATTTTTTGGTTAATAAAATTTGAGGAATTGGGGTTATGCATCCATTTATCTGCTAAGTTTGAAACTAGTCCGTGGTTGAAATTTTGTTCCTGAATTGAGTGCAAAAAAACATACAGAGTTTGCTTTCTGTATAACTTATCTGATCGATACATTCTGAAATGTTATCTGATCAATTTTGCAATTTATAAATCTATGAGTGCAGCAACATGGTTCCAGTGCCCATTATTCTACTCTACTTGAAGAAATTTGCAAAGTATCTGGCTAGGAGCAGTCCTACTGCCTCACGATACCTAGAGCTGTTTTTCAAAAATGCAAGAGCAAAGGCTGGTCCTATTGAAGAGTTTCAGTGGTTAGGGTTGATGTTGTTTGTGGCTGTACCGTTTCCTGGAACCGGGGCATGGACAGGTGCAGTTATTGCATCATTGTTCGATATGCCATTCTGGTCTGCTGTATCGGCGAATTTCTGTGGCGTTGTTTTAGCTGGCCTTCTGGTAAATTTACTTGTTAACCTTGGCCTCAAGTATGCTGTTGTAACTGGTTTGATCCTCTTTTTTGTTTCTACATTCATGTGGAGTATACTTAGGTATCTTAAGAAACCTAAATTGAGTTCGTCAAACTGATTTACATCTTATCAGTAGATGACGGAGCAAGCACATTTTACATAGCAAAACTTTTCCTATAAGACATTTTATCTGGGAACACTTGTTTATGGTGAGGTTTGTGAATTTATTGAAATGAGGTTACTAGAGAATAGTTCACTTGAATGAAAGAAATATTGTGATTTAATATGCATTGAATCTTCATTTTAAGTTCAGATAGAAAACAATTATAGTGGGTCGAAAGCCAAGTAGTGTATGTAACAAGGTAGTCATTTTTCCACATTACACTCATAATACTCGAACATGTTACTGTGAGAACTTTTCTTTGATCCATAAATGGAAGAGGAATACAGGAGAAGTCAGGTTGGCGTCTGCACCAAGTTCAATTTGAGATTATGCTGGAAAATTGAAAGTTTATGAAGGAAAGAATACACCTATTAGAAGTACTTTCTTCAAAATTATACAGGGATGTGCATGATTGTTCTTTGAGGATCACAAGGGTATATATTCATTTTCTATAAAGGTTTTCATATTCTAATCAAAATTGTGATCTCGAGCAGACCAGTTAAGCCCCTGAATAAAATCTCTTTTTCTTATTGGTCTCTCCCGCAAGAAGGGGTTATCAATTTGTGTTGTGATCGTCCCTCAACGGCAACCTAGGTGAGACTGGTGGAGGTTGGATTGCAAAAAATATCAGGGATGAGGTGGTGAATGCAATATTTGGGTGTGCATTAATCGCATCACTGAAATGTTTGCTGGCAACGGAAATGCTTGCTGGGTGTGTAATATCGACTTTATGTTATTAGTCAAAAAGAAAAAGAAAACCTCCCAGCTCACATGGATGGTTGTTTACAGGTAAAAGGGAAGTGCAGCTAAGTAATCAAGAATTAGTTTGGTCATGTCACTAGAGAGAGGCCAACTTTCTTGGCAGACAGTTAGCCAAGAGAGGGTCCAGCAAGAAGTAATGAATAATGGCTGAGTTAAAACTAATTATACCATAGCTCTTTTTCTAACAGTGTAGAGATGTGTGTACTGCAGGTTGTAGTAATTTCTTTCAGCCTCAGCATAATCGCATTCCAACTTAGCTTGCAGATTCTAAAGTAAGATGCACACAAACCACGTAAACAGAGCTTACACATCCTCGGTATCATATCAATATCATATCAAACTAGTGTCTAGAGCTTACACATCCTCCCAATTTTTGTTGCACATCATTAAGCAATTTAGTACATTCTCTAGTCAGTCAATCAATTATCAAAACTCATAAAACTTATTTTTGTTTGTTTTACTTTTTTTTTCCCGACTAAATCCGCGGTTAATCCGCATCCGGACCGTATCATCCGCTGATCCGCGGATGTGAAATCCGCAGGTGATTGGGCCGGACACGGTTCCATTTTCCAAATCCGCAACTTTGACGGTTTGGTTGCGGGTGACCCCTAATCCGCAACCGTCCGTCCGTTGCACACCCCTACCAGCAAGGGAAGAGGCTACATGACTAGTTACAACAATGACAGGCCTGGAAATAAAAAAAAAAAAAGATGCTATCCAGTAGTATCCATCTTTGTTTGAAATCATTAAAAGAAATAACAAAGTCACCGAAACAAAAATAAGAACAACATTCACGTTTATTAGAAAATGCTAATGAAGAAGCTCCTCTATCTGTTTAAGTAATAACAGATGACTCATCTACTAGCACATTGGGAGAATATCTTCATTACTACGACATTGGCATTATAGTAATACCTTCATGCACATTCAAAAAAGACACTACACTTTTTCGTCCAAAATCAACCTTTCTCCTGCTATCTGGTCAGCGATTTTTCATGATGGTCTGGGGCGGATGCTATTTCCTTGTAGCAGGCCAAAGTATCACAATCCTCGAGTTCAAAGTAATCCCATCCTCTATGAACTTCTCGGGGAAATCTGTTATGCGTTTCACTATGGCCTTCCAGTCTGGTTCTGCGGTGTTCACATAGTACTTCACTTGACCCCAGTTAAGGCGATCTTTTATGCCAGCAAGCGACTTCAAGGGAATTGAACTGATTTGAAGCACATTGTCCTTCTCAAAGTCCTGAAATATGACTGTCATATCAATTATCCCAGGTCTAAGCAGCGCCAGATTGACAATCTCAATGTCCCTTAGTGGGAACACCACGAACGGTGTTTCTACAAGCACAATTAGATTAAATGAAGTCAGGGCAAATGCGGCTGATATCTTTGAGGGAAGATCCCCATAAAATTCGTACACCTTCTCTAGCTCATCAAACAGACAACAAGGTGCTATAGGCTGGGAACTCCATCGAGCATCAACTTTGTCGACGAAGTTCTTTAAGTCTTCATTACGGCCACCATCCCTGATTTGCTTCTCCTTCTCAATCTTATCTGAATCACGATCAGACCTCTTCTGTCCCAAATGGAATTCAATATCTTTTGACGTTTCTTTCCCTAGCTTGATGGGGCGACGGAAATGAAAGTGTACGAGAGGCCGCATCCTCTCGTCCCCAAGTCGGAAGAAAGAATTTTCAATATCTGTAAACATAAATTGCATTCTCAAATTAGAGGCCGTGTATACGAACCGATGTACATGTGCTTCAAGGGTACCAACAATGGGTTCTCCACCTTGGCCTTCAACCTTGGAAAGGACCGTAACACCAGTTAGCCTGATTATTATTATTTCTTTTTCTTGCCATCGCATAAATGAAGACCCAGATTCTATTATATGTTCTAGTTTAGTGGGAGTCCGAGAGTTTTCTTCAGAACTATCCTCTTCGCTGGACTGAACACCCAACAATCTTCGTTTATCTTCCATCTTCAACCGACGAGCAAATCTTGCCTGATCACTCCTCCCTTTTAGTCTCTGAGTCAAGGTCAACTCCTACAACTTTGTAACTAAGAATATCATTCTTGCAGAGTAGTCTGGGATTAACAAAGAAATTTTGTTCCGTGACTTCATAAACTTCCACCCCATTGAAAGGAGATTGAAAACTGAAAAGAATTTGATAGTAAAAGTAATAGAATTGTAGAGAAATCTCTATATTGGTTTATGTATGTTGTGAACTACATTGAACTTGTCTCCTATTTATAGAGAATCAATAAAACTCGGTTAAGGAAATTCTAATTAACTAAGAAACCAATGTCATTCTAAAAATAAATTACTTCTTAAAATAAATAAATTCTAAAAATAAAAAAATACCTAAAATAGTAATAATCAATAATAAAAATATAAATCCTTAATCCTAAATTCAATAGCTCAATAACCTGCACATATTTAAAAATAAATGCTGATGTTGACGCATTTGAATAACAATAGCTTTACTCCCCCTCTTTGTCAGAAAAATGACAAAGACATGAAAAAAATAATACCAAACCGTAAGGATCTTACAAGTTCATAAGAACTCATACAACCTATAAGAGTAAAGCACGAAGGTCTAACATACCATTTTAGATAAGCAATACTAAAACATAATCTACCTAAGTAATTTTCTTTAGCAACTTATTAAGGAAGCAATTGCCCGAAATAATTGTTCTTTTGTTTTGATAAGTCAAAAAAAGATAAGAATTAACTCTTTTTCCTATCATGATCCAATTATTCATAAATAATTGTATTACCTCATTTATACAAGACAAAACTAGGTTAACTGGTTTTGTTATCAAGGATCTGATTGGACTTGAACAATCTACCTCGTTTTGATAAGGGTAGACTAAGATCAGAATTGACTTAGTTTTTGTTACTAGGAATCAATTGAACTAAAACAATTGAACCTCCTATTTCGTTAAGCAAAAACAAAAACCAAACTTGATTTAGTTTTTGTTAACCAGAAGCAAAGAAGATAAACGAAGCAAAAACAAAAGCAAAGAAGATACAGGAAACTGGAACAAGCTTCAAGATGGACGATAAACGAAGATTGTTGGGTGTTCATTCCAGCGAAGAAGATAGTTAGAGCGTTAAAATAATAGAATCCGAGTCTTCATTTATGCGATGGCAAAAAAAAAGAAAAATAGTAATAAGGCTAGCTGGTGTTACGGTCCTTTTACAAGGTAGGAGGCCAAGTTGGAGAAACCCTTGTTGGTACCCTTGAAGCCCATGTACATCGGTTCGTATACAAGGGGTCCACTTAGCTGCACTTCGTTTCTACCTATAAGCACTAATATAGGTAATGATCGGTTTTACAGACGTGCCTAGAGGCCCCAGTGGTAGAACCGATCCTTACCTATATTAGTTCTTACATGTAGAAGCAAAGTGCAGCTAAGTGGATCCCTTGTATATGAACTGATGTACATGGGCTTCAAGGGTACCAACAAGGGTTTCTCTAACTTGGCCTCCTACCTTGGAAAAGGACCATAACACCGGTTAGCCTTCTTACTATTTTTTTTTCTTGCCATCGCATAATTGAAGACTCGGATTCTATTATTTTTTCGTCGGAACCATCTTCTTCGCTGGACCGAACACCCAACAATCTTCGTTTATCTTCCATCTTCAACCGACGAGCAAATCTTGCCTGATCATACCTACACTTCTCCTCCCTTTTAGTCTCTGAGTCAAGGTCAACTCCTACAACTTTGTAACTAAGAATATCATTCTTGCAGAGTAGTCTGGGATTAACAAAGAAATTTTGTTCCGTGACTTCATAAACTTCCACCCATTGAAAGGAGATGGAAAACTGAAAAGAATTTGATAGTAAAAGTAATAGAATTGTAGAGAAATCTCTATATTGGTTTATGTATGTTGTGAACTACATTGAACTTGTCTCCTATTTATAGAGAAACAATAAAACTCGGTTAAGGAAATTCTAATTAACTAAGAAGCCAATGTCATTCTAAAAATAAATTACTTCTTAAAATAAATAAATTCTAAAAATAAAAAAATACCTAAAATAGTAATAATCAATAATAAAAATATAAATCCTAAATTTAACAGATGTCCTAGGTTGGTGATTATATGACCACATTTTCTATATATGTTGGATTTAAATAGCAAATCAATACTAAAATGTCATTTCTTATTATTTATTATATACCGAATTTTTTGTGCCCGATTGATATATGGAAAACGCATTATACGCGAATTAACACATTTCCGAATTTTTACCGAATGTCGCTTAATTGACCGCATAGTTGACCGAATTTACATTTTGCTCAAACGGATAATGCACGCATTTTTGCCGCACCGAATTGCTAACTATCAGCAGGACATGATAGAAAGAAAGCAGAAATCAACAAGTTATTATTCTGCCGTATCTTTCCGGAAATGCTATATTCCCTTGGAAAAGATTGAATTAAAAATTAAAAATATCACATATTCTATCATTGTCAAAAACGTATGCCAGAATGGTAATAGTCATACACTATCTGATCGCCAGGAATTTACAAAAAATAGAGCTAGTACTTGAATGAAGTACACTATCAGAATCAGTATGTACCATGTGAGTTAACTAATGTAATGTAAAGAAACTCTGTATGAATGGACACAAGAAGGTACTAAAAATTAACCTGGCATTTTTAGGGGCGACCCCAAAAGAATTAGGGGCGACACTAAAAGACAAAAAAGGTCACCCAAACGTAAATCTAAGCTACCCATTATCTTCGATTTTTCGAAATGGCCAATATGCCCTTATATAATCGGGAGCCTACATCATAACCGGTAGGTTAAAGGTGAATCGGTAGGTTAAATTGAAACTATACCTACCGATTATTGTGTAGATACTTCGGCTAATAATCTCTTTTATAATCGGTAGGCTTACAAGTTGGATAAGCTACCGATTATAAGGAGCCCCATATTCAGCCTTGGCCAAATTCCATAGGTTTTGAGGGGTGCAGAGCCAACCATAACCACTTGGCTTGAGCTGTGGATGTAGCCATAATAGGAAGCCTAATAGGTTACATACACTACCGATTATAAGTTGCCCCAAAATGAGTTTTTTCTAAAATCCTTCACGTAATGAATTTTGAAATCTACCATAATCGGTAGGGTATATAATTATATAACCCACCGATTATAACGAGCCCCAGATCCAACCTTTGCCATATTTCATAGGTTTTGAGTGTACACAGCCAACCATAACCACTTGGTTCGTGTTTTGGATGCAGCGTTAATCAGGAGTATATTACCAAACCATCCGATTATGGGTTGCCCCAAAATGAGTTATTTTATAAAATCCTTCATGTAAGGGAATTTGAAATATACCATAATCGGTAGAGTTAACAACTTAACAACCTACCGATTATAAGGAGCCCCAGATCGAACCCTTGCCAAATTCCATAGGTTTTGAGTGTACAGAGCCAAGCATAACCATGTGGTTCGTGATTTGGATGTAGCCATAATCGTAAGCCAAATAGGTTCCACAACCTACCGATTATAGGTTGCCCCAAAATGAGTTTTTTATAAAATCCTTCATGTGATGAATTTTGAAATCTACCATAATCGGTAGAGTTTATTACTTCTTACCGTCCGATTATACGAAGCCCCAAATCCAACCTGTGCCAAAATCCATAGGTTTAGAGGGTACAGAGACAGGCATAACCATGTGGTTCGTGATTTGGATGTAGCCATAATCGGATGTCAAATCGGTTCCAAATCCTACCGATTATAGGTTGCCCCAAAATGAGTTTTTTCTAAAATCCTTCATATGATGAATTTTGAAATCTACCATAATCGGTAGAGTTTAAAACTTATAACCCTACCGATTATAAGTGGCCCCGGATTCAACCTTTGCCAAAAACTATAATATTCGGTAGCCAAAACAATAATCGGTAGTTTCACAATATAATCGGAAGCAAACTCTTGTAATCGGTAGGATGGGGTCTATATATTAGTGTTTGGAATTTTTTTTGACTCATTGTGAGATAACTCCCGATTGAGTGAGAGAAGAAGAAGAAAAAGAAGAAGAAGAAGTGGGTATATGTTGCCAACTTCCGATTGTTTCCAACTTCCATAAACATGGATGGGTACGAAGAAGGACGTGAAGTTGTAAAAGTTCAAGGTTCACTACCGTTTAGAGATGACGATTTGTGGTATATGTTGAATGATCCAAACTTTGATGGAGATGAAACCCTAGATGACGCTTGAAGAAAATGGAGAATCACCCGAGATCGAAGCTAACGATGCATCAAACATACAGGTATGTTGTTAACAAACTCTAATACCCATGTTATCCATGTTATGTGCATTTGTGTGTGTTTTTGAACGTGAAAATTCGATTTCTACATGCATTGAATGACATGAACGACATATATTCGGTAGTTAATTTAATACAATATCTACCGATTATCCACAATCGGATATATTTTGATGTATTTATCTGCCGAATATGAAAAAAATCCCCAAATTGAAAGATTCAATTTCTCACAATCGGAAGTTGTATACATAAATAAACGTCCGATTATATAACGTCGCCCCAAATACGAATTTCTCCAAAAAATGAAATATTCGTAAATCATGATATTTAATAATCGGTTGGTTTATGAATTTATAGTCCCTCCGATTATTGAAGCTTTTTATACAGAAGAATTGTTCATTTGTGTATGTCGTTAATCGGTAGACTATATTCGTACATGACTACCGATTGTTTAAAATCGGTTATGTTGTATAATATTAAATTACCGATTGTGTTACAATCGGTTACTTATTATCTAAACTTCCTTCCGATTGCTGATGTGGTTTTAAATTGTTGTAGAAAGTGATAGTAAAAGATGTCGTTCACTCAGACTTGTGAAGATTCAATTTTAGATTCAAACTCAATAGAAAACTTACGAAGTTGTTATCAAGATTATAAAAAGCACCGAGACTCAGGATTCCACCATTGACCAATTAAGTGATTCAATTTAATCAATATTCATGCAATTCTTTGCGTTCGAAGTGATTCTAATTTATTGCCTCTAGTAGATTTTCGAAGTAACAATTGTATCCATCAAGCATGAAACATCAAAAGTCTTAAACTAAGCATGCTCCATCAAAACGAATCACAATCATTCAATAAAAATCAATTTTCCAATATTAGTTCCATGCAAATAATCATAAAAGAAATTGCAAATAAATAATTAAAATAGAAATATACCACTTTTCATGGAATAATGGCTCCCTCCGTCGCCTAGGCTAAGGGGTTTAGCTCCTCATATTAATCACTTGCTCAAAACATCGGTTCATAGCTCAAAAGTTGATTAAAAGAGAGAAAACTAATAAAGCAGCGAGTTTGTAACAGATTTAATTGTTACAAAACTCACTGTTACAAAGATAACTGTTACAGAGAAAACCTAACAGTTTTAATTGTTGGAAAACTGTTACAAAGCGTTAAAATTTGAATGAATAGGCAACAGAAAGAAAGACGGTCTCCCTATCTCGGCGATCGACTTGGGAGGTATTTTGTTCTTCAGCTTCTTCTTCTTCCTGCTGATGATGAACACGCCTTCAATTGTTTTCTTTTGCTCTGCAGCTCCTCCCAAAACCTCTGTTCGTCCCCCAAAAGTCTCGACTCCCCTGTTTAGGTCTTCTATCCTCTTATATATACACATCGACCAAGAATGT
The DNA here is from genome assembly GCA_023531295.1 of Papaver armeniacum. Taxonomy (NCBI): domain Eukaryota; kingdom Viridiplantae; phylum Streptophyta; class Magnoliopsida; order Ranunculales; family Papaveraceae; genus Papaver; species Papaver armeniacum. Next base: position 624,086 of record JAJJWW010004982.1, read on the forward strand.
CGAGAAAATCTCTCTAAATCTTCTCCCTTTCTTTCACCGGAGGTTACGGGATTTTATTCCCTTGCCAATCTTCTTTGCTCGTTTTTGTAAGTTTTAAACATCCCCAGATAAGGTAAACTAGAGTCCCGTATGTAGTTAAACTCTCCAGAATCGCCAACTTCCATAAATACGACCAAACAAATCCAATAATAGCTCGACTTCCCTGTTGATGATGAAAGTCCGGTAGCTTCCTTTTTTTGTCGAATCCAAACATCTTACCGATCTGTTTAATAGTAACAGGCCCATATGAACCCAATCCAGCAAGAACGGTCGATAAAAACTCCACCAATACTCGCCTGAAAAATCACGCAGAAAACTGATTTTCAAATCATTTTTTTCCCGCCAAAATCTGTGGAAGAAGAAGACTACCCCTTATCCGTTCACGGGGTTCCTTTAGTAATCTGGGTGCCCCTTAGTAATTTGGTCACCCCTTATCCAAAATGAGGGGTCCGAATAGTAATTTTCTCCCACGAGTGCAAATACCACTTTTCGGGCCAATTTTCCCACAAAAGCTTATTTCTCCAAAAACACCTACAAAAACATAAAAAGCCAAATAAGTATAAAATTGAGCACTAACAATATACATAATTGAGATCCAAATAGACACATAAATGTGTCTATCAAATACCCCCAAACTTATTATTTGCTAGTCCCGAGCAAAAATAAAATCCTAACTCACTGTCGCAGGCATCGTCGATTGCATTTAGCGTATGCAACAAGCCTTTAAACCCCTAGGTGGCCCTAGTGGCCGAGTTATTGTCTCGGGAGGGTTTACCAGAGGTGTACCCACAAAACCTTTACACTCCAGACCCTAACTATCTACGCAGAACTTTGGAAGGCACTAAAGAATCTCCTTGGTTGGCATACTTATTGACTACAGGAGGAAGTACCCTGATGCGAAATTCCAATTGTTGTACACGAGTTTGCACTCAATCATACTAAAATTCATATATAAGTCACAGAGCTCTACTCAGATAGTTTCTGAACATCATAACCGGAGTCAACCAATCACATGGATAGATTAAGAAGATGGATATAGAGAAAAACGTAAATGGTTTTGATGTTGACTAAGGTGAACGGTGTTTCTGATATCTGTCTGAAGGCCACTGCCAAAATAAACCTATCCTAATGGACTGAGATACTGGTCTAGACTAATATCAACACACTGGCATATACAAGGGAACCAATGGTCGATAATCCTAACTCTAAGTCAACACAACTGGCATATACAAGGGTTCCAGTGGTCGACTTTATTGAATTTATTCCGGTTGGTCTAATGGTCTGGTCTCACTTTCTTTTTCTTTCTTTCATTTTTTTTTTTAAACTTTTTTTAAACTTTTTTTGTTTTTTTCAACTTTTTTTGTTTTTTTCAACTTTTTTTTTTTTTCATGGTATCTCAATCACTTTATTTCACCCTAGCAGTGGTAACAACTTGAATCGTGAGCCCCACCTAATCACTTAGACAAACATATTTTGAAGAAAACAAAAATAGAAGTGAAAAGGATTCAACGAGATATGGCGAAACTGCCATGTTTTTTCTTTAATTCTAACACCTGAGCTCTGTGCTTTTATGAATAGACTCTTTAGATGTTTCCATCTAATCAGATTGGTTCCTCAACTCCTACAACCAAAATGCTTCCATCCACTTAGATTGGTTAGTGCCATCCTTAATAAGCATAAATTTCTAGGCTCTGGAGTTTATCAATGCAACTAAAAGTTTCTCCCATACCCCCAAACTTAAATCTAACATTGTCCTCAATGTTCTAAAGATAAAATTAAAAGCATGAACAAGGGGAAGCTGTTACCATTTGAAGCAAAAAGAGTTAAGGAAAGATATTACCGTGTCACATGAATATTGGGTTACCTCACAAGAAGTGCTAAGTTTAAAGTCTTCAGCCAGACGTTACGTACTCATAAAGTGGCTAATTACCCTTTCAAATCGTATATCAATAGTCGAAACAACTGTGGATCATCAAAACCGAATAATACTGCCACTAAAATGAGACAACTGCACCAAATCAGAAGAATGAACAGACAGAGCACATCCTCATCCAAGGTTTCCTGCAAGACAACTGGATCTATCTGGGACGACCAATTGAGCTTCATATGAGTGTCTTGACAAACAGATTCATCCGAATATCGGGTTTCTAATAGCTGGATTTCTTCTTGGAAAGTATCGGGAGGATCGGGTTGTGGAGTCTGAATAGACTCAAGTAATAGCTCAGATGTACTAAGCTCGAGTCCCAAGTTAGGAACTTCTAATGGGGATACTTGACGATCAACACCCCCAAACTTAGGGTAATCACTACTCTCCATAAGACCTAGCACTATGGCTTGAATTTCTATATCCTTAGAGTCTTTAAAATACTCAAGAGCTTTATCTAGTTCTCTACCCCCAAACTTAGGGTCATCATAACTCTCAGAAAGATCTAATACTATTGTCTGAATTTCTGGGTCTGTAGAGTCCTGAAAATGTTCGAGAGCTTCTTCTAGTTCTAAAGTTTGGTCATCTATCTGACCTAAGAGAATTGTCTCATCAACTTCATCCAAAGAACCACCAAACAAATTGTCATCCCAATTGCCCTGAACTAGATCATGAACTAAAGTGCCAATCATATTTACTTCCTCTAAATCATCAGAAGGTTGTCTAGTAACATTAAAGACATTTAGTTCAGTGGTCATATTACCAAAGGATAAGTTCATAAGTCATGTCCTATAGTTGATAACAGCATTAGACGTGGCTAAAAATGGGCGACCTAAAATTACCGGTATTTGATTCTCTGGGTCAGGGACAGGTTGTGTATCTAGGACTACGAAATCCACAGGATAAATAAACTTGTCGACCTCAATAAGAACATCCTCTATCACACCACGAGGAATTTTGACAGACCTATTAGCTAACTACAGTGTTATCTTGGTAGGTTTCAATTCACCAAGTCCTAGCTGTAAGTACACATGGTACGGAAGTAAGTTCACACTAGCTCCTAAGTCAAGTAAAGCTTTCTCTACCCTGTGTTTTCCTATCGTGAAAGCAATGGTAGGGGCACCTGGGTCTTTATACTTAGGAGTTGTGTTGTTCTGAATGATCGAACTTACATGACTAGCTAAAAAGGCTTTTTTAGGGACACTAAGCTTTCGCTTTCGGGTACACATATCTTTAAGGAATTTGGCATAAGCCGCAAGTTGCCTAATTGCTTCTAGTAACGGAAGGTTTATAGTAACTTTCTTAAAAACCTCCATTATGTCATTAAAGTTGGATTCACTCTTTGTTGGTACTAGTAGCTGCGGAAATGGGGCTCTAGGCATAAAATAGGGCCTCTCAGGAACCGAATTGGTATCATCAGAGATTTTATCGGTCCCCTCAGCTATGGATGGTCTTGAGGGGTGTACTACAGTATGCTCACTATCGGGCATGGTTACCTGATTGTCTACTACTCTACTACTCCTAAGGGTTCTAATTGAATTCAACTGTTGTAATGGTTTTGAACCTATTTCATGAACTCCTCTAGGGTTGGGATTAGTTTGACTAGGGAACCTTCCATTATCTCTTTCACTTAAAGTCTTAGCTATTTGACCTATTTGAAGTTATAACTTAGCAAGAGTCCTGAGCATTAGTTTGAAAATTCTCGCTTGGTTTCCCTGTTCAAAACTAACTTGGCTCTTTATTAACATTTCCTGGCTCTGTGCTAACATATCTTGGCTCTTTCTTGATATACTAAGAGATTCCTCTAAGCTAGACATTTTATTCTCTGAAGGGTTCTGAAACTGAGCTTGACTGGAGAGTTCTTATTGTAACCAAAACACGGGGGAACATTCGAATTACTAAGTCCGACCTTGACTCGGCCCTTAGACCACGAAAGGTTCGGATGGTTTTTCCAACCAGGATTATAGGTTTCTGAATATGGGTCAAATTTCTGACGGTTGTCGAATCTAGTGTTACTATATAGAGCATTGGCTTGCTCTTCATTATTCTGGCCTTCCCAAAAGGCTCCACTCTACCACTAGTGTGACCCGGTTCTATAGCTTCTAACCTTTTAGCTATTCTTTGCAATTTTGGCATCCGATTCATAGCCTCCTTCTACCCTATTAACGTTTCCTCTACCTAGAAGAATTGTTTTCGGGGTACCCTACTATTTTCCCATTGTTCGGTCTTTTCGGCGATTTCATTCAAAAATGTCATCGCCGCATCAATCGTTTGGTTTTCAAACCCACATGTACACATAGATTCTACGTGGTCGTAGTGGAATAATCTAAACCCTCATAAAGGATCTGAACTAACCTAACCTTTTCTAAACCATGATGAGGACATTGGGCTAATAGATCATTGAACCTTTCCAAATACCTATACAAATATTCTCCCTCCTATTGAGAAAACGTGCAGATTTGCGTCCTAATAGACGATGTTTTGTGCCTAGGGAAAAACTTGTTCAAAAAGGCAGATGTAAGTTGTTCATATGTCTCGATTGACCCGGAAGCCAAACTATATAGCCACGATTTGGCTTTATCTTTTAGGGAAAAAGGGAATAACCTAAGTTTCAGAGCATCATCATCAAGATCTCTAATTTTTAGGGTACTACAAATTTCTTCAAAATCCCTAAGATGGAAATAGGGGTTTTCATTTTTTTACCTAAGAAGATTGGGAGCATTTGTAAAGTCCCGTGGTTTAAGTTCATAATTTGCTTTTGTTTCACCTAACTTTGATACACGAGGGACGAGTAGTCCTAGTCGGGTTCAACAAAGTTTTTAAAGTTGCCATTTTCGGCACTATCGGAATATTAGGGATTGTCTCCTCAAACGGACGTTCAAAAACGGACTCTTCAAAAATCGGACTTTCTAAATTGAGGTAATCGAGACGCTTAGAACTACTAGGTTTCTCTTTAACAAATCTACCTAGGGCGTCTCTTTTACGTTCAGGCATGCAAAAGAATAAGGAAGGGGATTCTATGCAATCACAAATCAAGGCCGACTCAACCAAAGCAAACCTAGAGATTTCTAGCAAACAAAAAGCATGATGGCTCCACTTAGATTGTTTCTAGACCATCTTCTAATCCTTCGAAAGGGAATTCGTTACAATTTAAGCAAACCCCTATGGAATCAATTCGAGTCAAAGTAAGTTGAATAGAGGCGAGGGAAGCTCGGTGGAGCTTTGATACCCAAGGCATCACCGGAATTACAAGGCGGCGCAGTCACGCATTCAACTCACAGAAACCTTCATGAACTTCGAAGTGTGCTTAAAAGGGTAACCAATATTTTTCGAATGACTTTCCTATTAAGCTCGTTACCCTATCGGTCTTGTTTTAGTCAAAATTTTAAGGCTTAGGTTCGCGTAGGTTACGTGTTCCTAAGGCGGGCAAGAAGAGAACGGTGATGAAATCCGAACCCTTATCTTGTATGGCCAGGCCTTGCCCTTTACTAGAAAATTAAAGCAGCCGTATTCAAGTCCTCAGCATATATGCAAACGAAGGAATCTAGTAACTCGCTGACAGGGGATTCGCGAGTGTTCAGAATCTTACCTCCCGTTCCAGACGGGGGATGAATCGGTTGTAGTCGACTCGGGCCACTGACTCCTATGTCAGTGTATGAACCCAAGGTGTAGAGACAATATCGTAATTGTCCTCCTTCTCTGCAAACAATTTATATTTAAGACTACCCTTCTGTAGGGTTTAAAAATAATGTCCAAAGTCCCAAAAATGTCCAAAAAGTCCAAAAATAAAAAGAAAAATTACAAAAAAATAATTATAAACCCTAATACAGTTTCCGAAAAAACCTAAAAAAATAAATAAAAATAAAAATAAAATTCTTTGTCTCTTCCTCGTTTCTTTTCGCTTTGTCTTTGACTCCAAGTCTTTAGTTAATCACCAATATCTTTGGCTCAGCTTTCTTTTCGATCCAATATCCAAATCTGTAATCAAAACACAAATACCCAAGAAAACGTAAAATAGAACAAAAGAATAAAAATCACTAAAAACCTAAAAACAAATCTAAAAACAAGTCCGAGTCGGCGGCGCCAAAAATTGATGTGGTTTTAAATTGACAGACCTATCAGCTAACTGCAGTGTTATCTTGGTAGGTTTCAATTCACCAAGTCCTAGCTGTAAGTACACATGGTACGGAAGTAAGTTCACACTAGCTCCTAAGTCAAGTAAAGCTTTCTCTACCCTGTGTTTTCCTATCGTGCAAGCAATGGTAGGGGCACCTGGGTCTTTATACTTAGGAGTTGTGTTGTTCTGAATGATCGAACTTACATGATTAGCTAAAAAGGCTTTTTTAGGGACACTAAGCTTTCGCTTTCGCGTACACATATCTTTAAGGAATTTGGCATAAGCTGTAGAAAGTGGTAGTAAAAGATGTCGTTCACTCAGACTTGTGAAGATTCAATTTTAGATTCAAACTCAATAGAAAACTTACGAAGTTGTTATCAAGATTATAAAAAGCACCGAGACTCAGGATTCCACCATTGACCAATTAAGTGATTCAATCTAATCAATATTTATGCAATTCTTTGCGTTCGAAGTGATTCTAATTTATTGCCTCTAGTAGATTTTCGAAGTAACAATTGTATCCATCAAGCATGAAACATCAAAAGTCTTAAACTAAGCATGCTCCATCAAAACGAATCACAATCATTCAATAAAAATCAATTTTCCAATATTAGTTCCATGCAAATAATCATAAAAGAAATTGCAAATAAATAATTAAAATAGAAATATACCACTTTTCATGGAACAATGGCTCCCTCCGTCGCCTAGGCTAAGGGGTTTAGCTCCTCATATTAATCACTTGCTCAAAATATCGGTTCATAGCTCAAAAGTTGATTAAAAGAGAGAAAACTAATAAAGCAGCGAGTTTGTAACAGATTTAATTGTTACAAAACTCATTGTTACAGAGATAACTGTTACAGAGAAAACCTAACAGTTTTAATTGTTGGAAAACTGTTACAAAGCGTTAAAATTTGAATGAATAGGCAACAGAAAGAAAGACAGTCTCCCCTATATGCGACTGACTTGGGAGGTATTTTGTTCTTCAGCTTCTTCTTCTTCCTGCTGATGATGAACACGCCTGCAATTGTTTTCTTTTGCTCTGCAGCTCCTCCCAAAACCTCTGTTCGTCACCCAAAAGTCTCGACTCCCCTGTTTAGGTCTTCTATCCTCTTATATATACACAACAACCAAGAATGTCGAGAAAATCTCTCTAAATCTTCTCCCTTTCTTTCACCGGAGGTTACGGGATTTTATTCCCTTGCCAATCTTCTTTGCTCGTTTTTGTAAGTTTTAAACATCCCCAAATAAGGTAAACTAGAGTCCCGTATGTAGTTAAACTCTCCAGAATCGCCAACTTCCATAAATACGACCAAACAAATCCAATAATAGCTCGACTTCCCTGTTGATGATGAAAATCCGGTAGCTTCCTTTTTTTTGTCGAATCCAAACATCTTACCGATCCTGTTTAATAGTAACAGGCCCATATGAACCCAATCCAGCAAGAACGGTCGATAAAAACTCCACCAATACTCGCCTGAAAAATCACGCAGAAAACTGATTTTCAAATCATTTTTTTTCCCGCCAAAATCTGTGGAAGAAGAAGACTACCCCTTATCCGTTCACGGGGTTCCTTTAGCAATCTGGGTGCCCCTTAGTAATTTGGTCACCCCTTATCCAAAATGAGGGGTCCGAATAGTAATTTTCTCCCACGAGCGCAAATACCACTTTTCGGGCCAATTTTCCCACAAAAGCTTATTTCTCCAAAAACACCTACAAAAACATAAAAAGCCAAATAAGTATAAAATTGAGCACTAACAATATACATAATTGAGATCCAAATAGACACATAAATGTGTCTATCAATTGCTAATGCATAACTTGTTGTTGTTGTGCGTAGGCTGTTGTAGCGGTTGATGACGATTAATATTTGAGGCCTGATACTTCCCTACACTATGCAAACGATTTGGTATGTTCATGAATTATCTTTTCTTTTTCCAATCATGTATGTTAGATGGTTATGCTTATTTTTTTTTGGTTTGTTATATGCGCATTTAGATATTTGAAAGTAAGAAGGAAGCAAAGGAATGGCTTATGAACAAGGCAAAAGAAAAGATGTGCGTGGTAGTTCAGAACCCTTGCGTGAAGGACATTAGGTTTGAAATGGTTTGTGAGCGAGGTGGGAAGAAAAAGAGTCACGAGGGAAAGAATAATAAGTATGTAAGGAAGACGGAGAGAAAGAAATACCGAACTCATACAAAGAAGATTGGATGCCCATTTAAGATTGTCTTCTATAAGCCCGATGGTAAGGAAAGTAAAGATTGGAAAATGTCTAAAGTTGCTAATGGTTGTCACAACCACGATGATCCGGATACTCTTATTGAACATGTAATGGTTGCGAAGTTAAAACCACATGAAATGGAGACGGTGAGGTCAATGCGTATCCAAAAGGCGAGTGTGATCTTAAGTAAAATAAAGGCGGACGACCCCGACAACTTGTCTTTTTTGTCTACAATTAAGTCGGCCCTAGCTACGATCAAAAGGACAGAATGGGATGGTAGAACGGTCATGCAACAATCGCAGTGGTTAGCTGAGTTACACGACTACACGTTGAGAACGGAAGAAAAGGATGGTAAAGTGGTACGTATTTTCTTGGCACATCCCGAAATGATAAAATTGGCTCAATGTTTTCATCAAATTTTGTTGATAGATGCCACTTACAAGACAAACAAATATAACATGCCGTTGTTGAACATTGCTTGTCACACTTCGGACAAAAACACGTTTACGATTGCATGGGGTTTAATGGATCATGAGAACAACGTGAGTTTCATTTGGATGTTGGAGACGTTGAGGTCCATTTACAATGGCGATGATTTTCCAAGGGTTACTGTAACGGATAACGATCAAGCCTTAATGCATGCAATAGCGGTAGTGTTTCCTGAATCTCGAAACTTGCAATGTACGTGGCACATTCAATGCAACCTCAAACACAATTGTCATCACCATTTCCAAGCTAAAAAACCAAGGAAGGGTACCAAGAGGTCGAAGGAAGAGGATGAGCGCATTAGTAAATTAACCGCGGAATAACGAGAGGAAGAGAAGAGGTTATTTGATGAAAAATGGAAGGAGGATGGAATAATTTGGAGAGCGTTCATGAAAGCATGGGACAAGATCGTTTGGTCAAAAACCGAGGAAATTTATGAAAGAAACTTGAAGAAATTTGAGGATGAATATGGCAAGGACTACCCAAAACCCGTTGAGTATTGTAAAACACAATGGTTACTGATTAAGGAGAGGTTTGTGTATGCATGGACATATGAATATCGTAACTTCAAGAACGAGGCGACAAGCATTGCGGAGGGGTCTCATGGCCGATTAAAGAAAATACTTCTAGGTAGTCGAAATGGAGTTGTGTCGATCCAAGAAGCAATCCATGAATTCACCAATCATGATCTCGTAAAGATTAAGGATTCTATGCAATTTAGTGTACATAAATTCCCTACGGAACATGAAAGGGAAAGATTGCTTCTAAGGGGCATTGTTCATAAAGTTTCAAAATGGGCAATATATCACATGATGGAACAATTGAAGTTATATAAAGCTTACGATGACGAGAATACGGTTTGTGTTTGCAAGGATATGATAGGTATTGGTCTCCCATGTCGTCATAAAATGGGTAGGTACGTCGATGTGATTGACATCAATGATATTCATCCATTTTGGAAGCAATTAAATTTCACTCCAAGCACCCCCGTAGTTGATGGTCTATCGTTCATGGAGTCGGAATTGTGTGCAAGAATAACCGAGCGTTATTCTACAACAAATGGCGCCAAGAAGCAAATATTGATGCATTATTTGGAGCAAGATATTCACCCTCATTTAAGGGAGGTTGATGAACCTATTAAGCAAAATGGGGCGGGCAGGCCAAACACCGAAGTGTCGAGGACCATTGAAAGAAAATAATTGAAGGAGTATTTGTCTAATAAAAGAATATTGTGCAGGCATGAGCGTTTGGAAGCCGAAGTTGAATATGAGCCGCAACCCAAGAAAAGAGGTCGTCCAAGTAAGTCAAGCCGAGGCGGTAGAAGAAGTTGTGTTAGTGGAGACCCAAACTAGATCTGTAGTTATTGATCAAATAAGCGACTCGCAACAAACACAATCAACGGAAATGGTGACTATAAGAGAGAAGTATGGTACTGGTAGGCCTGAGAATATGTATAAATTATGGCCTACGGTGATAAACCGCAAGTGCACGGCGTCTATCGGAGACGCGGCAAGTACGGGTCGATCCCACAAGGACTTGTGGTGCTCTGAAATTGATCAAGGGCTTAATTATACTGAATTCTAACAAATGTAAGTAACAACAGATGATTTGTTGCTGATACGGCTGAGATGTAGTGACAATGAACCTAAACTAAGGTAAACAGTGACAAAAGGGTGCTTGGGTCTTCATTCCACCACTAAATTCCTAGTATGTGTTCGACTAGATTGAGTTTTCTTGTTCCTATGGCAGTTGAGGATAGACTGTCACTTCCACCACTTAACTAAGGAGTTTCACCTTGTAATCCTTCAATATCACTGAAGTTACTAACCCGAGCACTTTGGTTGTCTAATTAAGCACAACCAGGTCAAGGGAATTAGCATTAGGGCCTAAGGGTTGAGCTGCAATACAACAACACAAATTGTAGTCTAACTACAATGGATCTATAATTTAAAGTATCCATTGTGAGAGTAAAGTGTTGAGTATTAGAATTGAAGATTCTCTTTATGATTAAGCACTCAAGATAACCCAACGAGTTTAATACAGTCATGGAATTAGGGTTTCACAGAAACCTAGCAACTAAATTAAAACATGAAAACAGAAATTAAATCTACAAGGATGCTCTGGCTAATCCAGGCATGTTTTCTAACATCACAATTCAGTTCTATTTATACATGCAACGAGACTCAACAACCAAACCCTAATTCACAAAATCGAAAATAAATCAAAAATAAATCAAACCTACTCTAACCCATACTCTACGATTCGGTTGTTGGCTCTACTCCGCTTCTCGACTCCATTAATCGATAGCTACACACAGAACCTAACCCTAGTTCCATTTATCTCTTTCATAGCCTCTAGAGTTGTTGAGAGAGGCTAGGAAAGGGATAACTAAAACTAGAGGTGACGAAGATGGAGCGGGCTGTTGTGATGGCTTGTCGGGGTAAGGTGAGGTGGTGTTGTCTCTGGTGGTGGTATGGGTGAAGAAGGAGGTGGCGGAGCGAGCTCTGCTCCGATGGAGACGGAGAGAAGAGAAGAAAGAGAAAGATGGAAGGGAAATGGTCTCGCTCGAGTGGGGGTATAGGGTATGGTTGATTCGGTGTAAAGCGGTGCAGCAAAGGATCGAAGAGAAGGGCCTAGCGAGCGTAGGATGGAGCCGATGGAGATCTCGAACGGCTCAGGGATGTAGACGGTTTTGGTGTGATCTAGTGTTGCACGGGAGCAGCGATCTTCGATGCACGTGGAGGCAGCGACCGTTGGATGAGGGAGAAAGAAATCTCAACGTCTCAGAAGAGACGGGCTCGGATCCGGGTCGTGGGTAGCTTTAGCCCATGTCTTCCTTGTTGGGTTGCAACCGATTCGCGGCATGGCTTTGGCTATCTCGCTCCATAAATGTTTGACTCCAATTCTTCGCTCTTTAGCTCCTCGTTTCTCCGAACTTTATTTATTACCTAAAAACACAAAATTAATTAATACAAATATTTATTCTTGAAAACAAGGAAAATACAGAATATGGGATAATATCTGATTTATGAGCACAAAAAATGAGTAAAATGCCAATAAAAAGGTGTATAAATATGCACTATTTGGCACTCATCAAATACCCCCGAACCTGAATTTTACTTGTCCTCAAGTGAAACGAGAAATGAAGAAATCCTAACTATACCCCTGTCGCGAGGTCTCTCGAATGCATTTAGCGTATGCACTAAGCCTTTAAACCCCTAGGTGTCCCTAGTGGACGAGTTGTAGTCTCGTGAGGGTTTACTGTGGAGGTGTACCCACAAAACCTTCTCCAACTTCGTAGTGTAAAAGAGTCTCAAGCCTCCAAGAAGCTATGAGGACATAGAGTTTTGCGTGCTAGTAACAGGAAGTTAGAACTATCAAAGAACGCCTTCTCATCCTTAAGTGCCGAGCGAGAAGTAACCATACCATATGAAAGAATTCGGATTCGATTGTGATCATAAGTCTCAACTTCGCCTCACCATTAGGGTTTTATGATAATTGCACTCAAAAAGATCGCTTTTTAGTCTCTCATGTGTGCAGGCAGGAATAAAGAGAGAAATCCCGCACACGTTGTAGGTAAGAAGGATAACCTTCCGAAATAAAAACGGAGACTCCAAGGAAGTGTGGACAAAAGAATCTTTTTCTCGATGATCTCTAAGAAAGGAAATCAACCATTAGTAAGGGGTGGGAGTACTCACTCACTTCTCACCCGATCGGCAATTAATATCACTCTCTCATAAGAACCATAGAAACGTCTTCAATCTTCGGTCTTCGGTCTTCACTTGTTGATGACGAACTTCTAAACTTCACAAACTTGACAATTTTTAATTTTTCTACTCAAATTCCTTGTTGTTTGGATTTTTCTTTTAAATTCTTCTTTACCATGGTGGTAGCAAAAATAAACTACAATATATTTTTTTTTTTTTTTTTTGATTTTTTGATTTTTTTTTTTTTTTTTTTTTTTTTACAAAAAGTGAAAATAAAAATACAAATAATGAAACAACTAACTCCATGGACAAAGGACTTTATCACTTAATTTTTCCACAACTTGTATTGTCTTGATTTTATAAATTTTATTAATTCTCATCCTATTTTCTTTTCTTTATTGCACATAAACCCTGGACTATATCAATTTTTCTTTCAATATTCTCGATCTTTGCTCCGTTTGTTGATTGATGATGTGTTTTTATGGGTCTTGCTGATTGAGAGAGAGAGTGATGCTAACGGCAAATCGGTATTTAAAAGGAGTTTTCATCTTTAGACGTCACCCTCATGATTGACAAAAACTAGCACTCAAGAGATCAAAAGTAGTGCTGAAATTGGTGCGAAGTTGGGTAGCTCACCATTCCTACCCGGAATTTACGTATGGTGACACACACTCTAACAAACTTTTCTAGAAAGTTGCAAAAAATTGAAGGTTGGTGCCTCACTTGATGTAAATTGGGTAGTCTCCACTATGGGTGATCACAATTCTACTACCGAATATCTAAACAACACCTAATTCGCCCTCCGGTATGGTTAAATCCAACTTTAACGCTCTAATCAACTAAGGAACCCGATTGTGTTCTCCGGCACTTCTAAGTTCTGTTATTTCGGTCAGATTCTCTATGTAAACATAGCTAGAAGCATGCTAGTGACTCTAAAATCTCTAAAAGTTGGAGGTTTTTACAAAAAGAGTTTTTGAATTTTTTTTTTTTTTTTTTTTTTTTTTTGAATATGAAAATAAAAGATTAAAAAGACTAAAAACTCTATATGCAAATGTACCCCCAAACCTAAATCAAACATTGTCCTCAATGTGTCGACAGATAGAAAAATTTTAAACAAGTCACATACCGAGAGAACTATGCTTTGATAAGAGAAAAGGGAAGAGATTCTGGGATGTCATACGGGAGAAAGGTTGAGCTTCATTCGTTAAGGCTAGACTCCAACATTCTCAGTGGAGATCATATCAGATTAGCACAATATATGCACAAGAAGACTCAACCTATTTACGAAAAGAAAAATTTAACAAGTCCTACAAAAATTTACCATACACTAATAGTCTAAAGAGTTGAGGATCAACCCAAAAGATAATGTCTGAAACATCAACATGAAAATGGGCTTTGGTTTATGTGGGAATTTGGTTTGTTTGGGATTTGGTTTGTGTGGGAATTTGGTTTTGTTGGGAGCTTTGGTTTATGTGGGAAGCCCAGTTTGTTGCAAAGTGTGTAGCCCAGAAGTGGATTGAGCCCAGTTGACAGTTTGGTTTGGCAGCCCAGGTTGGGTTCAGTTATATGCACAGCCCAACAGATGTGGGCTCAGTTTTGTTTAAGCCCAGCAGCAGAGGTTATGTGGGCTCAGCCTATGCAGCCAAATGCTCGATTTGAAACAAAGAAAGCCCGGGTTAGTGGTTCTCGGCCCAGTTATGATTGATTAGGTGGGCTAGGCGTGTGTGGAGCTCGGCTTTGGGGTCATCGGCCCGGCTTTGATTGTGGGCTCGGTTATGCAGAGTGCAAGCCCAGTGGTTGGGCTTGCAGTTGTTAAGCTTAGCTTGGCAGGGTTATGCAATCAAAATAACTCAGCTAACCAGTTTAGCTAGGATGCTGGCTCAAGCTCAGCAGCTACAGAGGGCTGGAGCTAAGCCAAGAGTATACTCATGGTTCACACAGCACAGGGCAGGCCTAGTTTTGGTCTCAGACTGTTGCACAGGCAGCACAAACTCACACTTTCTATCACAGGCAAGGTACAGATTTCAAATGAGCACTACACAGGTTAGCAACTCTCTAAGTGCAGCTCTAAGTGCAGAGCCGGACTCAAAGACGAGGCCAGCCAGTCGCAACACGGCCTCACGGCTTCGTAATGGAGGGTTGCACAGGGCAGATAATTTACAGCACAGTTTAAGCACACTCACACAAGATTTGACACAACACAGCTTTGGGCTCAATTAGGTGCAACAGCTTAGATTGGCAGCTCACAGAGCACAGCACACAGCACAAATTGGCAGCTCTCGGCACAGCACTAAGCATACACAGAATAGGGCAGGTTTCAGGGTATGCTCAGGTGGGCTCAACAGGGTTAGCACAATGTAAGCATGCATAAGTAGATCACAAGGCTCACAGGGCATGGATGGCTCACAAGGCTCACAGGGTGTGTAGATTTGGCAGCACAAGCACAAGGCTATACAGAGAATGTGCAGGGTGCACTGGTCAATGGGTTATGCCCAGCTAACTTGGCTTTAGTTGTGACCCAACACTTGCAGCTTCAGGGGGCTAGCAAGGTGGTTGATGGCTCACAAGGCTCAGGGTTAACAGGTTGGCTCACAGGTCATAGCAGCTATACAAGAATTCCAAATCTCAGAATAGTTTCAGCAATGCACAAATAACAAGTCCAAAATGAAACTCGAATAACAGCAAATGCTTGCACACAGATCATTCATGCAAGTATAGATTGTAACAAGATTTGAGAACAACCAACCGGCACAGCCAAAATGGCTGTTTTGCTCTGTTCCGAGCCTTTCCCTGGGTTGGCTCAGCTTAACAGTTTGCACAGCAGCACAGGCTCCAGATCTGGGCTTTTCCTTTGGCTTCTTTCCTTTGGCTTGCTCAGCAGCAGCAGCCAAGTAGCATAGAGGGTACCTGTTGCTTAGAAGGAAAATTCAGTTCTCAGATTTGCAAATGCCAGATTTCTGTTAATATAACTGTGGCGCCTATGCAATGCCAGATTTGCAGACCGAAATGCAAATGATATGCAGGGATGTACAGAGATAGGTGCAAGAATGCAATACAAATGGTATGCCTATAATGCAACAGATGGCAGGCTTGAGATGATGATGGTTAACAATTGTAAGTTACAAGATGCAAGAGTAACAATATGCTAAGTTATAATATGCTAGGACAGGGCGATGATGCAATGAATACAGCCAAGTTAACTACAATGCAGGGATGACAACGACAAAATGTGAATATGTACATGATGGATGGATGATATGCACAGGTGATAGAAGTAATGCAATACTAATAAAATAAAAACTAAGAAAGAAAGACAATAAAATTACAAACTAACTAAAACAAAGTTATAAGCAAAAATGTAAGTGAATAAAACAAGTTACAAGTGACAGATGCAAGGGTGCAAAGAAATGAACTAAGTATAGACGGTGATTGGTAGCAGAGATGTAAACAAGATTGAATGCAAAAACAGATAGAATATGTACAGGGGTGAAAATCAGTAAAGCAAGCAATTGAACAACAGGGCACGCGCCAAGTCCCCGGCAGCGGCGCCAAAAACTTGGTAGGCCTGAGAATATGTATAAATTATGGCCTACGGTGATAAACCGCAAGTGCACGGCGTCTATCGGAGACGCGGCAAGTACGGGTCGATCCCACAAGGACTTGTGGTGCTCTGAAATTGATCAAGGGCTTAATTATACGAATTCTAACAAATGTAAGTAACAACGAGATGATTTGTTGTCGATACTAGTGAGATGTAGTGACAATGAACCTAAACTAAGGTAAACAGTGACAAAAGGGTGCTTGGGTCTTCATTCCACCACTAAATTCCTAGTATGTGTTCGACTAGATTGAGTTTTCTTGTTCCTATGGCAGTTGAGGATAGACTGTCACTTCCACCAGTTAACTAAGGAGTTTCACCTTGTAATCCTTCAATATCATTTGAAGTTACTAACTTGAGCAATTTGGTTGTCTAATTAAGCACAACTTGATCAAGGGAATTAGCATTAGGGCCTAAGGGTTGAGCTGCAATACAACAACACAGTTGTAGTCTAACTACAATGGATCTATAATTTAAAGTATCCATTGTGAGAGTAAAGTGTTGAGTATTAGAATTGAAGATTCTCTTTATGATTAAGCACTCAAGATAACCCAACATGAGTTTAATACACAAGTCATGGAATTAGGGTTTCACAGAAACCCTAGCAACTAAATTAAAACATGAAAAAATAGAAATTAAATCTACAAGGATGCTCGCTAATCCAGCATGTTTTCTAACATCACAATTCATTCTATTTATACATGCAAACTCAACAACCAAACCCTAATTCACAAAATCGAAAATAAATCAAAAATAAATCAAACCTACTCTAACCCATACTCTCCGATTCGGTTGTTGGCTCTACTCCTCGCTTCTGACGACTCCATTAATCGATAGCTTACACGAGAACCTAACCCTAGTTCCATTTATCTCTTTCATAGCCTCTAGAGTTGTTGAGAGAGGCTAGGAAAGGGATAACTAAAACTAGAGGTGACGAAGATGGAGCGGTACTGTTGTGATGGCTTGTCGGGGTAAGGTGAGGTGGTGTTGTCTCTCGGTGGTGGTATGGGTGAAGAAGGAGGTGGCGGAGCAGAGCTCTGTCCGATGGAGACGGGAGAGAAGAGAAGAAAGAGAAAGATGGAAGGGAAATGGTCCACTTTCGAGTGGGGGTATAGGGTATGGTTGATTCGGTGTAAGCGAGTGCAGAAAGGATCGAAGAGAAGGGCCTAGCGAGCGTAGGATGGAGCTGATGGAGATCCGAGCGGCTCGGGGATGTAGACGGTTTTGGTGTGATCTAGTGTTGCACGGGAGCAGCGATCTTCGATGCACGTGGAGGATGAGCGACCGTTGGATGAGGGAGAAAGAAATCTCAACGTCTCGGAAGAGACGGGCTCGGATCCGGTCGTGGGTAGCTTTAGCCCATGTCTTCCTTGTTGGGTTGCAACCGATTCGCGCGCGCGGCTTTGGCTATCTGCTCCATAGATGTTTGACTCCAATTCTTCGCTCTTTAGCTCCTCAGTTTCTCCGAACTTTATTTATTACCTAAAAACACAAAATTAATTAATACAAATATTTATTCTTGAAAACAAGGAAAATACAGAATATGGGATAATATCTGATTTATGAGCACAAAAAATGAGTAAAATGCCAATAAAAAGGTGTATAAATATGCACTATTTGGCACTCATCGTGTACTCTTCGTTGTTGTTCTTTTCTCTTGTCATCATCTCAGCGACGTTATCGCGTGACTCGACCGTCCTTCGGTCATGCTTCGCTGACAAATCGAGCGTAAGAAGGCTGCAGTCGTTGGAAGAGGAGAATGCCCGATTGAAAGGGAGGGAGGCCTCAGCCTGCTCGAGGCGGTGGCCACCGCGGGCTTTATGGCCGTAGCCGGGCGTGACCCACGCCGGGGCAAGTGCGAAGCTTAACGACGAACCTGCGCCTCAAGGTTAAAGCCGTGTGATGGCAAAGTGCTTGACAAGAAGCGGGCCGATGCCGCCAAGAAGGTGATTCCGGGCCCGTTCCTTCTAAGGAGTGAACATGCATTTTGTAGCGCTCGCTACGTCATTGTTACCCTTTCCCTTGGGTTGCAATCCGTCTCGAACACCTTTTAATTTCTCGGTGAATCTCTTAACGGGCAGTTGGCAATGCCATTGATTCGGTCGTTTTTTCTGCTACCTCACGCTGATGATGCTTGTTAATCCGCTTCTTATTTATGTTAAGCTGACGATGTGTAGGTTTATTTTTGCGACCTCGTTAAGTATGCCCTGGCACGGAATGAGACAAAGTTAATCATAAATGCTGGCTTCGTCGAACGCACTCATCAAGGAGGACTACCTGCCACAATGCCATGTCACCGGTCACTGGAAAGCCTGTTATACTCTGCCGCAGCCTTCCAAGAGTCCCAGTGGAGCGCTGGTAGTTGGTCTCTTCCCAATTTCTATGTGGATCGATATCCCAAGAAGTTGTCGACATCCTTTCTGGCAAGTGGGATTTCGCCTCTCTGCGATGGTTTGACAGCGGATGTACAACGCTGCCGCATCAGGAGTGACTTCCGTAAAGGCCTCGGCACCCGCCACCGGGCCTCCAACCGCCAGGCCCCCGGGTCACTACCTGGCACTTCTGCACACCGCCATCGCCCGAGTTCGACATAGTCCGTGTTAAGGGTAAGTCACCCGCACTTGCACAATGCCATCGCCCCGGCCCTGAAACGACCATTCTGGGACAAAGCACTCTGTCATAGTTTCCAACCCCACGTGGCTTTTTATGGAAATAAAATGGCAAGATATCGTACCCGGGTCTTATGGATGATATAGTTTCGCCGCGTAGCATCCACCACGCAGTGGCCTATGGGCTCCTGTGTGCTCCATCCCGGCTTTAATATCTTGTACGCCCTTCACCAACCTTTTCAACAATGGTGCGCAGGTCCTCCCCATCGTGGTGCTAGTTTTCCACCTTTTTATCACGGCCACTACAACTGTGGTGTGCATGCTTTAGTACCAATCACTGTCCCTGCTGAAATTCCGGGTCTGCAACTCCCGCTGGGGCCATCCCTCTCTTGCTTCTGTCAGATCGTCGAGTTTAGCCAGATAAGATCCGCCGAGATGTTTCGCCTCCACGCCCGGCTCCTCTGCCGGTGGGTGTATCACCGCCCTCCGTCTCAAGGATGGCTTCGGCCCCATATGTTAACACATGAAAGGTGGATGGGAACCGCGCGTGCCTCTCTCGCGAGTCGCCCGACATGCCCACAAGACGTTATAAACCTCTTTCGCACCATTCTCCATGATTCACGAGCTTCTTCTTCTATGTTATCTACGATGGGCCTTGTTTGGCAGATCTCCTCGGCTCGCCCATCGCTTTTAGGCACCAGGGGCGTAGACTAGCTCTTTCGGATGTTGTAGGTGCTGAACAGCATGTCTATGTTCTCGCCCCAGTAATCAAGCTTTCCCACTGGCCGAGACGATTGTCAGCCGTGCACCCAATCTAGACGTTACGACGATGGTTCCCTTGCATGAACTGTGCAAAACATCTTTATCCCGTATGTGTGCCTTCGAGTGGAGCGGCTTCTCAACCCACTTGGTGAAGTAGCTCAGTGGCTGCGCCATTGTAGCACTTCCCTCTCGCCCGTGCCAACGCTAAGCAATGGTCCCACTCAGACATCGATTCCCCATTTAGCAAAGGGCCAGAAGGGCCGATAACTGAGAAGCGCAATGTCACCGCCAGGCATGTATTTTTTTCCAAATTTTTGGCATCTGGCCGCAGACGAGGGCCATATGCCTTGCGCCCTGCGTCATGTACTGCTGTGGTGCATCCTTGCGGTCCGGTTGCCCAAGTGCTCGCCAGGGGCTTCTGGCCTCTCGAGCCACGTGGTCTCGCACCCCACAAGCGCACTCCGCCGAGCGATCGCATGCCCTCTCGCTTACTCAGTGCACCTTAGTAATGGTCCCGTGCACGACTTTCTCTCAGACATGCGGTGCCGTCTGCCGTGACGTTCGCACACGCTTTTACTTTTGATTTTGCTTGACTCTGCCGCCCCTTGGGCAACTTTCCCGTCTCGAGGTATTCGTGAACCGGCTTCCAATCACCTCCGGCCCCGATATCGGCCACACAGGGTGGCCGCGACATGCGGCGATGTCCACGTGCCTGCATCAAGGCATTAAGACTCTCCTACAACTCGATGCCTTCGATGCTCGGAATCTGCCAACATGGGTAGTCGATGTACGCCGTAGGCGTCCGAGCGGCGTGCTGTCCTTTCGCGTATATGCCCTGACTTCGATGCCCGGTGATTCCGACTCCGATGCAGTGATGACGAGCTCCCGAAGATTTCGTAGAAGCAGGGTCATGCATGGCATATTGCCCTGTGATTTGCTCTGACAACTACGCATGCGAGCCGCTTGTGAGCCGTGACTTTGGATTCCCATTTCCACTATCAAGCGCAAAGCATGTACCACCGCCTCATATTCCGGTGATCACTGTTAGTCGCTTTAAACTCGAGCCTCTAAGGACGGGACCATCTTTTTTTCCCTTGGCGTCGTGAAGACCAATCCTAAACCCGATCCGTCTCTTACTGACGACCCATCCACGAAAACCTCCCATCGCGCTCGGCCGCATGGCCTGGCAGAAGGCCTGACGGATCCTCTTGGTCTTCCTCCATCCCGGCATGTCTTCTACCTCGGTCTTCGTCGCCGAGGGGGAAGTCTCACAGCAGTTCGGCCACACTGTGCAGCTCTACCGTTTCCTCATCTCGTAAACGGCGTCGTAACCGCTTTATTTGCGCACTCTTACTTGAGACCTCCGTCCCGACCTGGTCGCATTTGTCGAGCACCGACTCTATGGAGGATTTTGCAGGCACCCGAATCTTGTGGGTTTGGAAGTTATCGCCCCCGAAGCTTTGCGCTTGCAAACACTGCAAATGGCTAATATTAGTCAGTCTCGATCCTAGTGTAGTTCCTCCTGGCCGGATTCAGCGGTTCATGGCTTATGAAATACACCGCTTTTCTTCCCCCCCGCGTCTCGACTAGTACTGGCCACACCGATGGCGCGACTCGGGGCTGCCCCAAGATACTGGGCGCATAGTATTTCCTGCCTCCTGGCCCTCGTAACACCTAGACTCGCGAGATGTCAGCTTTATTTTTGAAACGCTTTCTTCACACTCCCTCACCCCATTTAAACTTCTCTCTCCTTTCCGTGAAAGTCCCGAAGAAGTCCTTGCACTTGCCGGACGAATCCGAGAGGAATCTCCCGGGAGAGCCGCCGTTAAGCCCCAGCTTCCAATCGCTGCACGTCCTTGACCAAGCATCGAGACGGCATTTCCACGACTGCCGCTCCGATTTTATCCGGGTTTCGGCCTTCCATTCCTTTTGATACGGTGATTATGTACCCTAAGAACTTGCCTCGAGGCGACCCAAGTGCGCGCACTTGGCCGGATTTACTCTCATCTTATATCTCCTCATGGTTTGAAAAAATGCCTCTGAGACTCCTCGATAGAGTGGCTAAGCGCCACCTCAGCTCTTGACCAACATGTCAGTCCACATATACCTCATATAATGGGTGTCGTGTATTTTATCTTCGGACATAGTCTTCCACCAACCTCTGGGACATAGCGTGGCGTCGAGCATCTCCTCAATCCAAAACGGGCATTTTGCAGCAACACAATCCTCTCGGTGACGGAAGGATGTGCGCTCTGATCTCTGGGGCCGCAGGTATTTGATTACACCGCAGTATCCGTCCATGAGAGTTATCGCCTTATACCCGACAATGGATTCCACTAGCCGGGTCAGACTGTCGGAGCAGGGAAGTCTGCCCTTTGGGCATGCTTTGTGTGGAAGCTCAGCCATAGTCGATGCAGCATCCGAACGCCCTATTCCTTTGGGGACCATCACCATATTAGATATCCATCATGGGTATCGGGTCCTCGAATGATCCCCACAACTTCTTCAACTCTCCACCGCCTGGCTGTAATTTCAAGCAATAATTTTTCTCATCTTTGTCCGATAGCTGAACTTGGGGCCTATCCAGTGGTGCGAAAGCGCACTTCCGGTCAATTCCTTCATGTCATGCATTCTGCTGCCAAAGAGACCATGTTTTCAAAAGAGTTATCAATCAACAGGATTGTTCGCTTCGTTATGACCCTATTCTCACCATTCTTGGTTCCTCCTGCGCTCCGATTTGAGCCTGTTTGGTTTGGGTTCTGTACGAAATTTTGTTTTGTCACGATCACATCTACCCCGTGATTACAGGTCTCTTTCTCACGGCTGTAGCGGTAGCTTGTTTGTGACATTACCCTTTCCGCTCTTCTCTCGCCTCATTTCCTGGGACTTTTCTCGACGTTTCCTCGACCGCCTCCTCATTCCCGGACGTCTATCCGCATCAAGATCAAGCCGCCGCTGGGGGGTCGCCAGCACTCTACCACTTCCCCGATATGACGGAACCGCAACCTCCCGATTGCAGCCAAGCCGACTCCCTTCACCCCGCAAAGCCGTGGCCGACCTGCACTGTTTTCGTATGGTGACACAACACTACCACGTAAGGTAGGTGAGGCCAAGGAATCCTTCTCCGTCCGAGACTCGCAGGCGACTTCTCTTGGTACCGTCACCGTACCATTGGGCCGCAGACTGGAGCAAATACTGGATCGTGGACGTCACCTGACACCCCATTCTCTTTGAGTGTCATAGAACAGACTTTGACCGAGCTTCCGCCTCGTCCATTAATATCCTACTGAGCCCCATTCCTCGATCAACAGAGTTGGCTACTATGATCCCCGTGGCCCACTGACAATGTGGACATCTTTTGCCGAGAAGGTAATCTACATCATCCATGGTTCCATGAAGGTGGTCTTGGCCACATCAAGATTTCCTTTGCCCGACGATCCCTTTTATGAATTCTCGAGGTGAT